>JAHHUM010001759.1:0-600000 GCA_036173005.1 Crenichthys baileyi
TCAGGAACCCTTTGCGATGTCCACCCGCTCCCCCCCTTTCCCTTTTCGGGTACTGTCGAATAAATCAGGAAAAAATGGCCCTGGGCCCCAATAAAATAAAACCAAAACCATACAACAGGTTTAGAAGATCCATTCATTGTCTATACATTTATATCCTTGCAGAATCTTGGGAGGCTGGTGTCTACCTCCAGCGATGATTGGGTGAGATACAGGATACTCCTGGACAGGACAGGTCACCAATCACAAGGCAACACAGAGACACACGGGGCAAAAAAAACATGCAAACACACCTAACGGAAATTAAAGGTGACCAATTAACCCAACAGGGATGTTTTTTGACTTTTGGAGGTACCCATGAGAACCCACGCATGCATAGAGGAAGCATTTAAACTCCATGCAGAAAGACCATAGGTTGGGATTTGAACCCAGCATCTTCTTGCTGGAAGGCTTCCAGCTGTGCCACTGTACAGCCCAGAGTAGAAGATGCAACATGCTTTTTAAAACTCAGAAAAGGTATATACATAGATTTGTCAAAGTTGAGTGAGATTAATTAATGACAGCTTTGTTTAGAGTTCTTAATAAAAAATAAAAAAAAAACATCTACTTGTACAAACTACAGATTTCTCTTTTCTTGGTTATATCTTGGATGAATAATTTTCTTGGTTGCCCATCTCCTCCACCCCCCTTGTATTTTATGTATGCTCTGTTGCATTTCTCCTCCTTGTTCAAGACATTTCTCTTCTTTTCTGTGTTAAAATCTTCTCTACATACAGTTCTCTGCTGGTCTGCTTATGCAACCAGTAATACAGAGAGGTTAGATTCAAACCAATCCAGGACCTCCTCGTGTGTCAAAGTGTTAACTTTTATCATTAATAAAAATAAAATAAAACTAAATTTACTGTCCTGACTTCTGAAAGGTCAGTTTCCATCAACAAGAAATGTTACAAATCATGCATAATGTTAATGCTGATGGCCGTAAAATAACAGCATTTTAATACAGGACGGTTTTTGAACAAGCAGTAAAACCTTTATGCTATGAAGAATCAGAGAAACGGATAATATAAAACAGTTTTTAGTTTAACATGTAATTTCATAACTTCTAAAAAACCTTAAAAATGCAAACGCTGAATCAAATTCTGAAATGCCAGCAAGCTGATTGGATGGCAGCACAATTATTTCATAAGATAATTCCTGTAAGACAGCCTTTGTTCATTTAGAAGGAATAATCACTCTTATTAACACTGCAAAAATGGAATCATTGTATTTATGTCACATGATCCATGAAAAAAAAAATTGAGGCTTTAAAATAAAGACCATAACTCTTAACTTGGCATATTGAGTGAATTGGTTTAACAACAGGGCAGCAAAAGGGTTTTTTGGGTGATGTCTGGATAACCTCAGTCAGGTCCTGTGAAGGAAGGAATGGTGAATTTATTTGTGTGAATGAAGGTTGAGATAACCCTAAGAAGGAATCCTAAGGGTACGCTGATGAAACTTTGATTTCTCTGAGATTGACTAAAGTGTAACCGCCCAATGCATGCACACTGGGGTGGGCAGTGAAGGGGGATGGAGGGATGTTTGCAGGGTTGACCCAGGCTCTGCATGTAGTGCAGAGATGTCCCAGTCAAGTCTCAAGTCTTTAATCTCAAGGCCAAGTCAAGTTTCGAGTATTTGAGTGACACGGAGGTCAAAATGCAATTCACTTTACAGATGTAATGGTCTGTCATGACACTTCTGCTGTATGGTTTACATAGAAAGTTGCCTTGTGATATCTATGTTATGATCATTACCTTAATCTGATATATAAAAAAACACAATTTAGAAAATACACACACAAATGTTTTATAGATACATTTGTTAGCTGTATTTTTCTACAAAAAAGTTATTTTCTTACAAAACTGACATGTTTGTCGATACAAAACTGTTTTGTTTAAGCAGGGAACATCTACTATCTTTTATTATAAAAGAAAAAAGAAGGCTGTGAAAACAGAAAAGTCAAAATCCTCCCTTTGTCTAGCAATATATCTTAAATAAAAACCAAATAAATAGGTAAAAAAATGAAAATTAAAAAAGAATTTAAATGAACAATGATGATTCCGACATAAAACGCCTCGCTGTAACAACTAAAAAATGAACTAATGTTTGCACCGCTCTGGCACTAACCTTGTTTGTAGCATATATACTAACATCAGCTGTTCTTTTTTTTTGCCCCTTATGTGAAGTTTTTGTAGCCAAAATTTATGACAAACGGTGGAACAAAAACAGGTGTGCTCACCAGCACCTCCATGATTTGCACATTCGCCCGCATTTGATCACATAGATTTTGTCACTGCTGTTTATAAGGGAAATAACAACACACAGTAGGCAGGCAATCATACAGAGCAGATACGGTCACACAAAACACAAAAAACACTAAAAAATAAAAATAAATTGTTCACAAGTCTAAAATTGTGAGTCCGAGTCGAGTCTGAAGTCTGTTGAGTGCAAGTCTAAGTCGAGTCTGAAGTCACTGCATGTGCGATTTAAGTGCGACTCGAGTACGAGTCCCAAACTCGAGTCCCCAGTCTGTGATGTAGTGTTCAATGGACTGTGGCCACGCTCTTTTAAAATGCAAATTTTTTTTGTCTGTTCAGTAGTGTAATTTCATTAATATTGATATTTAATATCAATATTTACATTATTGATATAAAAATTTTTAATTAATAAAATAAAGGTCACATGAGTCACTACAAAAATAAAGTCATCTATCTGTGGCTTTAAAGCATAGCCAGAATGACATCGTTAAAGAACTATTGATACTTAAATTAAATCTAACTACTGTACCTTAGACAAGAGAGTTGCCAAGTGTGTCTCTCGCTCTTGAGGAGCATGAGAGGTCCACCTCATAACAGCCTCAAACACCGTGCTCTCGTTTCTCACAATCAAGTTGTCTGCTTCAATGATATGAGCAAACTCCTCCGCAGAGAGCTGCAGGAACTCAGCGGACAGAGCGACCTCCTCAAAGTGCTTTAAGATGTAGCAGTAGATCTTGAAGTGCAGCATAGGTTGAGGGCAGACAGTCATCGTGTACCTCCAGATGGCGATGAAGTTGTTTGGGCTGATTAGACCTTCGAGGAAGATGCAGCAGGCATGCACAACTTCAGATGCACTCAGCTGATTGGCTGCTAGAAGAAGCTCCTGCGCATTACTCTCAGTGACAGTGAGAGAGTTGGTGTACACGTACTCGAGAATGAGCTGCATGATTTCAGCTGATATGCCTGGTATGTGAAAAACTTCTTGGTCTAAGCAGCACCACTGTGTGAAGAGATCACTGAGAAGAAGGCACAAGATAGAATCATATTTTTCTCTCCTTCATTCATAGCTCTTTAAAAAAAATGCAAATCAAATTTGTAATAAGTAGAAAAGAACAAATACTACTGAAAACTGATAATTTTCAGATTTCCTACTTCTCCCTTATAGCAATTCATTCAATTAACAAAAGATATGACACCAAAACTATAACTATTAAGCTGATTGAAAGTATTGTACTTGTATTACAAAAGTGGCAGGAAAACGTTTTTAAAAACCAAGTTTTTGACACTGAATCAGTTTCAAAACTTTTATTTACAAATAAAAATCCTACAAGTGTGGCATTCATTTGTATTCAGCCCCCTTTAGTCAGATACCACTGACTAAAATCCAGTGTAACCAATTGCTTTCATGCCAGTATAAATACAAATGTTCTATGGAGGCCTCCAGGGTTTGTTAGAGAACATTAGTGAAGAAACAGCATCGTGAAGACCAAAGGAACACAGCAGAGAGGTCAAAGAGAAAGTTGTGGAGGTGTTTAAGCCAAGATGCTGATGGCATAAATGTTAAAAAGTAAGTTAAGTCTAACGCTACCAAAATTCAGTCAAGCTTCAAGGCTCTAATGACTGAAATAAACATTTGCTCATCAAATCCACAACATTTAGCACAGATCTAAGCCAGCATCACTGTATGCTAGGATTCCTTTATCAAAAAAAATAATCAAATTTAATATTTATCCTATCAGAAATATAAATAGTCATTTATGCTATAAGAAAAAACTAACAAAGATATTAAAACCTGTTGATGTTGAATTTCTAAATGAATCAAAGTGCCTTTTGTCTTTATAAAGTTAACACCTGTTTATCCCTGTCTTCTTATTGTCCACTCCTTCACTACATATTGCACTAAATAGGGTTTGGAGGGTTGTCTTGTCCTCATTCTAAGTAGAAAATTTTATAATATTTGGAAACTATATTTTCGTAAAGTCTACATTAAAAGCTAATTTGTTCTCAATTTTAAATAGGAAAGATTTTCAAATTCAAAAGGGTATAAATTAAAACACAATGAACAAGGCAAAGTGCAGCAAGTAAATAAATTAATGATAAACTGCTAAATGAACAGAGTGGGAAGTCTTTTATTTTTATATTTTTCAGATAAACTTTTTCAGATAGCGACCCACTATGGAATAAGTGGCAGAAAATGACTGACTGACTGACTGACTTTTTCAGATAAACTTAATTAGATATTTTTAACCAGAAGTATCCTTGTAATGTCACAACTAGCTTAACAGGGAGAGAATGTAGCGCTAACTTACATTTATTTTGTTTCCTAAATGATCCAAAGTCATTTACTACTGCAGTCATTTGCAGATGCATTCATGTGGTCATTACTGTGAAGCCAGAGCTAAAATGAACAAACTGTCATGAACCAATAACATCCCTTAATCCACCAACATAACTGGCTAATAATCAAACGCATCCTTTCACAGTAAAACATTCGGAGCAGCAGCACTCTGTAGCTCACATACCTCCTACTTTCACTCATTACATGAGCTAATAGCTGATACTAAGACTCAAGTCTCAGAGCAGGAGTCCAAGAGGTTTTTAGGGAACAAGTCTTAGTCCAGTCTGAAGTTTTTTTAATTTGTGCAACTTAACAAGACTGACAAAAAAACATGACTGTTGGGCTAACTGGTCATCCTCAATTGCCGTTAGGCATGTGGGTTTTTTGCCCAATGTATCTAGCCAGAGTCTGAAACTCAAGCCACCATTTCTTGTCTTGGTGACTCAGGAGGAACTACAGAAATCCATAGCTGAGGTAAGAGGATCTGTAAGACAACTATTAGACTTACACTCCACAAAACTGGTCACTTTTTGGCCGAAGCATGTGTGCCATGGGAACCCTAGTTTCACCTACTGTGGCCAACCTCTATATGGAGGAAGTGGAAAGCAGAGCACTGAACTCCTAGGTTGGAATAATATCTAGTCAGACATGTGGATGGTACCTAGGTCAGAATCCAAACCAAAGAAGAGGAAGTCTGTGCTGAACACATCAACTTAGTAGGCAACAACATCAAGTTCAAAAGGATGGATGCAAAATACCACAATCTATCTTTTTAGGACTGTCTCGTGCACATTAAGTCAAGTGAAAGAAAAAAGAAGAGGCAGAGGAACATTGTCATTCCATATGTCGTTGGAGACTAAGAAACTGAGAAGAATATTTTCAAACACAATGTCCCAGTGCATTTTAAACCCAGCAACACTCTTAGAGACTGTTTCACCTTAACACCTTAACAGAAGCTCAGTGTGTAGTATATGCAGTCCAGTGCAACGAGGCATACCCAGTTCACAAAGAACAGGCAAAAGTTGAAGTATCTAAATGTGACAAACCCCAGAAGACTTGAAGCTGTAGTTCCAGAAAAGGGTGGTTCTTAAAAGGATTGATTCGACTGGGCCTGCATACAAATGCATGGCACACTTTTCAGAATGTTATTAGAAAAAAGTTTAAAAGCCATAGTTTGCTTTCCCTACACTTCGCTAATATTTACTACTTTGTATGTTTAGGAGTTAAAATACCTTTGCAAACTGCTCTAAATTACCTTTGACATATGTTCATATTATGATCAATTCTGTATCTAAAGGAGTATGTGCTATTCCACCAGGTGTCTTTATCTGTGCTGTAAGTTTGTTATTGGGCTCTGCAAAAGTTCTGTGAAGGAAAGTAAAATCTAAAAAATGCAGTGTTTTGGTCGCCTGATGACTGGAAGAAATCAATCACAGTTTTTCACTGACTGGTTTCTTAATTTCTTCACTGTATTGAAAAAGGGAGGGGGGGGGGGGTAGTCTGCTGATAACAATATAATGAAACCACATACAAAAGAAGTAAATACCAGTTGTGCTCTGTGCATTGTCTAGGGACTCTTTGGGCCCCATAACCTCTGTGACAGCAAAAATGGACTGTACCAGTCACTTAAAAATGATGTGGACCAAACAACTTGTCCCTCTCTGTTCCTACCAGTGGCCACAGCATTACCTGATTGTAGCAGCACCTCACTAACACAAAACTAACTGTCTGATTGAGTCAGCCATCAAGGAATGCACAGGAGCAAGTTTAGCTAAGTGTGAATGAAATTATATCCAGCCAAAATGTGGTGTCACCAGATAAGCAGATACAGTTCTTCTCCTGTGATGGAAGTGGTGTTTGACACATTCCTGTTTCTCATGAAATCTACAATCATCTCCTTTGCTTTGTTTATAATTGAGATTATTGTTTCCACTCCGTGCCACAAAGTGGTCCATCAGCTCTCTGTATTCAGCCTCAGTCTATCTCCGATACACCTGTCAGCAGCAGAGCGAGCACTGGAAGTCTGAGGTGTACAGCTTTTGAGATATTGTTCAGAAGCTCCAAATTTAAAACGGACAACAAACTGTCCCATTGCCGTAGTTACGCATCATAAAAATTGGCCAAAACAAACAAAAAAAAACACCAAAAAAGTATTTCATCAGTACAGTATCAAAAACTAGAATAAGATTTTTTCCAAAGGGTAATGTTTCAACCAGAAAAAAAGAGGAAGAAAAGAAAACCATTGCGCGAAATGTAACAGAGCTAATCCAATAAGCTGCCACCTTATTCAGTGCTATTCTGTCAAACTTAAATCCCCATCTAAAACAAAACACAGCATTTTCCCTGCTTCTTAAGCACATATCAACTCTACTTTTCCCAACTTACCAGAAATATGGGATGCAGTTACAGAGGATGATTTTGTGAACTTGAAATTCAACACCCTCAGCTACAATGACTGCGTCAGTCAATTTTCCCGCCAAACGGAGCTGGTTGTACACTGAGCTCTGCTGGTCCGAATGCTCGACTTTGTCATTCATGTTGAACTTTGAACAAAATGAGAAGTATAATCTCTGATTTGGTTGCTATTCCATCACAAAGACTTGTTGTAATGGTACCTCATAAACTGAAAATTTTGAAAAAAAACCGTTTACTTTTAAAACTTACTTAGCCCATGTTTGTTTCAGCAGTGTTGTCATACAGTGTATGCTTGACCGTAGGTTTATGAGAAGCTGCATCATTCCAACCTGATTCCGAGGACAAAGTAACTCAGAAACGTATGGTCAGCAACTGAGAATCAGCAGCCGTCTATGTACATAATTAGTTTTTTTGTTTCTTTGTTTTTGGGGTCTTATTTGACCCTGAATTGATAGGACGGTTTTGAGAAAAATGACCTGACCTGAGAGCCAAAAGTACTGGGGCAGCAAAGTTGGAGGTCAGGTTGTCGGGCACCTTAACTTCTTTAACCAGCAACACCACCTTGGAATTTCACCCAAGACGGGTGCTTAAAGTGTAACTAAACCAGATGTAAAAGCATAACACTGGCCCCAGACAAATTTTGAAAAATGCTACCAAAGTGGGCAAGCCAAGAGACACTGAGGGGCACAGCCAAGTGTGAGGATGAGCAGTGGGTTTGTGGTCAGAAGGACAAGGGAAAGGGACAGCTAGCCTCATTTGAAGTGTTGAAACATGGAGAGTTAGCAAAGCAACTCTGCAAGTTTCACCATGGATAGATCTTTTGAGGTGGAGGATTTTTCACCCCCCCTCGTCACCAGAGGTTAAGGGAGGCTTTATGGAGTCTAGCTGGCCTGAGCCTTATCAGTTTGAACCACTGGCTCAAAACACAGACCCAGCAATGCCTGAAGCTGACACTGCCGAGGCATTACAGAACAGAATGGGGGCTTGTGTCTGAGTGAGATGGTTTTTATACCCTAAAGTGGGGCTGTGACGTAGACATGTACCAAGCTGTACTGTTTGTGCCAATAGGAAACTTCAACTGCAGTAGCCACTATTCAACCCAAAGAGTGCAGCACTACGATAGTTTTAGGACAGATATTGCAGAATTAAACAAGTTTACATGAAAATGTAAAAATTAGCAAAGAAACATACATATAGCACACCTAAGGCCCAATTTATACATTTTATCTGCAAAAAAATTATTTGGGGTTTAGTTCCTCCTTAAGGTATTACTTACACCCCCATGTGTGAATCTTCCTAACACTTTGTTGCAACAAAGCAGAATACAAGCCTTGTTGCTTTCAGCCCTGCATAATCAAAAATGATGCCCCAACAACTTGGTTTAAGAGCCTTCTGCTTTATAGCTTCAGTCAAGCATGAGAGAGCATTGCTTTTGCAATTTCAAATTCACTTCCAATCATTTCATTTTCAATCATGTCCAATGACTGGTTTGCTTTAAATTTTGATGTCTTATGAAGATGCAATAATAGTATTGTGTCTTAAGCTTCACCTAAGACCAAGAAGTGGTTCTCGGGTTGGACTCCAGAACACAGACAGGCAGGAAGCAGCGCGGTGAAATACAAAACAATATTTTCTTAAATAATTTAATAAAAAAGCTCACAGCAAGCAGGATCTAACAGATGCAGGCATGAGCATGGATAGGCTTGGTTTGGCATGAACAAACAGTATGTATCCACAAGGAGTGAACAGAACAGCCAAGTATATAAAGTAGATGGCACAAGTGAAAACGGAGACTGATTAGCATGAAACAGGTGGACCGAATGGAGCTGATTATGGAGGCAGCGGCTGAGAGTGGAAACAAAACATGTTAGGAACTGAACAAAGAAATGAAGACAATGAAAAGAAAAGATGCATTGTAAAGTAACAGAACTAAAATGCACCATAAACAGAATAAGAAACTAAACCAAAAAGGAATGAACTAAAGCACCCTCTGGAAAACATAAGCAGTCATAAACAACATTAAAAACAAAACTCAAGTAACAAATCATGACACATAAAGGTTGCTGGATTTTTGAATAGTCACCAAACCTTACAGTTTGATTCAGCATCACAGCAGCCCATCTTTCACCTTCTTAAACCCAATATCCAAAATTCGACCCTGTCAGAAACAAGATACCCATGTTCCAACATTTCAGTGAGCAGGCATTTGTATAGTGGCCAGTTCTTATATTATCTGACACACCTTCATTCTTTGTACTTCAGTTTTTTTTCTTCTTTTCATAGGTGAACTACTGTGATATAAACAGCTGTAGATGAAAAATATTTTACACTTTCACAATTTCCAGGACATCAAAGGAAAGACAAAAAACGTTTTCCTTAAAAACAAACCATAAGATTTAAACTGAAATTTAATTTGAAATATAAATCTAAATCAAATCTTTAATCTCACATTTCAATCACTCATCACTCAATGGGTAAAAAATCAGATTTTTTGAAAGGGCAGTAAACAAAATGTTTTCATTCCTCAGTCCTACCCTAAGGAGCCAACCGTTTCTGCACCTCTAAGGTTTTCAGGCAGTTTGTTCCAGAGCTGAGAACCATATAAACTAAATGCTAAATGCCAAAAAAGACTGGGTAAGCCGTTCTCCGGTGACCAGAGGGGTTTACATGGTTCATACAGTATGTCTCATACTACACAAGCAACTCAGAAATGTATTTCTGCACAAGATAATTTCAATGCAATTAGAAAATACTTTATTGATCCCAAAGGGAAATTAAATTTTTATTGTAGCTCATATTTTGCAGGTTTCTTCAAAGAGCCGTTGTAGATGCTGATGGCAGGAAGGATCTCCTGTAGCGGTCTGTCTTACGGCAAATCTGAAGAAGCCTCTGACTGAAGACACTGTTGTTGTAAGACAGTCTCATGAAGAGGATGCTCAGGGTTCTCCTTAATGTTCTTCATTTTATGAAGAATCCTTCTTTGCACAAGGATCTCCAGAGGTTCCAGAGGAGTACACGGTACAGAGCCAGGCTTCTGTTTCAGCTTGTTGAGCTTTTCAAGTCCCTGGCTCATCTGCCCCAGTAGATGATTTTCTCAGGAAGTACAATCTGCTCTGTCCCTTATTGTAGATGGCTTCAAAGTTGCATCTCCAGGTGAACTCCATCTCCACTCCAGCTTGTTGTCCAGGTGAACACCGAGGTATTTATACTCCTCCACCACCTCCACTTCATCTCCCATGATAAAAATAGTGTTTGACCTATTCCTGTTTCTCTTAAAATCTACAATCATCTCCTTTTTTTAGTCACATTCAAGCTTAGATGATTGTTTCTACACCATGCCACGAAGCGGTCCACCAGCTCCCTGCACTCAGCTTTTTGTCCATCTCTGATCCACCCCACGCCTGCAGAGCCATCCGAGTATTTCTGCAGGTGACAGGAGTCTGTCTTGTGCTGGTAGTCTGAAGTGCACAGAGTGAAAAGGAATGGTGAGAGTACAGTCCACTGCGGTGCTCCTGTTCTGCTGACTACCTGGTTAGACACACAACCCTTCAGTCTCACAAACTGTGGTCTGTTTGTCAGGTAGTCTTAGATCCAGCAGATTGTTGAGGCCTCCACCTGAGTCTTCTGGAGTTTCTGACAAAGTAAATCTGGTTGAACTGAGTTAAATGCACTGGAGAAATCAAAGAACATGATCCTCACATAGCTGCTGGCTTTGTCCAGAGGACAGTGGGTTTGTTGAAGCAGGTGTATGATGGCATCTTCAACTCCAACTCCACAGCGGTAAGCAAACTGAAGGGGGTCCTGATGGTTCATTGTTTGCTTATTCAGGTGGGCCAACAGAAGACTCTCTAGGACCTTCATGATGTGGCATGTCAGGGTAACAGGTCTATAGTCATTAAAGACTGATTGGTGAGTTTGCTTTGGTACTGGAACAGGAAGACGGGAGGTCTTCCACAACACTGGAACCTTCTCCTGGGCTGAGGTGAAAGATAAAACATTTGAGGTGTTACAGGAAAGCTGTGGGTCAAAGGAGGGTGAGATATCTGTTTGGCTGTGAGCGGGTGAGGAGGATACTGAGTTGTTTTTGAACTGAACCTATTGAATAATGTGTTTATTTTATTGGCTCTGTCCAGACATCCATCCAATGATCTTCCTTCTGCTTGAAGCCGGTGATCGTCTTCATCCCTGACCACACCTCTCTGATTCTGTTCTGCTGGAGCTTGCTCTCCAGCTTCTTCTTGTACACCTCCTTGCTGTTTCTTATCTTGACTTTAAGTTGCTTCTGCATACTCCTCAATAATTCCGTCTCCCTCTCTGAACGATCTTTTTTTCTTGTTAAGCAGGTCTTTCAGGTCACTGGTGTTGGGACCCACAGCCATGGATAAAACATGAAAGATGCAGTACAAACTTTTCCGGAACTTTCAAAATAATTGCATTAAACCAACTTCCAGCCCAACTTAGGAGGGGTAACAGCGGAGTTCCCATGATGCAACTGGCTGTATAAAACCCCACCTTTCCAAGGAATCGACCTCTTCTACGCGGGTCACCCAGGGGCCTGGACAGAGAGACACAGCGCCCTAATGTCTCTTTGCTGGCAAACAGACATAAACTCTTCAAACTGGATCCAAGGGTGTCATAAGATCAGACGATCATGTGCACAAAGTTAAGTACGAATGAAATACTGTATGTGTATCCGGTATTCATTCAGGAACGGGGTGATTAAAGTACAAGCATTGGTTGACTTTTCTCTCTGAGATCTACAGAAAGCAAATTGTTTGCAGAGAATTCCCTGCAGAGGCGCTGTCTCTACGACGCCTAGTGGAGTGGTTTCCCGGTCTGGAAGGAGGACAACAGGGACCGCATCACCGAGTTAACGTGCAGTTTGGTCGGCCCGACAGAGCAAGCCGCCCCCCCAACAGCTCCGGAGGTTAGCTGAAGCTAACCTTTTGTTCACAGAGCTTTCTTCAAACTTTGTTGTTGCCCGGACACTACTCCTCAGCATGGTTCATACGAGGTTAGGTTTGGGCAGATAGATAGAAGTATTTAGAATGAAATAACTTAAACGTTTTTATTTTATTTTATGAAGTTTGGTTTTTTTGTGTTGAACTCAGCTATCTTGGTGCTAGCAGGCTATCTGCTCAGCACGTGCTCAGTTTTGTGTTCTGTGTTTGTGTGCTTCTAAAGTTAAGACAAACTTTATTGAAAGGGTGATTTTAAACACAGAAGATTGATCATAACACGCCGTCCGCGCTTATGCATGTTAACCCTTTTATTAACCCTGGTATTTTAAAGGTATGTGTTTGATTCTGGTGCTAAGCTATAAGCTTCTTTTGTTAGCTTTAACTGCTAACAGCTAAAATATTTCCTTAAATATTTTATCATTTCCTTAATAATATTTCTTTAAATATTATTTTAATAAATAAAGCCAGCTAGTGAGACACCTTTGAGAATTAGTCATCCAGAAGGTCGGTGTTATTCAGCAGATCATTCTTTAAAACATTATTTTATTAAAATAATATTTGATCTGATCTTGCACTGTGAATGGTCGTCTACAGGTATGCTGATTGTTGCCAAAGTCTGGTTCCAGGACTAACTTAACTTCATTTCCAGATTCTTCAAGATAATCCTTGGTTCTCAAAAATAAGCATTGCATGGTAATGTTGCATCACTTTTCGTTCATGGTTTCAACCATCTTTAATCCACTTGTTTATATTGTACATAGCAAATTAGTCTTCACTATTCTTTTATTTCTGCTTGGTAGTTAGTTGGATTGTTTTAGCATAGTGAAGAGTTTGTTGATTGAAATATGTTTGACTTTGAGTTGACTTATTTTTGTTAATAAATTCTTGTATTTTAAGTAATTGTGTGAATTCGTTCCATATGTGTGCAGAGTTTTGCTGTTCAATAATGTCAGAGCTTGGCTCACCCTTTTCGATTTTGTCCTAATACCACCGCTGGTATTCACAGGACAACCCTTAACAGACCGAAATATTATTTGATAAAATATTAAAGTATTAATATTAAATATCAAATAATATATTCAGATTCATAGTCACAACACTGGTGATCGAGGGTTTGTTATTGAGGAAGCATCCCCATTCTGGTGGGGATGGTGGTATCCACACAGACGTTTATACAGTCTGTGACACTCAGAAATGGCATTGATGTCTGCTCCATGTGGCTGGCAAAGTGCGTCCCAGTCTGTAGCCTCAAAGCAACCTCGCAGGGCTTCTTCAGCTTCCTGTGACCATCTTCTCACAATCCTCTTTATTACAGGTTGCCTCTGAACAAGGGGCTTATATTTCGAGCAAGACTGTAATCTGATTTGCCTAGTGGAGGTCTTGCTTTAGAGATGTATAATAAGGCTGCAGGTCCAGATGGTGTCAGCCCTAGAGTCCTGAAGGGCTGTGCAGAGCAGCTCTGTGGGATTCTGCAGCACCTCTTCAACCTTAGCCTGGCCCAGAAGAAGGTTCCAGTGTTGTTGAAGATCTCCTGTCTTGTTCCGGTACCAAAGAAAACTCATGCGTCAGCCTCAATGACTATCGACCTGTTGCCCTAAAATCCCACACCATGAGGGTCCTAGAGAGACTCCTGTTGGCCCACCTGAATAAGCAAACAATAAACTATCAGGACCCCTTCAGTTTGCTTATCGCTGTGGAGTTGGAGTTGAAGATGCCATCATACACCTGCTTCAACAAACCCACTGTCATCTGGACAAAGCCAGCATCATCATGTTCTTTCAATTCCCCAGTGCATTTAACACAATTCAACCAGATTTGCTTTTTCAGAAACTCCAGAAGACTCAGGTGGAGGCCTCAACAATCTGCTGGATTAAAGACTACCTGACAAACAGACCACAGTTTGTGAGACTGAAGGGTTTTGTGTCTAACCAAGTGGTCAGCAGCACAGGAGCACAACAGGGGACTATACTCTCACCATTCCTTTTCACTCTGTGCACCTCAGACTACCAGTACAAGACAGACTCCTGTCACCTGCAGAAATACTCGGATGACTCTGCAGTCGTGGGGTAGATCAGAGATGGACAAGAAGCTGAGTACAGGAAGCTGGTGGACCACTTTGTGGCATGGTGTAGAAACAATCATCTCATCTTGAACGTGACTAAAAAAAGGAGATGATTGTAGATTTTAAGAGAAACAGGAATAGGTCAAACACTATTTCCATCATGGGAGAAGAAGTGGAGTTGGTGGAGGATTCTAAATACCTCGGTGTTCACCTGGACAACAAGCTGGAGTGGAGATGGAGTTCACCTGGAAATGCAACTTTGAAGCCATCTAGAAGAAGGGACAGAGCAGACTGTACTTCTTGAGGAAGCTTAGGTCCTTCAGTATTTAGTGTTTCAGAGTCCTTGACATTTGCATAAAACAAATCCAATGTTTTGTTTTCTCGGGAAGAGCTGCTGACGAACTGTTGAAACGCTGTAAGTGTAGCAGAGAGAGAAGCATGATTAAAATCACCAGATATTACCACAAACGCATTGGGGTGTTGTGTCTGTAGCCTAGTAACAACTGAGCTATTGACATCACATGCAGTTTCGGCAACAACTAAAGGTGGAACATATACCATTGCCAAATTAACACTGGTGAACTCCCTGGGTAAATAATATGGACGAAAACTCCCTGCTTACAGTTCAACATCTGGACTGCAGAGATGACACTTCACAGTAACATGTCCTGGATTAGACCATCTGTTGTTCACAAGTACTGCCAGTCCACCTCCTTTCCGTTTGCTGCTCCTCTTTAAATCTCTGTCTGCTCGAATGGTCAGAAAGCCCGGCAGAGAGACACTGGAGTCGGGGATATGATCTTGCAGCCATGTCTCAGTGAAACACATAATAGTGCATACTCTGGCCAGGTAAAAAACAACCCTGTTGCCATGGTGACGCATTATAACATATGTCCAAAAGAAAAACGTATCAGCAAAAATCCTTTTAGCTGCACAGCATCCGAGAAAGTAGAGGATATCTGTCAAACAATCTATTTTTATCCACCACAAGAGGAATTTGAGTTCCCAAAAAGAATTAATCAGAATGAAAGTAACAGAGCCACTCCAACCTGCTGCCACCTTGAGCATCGCAATTCTAGATTCTAGAATTCTAGAATTTGATGCTTTATAGACTAATCACAGAAATTTAAAATCTATTACTTTAGAAATAGGGTGCCTGGCATAGTAATTTCAGAACTTGTGTGGTATGATCGATTTTCCTGGCGTTGATCAGGACTCTGGCAACAGCATTTTGGATATATACAACAACATATACAACAAATACTACATTTAGCATATACTTGACAGCAAAAACGCAAATGTATTAAAATAATCTTATGCGATATTCCTGCCATGTGTGGTGTGCTAAGAGTGATCTAGTCTGCTCAGAAGGGCATCAGGACTTCAAGAAATCGGGGTTATTCAACATGTTGGATTGTCTTGGCTGATATCCTACCGTTCTGAAGTGTTCCCGAGGACAAACGAGCACACAGCCTGTCGAATGTGACAGATAGCAATCAGAAAGCGACGTGACAGAAACACAAAAGGGAATTACTCCTAACTCACGTTTGATCTCGAAAGGGTTTGCGAGATTCAAGGGCGTGACTTTGGGTCTAGCATTGGGGGTTAAGTTCTCTGCCTAGTTGTTTATTTATTGAATCATTTACTTTTGTAAAATGAGTCAGGCTAATTTTGCTTTCCTGTTTTAGAAATTCATTCTAATGCTTTTTCTGTGATTTACCTAACTTTCATGTTTTCTTTGTATTTACTTTGCAGTTTTTCTGCTCCACATCAGTTCAGCAATTAATAAAAAGCTTACTTTTACTTCATCTTGTTTCTAACACAGAACCAAATATTTAACATTTTTAGAGCACCTTCATATTCACGAATGCTGCATTGTGGTCTTTCAAAAGCTTCACAATAATTTGACTTGGTTTTATTTTTTTGTTAGTAGTTTAAGTGGTGGATGAACATTAACAGTTTACAACTGATTAAAAAACATTTAGCTGAAGCAGATAATGACACATTTTGTGATATTTAGAAAACATTTTCTGCTCAGTCCATCCAAGTAAAGTTGTTCTTAAACTCAGAGAAACTATGTTTACTCAAAAAAATGGCTCAAAGAAATGTGCTTCTTTTTCATCTATGTAAATGACTTTTTTAAATGTTACTCTCTCACTCTCTCTCCCACATCTGAGGCTCCATTGTTATAATTTCTTACATTTCTAAAAAGAAAACTGCTATAAAATTGATTTTCTTAGATTTTAATGGAATAGTAACCCACTAATAACACATCTACTGTATTTATTTTAATTATGCTGAGCTATCCCAACATTTCAATAAAATATGTTCCTCCTTTAATAAACCTTTTGACTAAAGATCAGATATTTTTCACATCATGATGCAGATCCAGCTAGAAGCTCACAGAGAGGGTTCCTATTGTTTTCTATCATAGCCAGGTCATTTAACTTCACCTGTAGCTCAGGTGAAAGTCCCTCATCATGACCCTGATGATGCTCATTAGTGGACCTCCACCTTGTGTCTGGCTGGGTCAATAAGTGATTAGCGCTAGATTTCAATTAGCCCATTCTGAGCCAGCTCTCAGGTTTTACGCTAACTTCTGTCTTGGTTAAGACGCTCTGCTTCCACCCGTTCCTGGGCGAACACACCTACCAGGCTCTTACTCTCTGGTTGGTTCCGCGGCTGCTCTGAAATTGGCTGTCTCCCCTATTGTAGCCCTGTTTGATGTATTCAGTGTAACCATTTGGGTGATTAATGAGGCAGGCCGACACTCCTGGACCGAACAGCCGTTCTGGACTTGTCCAGAAGGGACAAATTGCCAGTCCGCCTGAGCCTGTGCTCATAGATGCGCAGTCGTGGTGCAGTGTGTGCGCAAATAACCACTTTTTGTCTTCTTTTCCTTTAGACTCATTGTCAGGTTAGGTGAAGCAGGCAGTGATTATATGGAACGCAACAGAAACAAATCTGATTGTTTTTAATAAAAATGTGAAGTCTGTCATTTTGGGGCCTAATGCATCTTTTGAACAGATCAGATTTTTGGGGGTGTTAACCCCCCTAACCCCCCGCAAAATACGCCCTTGCCGAGATTCCCATCTGACTTCTGAATGTTCGTGAGTGAAATCTGTACATGTGCGGTGTGTTTTGCTTGCCATGTGGCTGGACACCACACACTGTAGTACCAAACCTGTTTTACCTACGATTTTTCATCGTCATGTGGGGTCTCTCGGGTTTCGAAAATCAGCCAACAATTTGAAAATGCTGCCGTGTGAACCAGGCATTATACAAAAGCCAATGATCCTTTACATGGGGAATGGAAGTAGGAGGTGGTGCACCTCCAATGATCTTCATGTACTGAGAAGGGAATTAATCCATTGTTATTTGGTTTGTTTGATTCATCTAAAGACAAGCAGGCTTTAAACAAAGCTTTCAGGCTTCATTTCTTTCCTGCACACAAACTGAATTTCTTCATTGCTTTTGTTTTTTTTTTCTTCTTTTTTCTGAGCAAATCACTCTTTGAAGTGATTCTCATTGTGTTGTAGATTTTCATTTAATTTGTCATTCATCTGTACGTAGGGAACAGATTGTGCTGTTATGCAGTATGCCTGACAGAGAAATTAACATGAAAGCATTTCTTATGGGAAGACTACAAGTGAAAAGTTATATAAAGTTGATTGTGAATCTACAAGCCCTTTTTTTATTATATGATTATTTTACTGCTATTTGATAGACAAAACAAAAACAGCACACAATTCTGAAGAATACAAAAGAATCAGAATTAAAATCCAAATCCAAATCAGCATTATTGCCAAGTTTGTACAGACAAACAAGGAATTTGACTCTGGTACAATTTGCTCTCAATAATAAAATATATATTTTTAAATGTACAAATATACATAATTTACTTTACCATGGAATATAACGTGAGATCAGTCCAAGTATGCATGCTGTTGTTCTAGAGCTCTGACTGTCAAGTGACCATCAGAGAAACAGCCTGGGGGAAGAAACTGGCTGTTTTAAAATGTTTTTACAAATAAAAATCAGTCCTTTACTCTTCCCCTAAGTCATCTAATTAGTGAACACAGTCAACCTGTGTATAAGGCGTGGTAAGGCGTATTCGTCACTTCCTGTTTTGCACTTGGTGGATTGTTTGGTGTGTGAAGGCTCTCTCGTTTCATCTGATTTCTCTCTACTTTGATATCTCTTACTTGTTTATAATACATAAAGCACGTTAAACACATACTTTATTTTGCTGTTTTAACGTTTGGGCGACTCTCCGTGTTTTACACGGTTTTTTCTAGTAGTATTAAGGGGTCGCTAGCTTAGCGTTAGCTTTAGCTCCAACCATGGCTTACCCGTTCTGCTGTTTCTCTTTTCTGAGTCTCCTCCTCTCTCTTGCTCTCTGTGTCAGATGTTCAGTTCTCCTCTGCCTCCTTTAGTGATACTGGTACGTGTAATAAATGTAGCATTTTTGTAGCTTTGGAGGCGAGGGTGTCGGATTTTGGAGGCCCGCTCCGCGCTGTTGAAAAACCAGCAGATAGCCGGGGCCTTAGCCAGCGCGAGCCACCGAGGGTAGCTCCCTTAGCAGTCCTCCGCAGGAGCCCGCGCAGGTCCGGGATCTCAGCCGGCTGGGGTGACGGTACGTAGGAAGCATAGTCTTAGATCTCAGCCCACAGGTTCACCACCAACCCGTCTGCGTTTCTAATAGATTTTCTCCCCGTCAGCGACACAACCCGCTGAGAAGCCAACTCTGGTTAATTGGCAGCTCCATAGTCAGAAATCGTGGCACTAGAGACGCCCCAGCGACCATAGTCCAAATGTCTGCCAGGGGCCAGAACGGGCGACATCAAATCCTACCTGAAACTGCTGGCTAAGGATAAGCGTAAATACAGTAAGATTGTTATTCACGCTGGGGCGGTAATGACACCCGGTTACGTCAATCGGCAGGTCACTAAAGTTAGTGTTGCTTCGGTGTGTAAGTTGCCAGAAAACAATGTCGGACGTCCTTAATTTTCTCTGGTCCCCTCCCCGATCTGACCAGTGGACGACATGTTTTAGCCGCATGCTGTCATTCAATCCGCTGGCTGTCTAGGTGGTGTCCAAAAACGATGTGGCTACATTGATAATTGGCGAACATTTGGGGTGGGGGAAAACCTGGTCTGATCCGGAGAGACGGCATCCATCCCACTTTGATGGAGCAGCTCTTCTTTCTAGAATCTGGCCGAATTTATTAGTTCTCCAACCTCTGACAACAACCAGGGTTCAGACCAGGAAGCAGGGTCGTATGTTTAACACTCTCTCTCTGCAGCTTCTGTACTGCTACCCACTCCATTACCCTATTAAGACAGTGTCTCGCCCCTAGGCCACAAAATTGAATAGATTAAAAATAATCTAAAAGAGGAAATCAGGAAAATCTCATAAAAAAATAAACACAACTCAGACTAATAAATAAAAAATAAACTAATTAAATTTTGGCTTACTGAACATAAGATCTCTCTCTTCAAAGACTTTGCTAGTTAGTGACCTGATTTGTGACAATCAGATTGATTTATTTGCCTCACAGAAACCTGGCTGCAGCAAGAGATTAGTTTACTATAAATGAGTCAACTCCTACTAATTATTTAAATTTTCACATTCCTCGAAATACTGGGCGAGGAGGAGGAGTAGCAACCATCTTTCAGTCCGATTTTTTTTTGACTAGTTCCCAGACAATCAATAGCTACAACTCTTTTGGGGGGGGGAATATTTACAATCCTCAGTTTTTCTCATCCTCAAATTGCAAAGCACTTAAATATCACTTCTGTTTACTTTGTTTGGGTTTTTATTTTTTACCGTCCACCAGGCCCTTACTCTCAATTTATAGATCATTTTTTCAGACCTTTTTATCTGATTTAGTGTTAAATACAGATAAATTATTATAGTATGTGGGGATTTTAACATTCTCATGTTGACACTGAAAGTGATAGCTTAAATTATAGCCTTTAATGGTATCTTAGACTCATTTGGCTTATCTCCAAACATTAACAAACCTACCCACGTTTGTCTTCATTCTTCTGGACCTTGTGCTGACATATGGCATTGAGTGTAAAGACATATACATCTTTCTCACAACCTGTGTGCTGTCCGACCATTTTTTAATAACCTTTTGTAGTTATGTTAACCGAGTACTCTCAACACCTGAAAGAAAATTTTCATTATATTAGATCATTATCAGACGATGCTGTAACAACCTTTAAGAATCTGTTCCACTTTTAATTTGCTCATTTATCAGAAAAACACAGTGGAGGGCAATATATAATTTTTTGTTTTCTTCTCCTCTTCACAAATTGATTTCTCTTGTTCAGAGGTGTTTGACTTCATCATTGCGTTGTGTGTTGCATTAGACAATGCAGGCCCCCTTTGAATAAAGAAGAAATTATTCTATAGAGCAGGCTCCCTGGTTTTTAATTCAGTCTTGCGTACTTTAAAGCACAATGTTTGGAAAATTGGAGCGAAAATGGGCGCTATCTACACTATGGAGGATTCCTACTTAATCTGGAAAAATAGCCTACTGTTGTATAAAAAGTACACTTCACCAAGCTAGAACAGCTTATTTTCTCATCCTTAATAGAAGAGAACAAGAATAATCCTAGGTTTCTCTCTTGTACAGTTGCTAAACTCTTACACAGAGAGTCATAGCTCTGTTTACAGGCCATTCCATTTCCCTTAGCTCTCAGCAGTCATGATTTTTATGGGATTCTTCCAAAGAATAAATTGATTCTATAAGAAGAAATAAATTCTTTGACAATCTCCCAGAGATGATTACGTTCATCCTCAACAAGTGAGACAACATTTGGATAACTGTAGATAACCTGATCTGTGTTTGGACTGTTTTTGATCCTGTGGAGCTTCCTGAGTTATCAGAAATATTAGCTTCATCTAAACCTTTCAACTTGTATGTTAGGACCCAATCCCAACCAATTATTTAAGGAAGTGTTCCCTCTGATTACCATCCCCATTTTAGATATGATTAATTTAATCCTTAGTTAAATGGATATGTACCCACAAGTTTTTTAAGGTAGCTGTAATTAAACCTTTGCTTAAGAAACCTTTGCTTGATCGAGATGAATTAATAATTACAGACCGATATCCATCCTTCGTTCTTATCTGAAAATTCTGAGAAATATTTGCTAATCAAATAATTGTGTGAGCATTTACACAGCAATGACCTGTTTGTGAAGAGTTTCAGTCAGGTTTCAGAGCTCATCATAGCACTGAAACAGCTCTGCTGAAAGTCACCAATGATATTTCTTATTGCCTCAGATAATGGACTTGTGTCCTGTACTGTGTTCTGTTAGATTTCATCGTGCTGCATTTGGATACAGTCGATCATAATATTCTCTTAGAAAGGCTGGAATATGCTGTAGTGGATCAGGGAACAGCACTAGGCTGGTTTAAATCTTATTTGTCTGACAGATTCCAGTTTGTTCTGTAAATGATAAATCATCTTAAACTCCAGGGTTAATTGTGGAGTTAACCACAGGTTCAGTACTTGGTGGCCATTCTCTTTACTATATATATGCTTCCAATAGTATAAATTATCAGGCAGCATAGAATAAATTTTTCACTGTTACGCTGATGACACTCAGCTTTACTTATCCATAAATCCTGATGAGCCCAACCATTTTAGATAGACTACAAGCATGTCTTGAAGACATAAAAACTTGGATGACTTTTAAATTTTCTGCTTCTAAATTCAGACAAGACAGAAGTTGTCATCTTGGGACCCGAGTTTTTAAAAAAGAAACTGCTTATCCAATCACTTAACCTGGATGGCATTAAATTGACCTCGCGATAATAAAGTATAAAAAAACCTTGGTGTTATTTTTGGACCAGGACATGTCATTTAAATCCCATATTACAACAGGTTTCCCAGGATTTCCTTCTTTCATCTCCGAACATTGCCAAAATTAGAAATTATCCTGTCCAGGATTGATGCTGAAAAACTAGTCCATGCATTTGTTACTTCAAGGCTGGACTAATTGTAATTCTTTACTATCAGGATGTCCACAAAATGCAGTTAAAAGCCTTCAGCTGATTCAAAATGCTGCAGCAAGAGTTCTGATGAATAATAAAAAGAGAGATCATATATTCCCCTACTTTAGCTTCCTTCATTGGCTCCCTGTTAAATCCAGAATAGAATTTAAATTCTCCTCCTCACATATAAAAGCCTTAATGATTTAGCTCCATCATACATCAGAGAGCTGATTGTTTCCATATGTTCCTAACAGAGCACTTCGTTCTCAGACTGCAGGTTTACTGGTGGTTCCTAAAGGTCTCTAGAAGTAGAAATGGGAGGCAGATCCTTTAGTTATCATGCTCCTCTCCTGTGGAACCAGCTCCCAGTTTTAATCCGTGAGGCGGACACCCTGTCTACTTTTAAGCTAGGCTTAAAACTTTCCTTTTTGGATAAAGCTTATAGTTAGAGTGGCTTAGGTTATCCTGAGCTATCTCTGTAGTTATGCTGCTATAGGCTTAGGCTGCTGGAGGACATAATGACCACTTTCACCCTCTTCGCTACTTTCTCACACTACTCTTCAATTTTGTATTATTTGCTGTTATTTCAGCTTTAACTTTGTTCTCTCTCTTCTCTCTTCCTAGAAGCTACACCTGGCTGACTCTGTGTCTACCTGTGACCACTATCTGGAGGGGGCATCGTCCGAGCTTCTGCTGGCAACAACTTTGTGGCTCACCCTCTACCGATGATCCACATGGCCCTGTCCTTTCAGTGTTTAACTCCTTTCTCTCTTCCTAGACATAGCTACTGACGGAGCTTTACTGTAACTAACTCTATGTGCTCTCTTTCAGACTCTATAACTTGAAACTGGCTCAGAGTGTTTATCTGTTCTTTCTCTTTCTAGGTGAAACAACTAAAGGAGCTACATCCATTAACATTTAACTTTTTCCTTCCCATAGAAAAGGGACTCCTGGATCAGTGCTTCTTTGTTCTCTTTTGTGTCTCTGCTCTGTTTCTCTCTAACCCCCAGTCGGTCGTGGCAGATGGCCGCTCACACTGAGCCTGGTGTCTGCTAGATGTTTTCTTCCTGTTTAAAAGGGAGTTTTTTTCCTCTCCACTGTCGCTACAATGCATGCTCAGTATGAGGGATTGCTGCAAAGTCAACCGCCAGTGACTGTCCACTGTCTCTACATGCTCATACCAGGAGGAGTGAATGCTGCAAGTCCACTGACTGGATGCAATCTGCTGGGTTTCTTAGATAGAAAAACTTTTTATCCAATTTGAATAAATAAACTCGAATCTGACTGCACTGTTTCAGTGATTTGGATTAATTGTAATGCATGTACCTGACTCTTTGTGAAGTGCCTTGTGAGACGACATGTGTTGTGAATTGGCGCTATATAAATAAACTGAATTGAACTGAATTGAATTGAATTTAATCTCAGTATGAATACAGCTGTTCTGTGAAGGTGTCTGAGGTTTGTTAGAGAACAATGGTGGACAAACAGCTTCATGAAAATCAAGGAACACAGCAGACAGGTCAGGGGTGAGATTGTGGAGAAGTTTTAAGCAGGATTAGGTTATCGAACAATATGACAAGCTTTGAACAACTTATGGAGCACTGTTTAGACCATTAACTACAAAAATGGAAAGAGTATGGTACAAGTGCAACCTTAAAAGACGTGGACATTGACCTAAACTTACAGGCCAGGCAAGGAGAGCATTTATCAGTAGAAGCGGCCAAGAAGACCATGCTAATCTGACCAACTAAGTCATGCACTTTAAAAATCTGGGCCCGTATTCACAAGGA
This sequence comes from Crenichthys baileyi, assembly GCA_036173005.1. Classification (NCBI taxonomy): domain Eukaryota; kingdom Metazoa; phylum Chordata; class Actinopteri; order Cyprinodontiformes; family Goodeidae; genus Crenichthys; species Crenichthys baileyi. The sequence goes on from JAHHUM010001759.1 coordinate 23,874, forward strand.
ATCCTAAGACTAAAAGTAGCTCCTAGTGACATAATTATAAGAAAAATCCTAGAATTTTCCCTCGGCAAAAGTTATTCACGAAGCATCTTAGGTCTTAAGAGAGCTCCTAACATGAGGAGATGTTAAGAGTGGTAAGGAGGACTTTTAGTGAGATTAAGAGTATCTTAAGCAGGCAAGATAGTGGAAAGACAGAGAGAAAGGAGAGATATTCTGCTAAAGTGAACAACAGTGAATTATTAATACACTACCAGCTCGATCGTTTAGGGATCCACCCTCTAATAGTCGAGTAAATGAGCACATAAACTTCTACAACAATCATACAATTATTAATATAGAGATAAGACAAAGCTTAAAAAAATAAAAACTTAATGATAAAACTTTATCATCTCTCTAGTGTCATGTCTGAGTTTTGAGGTAGGACCCAATGCAGGAATGAGTGGAGTAGATGAAAAGGTTCAATAGAAAAATAAACCTACAGCTGACCGGGCAAAGGAACTCAGGCAGGTGAAAAACATAAACCACATGAAAATCCAGGCAACAGATGGCATGGAAGAACTTGGATCAGACCAGGGCAAAGACACAGGGTAGGTAACAAGGTGTAAATGGGGTGTTAACGGAAGGAACCAGCCAGGAATAATGACAACTAGAGACCTTAAATACAGAGGGGAGTGAAGTGAAAGCCAATGAGCAGGGAGACAACATAATCAGGGGGAAAAATGAACAGGTGTGGGCCAGGCTGTATGGAGACAGAGGGAATGTGACCAATTACATAATTAGCACAAAGAGATGTCTAACAGAACAGAAGGTAAACAAGGAACCAGACTAAATGACAAAACAAAGGAAAACAGATCAATAGGAAAATATGAACAAACACTAACATGGCAGATTGTGACATTATCCCTCCCTCAAGTGCGGATCCCAGACGTCCTTAAATTCCAAAAAAGAAAACAAAAAAACACAAAACAACCCGACCAGGGTGGGCAGAGGGGGCTTCAGACGGAGGGCAAGAACCAAAACACAAACAACCCAAATAGAGCGGAAACCAAATTCAGAGTTTAGGAGGACAGTCAGAAGGTCTTCCCTGGCAGGCACAGAGTTCAGAAGGACGGCCGTAAGGTCAAGACCACAGTGGGCGTCAATGATCATTGAGAAAGGAGTCTAGGAGGCCTGCAACGAAGGTGCGGGTGGTCTGGAGGCCGGCCGAGCAGCGTAGAGGACCCTCAGAAGAGCTCTGGAAAACGGTGAGGAAGCCAGTTGCACCCACGGTAGGGCTCTGGAGAGTGGTGCAGAACTGCTGGAGCCCTGAAGATCTGGGGTGGGGCACTTGAGGCTCTAAAGATGGAGGCAGTTCGTCCTCAAACCCCTCTGGAACAGGAAGGAGAGGCGGTTCATCCTCGAACCCCTCCAGAACAGGAACAGGAAGTGGAGGCGACTTGTCCTCAAACCCCTCCGGAACAGGAACAGGAAGTGTAGGCGGTTCGTCTTCGAACCCCTCACGGAACTCAAGAACAGTCAGGAGACTGAGCAGGTGCAGAAGCTGAGGCGTCTGGCTGACCACCAGCAGAGACAGGAGCTGAAGCGCCGGCAAAACCCTCAGTGGAACCAGGAGCTGAAAAGTCGTGCCCACCTTCAGTGGAGACAGGAGCTGACTGGCAAGGCTCAGGAACCAGGCTGCTGGCTGTGCTGCAATGCTCTGGAGACCTGGCGGTGGTGGAGGCAGTGGAGACGGAGACAGTGCTGGAGGTGAGCTCTAGTAGATCTCCGTCCATGATTTATAATAGTGCCTATATGCTTCGTCCAACACTTCCTCCAAACCCAGAGGTGGAAGATATAGGATTAATGGTCGCAGCTGAAGAAAAAGGCATGCTGCTGCCAAACGCTCCCACGGTCTATCAGGCTGAGCAATTACAGCATAATAGTTCTTAACAATCAAAAATAGTTTTGTATAGATCTCCTCAAAAATGATTCCTGCTGGGTCCAGATGGCTGGTTCCTTCTGTCATGCTGTGCGTTTGTAGTAGGACCAAAGTGCAGAGAAGGATACCAGGAGAAAGGTAAGTGAAAGTAGTTGAGACTCACAGACCAGGTAGGCTTGAAATGGTTCTGGTTGTACATGCTCCTGGTTTCCTGTCAACCATGTACCATTTCAAGCACTTTGGTCCTACTACAAATGCACAACATAACACCTAGGGCAAAATTAAATAGTTTCAGCGGCGGGACAGATTGAAGGTGCACCTCTATTAAGGTGTTTCCTTAGATAGAAAAACTTTTTATCCAATTTGAATAAATAACTGAATCTGACTGCACTGTTCAATGGTTAGGATAAATTGGAATGTATGTACCTGACTTTGGTGAAGTGCCTTGAGACAACATGTGTTGTGAATTGGTGCTATATAAATAAACTGAACTGAATTGAATTGTAGGAAAAGTAGGATTAACAAATAATAGAAACAATAATGAATAACCATGAATAAAAAGTGAAAAAAAATTACAAATAATATATATATATATACATAGAAGGAAGATGTAGAGAGATGAGATTAATAAGTATGTTCTGTATTGTACATGACGATGGCAGTAGCCTCAGCCTAAATAATCATCTACATCACTCCCCAGCTGTGGAGAAGTTCTCTGGTGTGCTGCTATCTCCTCTCTAGCTTCTGATCCCAGCAGGTAGTGCTCCTCACATTCCAGGCTGGTGCTGAACGCAGAGGGAACGACGTATTGATCTGCTCAGGAATGCCTGTTTGTTCGCACCTTGATCCCAGGACCAAATCTACCTTTCAACACTCCTCTTTTCTCCTCCACCAGCAGGCTCTGCTCCTCTGTTCAGTTTGGTTCACTCCAAATTTTTTGTTTTTTGTTTTGTTTTGGTCATTTTACCAAACTAAACCTCATTATACAAGAAGGAGATCACAGTAAAATGCTGAATTTTAATATTAATATAAAATTAATAATGCAAAATGGATGCACTATGAAAACGACCAGCAGGGCGAGTAAACATAATAATAGGCAAATCAAAATAATGATGAGCATGTAATAAGCTACATTGAAACATGTTGATGCTGTGTGACAATTAATTTAGTCTTGCTAAGTCATCATCATGATTTACACGATGTATTTTTCTGTCTAAATTCTGTCATCAGTTAATATCTCTCCATTGATTACTAGGATCTCATTTTTTTAATTTGTTTCTTTAGGAACCAATTAGAACCCTTAGAAGACAGCGTCACACCTAGCAATGGGGTCAAACACACCTCCTCACTAAGATAGGAATCTCTGTCGTCTCCTTTCTTAAAGTATCTCTCAGAAGAGAACAGAATCACTCTTGAGCTAGGAGTCCTTGGCAGGAATTTTTTAGGCGAAGATAGGAGCTTTCTGAGAGGACTCTGAGAATCTTTGTGAATACAGGCCCTGGGGCCTCATGTACAAAGAGTGTGCAGCTTTAATACTAAAAGGTGGCAGTATGGAGAAATTCTGAAAAGTGCACAAAAAAATTCCAATGCAAAACCGTACGCAGACATGTCATCGAACACATAGCCTTCATACATCCCAATTTGCGGTGAATTCTATGCAGCTGCACGTGGCGCGTGGCCCACCCAGTACCCGCCCATAAATACATATGTAATCGGCTCCTTGAAGCAAATGAGAGCTACAGTTCAGGGGAACTTTCTATATCTGAGCAACATACAGATGAGGCCGCCCCACATGGCTGCCATGGCCGGGCTCAGGGATGACTGTTAAATCTCCCTCTGAAAAGCTCCGATTAAAAGCACCGCAGCATAGTGGAAAGTTGAGCTTACCCAAGATGCACGGTTCCTCCTGGTTTCCCTCTGTACCACTGAGGCCAGCTGCATGCAGAGCTCCAAAAAATAATTGCCCTGGGAGATCTAAACTGGCCAATAAGCCATGCATCATCATGTACCAGCAGGTCAGTACGATCATTGAATAAAACGCTGCCTCTGACATCTTCCATCTTCCAGCTGTGCCAAAGCTGCCATCAACCAACTTTACGCATCTATTTATGGACACGTGTGAATGTCTCCAGCTTGTCCATCTGAGGAATCATCAAATCTGACTTGTTTGGAATTAATCTGCTGATCCGACACCGTCTTCTTTTCAGTGAGAATGAAAGCGCCCCTTAGACGATTCACATACATTTTATGCTCCTCAGCGCACAGACCGATACGCATTAACATATAGGTGACAAAAACAGAGGAAGTTTTACAGTTTACAACCGACTGAGGTTGTTTCCATCATTTTCTGAGGTGTGTTACGTTATTGTATGAAGCTAAATATGATTCAGTTTGATCGCTCAGGTTTAAACCATGAAAGCTCAAATTCATTAAAAACATCAGGTTTGATGCTCCATGAATTGAATAAAACTGAATGAAGTCATATTTCAGTGGATTTAGGTGAGTTTTAGATCTCTGTAGTTTTGTATTGTCGATTGAAAAAGTTCGGATAGCTTCCGCCCATTTTCACAGGTCAAAAATGTGTGTGGATTTACGCACACTTTCACGCAACGTTAATTTTCATACTGCCAACTTTTGCATAAAACATTTCTCCGCAAGGTTTTTGTGCATAAGTACGCTTCGTACATGAGCCCCCGGTCTATTAAAAAAGTAACAAGTAGAAAGCCATTGCCAAATAGTAGACATAAGAAGTTCTATTTGCAGTTTACCACAAGCCATGCAGAGGACCCAGCAAACATGTGGAAGGAGCTCAGTCAGTGCACAATGCTGTGTGTGTGGCAGAAAACTAACACTGCCTATCACCCTGAACGCACTATCAGCATAACATAAGATAGTGGCAGCATTATGTCATAGAGATTCTTATCTTTAAGAGGGACATAGAAGCTGGTCAGAGATGATTGAAAGACAGTTGGAGCTAAATAAAAGGCAATCGTAGAAGACCTGTTAGAGGCTGTAAAAGACTTAAGACTGGGGCAGAGGTTGACCTTCCAGCTGTGCAACAACACTAAACATGCTGTCAGAAACAGAAGCTGTCATTACAGAAAAGACACACTTTCTCATTTAATGGTTTTCTTTATGTTTATGACTATTTGCATTATATGTAGATTCTCACGGAAGGCATCAAAACTGTGAATGATCATTTGAAATTTAATAGCAAACAGAAACTTAGAAAACAACCCTTCCTACAGAGTGTGACAGGCAAGTGCTTCCACACAGCTGTGTTGCATCAGGAGCAATCGAGTGAAGGTTCTTAAGCAGTAGGAACCCTAAAGGAAGAGTCAAATTGTTAACTCTCATGAGTGGTAATCAGACCAAGCCTTGTGATTCTTGTTTTCCTTAACCGTGTCTTACCTGAGTTTTGTGTTCTTCTCTCCCTGAAGAACCCTAGCTGGATTTTCCTCCCACTAATGGCCCTTGTCCAAGTTCGAGATCACTGGAAGGACTCCATTGTGCAAGGCCAATGAAAGCCTCCTCCAGATCTGCAAGCCATCATTCACAAACTCTCTTACCTGTCGACCTCAGCCTCTGTGACTCAACTCACCTTCTCCGGGAGAATCCACGCCAGCCTACAAGTGAGAGATCTTACCTGTTCCAAACCAGTTACAGTCTCCAACCATCAGTACTTCTTGCTCTTCCTCATTGTACCGATCCGCTGAAACCGGACCCAGGAAAAACCATCGTATCATTCTTTGTGTTTCCAATAAATCTGTTAAACCCACACCTTGCCTCCGTAATTGTGCTCGCACTAGAGTCACTTGGTTATTAATATGACACCACCTCATGAAGCTCATGAAGAGAATGCCAAGAGAGCAAATCAGTAATCAGAGCAATTTAATTTTGAAGAATCTAAAATATAAAAATGTTTATAGTTATTTCACACTTTTTTGTTTACTACATAATTCCATGTGTGTTCATTCATAGTTTTGTTGCTTTCAAGAATCTACAATGTAAATAGTCATGAAAATAAAGAGACCCATTAAGGGAGAATGTGTATCTAAAACTTTTGACCGATTGTGTGCAGGTGGGTGTGTGTTTGTGTATGTATGTATGTGTGTATGTACATGTGTATATCTATCTATCTATCTATCTGTCTGTCTATCTTTCTATCGATCTATCGATATATACCGATAGATACATGTACATTTATATATGTATATGTTAAGTTATACCCACTTTCTAAAAAGTGCCTCCAGTGTCTGCTAGTGTCATTATACTTTAAAGAAAATTAAATATTAAACTGCATGTTAGAGATCTTCTTACATGACTTTCTGTTGTTACCTCAATAAATCATCATCATTAATCTTCCACTGACGAACACTGCCGACTGTTTTAGAATGAGCCTCTCCAGAAATGATGTTAATGGCTTCAACTGAGGAAAATGTAGTTTTGTCATCAATACACGCCCCCATGAGGAGTAAAGACACACACACACACACATATATATGTATGTGAATTTTTTTTCAACCTTTCTGTTGTCAGCAGCCTTTTTATGTATATTGATTGCATATTTTGGCCTGTTTATAAACTCAACCAGCTGCTGCCACTAATGTTGCCTCATCTCTTAAAGATTAAGCTGGAGCTTTTTTCTAGGAGTCAATCTCAGCAAAATTCAGTACAGGATGATGCAAGTGTTTGAGTTTTTTTTTTTTTTTTCCTTTTCACCTCCCTTTTAGATAAATACAATTTAATCATTTCACCGCTGAGGTGAGACTTAGAAATTGATAACTTGCAAATCGCTGTTAGTAATTGCACATTTGCAAAATGGCTCTAGTGACATTTGAGCATTTCCCAGTGTGCCATTAAGCGAACCTTTAACTGCATCGATCATCAGGAAGCACATTAGAGCCGACCACGCACCTACATTATGTAGACTACATAAAAAGATATCAACTCAAATCAGAATCAGTTATTGACCTTGTAAACAGGCCCAATGTACACTCAAGTTTACACTCCAGTGATAAAAAAAGTTCTGTTAATGTCTCCACTCTAAGATAACCTGAAAAGAAAGTTAATAATGCTTCTCTGAAGGGTTCTTGGCTGGATCTCCTCCGTGTTTTCTTTTCTGAGAGCCAAAAGAGAGACTGCTGACAAAGCAGCAGCCCCATGCAGCAGTTTAATCAATAGATGGAAATTCATGAGGACCAGCAAGCGGCAGTGTGAAACTGTAGCCACATCACCCTCTTTGAAAAAAAAAGATCGGCTGGTTAGGAAAATGTAGCAAAGATTGATTAACAGGCTTCTTTGAGCTATTCGGTGTTGTACTCAAACAACAGAAATCAATAAGTAATGCTGCAAACAGCAACATTCAGTCTTTTTTTCAGGTAGGTTCTTGGAGAAAAAGTGTAATCGCAGCTACAAACACGTGGTGCATGCGTAAAAAGATAAAGTCTCAGGTACAAACCATCTTTTTGTACCTTGTGATCTTTGACTAGTTTATTCCGACTTATGAAGTCTGACTTAATGTATTCAGGATCTGTTTTTTTATGATGCTGGCAAACAATTTTCCCTTTTTTTGCCTCCTTCGGGGCCCTTGGGAGTTTGGAATGAGCTCAGAGCTGCTCTCCAGGTTTCAGGTTATCTCATCCTCATCATTTTTTTTTTTGGTCCCCATGTTTTTACCAACAGCTCAACAGCTGAGATCAATGAACTTAAACAATGACTAGGGCAATTACTGATGTTTCTGGGGGCTTTTCACGACAATGGAAGAGTCTGTTCTGAAAGTGTAACACACTTCATTTTACTTGCAACAACACCACCAACCTAAATAAAAATAGGCTCATGGTTTTATGCAACTTTGGCTCATTATATCACTTTTTCTCCATAACAACTGCTGCTTCCTTTGACAAAACAAAACAATGTTCTGAGGTGATGCAAAAACAGGAAAATCAAGCTGCCAATCCAGTACTAAGTTTTGTTTCTGCTCAAGCACATAAACAAAACGCTCCTGGTCGTAGTGCCGGTACTGAAATACATTGCAGTGGTATTACACATCAGATGTTATGTACTGATATCAGAGTGTAGTCTTTCTTCTTTTCTTTATCGTTTCGTGTTTGGGATTAATAGAGTATTTTTAAATTGAATTGAATTCTTTTAGTTTATCTTTGCTTTTGTTCTCTGTGTTATGAGACTGTCTTTTTATTTATTGCGTGCTCTTTTTTTGTTTAGCTAATTTCTCCTGTTATTTAAAGGTAAGTCTTGGTTTGCTTACATACCAATAGCTTCAGTTTACATTTTTTAGTTTTTAATGAAGCTGTGTCCCAGAGCTTTTTGTTTTGCCTTCTGTCAGTTTAGAACCAGTCCAATGCACAAGCAAACCACGTTGCTACTTAGAGCCCATGGCCAGCAGGGGGCAACCAAGCGTACTTGGCTTCTGACAGAAAACATGGAGTCCAACCGTCATATTTACAGGTGGGTTCATCAAAAAGTTGCCTACTTTTGATTTTGCTCCATAGGTTTATGAATTACAAATTGTAAAAATCCCTGTGAATTCCTATGTATTCTGTACAGCACCCGGGAACTGACATAGGGAAAAAAATATATATAGCGTGTGCACGAAATACTAATTTGTTCCCATGAAATACTAATTAATTCCTACGAAATACCAATTTGTGCCCACATAGTATTTATTCGTGTGCACGTTATACCTATGAACTTTTTGCATCAGGAAGACCAAGGAACACATCAAACAGGTCAGGGATCAAGGCACGAAGAAAGCCGCATAACTTTCATATTTTCTCTTGTTACAACCACAAACCTCATCGTATTGCAATGTTAGGTTAGAGTACCCTGGCACCCGTATTTCGTGCTCACGTTATAGCTATGTTGTGATCAAAAATAAGTACTTCGTGGAAACGAATTAGATATATATATATATATATATATATATATATATATATATATATATATATATATATATATATTTTCACAGCCACAAATTAATATTTCATGCGCACAAATTAGCATTTCGTGGGAACAAATTAGAAATTTGTGTGCACGCTATACATATATATTTTTCCCCCCCATGTCAGATCCTGGGTGCCGTAATTCTGAATTCAAAATATAGATTTTAAAAACCCAATTTAAAACACATTCACCCAATTTAAAATATGATTTTTGATACAGAAATGGTTTAGCCATCTGAAATCTGTCTTAGTGTACTGTCTAAAGTGCAAAGTACTGTACATCCACCGACTACCTGATTGGGGCTCCTTTTGCATGAATTACTGCATCTGTGCAACATGATATGGAGGCGATCCACCTGTGGCTCTGCTAAGCTTCTAATGAAGCCCTAGTTGTTTTTATACCAACCTTCATGCTTGTCTACAATGTTAGCTCTGGTGTATCTTTCTCTTGACAACGCTCTGCAGATGGTCTATTGGGTTTTGGTCAGGTCGGCTAGTCAGCCAATCAAGCAATGTGATACCATGGTATCAGCGGGTATAGGTACCTTTGTCAGTACGAGAAGGTACCTGTGAAGTCCTGCTAGAAATCAGTATCTCCATAAACCTGTCAACAGAGGGAAGCATGAAGTACTCTGAAATTTCCTGGTTGATTAGATTTGAGAAAACACAGAGAACCAACACTAAACAGCACCCAAACATTATCACTGAAAGTTACCTTGAGTAGCTTGGATTCTTTACCTCTCCACTCTTCCTCAAGATTGATTTCCAAATGAAACTGAAAATGTTATTTCATCTGAGAACTTTGCACCACTGAGCAACAGCCCAGTCCTTTTTCTTCTTAACCCAAGTAAGATACCTTTTACTTTGTGCTGTCCCTGGTTCAGGAAGGGGAATGACACAAGGAATGCATGAGTTGTAGTACAGGTTAGAGGTTGTAGGTTCTGTAGGTTCTGGATACATTTATTTGTGGTGACTCCAGCTGCAGTCCATGGTTTGTGAATCTCCCCCAAACATTTCAATGGGATTTGCTTCCCAATATTTCTAGTCTATGGTTATTCCTGTCGCTTGAGCACTGGTTTTCTATTACACGTTTTCCTTCCACCCAACTTTCCATTATTATACTTAGATACAGCACTCTGAACAGCTGCTTCTTCATCTTTTGTGGCTTACCTTCCTTGTGGAGAGTGTCAGTGACTGTCTGCTTGGTACTTGTTAAGTCATAATCAAGTAATCTTCCTCATGATTGTATAGGAATGGCCATAAAATGACATTTCCATCTTTAAAAATATCTATTTTTATTGGTATTATGTCATATTTGATTTGATTTTATTTTTTCTGGGAAACAGAATTTGGGGTTCTTATTAGCTATAAGCCATAATCATCATCTTATGAAAACATGCAAGACCGGGTATAAGGAGCTAGCTCTGACAGAACATGAGAGTTTTCCCAAGGATGAGCCTAAAGAAGCCTTCAGTATGGCTGGTGCATACCTAATTCTTGTCTGGAGTACACAGAGTCACAAGATGGAGTACATTGTTTAGCCTGTTTTCTGTCCCTTATGCCTAGAAAACAGTTTTCATGCCCCTTATAAGCCGTCTTCATTGGAAAAGGCCACAATGAAAGACAGCTGTTTTTGCTTTCATGCCACATCTGATAGCCACATGGGCAGAGAAGAAGGAAATGACTGACAAAACCACCTCAACAATGGATGAGCAAAGTAAAAAAAAAATACCTTAAACTGCTAGTTGAAATTTTCCTACTGACTGCTACAGAAAACGAAGCCCATGAAAACACAGGGAGCCTCCCAGTAAATGAAAAATTTTGCTTTTATAGCTATGTTAGATTTGCTTGGTAACCATGACCCTACTCTTAAAAAGCAGTTGAGTTACAAGCTAAAACTGCAACAAACACTAGTTAAAGTTATCCAATAAAAATAAAATGTCTAGCTGTAGTGGTTAAAAAAAGAAATAATTTAGGAGGTTTAAAGAGCCAGTGGTTTTCAATGATTGATAAAACAAAAGATCTTCAGACAAATCAAATCTCATTTATTCTAATAATTTAATAACATTATCATCCATTAAAGTTTTCTGGAGTTTGATGAAGCAGAACACCCAGATACTGCTGCATCGACTAAAAAGAAAAAAAAACATGCTGGTCAGGTCTACAATGAAGCTACAGTGTTAAGTGCGGTAAATTCATGTGTAAAAAGAAATAAAATAGTATCAAAACATACCTTCTATGTTCTCTGCAGTGAACATTGCTCAAACTTAGTTAAAACTCTGTGAAAACAATGACTGATACAGGACATGTTTTCTCATTACTGGAATATGCGCATGTATGCCTTGTCAATATGTACAAAACAAATTAGGGAATTTGTATAAGCCGATATCTGATGGTGTACAAAGACCTCTACATACATGTTTAGCATCTAGGCATGGTAAGTTGTAACATTATGAAAAGGTTAAAGAAATTGCATCTAAGAACCATCCATAAGAGCTGTTGAATCAAGAGGGATTTCAGCTCAGACTCTAAATGACTCTAAATTCTTGGCAAACATAATCTGGTTCAAAACAGTAGACTGTTTTAAAGCTGAACTAACTGAAGCACTTAGACATTGGTTCAGAATTCAGACAGGCTGGAAGCAACACGGTGAAAATAAAAAAATGGAAAAACTCACAGCAGGCAGGATCTAACAGAAACATGCATGAACATGGATGGGCTTGGCATGTATACAGTATGTATCCGCGAGGAGTAGACTGAAAAACAGAATATGAAATGAGCATAGAACAGACTAAAACTGTGAGACTGATAGGCATAAATAGGTGGACCGGATTAACCTGATTAATATGGCAGAGGCAGAGAGCGAAAACAAAGCATGACTGGAACTAAACAGAAATCCAAGGACACAATCTAAACAAAGCAAATTCTTACGAAAGTAAGAGAACATAAAATGCACCACAAACAGAACAAGTAAGAAACAAAATCTAAAAGAATGAACTAAAGCATCACCTGAAAAAACATAATCATGAAGAGAGGAAAACCCCAAAACAAAACTGCAACACCTATAAATGTTTACTATCCACTTCCTGCTAATATGATTGCAGAAATAGGAAAATCGTTTTCTTAAAAAACTGTATCCATATGTGAGGTGTCTAGGCTTTAAACCCAGCAAGTCCTACAAGTCCTAGATTTTACTGACCAATATTTATGATATAAATAATAAAAATCTTAAACACAAGTTACATCAGACAATGAGATCATTAAATAGAAAGAAGAATGGAAAAGAGAGTCCGACTACCCTAAGGGACTATGCTCAGGGAAATTGATAAAGACCTATTTGTGGCCTGCAAAAAAGTTAGCCAGTTGGCCTTACTCATTATAAAGTCAAACCTCAGAGAAACTTTAGATCTAAATAAGACTGTGAGGCATTTTGCTAAACAACATGGAAATTGCTGCATTCAATTCCTATAGGCATGTCAACTTTATGTTCACCTCAAATGGTGAGCAGTAAAAACTGCTAAACTGATCAGCTGATATGCATGTACACATGTTTTGTTCTTTTGTGGGAGTGCATTGTTTGAAGTCATAAGCAGATTTTCTCCAGCAAAGTTAGGTCAGTTCATGTGAATTTATTCTCGGTAGACTTTCATAAATGTGCCACAACAATGTAATGTAAAGTTAGTTTCGAATATTACTTTTAGTTAAAGTTTCTTAATTTGGCGCCTCTTAAGAAAGATTGATTGATATTTATGTTGACTTGCTGTGATAACATCAGTCAGAATAAACATGTTCGTAAAATTAAAAGATTATTTTAAACCTTCTCTCGCCACCCCATGAATAATTATCTAAGTTGTATCCCATGTGTCCCACCAGGAAACTGCTGTGGGACAGCTATGGGACCACAAAAAGGCAAAAGCTTGACCTCCAAATATCCCACTTATCAATTCAGCCCAGTATTTTCTGAATGGAAAGAAGCACACACAATAAACAGAGGTCCAGGTTCCATAATTATTTTATATTTTAACCTAGAAATCACCAAATGCAATCCATACTAATTACAAAAACTGTGAAATAGTCCTTGAGTTTAGATCCAATAGGAAGCACCAAAGCAGATGCTAGCTTTAGCTTTTTTAGCAGCTAAGGGTTAGGCAGTTAAGGTATTTTCACTGTTGCAAATCATTCATATCATGTTTGTCTCTGTCACCGTTATATTTTTTCCCATGTGTACCACAAATGCTGTCAAATAGACAAATGTTAGACAAAGCAAAAACATCAGTTTGCTCCCTCACTTCTAAAAATCGGACAGAGGTTGCTCTACTTGCTCAACTGTTCAGGCTCCTAATGACATAGATACAGAGTGTCTGGCTTTACATTGTTTTCATTGCACTTTTTGGTTTATTTTTTGCAAAGTTCCAAAGGAAAAGCTACTTGTTGCTAAGCTTAAGCAAACTACCTATTACAGTGAATGCAAACAAACTACATATATAAAAAAAAAAAGAATTGCAGTCTAAAAGTTTTCTCTCTCAACTTACAAGGGCCTCAGGCTGCTTTGCCAGACCTCAGACACAAGGACTGATGCAGGAAGCTCAGAGGGATCCACTCTCTTATCTCTGCTTAGACGAAATAATGCAGGCTGGCTGATGCCTTTCGGCTTGTTCTGGCTGTCATGCTGAGAGGTTTCACAGAATCATACACTATCCTCCAGCTCACCTGTCTGAAAATGATTTAAATATGCCATGTACCTCACTGAAACTATGGTGTAAAAAATGTATGTTCAATGCTACGTTCATATTCTGTCTTTTAACAAGTTGATGTAATGCCTTAAGAAAGAAAAAAAAACGACTTTGAAGATGTAAAGCTTCACATCTAGTGTAAATGTTTAACACTGAAACGATGAACATGACGATTTCAAACTCAAAGCTGTGTCTGAGAAAGCATGTGCCTCTCTCCCTAACTGATTCTGAAACTTTCCTGCAGGGACTTCGCTATGGGATTTGCAGTGCGGAGAGCTCATTGTGTGCCAAAACTGGGAGGTTTAAGATGAAAGATCAGCAGATTGCAGAAAGTTGCACCATGAAAGGAGAAGATAATTCAGGGCCTTTCAAGCAATAAATTTCCACTATGCCTGCTGAGCCATACACTGGGACAGATGATCTGGATAAGTTCATATGACGGCGGTGACAGAGGGCATGGAAAACACCTTGTGTCTATTCTGAGAGGTATGTTGTCCAGATTGAGTGGAGAGGTGGAAGGATTAGAGTTAAAAAAGCAGCATAAAAGACAGGAGCACAGCAGATGATAACAACCTTTATTTTAAGTAGTGTCAGCAGAAATGAATACCGCTGTTGTCTTAAAGTATGTCTGATTGGGATTGACAGATTTTTCTAGTTGTATTTGAGATATGCAGCTCAACAACACTAATCAGTGGTTTTTCTACATGATGAAAAGCTTAGTAGTAGGTGTAGGAGTGTCACAAAAACAAAATGTCAAAGGCAGTACCAATATTAAGAAAAATACTTGATACTCAAGACATACTGAAGGCATTGCGTTATTTCTAGTAAAGATCGAAAATATAACTCCTTATAGTGTGACAATGTTTTCACATTGTTTTATTAATAAAACATTGTTTTATTAATTAGGACAAAACCCTTAAGTAGAAGGCAATTCACCACGAATTTAGAAAAAATAATTAAAAGTGTTATAGCAAAGCAGTAGACAAGATAATATTCAGTGGAAGTGTTAATGTTTATGAAGTATGTACTTTAGATTAAAATAACAATTAATTGGAAAACAGAACTTTCTACGGCCTAAAAATAATCTGGTCTATACAAAAAGCCTTTCCTTTAGTGTAAACAATGATCTGATCCATTCAAATGTATCCAGCAGCAGCCCTGTCGAGTTTCTGTGTTTCTTTTCTGTGTTTTGCATCATATTTAGCTGATGTAACTGTCTGCTGCTGGTCATTTCCCTTCCTAAATATGGGCCACAGAAGGATCGGTATTATGATTGGTGCAGATTTGGTAGAGAAACATCTCGACTCGTAAACTCAGACTGATATAACATTGTAATGACTCCATCATTAGGTTTCTAATATTTAAACAAATATTTTTTTCTTTTATACTTGTGTTATAGATTTGAACATCCACCAAAGGTATTTGTGACGTAATGTTTTCCCTCACACCTCCTTTCAGATTTTACTGCAGCAACTGTGCGACTTTTAATGTAGCATTAGGCAACATATATTAATTGCTCACAGCTGTTTAATTTTTCTGTTCAGCCTGTGAGAAAAATGGGTGTTTTATTCTAGATGAAATCAGCTTCCTTTGTATATGAGCCTGGGCTCCACCTTAAAGATGGCTGGCAAGGTCCGTCATCGGAGGAGCTCAGGAGCACCGGCTGTACTCCGATGACATGGATGGATGGATGGATGGATGGATGGATGGATGGATGGATGGATGGATGGAAACACAAAGAGTAATAACAAATTACAGGCAGATGCGGACTGGAACAGACCAATGCAATCAAGAAACCCCTAAAATAGGGTCTGTAACAACAAAGTGAGCAAAATAGTGAATAATAATGAGACAGTCAGTCAGTCAGTCATTTTCTATACCGCTTCTTCTATAGAGGGTCGCGGGGAAGCTGGTGCCAATCTCCAGCAGTTTATTGGCGGGAGGCGGGGTACACCCTGGACAGGTCGTCAGTCCATCACAGGGAAATAAGGAGACATCACATGGATATGCTTCCAAAGCAACACAGAAGCCAAATGCTGCCATAAATCCTCATTAACTGGACAGTGATCTCAAAATCCACAAACAATGCAAAAGTAGGTGATAACTCTACAGTCAAACTATCTCAAAAAAGCTTGTGTAGAACAACAGTCAATGATCTTACAGAGTGCTCTTGCTATTTTGTAATGGTAAAAGTTGGCTAAAAATGTATAACTCCTAGATTTAGCCATCTTTCTTTAAACTGACCCTAATGTGCTTGTTCAGCTTTTCACAGACACTGAATCTGGAAAGGGCACAAAAAGGTGTTTCTAGCTGTGTGGAAATAGTATCAAATCTCCTGTTCACTGTTCTCCTGATTCAGGTTTGTAAAGTCAGTTAAACAGATATAATAAAACAAATCACTAACTGATCAGTATTTGACAGAGGTATATGAGGAGAGTGCAGCAAAACTGTAACACTGTATTGTAAAATACTTTATCATTTTGATGTTTGTTCAAAATAATGAAAATAGTCCAACATACCATAATGTTATGCTTTAATTATCCCCATTTCAAGTTTTCTTCAAAAATATATAACGTAGCAAAAGTATTTTAGCTTCACTTTTAACACCCCAATCACACACAGAGAGACATCCTCACTTTGCCTTATTAGCCTTCTTCTCATACCTCTGTGAGTATATACAGAGTGTGCTGAGAGGGTCTTTTTCACAGAAGACATCTTGACATGTCAAAAAGTAGAACGGGAGGCAGAGTCATCACCTCCTCTCCAGTGGAACCAGCTCTCACGCTTTAGTGTTCAGGGGACAGACATGATCTCCACCTTTGCTTTCTACTTTCAAAGACAGACTGTGCTGAATCCTAATCAGGAACAACATATATACTGATGGTCACAAGCGACTGGCACCAGCCCTCTTGTGGCCCTGCACAGTGCAGAAAATGGATGGATATACTAATTTTTGTGTTTTTGTTTCCTTGTAGGCTGCACAGCCTTTTGGTGTAGAGTTTTTGTCTTCATGGGTTTTCTCCAGCCAATGCAGTTTTCACTCACTGTCCAAAAATATCCAAAAACTGGGGTTAATTGGAAAACTGTCCTTAGTTAGAAGTGCCTGTGAGCACAGTTAGCTTTCTCTATTAGCCCTGTTATGAACTAGTGACTTGTCCAGAGTGTATGCCAACTTCATTCAATGTCTGCTAAAAATAGGCTCAAGTCTTCTAACTTTAATTAGTGGAAACTGCAATTATTTGTGACTAAACGGCTATTGCAGGAGTTCAGCTGACATCAGTTTATGATGAGACATCCAAGTAAAGGGCTATGTCAGGGGTCCCCAACTAAAATAGCAGGAGGTCCAATACCTCCATCATCCAAACACTTTGGGGTGGGGACATTATAAATCAACTGATAAAAATATATTCTTTCATTTTTATTTAACAGTTAATTAACAGTAGAGTTTTTGTTTTTTAACTACTCAATTATTCATATGCCCATGAAATCATCTGCTGAACAGAAAAGGACAATCAAATTTAATTAGCAATATTAAAAGCACAATGAATGGTTCAGTTGAGCTAGGTCTGTATATCTTGGTATAACAATCCTGCTCTACTTGTTGTGCTTGTGGCAGGCATTGCAATTTGCTTAACCTTTTCTTTAAGTTCTTCTTATCCATCTAAAGGTGTTTCTGCCACAGCTTTGTTGATCATTTCCCAGTCAGTGAAAGGCTTTTTGTGTTTTCGTAAAATCAGAATCAGCTTTATTGCCAAGTTTGTACAGACAAACAATGTCAAATGTTCATCAGAGAAACAGCCTGGGGGGAAGAAACTGTCTCCTTATTTCCTTATTAAAATGTAGGTGCGGGTCAAAGCAAATTTGATTTTCTTTATTTAATCACACAAAAATCAGGCATGGCAACAGCTGCCAAAGTGCTTACACTGGAAAACTGGTCTTTTATGTCTTATGCAGATACCAAAGGTTTGCATATATACCTGTATATAACTGTGGAGCTGAACCATTTTTTTACAGTATTTACATTGTTGTTTAGGTTTCTGTGAACTACTAATTTATATTTTTGCAAACCTTTTTACTGCCAACTCATAGTATGAAATAAACTTGTGAATAACAGCTGTATAGAAACTTATAGTATAGCTGTATAGTACTGCATTGGGGCTATAATGGTAGTCTTCCAACCTATCACACATACAGAGCTTGTATTTGGTTTTCTTTTGTGTTTGCTTTCTAAACATTTGTGGGTTGTCCATTACTGCTCACTGGTGTTCATTGTTCCTTGATGGTTTCTTCCGTTCAATGACCTGATCACCTCATGCCAATCCTTGTAAGTTTTTCACTTTGTTGTCATTAATCCTGTTTCAAAATTCCCATGCTGCTCCGGAGTTTCTGTTTGCACTCCTGTCTTCATGTAATACACCAACACAAAGTAATGCAAATGTTTCAAGTGGAAAGAAAGTTATACATGCTTTTCACATTTTTAAGCAAACACAAATCTAAAAACTGTGACACTATGCCCTGTAGAACCATCTTAGACTGCAATGATTTTTGGGGTATGTCTCAACCAGCCTTGGACATCTAGAGATGTATTTAGTTTTTTCCAGTTCTTTGCAAAATAGCTCACACTCAGTCAAACTGGATGAGGATTGTCTGTGAACAACGCACTGCAACAGGTTCTCAATTACATTTATGTCTAGACTTTGACTGGGCCATTTGAACACAGAAACATGCTGTCATCTAAACTAGGGGTGCCCAAAGACTCTTTTAATTTGGCCCACCAGAAATTGCTCTGGTGACATTGTTAATACTACTGTTTGAGTGAGTGGAACCGCTGATTATTTTTGCATTACAAAGGTGATGTCTGAAAATGCAACACTACGGACCTGCTGGCTAAACTCCGTTCTCAACAAAGTACTCTTACACGGCCCTCGGCAGAACCAGGACAACGCTACGCGGGCCAGCTTTGAGATTTCTGCACTAACCACCAGTAGTGGGAGATCATTTGCAACAGGGGACTTGTTGACTTCTTGTAAGGAGTGTCTGTCCACAGCTGCGGCATTAATGTGCCCGTTTCAAGTAAGAGCTGTCTCCCACGTCAGCCTCTCAAGAAACATTGTGACACGTCACATGGAGGATATGTCTTGGGACATTATCGAGCAATTCAAAACTAAAGTTCGTGAATTTGTTGCCTTTTCTTTGGCGTGTGATAAAAGCACTCATTCGGGGAGTGAGTGAAAATATGGAAATTATGCAGGAGATGGAGAATTGAGACAATGCAATGTTCAGCTCCAAGGAAAGGAACATATCATCACTCAGCTGTTTGACCACATAAAGGCTTTTAGGTCCAAGTTGCAGCTACTCTGTTGATATCTGTCAGCAGGTAAGTTAATATATTACACACACACACACTCAGTTTTAATCGTAAGAATGTCTATTACGATATCCATGCGATGAGTAAGTCCTGGTCAAACTGCTGACGCAGAGACTGCCTGAATATGCAGCACTTCTCAGGAACCTGGACCAGAAGTTTGAGTTGCAATTAGAGGACTTTTGGAAAGGTGGAGGGGACATTAAGCTGTTTTCCCAGCCCTTAAACATAAGTGTAGACTCAGTGCCTGATCACATTCAGATAGAGCTAATTGAGTTTCAGTGTGATTCTGAGAATAAACCGTGTCACTACACCTCAAAGATTTCTACACACGTCTCATCAGACGGTACCCAGACACTAGGAAAAATGAACAGGTGATGTTATCTTTGTTTGGTAGCACTTACATCTGTGAACAGAATTTTAGTGTAATGAAACTTAACAAGTCCAGGCTCAGAATCACCCTGACTGACCCACACCTACAGGACATACTCACCATCTCAATGAGTCAGCTGCAGCCTGATATTGAGAGGCTGATAAAAGCCAAAGACCAGCTTCATGTTTCTCACTAGTGCTGTATTATTATTGCTGTTAAGTTGTTTTGCTGTTGGAGAGGCACATTTTGGCATATTGCACATATAATTATACTGAAATACTGAAATTTAGATATGTGTTTTAAATGCCTGTATATGCCCTGTTTGTTATATGTTGTGTTCTGTGATGTTCTTTAAACAGAAAGGAATGTTAAAAAGTTGTTTAATAATAAAATAACTTAAGTTAAGAAGCATTTCCATTTTGTTTATTATATTATTGCATTTGGCCTGCAGCTATCTTATAGGTTTGAATTTTGGCCCTCTCACGGAAAAAGTTTGGGCACCCCTGATCTAAATCATTTCTGTTCTAACTCTGCCTGTATGTTTTGGGGCATTCTTCTTCTATTGGGTCAACCAATGCCCCAGTTTAAAGACTTTTTCAGCTCCCAACAGGTTTTGCTCCAGGATTTCCAAGGATTAAATTTTAATCAGCTTCCCTTTCCCTGCTGAAAAAAAACCATCTCCACCACCACCTGAATGTAGTGGAAGAGTCTGAGTGCTCGAATGATCCCAGAGGCCATGATGACCAATGATCACCTCCAGGAGAGCTTTTGCTGGATCCTGGAGGAGGCTAGGGACATAGAGTCCAAGCGGACCATGTTCTCTACCTTAATTGTCAATGCGGCTGCCCGTAGCTGTGGCCGTAAGATCTACAGTGTCTGTCGCGGTGGCAATCCCTGAACCCAGTGGTGGACAACATACTGCTGTCATACCTGATCTGGTCGAACCAGAGACTGAGGACTTGGAGTTGGACTCAATCATCACCCAGGCCAAAGTCACCTAAGTGGTCAGAAAAGCTCCACGATGCAAGGCTTTGGGGGAGGATGAGATGCCTCTGAGTACCACAGGTCTCTGGATGTTGTGGGGCTATTGTAGCTGACATGCCTCTAAAACATTGCATGGTAGTTGGGGACAGTGCCTCTGGACTGGCAGACAGGGGTGGGGGTCCCCCTTCAAGGGGTGTTCAAAATCACACTCCTCAGCCTCCCTGAGAAGCCCTATGCCAGGTTGTTGGAGAATCCGTCCGATAGTTGGCTTCAGGAGGAGCAGTGTGGTTTTTGTCCTGGTTGTGGAACACTGGACCAGCTCTACACCCGCTACATTCCTGTGCCTCTGTTCCTATGTCTCTCGGCAGGTCTGGAAATACCTCGGCTTCCCCCAGAGGAGCTGGAAGAGGTATCTGGGGAGAGGGAAGTCTGGGTGTCTCTGTTGAGACCGAAGCCCCTGCGACCCGGTCCTGGATAAGCAGAAGATGATGAGAGGAGCATGATGGGAGATGTTTCGTGTCAGTTTCTCACCACACATTGTATTTTGAATGCAGAACAGGAAGTTACAGTTTGGTCTTATCTTACCAGAGCATCTTCTTCCACATTTCTACTGTGTTCCCTACATGGCTTGTGGCAATTCTAAGCTATTTTTAAGGATTGGACACTTAATGGAATGGATCACAAATAGTTGTCCTGGTGACAGATTCTCCTATCTGAGTTGTGGATTTCTGCAGATCATCCAGAGTTACCATGGGACTCTTGGCTCCTTCTCTGATTAATGCTGCCCTTACCTGGCCTGTCAGTATAGATGGAAAGTGATGTCTTGGTAGGTAGCTAGGAACTGTAAGTACCCCTCTACAAAATGGATAATTCTGGTGCATTTTTAAATAGTGAGTATATTATCAACTAACTGCAATGCAATTAAATAAACATTCAGTCTAGATTATTATATCTCCTACAGAAAAGATTAATTAATGTTAATATTTATTATATTATTTTAATTTAATTGCCAATTTTAAAGACATTAGCAGATATTCTGCTAACTGACCTATATGTGATGTGCTTCCTTATGAAAGATATTTCTGCTTTTTTTTTAAATAGAATTGTTTCTCAAATGAATTTTAAACTCATGATGATAAATTTTACTTTTTAACACTTCGCTTCAGCAAGTTCAAATGACATGACATGAGTGGAGCTAGAGTTGGTGTGGGCAGACAAGTAAAGAACTCACCGTCTTGTTTATTCACTCCATTATTTCCAGTTTAATTGGAAGTCAACATGAACAATGAGCTGAGATGCTTGACACTAATTATTATCTGACACTAATGATTATTATCTAGCCTGAAATTGTTAGGAGGTACATGCAGATGATTCTTTTATCATGTCACTAGGGTAATTTCATTTAAGTACTATTTACAGCACTGAACATTTGAAGCTGTCAGTGAATAATGTTTAATAGATGGATCTTGAGAAATGCTTTAACAATTCATGTCATTTTACCTCTTCATCAGTACCTGTGCTTCGGTAAAATTCTCCATCAATGTGCATTATGTATGTTTTTTAATTGTGTCTGGGTAGCAATGAAAGCTGTTATTTGGGACTTTAATATAAATAGTATTTACTTTTGACACTTAAATGTTTGAGATCATAACAGAAAAAAGACAAAGATAACCTGAGTGAATACAATTAAAATTTAAATTACATTGCAACACAACACAGTTTAATGTATGTCATTTATAATTTCAAAAAAGCTATCCAAATTAACTTAGTCATATGTAGAAATATATCACAGGAAGCTGTAATGCTGCAGTGTTTACAGATAGGCTGTCCTCCTCTCTGGTATTTTCAAGGGTAGTGCACTAGCTGTTTAACTGTTGCCAAAATCGTATTCTTAGGTCAAAAACACGTTAAATATTGAGAGCTCAGAACAACATCTAAAGCACTGCCGGCCTCTCTTCCCTCAGTTAGGGTTAGCATTCATCATTCATGGGGACCGTGGGAAAGCAAATTCTGATTTAAAAAAAAAACTACAAAAGCCTATCTCAAATTTGTAAAGTATTCTGTGGACTGACAACTTGAAAGCGGAGCCTTCTGGAAGGCACGTGTCCCATTATATGTGGCATATGGCTTTTTAGAATAATACCAACAGTCAAACCACAGTATAGTGATTATCTTGGACTGCTTTGCTGCTTTAAGACCTGGACGACTTGCCGTAACTGATGGAACTATGATTTATGTCCCCAAACAAAGAATCCTGACAGAGGATGTCCAGCCATCAGTTTGTGACCTAAAGCACACCTGGGGTATGCAGCAGGACAATGATCCAAATCACACCAGCAAATACACCTCTAAATGGCTCAAGAGGGGGCCAGATTTTCTCCACTGTGATTTAAAGGACTCATTTCCAGTGATTTGCAAACGTATGGCAGTAGTAGTTGCTGCCAAGGGTTGTACAACCAGTGGGGCAATTACCTTCTCACACAGGGCCAGTTTGCTTAGATAGCTTTATTATCCTAATAAATGAAATCCTAAGTTAAAACCTGCTGTTGGTGTTTACTCCGGTTATCTTTATCAGATCTAAACAATTGTCTGCTGATCTGACATTTAGGTGTAGTAAAAAAGCAGAAACAGAAAATAAATTGTAACAAAGATGCAAATGAAGCAGCCTACCTTTGATATACATAGAAATGACAAGGGATATTTAGTCAGTCAGTCATTTTCTACTGCTTATTCCATAGTGGGTCGCGGGGGAGCTGGTGCCTATCTCCAGCAGTCTATGGGCGAGAGGCAGGGTACACCCTGGACAGGTCGCCAGTCCATCGCAGGGCAACACACAAACAACCATGCACACACTCATTCATACACCTAAGGGCAATTTAGAGTGACCAATTAACCTAACAGGCATGTCTTTGGACTGTGGGAGGAAGCCGGAGTACCCGGTGAGAACCCACGCATGCACGGGGAGAACATGCAAACTCCATGCACAAAGACCCCCGGCCGGGAATCGAACCCAGGACCTTCTTGCTGCAAGGCAACAGTACTACCAACTGCGCCACCATGCAGCCCTTTATTTATTGATATTTTTAATATATTATGCTTATCGTTTTATATGTTTCTTCTTTCCTTTTAAGCAAATCGTATTTTGTTGTTTTGTTTGATAAGATGGATATAACCAACTTGATCACAGCATCAAGGAAACTCTTTTTTCAGAAAAACGTTTCTTTTTTATCATTTAAAATTTCTTATGTGCAATGAAAATGTCTAAAAACAACACATTAAACGTAGCATGTACCTCCACAGATTCAATCACTTGATTTTCTGTAGAAAACCTAAAGAAGTTCAAAAAAGGAATCTGACTCATACAAGTGCCAGCCTCTGGTTTGTTGTCTTTAAGGCGAACCATGGGCCCTCAAAGAGCTCAGCAGCTTTCAATTCCTACAAAGCCTCCAGACAGGCTTTGCTTTCCATTGTCTGTCAGTTCTCCTCAGTGCTCTCACCAGCTGCCTGTCTCTATGTGAGTAAATGAATTCCCCCCTGATGGTTGGGGATGTGATGTGAGAGTAGCGATCGGGGGCACTTTAATCTTCGAGATCCATCCTGGAGGTTTGCGCCCTGCCTCGTCATTCACTGTTCAAACACAGAACTTTCCTACCAAGACGACAAGGATTACAGGACAAGCAACCCGCTCTCTCCCACTCACTTCACTTTATGTACCATCTTTGGTGCTCTGTCTATAACCCGTCATCATGTGGCTGCACTTTTAGGACCCAGCTACACAAAAGCATTAATTTTAGTAGAGTCAGAAGTATAACAGTATCACAGAGAATTCACACTTTGCTAGTGAAATGCTCATCAAAGAGCATTTTAACCTACATGTTGCAGTGCCTAAAGTGAAGCAAGTAGTTTGCTACTGGATTTCAAGAATGGTAGAAATGATAATGGGAGTAGAAATCTATTTTATCAGTCCTTATGTGTCAGAGAGAAAAATATTAGTGTAAAACCTTTTACTAATGTGTTGGATTTGCGCTGATTCTGAGATACACAGTAAAAGTTCTTTCCTCACATTGCTCATCATGCTTTTAAAATTGTAACAAATGTATTGTTTCATGGTTTACCTAAAGCTTTAGTTGGCCCTTACACAAAAAAACACATGAAGTTCACATGTGCAAAATTTCAATGTGATAACGTGACCACATGTGAATGGGATTATTCACTTGTGAAATATCACGTTTAACCACACATGTGAGTTATGTGAAAGCGCATTTATTTTGAAGATGGGAATGATCGATTTAGATTATTTTCATTTTGTATAATTTGTAAAACAAATGTAAATTCCCATGTGAAATCCTTGAGATGTCACATGCCTATGTGAAACCTATAAATTGCATGTGATGCCCATGTGAAAGCATGGAAAACGGTAAATGGACTAAACTTATTTGGGATAACTCTAGTCCTGCCAAGCACTGAAATTGCTTTCACACACTGAGTGAAATTCATCAAGCCACCCTCACTGTTGTTCATGCATTTATAAAACCAAATATGAAATTTGGGGTTAAAGGGGGGGGAAAAAGCTTTTTCCTTGCTGAACCCCTTGGGAAACATGTTTTTAGAAGAAGCTGGAATCAAATCCCAACCTTGCGGGTTACCAGACCGGGCTAAGCCCCCAGCCCCCCTAAATTTGACGCCCAGTGAAATTTTGAGGTTTGTGACATGAGGCCACACCACTTTCCAAAGGGGGAAGCATCGGGGACCCCTTTTTTAAGACCAAACCCCCTTTTCAAAAGTTTTCCCAAAACACTTTTTAATAACAAAAGGGGGTTTGGAAAAAATTCTTAAAAATTGAGATTTCTACTCTGCCCTAAGATTGCTGCTTGCCAGCTGCAAAAATATTTTCCAAAAAAAAAAGGGCTGTAAAAAAGAAGAAAATAATTTTGGGGTTATAGATTTTGGGGCCCAAAAAGTGAAAGTCTTTTGGGGGCACAAGCCCTGTTATAAAAGGCGGGTTTTTAAAAATTTGAAAAAATTTAGACCCTTTGACTTACAAAACAGGGAAAATACTGTTTTTAACAAAATAAACTATTTCCTGCATTTTTTTTAATTTTTTCAAAAAAATACATGTAGCATGAACTTTATGATTGGTGTCAATATTTAAAAATTTGGTGGACTTATGATTAGTGCAAAATGGATGCTTTCAAACAACAACCGCTACATTTTATGGTATTATGATTATAGGTATTAAACAGAATCAATGTTTGTGTGAGAATTTTCAGAATCACTTTACCTATAAAACCATCAAGATGATAAATGGAAAATATATGGTATTTGTGTAATAAAACAATGTTTAGGAATATGTTCAACATGTTAAAACAAATAACACAGATGAAATCATTTGTATAAAATGCGTGACATGTCAAAAACACGTGGAAATTATGCTGTGTAGACTAAAAAACATGGAAAAACAGTCAAGATGTCCAGCTGAAAAAAATATCTACAGTAGACATTATATTGTGTAACAAAACATGTTACATGTAAAACTTTCCAACCCCAGTAAACGGAAAACCAAATGGGAAAACTTCCACAGTTTCCCAAAAAAAGCAAAGTTTAAAAAAAGTCATTTGGGGTTTTGTTAACGTGGAAAAAAGTGATTTTAGTTGGGGGAAATTTTTTCATTTTTGGGAACCAAAATTATTTTTCTTTTGTAACATTTTTAAGAAAGTTTTTAAAGCATTTCACGTGTAATGACACAAAGCAGAGCAGAAACTAATCAGAAAATGTGTAACATGGAAACCATGTTTATGTGGAAATTATATTTTGTAGTTACATGTGAAACATGTCAGCAAATATTTCACATGTGACAAAAAAGCACAGGTTGAAATAATCAACAAAATGTGCAACATGTAAAAATATTTTTTAATGTAAATTTTCTATTGTCTAGTTACATGTGAAACACATTGGAAAAAAAGTTTCACATGGGGACAACAAATAGGGACAGTTGAAAATATTCAAACCAAATTACATTTGGGGGACTTTGGGAAAGTTGGGGGAAAAATTTTTTTCCCCTTTGATCCATGGGTAACACATGTAAAAATTTGGGGTGTTCTTTTCGATAAAGGGGGAGTTAAAAACCAACACAAATCATTTTCAGTTCAAGCTGTAAAATGAAAAGAAAACAGCGGTATTGATGCTTATTTCTTCCATGTGGGATGATTTCTGCTTAGAGTAAATATTGAAACATTGAAATATACTTAAAACACCACTTCGGACGGAGCAACGAGAGTGGGTGAATTTTGTGCTCTGACGCTGTTTGTGCTGGGGGGCAAAAAAACAGGCACTTCTTTTGTCAAAATATCTGCAGTAATTGAATAGAAAAAAAAAGAGTTGTGCATTTTTCTTTTCATGAGCACTGTTTCTTTGTCCTCCCCTCAGCCCACTATTCTTTATCTGATTAATGTATAGTTAAAATTATCATCTCTGTTAAGCTCAGAAACGTAATCATTAGAGCCAATGATAAGAATAATCACACCTACATTCCAGGTTATTATATTTTTTGCTTCAGGGCAAATAAGTTATTAACAGAAAATCCATTAATAGACATGCATGTCCATTAGAGGATAGGGTGGTGTAGATTTAATCTCTGAGCATAATAACTGTATTTTATCAGATTTGTTTCATTTTATAGGGCAGCGTTTTTGCATAATATGTCAGCAGACAAATCAGCCATCTTAAAAAAAACTAAGGAAAAAACATTTCAGCATGTTTCAGAGGGATAGAGAGGGGGAAGCATTAACTAATATCCACTTAATTATGTTTGCATGTAGCCTCACTTTAACTGCTGCAATGAGTAATGGAGACAGATAATGAACACACCCCAGAAAGCACTTTCCTTCTCTGAGCGCCAGTTATCGGGGTATGAGGCCTTATCTGTGTACAGGGACCAGTTAATGTTATCCTCTTAAACCTGCCGATAGAGTCATTTCATTTAAGGCAGGAATGCAGCATGGAAGATGTGTAACCGTGGAAAATCAACGTTTGGGATGTAGTGTCACAAAAAAGGTTTTTGGGTTAGGTTAAAAAAAAGGACATTTTAATTCACAATGTCAACATAGAAAGACTTTATTAGCATTATTCTAGGAAATAAAGTATCTTCTTTCCCTTGCAAAGGTTTTATTTTTTTCTTGTTCTAACACCTAAAAATAGAAATTGGTTCTTCTCACAATCTCACAATAAACCTACCATTTATATATAACCAGTGTTTGTTCAGAAAACATTAGAAAACACATTTTTCTTCCAAGGGTTAAGTAGGTTTTGTGGCCCTGGACTTTTGTTTTAGGACTGAGGAACCGCATGGCCCTCTGGATACCATGATAGGATACCGCCTGTGCAGTGAGTCAATTTGGTAAATTTCCTCATTACTAAAAATTCCACAATCAACTGCAATGGAGAACAACAGCAATTCAGCTACAGAGTGAAAGGTCATTTAAAGTAACAGATAAGAAACAGCACCTGATGAAGCTCACTGTGCAAACGTCCCCAACTGCCTGCAAAGTCAACAGCAACATATCTGCAAACTTCCTGTGGCCATCTGATTAGCTCAAGGACAGTGAGTAGGAAGGTTTGTTGATATGGCTTTACATGACTGAGAAACTGCATTCAAGCCTTATATCAATAAATGCAGTGGTGTAAAGCACACCATCACTGGACTCTGGAACAGTGGTGGTGGGTGGGTGTCCTGCAACTTCAGGATATGTCCTTGGTACAACACACCTGAATCAACTGGCTGAATTGCCTCCTCAGTATGCGGTCATGTTCAACAGAGTCCTGCTTATGATCTAATTGTTTGATTCAGATGTGCTGTAGCAGAGCCACATGTAAAAGTTGCAGAACACTGGCCCTTGAGGACTTGAGTTTGACATTTGTGCTCTAGAGTAATGGACCCATTCTCTGGATTGAGAAATCATGCTTCTCTGTCTGATTAGGAGTGTGGGTTTGGAGGTTGCCAGATAAATAGCAATTACCTAACTGCATTGTGCAAAGTGTAAAGTATGGTGGAGGGCATTTTATGGTGTGGGGGTTATTTTTCCTGTGCTGGGTTTGGCCCCTCATTTTCCAGCTGCAGAGCAGAACTTCAGCAAAGAACACTCCTCATCCTTTCTGATGGCCTTTCCAGAGGAGTTGAAGCTGTTATGGCTGCAAAGGGTGGGGCAACTCCTTATTAAGCCTGATGTCATTAAAATGTATGGATGTGTCAAGACAAGGGTCTCAATACTTTTTGCAATATGGTGTACATAGTTCATACACTTATCAAATATTCTTTAGTCAAAGTTGCGACAGCATTCATGATGTTTCTATACAATAAGCCTCAGGCTGGAATTTATTGCTTTCATCGCTCTTTCCAGCTGCTTTCTCCTTTTCTTTTTTACAAAGTTTCCAGTCAACACAAACAATCCTCTGATTCATAACTGCAAGAGCACCTCATGAGAGGAAAATCCTGTTTCTGTCTTTTCAGAGCAGAACATATCCACTGAAAATCTATCACACCGCAATTCCTGGTGAAGTGGATGAAAAACTGAGATAACAAAATGTGGGCACACCATCATTAAACTGAGCATATAGATGCAAATTTTCGCTTAACTGAAGATATGGAGATAAGTGCCATCTAAAGAGCCCTTTCGATGGGGATCTAGGTGTAAAATAGGACAGAGAAGTGTCTTATTATCCCAATATGTATGAAGTATTAAACCTCTTCATCATTTCCTTCTAAACTTAAGCCCACTCAGTCGGCTGAGAACAATCACTGATGCCATCATTCTTTCACGTTATCAAAGCTGTAACATCAAACTCAAAAAATACATAATTTGCTAAAACTAACAAATATGCTTGCGTTTCTGTCGACGTTAAAATGAAAGTATTAATACCTCACACATATGTGCACTATGAGAAGCCTGTCAGAAAGTGGCTAGAGAAATATTTGTTAGCCTTGTTCTCCCAAAATGTAATAAAGATTTATCAACATTAAAAAAAATTACATTTTTTAAGCAAAGCACTTGTGGTGTGTTTTATATTTCAAACAGGTACTTTAATCCCCCCAGGGCAGCATTAGAAGGGAGGGAAACAAGGCGCTACCTTAACAATTTTTACTAATTTCTCAGTTGTACCCTAAACATGTTTTTGTTGCTTTTATGCAGTCAGTGGGGCGGGCCCCCTACTTACAGCTGAGAAAAGGGAGCCTAGGTTGCATGCTTAGTAAGGAAGTGCTCTTGATTATATGCCCTTTTTTTAATAGGAGGGGCTTACTCAGGGCACTTACCATGCAAAAACCACCACTGATGCGGAGACTGCTTTGTTTTGGACTTATGCTAAGGTACACGAAATGAATAAGACAATCAGCAATATGCTTATGGTAATTTTGTGTTATGAGTAGTCTGAGTATGTCTGTGGGGTGGACTAATAACTCATCACTCAGAACACACAATCTTCACTGTGAAACATGGTGATGGTAGTATCATGCTGTGGGGATGTTATTGTTCAGTAGGGGCATGAAACATGGTCAGACTTCATAGAAAGGTGGGTGGAGCTAAACACAGGGAAATGCTGAAAGAAAACCTGCTGGAATGTTTTCTGTTGGTATCATTTGCATTTTGCTTACTAATAGTTACCTGCCATGCAATTGTCAGACATTAGATTTCCTTAATGGTTTAAGACTTCAGCTCCTCAAACATCTTTCTCTCCTCATTGTCAAAGCCTCCTGTTTCCTGCACCTTGATTTTCATCAAGCTAACTTGTGCCCTAGTGTCCCTACATGCCTGCATTTAAATGACTAGGGCAAAGAGCTCTCAGGTTTTAAACAGGTTTGTGAAGTTTATGAACAAAACAAATCTATTTACCGGCTTTTTAAAAGTATTTTTGGTACACACAAGGTATTCTTTTGCTTCTCCTCTTAATGACAACAGGGACAAGGGGATGAACATAGCACACTACACATGCACTACTTATTTCAAATGCAAATGTCACATGACATCATCTTAATTGTCCACACTGCCTTCAGATGAATGCCTGGTACAGAGCAGTCCAAGAGGAACAGGGGTACCTGCTTAATTTCAAGTAAAATTATGGGGTACAAAACAGTTTTTTAGTCACATCAAACTGAAGCTGTAACTTCAGTTATTATACCCAAATGTGTTTCTGAATAACAATAACCCAGTTTCTTTTATCTGTTGAAAAGCCATGTGCAACATATCATGCATTTAGGATCATGTAGTTTTTATACACATTGCCCATTTTGTCACATTACAGATTCAAACTGCAAGAAATTTTAATTGGATTTTTTTGTGTTACCAAAACAAAAAAATACTTCATAACAATTTCTTTAGAAACCAAAATCTCTAAACTGGCCCTCTGAGATGATATTTTTTAAAACCATCTATCACAGAGTATGCCTATTTTCACATTTTGAAACAGAATTTTTTGACAATTGAGTTTTGCAACAGACCTAGTCACAATAAAAGGGAAGTGTCTGATTATAGTTATTTTCAGGATTTGCCACAGATTCAGAACTAAGTAATCCTGAATACTTATCACCTCTGAACACCTTCTCTGTTCCATCTGAAGAAAAGCTGTGTTGATGACATGTTCAAGGTGATGTACAGAGTTATACACTTCGGCCAACAGGCGAAATTTTGGTCTCTCATTAGCCCAGAGCACCTTCTTCCACGCTTGCAATGTCCCCTACATGGCTAGTGGAAAACTGCGAATGACACCTCTTAAGACTTTATTTTAGCAAAGGCTTTCTTACTGTTTGGTAAATCTCTTTTAGTCTGAATTTATTTAGAAATATATGACACAAAATATTTGTGCATTTGATGTAAAACAGGTACTAAATTAAGAGATTAATCATTTTAATCTAGCCCATACAGTAGACATATGCCCCTTTTCCACTGGCTCTTTTTATGCAGCTCTGCTTCACTCGGTCTCGCTCTTCACGGTACCTGTTGTGTTTCCACTGACCCACTGATGGCTGAAGCTATATGGCTTGAAGCCCCACCTTCAGCGGTCAGTGTAGTGTGCTGTGCTGCTATTAACATTACTGCGGGGCATTTTCATATTAAAATATTCTGCCTGAAGCGATAAAAAAATAAAAAAACAGATTAAATGCATAAAGAACAGAAAATACAATGAATGTTTTTATCAATATATATGCAAAAATGACTTTTTTTTTTCTTAGGTATAAAATGATTCCACTGGGATAATTATCTGGACCACAACCCAGCCAGAACTGATGTGAGGGGAGTGGCAGGAGAAGTAGAGAGGAGAGATGCTGTTGTCTGGGCTGGTGAAGCTCCAACGTTTCCCTGAGAAGTAAAAAATTTGGGTTTTATGAAGTAAGTTTTTGTCTCAGCCATGTCAGTAATGAGGATAAGGATTTTAAAGCACAAAACCTCTGACTTTTGACTGCGGTGAAGTTAGTTCTAGGTTGGATATTGGATATTCACGCTCCACGGATTCACCGGGGTCTTCTTCCTGTTTGATCCGATGAAGGCAGTCTGATTACGGTCAGCTGTTCTCTGCCTGCTCCCTCCTGCAGACTGTGGTTCACATAAGGACCGTCAATACATCTCCAAGCAAACACTCGGTTTCATAGTGGTGTTGTTTTGTGTGTTTAGGGGGAAATGTTTATGCGTCTGAACAACTGATTTTATGCATGATCAGCTGGTTTAGGATGTTATCAAATACAGTGCCCTGCCTGTATATAATTCAGAAAGCTGATGTGACATTTTTCTTTTCCTTCAGCCTTCAGGCATGGTTTATGATTTGTAAATTGTACAATTATTTTAGTTTGGCCCACTCTTGCCATTGTGGTCCTTAATATTAATGTAGTCCCTCTTGAGTTGTATTAACTTTTCCCTGCACCACCTCAGCAAAAACCTTCTAATTTCTCCTGGTCCCATGGCCAATCAGTGAACAGCATTCTGTTCACGTCACTTGTAGTCCCTACTCAGCCCCAGTTGTACCTGCTCAGGCGCAGGGCCCAAAAAAGTAGGTACCGATACGGAAAAAACAGTAATGGAAACGCTCGCAAAGCGGCCCGAGTGAAGTTAAGTAGAGCCAAATCGAGCCAGTGGAAAAGGGGCAATAGATACGTTTTTAGTCTGCAAATAAGCATAATTAGGCATAATTAATCATATTAACGTGTGCTCCATGTTGCCGCAGTTGTTAGCCCTGTTGCCTTGCAACAAAAAGATCCTGGGAGGAATCCTGACCTGGGTTTTTTCTGCATGGAGTTTGCATGTTCTCTCATGTATGACTGGGTTCTCTCGAGGTACTCTGGCTAAGTTAACTGATCTTACTTAATTGCCCTTAGGAGTGGGTGTTTCTATTCATAGTTGTTTCTTGTTGCCCAGTGATGGACTGGTCACCTAGGATGTCAATGAGCTCTGAAGATAGGCACCAGTCCAGTCGTGTACAGACAATGGATGGGTATGATCATATTCATATGCATATGCATAAACATCTGCCCTACTTTATCTCTGATCTGTCTGGTGTGTTCCTTGTTTTTTGTGACGCTGTTTGTTCACTAATGTTCATACAGGTGGACTCTTTACTCGCCAGGTGACCTCTGAACAATGTTGGTTCAACCGGTTTCTTATTTAGGTGTACCCGAATTAAGAGAGATGAATAAAAATGCATGCCACACTCATTTTTGTTTTGTTTAAGATGTTAAAAACCATGTATCATTCTCCTTCTACTTCACAACTTTGCAATACCTTCTGTTGGTTTGTCAAATAAACACCCCTAAAATACATTGAAGTTTTTCCACTGTGACATACCAAAAAGTTTAATTGATTTGAACCAATGTGACTCTTGTTGAAAGAAAAACTTGCCTGTTTTTAAAGCATCTTTTCATCCAAACTCAATTCCTCCCAATAATGACCAGGTTCCTATTATCATGACTGGAACATCATATTCATCAATTGAGTGTCACTCAGGCAGTTCATCGCTGAAGTGAGATGAACGTAGGATGGAGAGAAAAACAATAATGTTTCTGAGCTCTAAATTGTGTTTGCTGATAGCGCTACTGCTTGGCTGGCTGTTGATGGATATTACTTTCCATGCCGTTCCCCAGGCCACCGTGTGAAGCAGTGCCTTTTGAAATGAACAATTGTGTGATGCTCATCTTAAACTAGTTCAGCGCAGCATCATTCATCATCTGCAGCACTGCCAGCGGGTAGCACCGATGTCCCCATGTTTGCCAGTCACAATAGGGTTACAAGAACTGTTGTCTGCAAACTCACAATGCGGCAATATATGCACTGGGCCAGAGAGATAGCAAGTATTCCTCTACTTTTCCCATTCAGGGGAAACAACTGCACCGCTATTTTAGAAATGCTTTCAAATGCTCTGCAGCCCTGCATCTATCTTGTTACTACAAAAGGTTTTTCCACAGAGGTTTTGTTTCCGTTGGCGTGGAATAATAAAACATGTAATTATGCATTATCCTCACAAAACCTGGCACTAAACCTTCTTCAGTGAATCTTGCCTCCATTTCTTAGTGCATGAAAAGGTTGTATAGGTTTGTTATGTTAAATTTAACAAAATAAACAACTCCTCAAAGTTATTTAGTCAACCTGCACTTCAAGTTGCCCTTGTACACTTCTTCTTCTGCTTAGCCCTGTTAAGACCCTTCTGACAATTTCTCTGGCTTAACACAAGCGATGCAAAAAATTGAAGCACAACACCGACATACATGTGTGTGCAATAGCTGTTGAAGCACTCACTCCAGCCGCAGTCCGGCTCTTGAATTTACTTTACAATATTCCTAAGGCTCTGGTTATCCTTCTTGCTATTTTGTCACACTTTTTTCTACCACTTAACCTTCCATTGATATGCCATGATGCACCACTCTGTAAACAGCCAGCTTCTTTAGCAATAACCTTTTATGGCTTATCCTCCTTGTGGAGGTTGTAAATGACTGCTCACAACTACTAATCAGCTCTTTTTCCCATGATAGTTCAACCCACAATGTGGATATAACATTTCTGTACTTCAAATACTTTTTATGTAATAATCTATTTTTTGAGACACTGAATGTTGATTTTTTTATTATAGCTGTTAGCTATAATAACCAAACTGAACAGAAATGAACACTTGAAATAAATACCTCTGTGTGTAATTCATTTATATATGAGTGTCAATATTTTATTTGAAATATTAAAATAAACAAACTTATGCATGATATTCTAATATAATAAGATCCATCTGTAGCTTCCAACCATCTGTTGTGCAGCATATGTTAAACCAAACTTTAGGTTGTCTTACAGTTTCAAGCAATAATATTGTTCCCAGCTGACTTCAGGCAGACTTTGGTGATCCTGCAACTAAAACTTTGTTCACTATCATTCGCCATATCTCAGACAGGTGTAAACTGTTGCAAGATTCTTATGTTACTTTCACCACAGTGTTTGTGTCTTTGAATTTAGTGGGAACTGTTTAAAGTTCTACTGTGACTATAGCTCATATTTTCTAACATACGTATGCATGAAGACACAGCTTTAGGGGATGAGAGGAGATTTGCATATTTTTGAACTTAAGAAAATGACAACAGCCCAAAGAAAAGTAATGCAGCCAATTGTCCTCTAGTGTTGTGTTGTGTTGTGTTATGTTATGTTATGTGTGGCTCTAAACCTTTGTGTATATGTTTGATTTATATGGCTTTATCGCATGTAGAGCCATTTGAACATTTTGATTGGATTTTTTGTGGACTTCAACTCTAAAATACTTGTGCTTTCTTGCTCATTAGCAGTTAGCTTCAACTATGTGTACCCACCACGCCTGGAGTACACACAGTGGCAGTCTCCTTCCAATTATAAACGAGAAACATATACCACTTGAGCATGTTATACATCAGTCCCTATGTCTCAAAGCTTTTAGACACTACATTTCTTCATTGTGATCACTAATTAGTTTGCTTCATATTTTCTGCAGTGCACCACACAGGAATCAGACCTAAAGCTACATTTGATTGGCAATCATTTTTGAGTCCAGCACCCAGCTCTCTCTTGACAGATCACTCAGATTGGAGGAGCAGGGGAGGCCAGTTAAGGTGCAACCACATCTTATCAGATTAGAAGCCACACCTGAATCTATGTGAAAACAAAAGCCTTCGTTCCAAATCAAAACTTTGATTGGCGGTGCTACATTGCCTCAACAACACTGAACAGTACACATGCAACAATGCTTCAGCACCCCCTGCTGGTGACATGTGCTTGTTTTTGTTATTTGGGTTTTTTACAGTCACTATTAGTTTTTGTTTTCACTTTTTCCTGCCTCTAAATTCTTCACTCACTAACATATTGAAGGTTTTATTATATTATATTATATTATATTATTTTATCATGGGTATTATTTTCTTATTTTATTACAGTGCTTTGTATTGTATTTTAGATTTCTTCTGCTTTTTCTTCTTTTGTAACATTTCTATGTTTCAGATCATATTTGTTTTATATCGAGGATAACCTGAGTAAATAATAAATGCAGTTTTCAACTACTAATTTAATTAATTAATTAAGGGAAATCAACTTAGTTCTATATAAAAAAGGAACCGACCCTCCAAACATAACTGGTTGTGTCACCTCTTACAGCAAAAGCTGGAATGAGAGTTGTATGTATTTTACAACCCTTTGCAGGCATTTTTGCCAGTTCATATTTGCAGAGTTAATTTAATTCAGCTAAATTAATAGACTTTTAAGGACGAACAACCTGTTAAAGGTCAAGACACAGATGCTGCGGGAAAATTCACTAGGCCACTCCGACACATGTATTTTGTTGTGCTTAAAGTAAATGCCCACAGCAGCAATCGATTTTAACCAAAATACAAAATTCTTAAAGAAGTGTGCAATAAAGTTTCTACATAGTGAAAATCTACAGTAGGTCATCTAATGTCAGAGGTGGTTATACGGACAAACAGTAGATGCTGAGTGTAATTGTAATTACTGAGGACTACTACAAAGACCCATGTTTTGCCTTGAGTAGACACCGTGCTGAGATACTAAACAATTTACTTTTGACCAGTTCTTTTGTGAGTTCTGAAGCATTTCCCCAAGTCAGACAAAGGTTTTCCCTGTTTTATACAGATCCTACAGAGGGAACGATCTACATGTGAGCAGTTCTGCCTTATAGGTCTGAAATAGAACATGACTCTGATGATAAAAGAGTCATGATAGATGCTAAAGTGTATGCAGAGGTTAAAGCAAGCTGTGATGAGGATAATATTTCTATTCAGAACTCAAACTGGTACAAACCTAAATTCCTGTTTGAAGGTTTTCATTGGATTGATATTCAGGTTTGTTCACCACTTGGGAAAACCTGGGTCTTCTCTGCAGTCGTACAGAATACAGGTAAGAGCCGAATTCAAAGTTCTGCCAACTATGACTAGCTGTCTAGGTCCTGAAGCAGCTAAACAGCCCCTGGCTATCACACTACCACCACCGTGTTTCACTCTCGGTAAGATGATCTTTTAGTATTGTTATTTTTATGCTGTTTTGATGCTGCCCAGTCTCTTCCTTATTGTTGAACCATGAACACTGATTTTAACTGAGGTAATTAAGTTCTGCAGCACTTTAGATGTTGTTTTAGTTCTTTTGTGACCTCCTGGAGGACTCATCGGTTTGGTCTTAGAGTCTATTTCACAGACCCGCCACTCTTGGGAAAGTTTACCACTGTTCTGTGTGTTCTCCATTTGTAGATAATGGCTCTCGCCATGGATCACAGGAGTCTCAAAGCCTTAGAAATGACTTTGTAACAATTTCCAGGGTTAAAGATTTGTTTGATGAAGCATTTAAGTTATTTGAAAAGCAAAAACAGAAGAAATCTGTAAGCAGGCAAATACTTTTTCACAGCAATGTGGGTGCAATTTGTTGTTTGCGAAGATTGTAACCCACAGTTTTTCTCAGTGGTAGGTTTGTTCACTTCACAGTTTAAAAGACTGTAATTCCATTTCTTTAATTTATATGTTCCATAAGAAGGGATGAGCTATAAATGGTTTTCAATTGTTATTCTCTGCGCAGTTGGAAAATAAGAATTGTGGACTCAAGCTTATCTCAGCCCAGTGCTATAATTTGTAGAGTTTATGCCAATGTAAATTTATTCAGTTTAGTTTTCAAACTATAAATTAAATGGAAGAATAAATGATGATTGCCTTGGATGCAAGGTAAACTTCAACTGCCTCATTGTGTTGGATTGCTTTAAGCTTTTTAATGTACAACATTTAACATAAGCATCCATCAGCATCCATCAGCATCCAGCAATAAGATACCATACAAATGAATTCTAAAAGGCACAAAGCAAGTTAAATACATAATCCCTCACACAGTAACAAAAAAAACCCAAGAAAGAAAATTTTACAAAATGTTACAAAAGAAGCAAAAGCAGAAGAAATCTAAAATACAATACAAACTTTGCCCTATAGCATTGCTGTATGACTGTCTATATCTCAAATAACTCATATGCCTGCTACTGTTTTTATACCTTCCATAATTATGCAAAAATATCCAGCAGTGAAGCATATATCTAAAAACTAAAATCCACTGTGATGGCTTCAGAGCGTTCAGCTCAGGGCTCAGGACTGAGCTGGCATTGCTGTACAGGAACCATTTGATAGCATTGCGGAAGTGTTGTTCAGCACATCTTTCCATTAGGCCCCTTTTACTGATTGTGCCATAAAAGCTACCACTAAAGAAAAATGGCTTCAATGGAGCAAGGTCTTCACAGTTCATGTGTTATATTATGTGTAGACCCGAGAACATTAAATAATGTTCTGCATCAGCTAACAGGTAATCAAAACTCATAGAGAGATCTGAAGCTATCTGTAAAACTGTTTTTTAGATCATCTCCGATAAATGGGAGATTTGTTTTTATTTTTATATTTTCAGAGTGGAACATGTTCTTACACAGTATACTAAGTGTTTTAATTTTCAAGTGTTATACACACTTTATATATTTTCACAATTGTTTTCACAAACAGAAATTGTGGCATGTATCTAAATAATATCCAGTGCAACAAATTGTCATTAGGAGTCACTGCTCAGTTTATTTCAATTAAATTCAATTCACTAATTCTTCAATAATCCCAAAGGGAAATTAGACATTGTATGAGCTTTCATTGTCCTACAGAATAATTTCGAAGTAATGATTAAATTACTAATTACTATTTAGAGTCAATTTGTGTGTAATTTAATCTCAGTATAAATACTGCTGTTCTGTGGAGGCCTTAGAGAATATTGGTCAGGGAACATTGGCTGAAAAAGCAGTGTTATGAAGACCAAGAAAGACACCAAGGATGAAGTTGTGGCATGCATGGAGAGCAGCAATCATAAAAGCAGTCAAGAAGGCCATATAACACTAGAGGAGCTCCAGAGATCCTCAGCTCAGGTAGGAGAATCTGTTGACAGGATAACTATTGATTAGTTGTGAGTTCCACAAATCTGGTCTTTTACAACATAGTGGCAAGCAGAAAGCTATCTTTCAAAGGAACAATAATATTCATTTTAAAAGTTTCCTTTAGCTTGTAGGTGTCAACACAAACATGTGGAAAAAGATGCTCTGGTCAGATGTGACCAAATCTTATTTTTCTTTGCTACATGTCAAATCCA
Organism: Crenichthys baileyi; assembly: GCA_036173005.1. NCBI lineage: Eukaryota > Metazoa > Chordata > Actinopteri > Cyprinodontiformes > Goodeidae > Crenichthys > Crenichthys baileyi. The sequence continues at coordinate 62,850 of JAHHUM010001759.1, forward strand.
ATGTGTTGCTGGTAACCAACACTGCAAATCCCTCTGAACAATCCATTCAGGGAAGATGGATAGAAAGCAAGAAAAAATCGGTTAGAGACTGAAAAACAGACTAAGGTGGAGATTCATCCTCCAGCAGGACAACAACTCTAAACGTACAGCCAGAGCCCAACTGTCAGGTAATAAAATTAAACCTTGGGAAGAGTGAGCTGTTCCCGGTTTATGTTCCCGCTAACAGTTACCCGTTGCAGACACTGCCATTCAAGGTCGCAGATCACAGCTTTACCATCTTGGGGATTCAAATTACTCATGAATTCAATGATCTCTTTAAAGCTAACTTCTCCCCTTTAACGTCGTGTATTGAAAAAGACCTTGATCGTTGGACAGTGCTTGGCCTCTCTTTGGTTGCTCATATTAATTGTATTAAAATGAATATCCTTCCACGCTTTTCTTATCTATTTCAGTGTATTCAGATTTTTCTTCCACCTTCCTTTTTTACCAAACTAGACAGTGTTATTATCAAATTTCTTTAGAATGGAAAGGTCCCGCGCATACGCACGCAATTTTGGCAAATATCTAAAATGTTTGGGGGAATGTCTCTACTGATTTTTAGATATTATTATTGGGCATCGAATATTAGACTTTTTAGGTATTGGCTTCAGTCATATGTGCCTTCTCCACCGGCTTGGCTTGTTCTGGAGGCCAACTCTGTGAAACCTGTCTATTTAACAGCCCTATTACATTCACCACTACAACCTCAACCAAACCATATACTTTTAATAAATTGGTCAATGCAGCCCTTAAAATTTGGGTTCAATTTAGACGTCATTTTGGCTTACAGATGTTTTCTATTCATGCCCCCATAGCAGCCAACCATGCCTTTCCACCTTCTCTCACAGATAGTATATTTCTGTCATGGAGGAAAATGGATATTTTTACTTTTCAAGATCTGTTTATTGATCATGTATTTGCCTCTTTTCAACAAATTTCTGATAAGTTTAAGGTTCCGAGACGTCAATTTTTTAGGTACTTGCAGGTGCGTAATTTTGTTCGTACAACATATTCAGCCTTCACCAATTTTCCCAGAGATTCACCTTTAGATGTGTTCTTGAAGCCGGTTTTGAAGGGGGCTATTTCTTTTATTTATGATCAGATCACTTTACTCCGTCCACAGACTTTGGACTCCATTAGGTCGCTTTGGGAGGCGGACCTAGGTCAGGCCATTTCAGAGGATCTTTGGGCAAAAATCTTGTTATTAATTCATAAGTCGTCTATTTGTGCTAGACATAGCTTAATTCAATGTAAACTTGTGCACCGTACATACTATACTAAAGCTTGTTTGGCCAAGTTTTATACTAATATTTTACCTCTCTGTGATAGGTGTCAGCATTCCCCAGTAAATTTAATACACACAGTTTGGCTTTGCCCTCAGCTTTATAGCTATTGGACCAAGGTTTTTGACATCTTGTTGGATGTCTTTAATAAAAAAGTTGAGCCTAACCCCTTGACCACTTTGTTTGGAGTTGCACCTTCTCGGGCTGTTTTGCCTTCATTACAAAAGTCTTCATTAGCTTTTCTGACTCTTCTTGCAAGAAGGGTGATTGTGATGAGATGGAAATCCCCTCAACATCCCTCATATATGCATTGACTTCGAGATGTTCTATATTTTATAAAGTTCGGCATACTCAGAGATCCTCTGCTAAATTTTTGGAACTGTGGAACCCTTTGTTTAGAGTCCTTAGAAAGATCAATTTTCCTGGTATACCAGACTAAGAAGACCTTGCACACACACTGTTGGTGGTTATTTTATAGTCGACACTCATCAGTCAAGACTGACATGACCGTCCCCCTGGCACCTGTTTTTTTTCTTCTTTTTTTTTGTTTTAAAGTTCATATGTGTATGGAGACAGATAGACATATGTTCTGTAACTACTTTTTGTATTGCTGTTGTTATTTCGAATCTGTGTATATATATATATATATATATATATATATATATATATATATAGTTATTTATTTATTTATTTATTTTTATTTACTTTATGTCCTTATTGTGTTTGAATGGGGGGGGTATTTTCTATATACACTGCTCAAAAAAATAAAGGGGACACTTAAACAACACAATATAACTCCAAGTAAATCAAACTTCTGTGAAATCAAACTGTCCACTTAGGAAGCAACACTGATTGACAATCAATTTCACATGCTGTTGTGCAAATGGAATAGACAACAGGGGGAAAACTTTGGCGATTAGCAAGACACACTCAATAAAGGAGTGGTTCTGCAGGTGGGGACCACAGACCACTTCTCAGTACCTATGCTTTCTGGCTGATGTTTTGGTCACTTTTGAATGTTGGTGGTGCTTTCACACTCGTGGTAGCATGAGACGGACTCTACAACCCACACAAGTGTCTCAGGTAGTGCAGTTCATCCAGGATGGCACATCAATGCGAGCTGTGGCAAGAAGGTTTGCTGTGTCTGTCAGCGTAGTGTCCAGAGCCTGGAGGCGCTACCAGGAGACAGGCCAGTACACCAGGAGACGTGGAGGAGGCCGTAGGAGGGCAACAACCCAGCAGCAGGACCGCTACCTCCGCCCTTGTGCAAGGAGGAACAGGAGGAGCACTGCCAGAGCCCTGCAAAATGACCTCCAGCAGGCCCCAAATGTGCATGTGCACAAACTGTTAGAAACCGACTCCATGAGGATGGTATGAGGGCCCGACGTCCACAAATGGGGTTGTGCTCACAGCCCAACACCGTGCAGGACACTTGGCATTTGCCAGAGAACACCAGGATTGGCAAATTCACCACTGGCGCCCTGTGCTCTTCACAGATGAAAGCAGGTTCACACTGAGCACATGTGACAGACGTGACAGAGTCTGGAGACACCATGGAGAGCAATCTGCTGCCTGCAACATCCTTAAGCATGACCGGTTTGGCAGTGGGTCAGTAATGGTGTGGGGTGGCATTTCTTTGGAGGGCCGCACGGCCCTCCATGTGCTCGCCAGAGGTAGTCTGACTGCCATTAGGTACCAAGATGAGGTCCTCAGACCCCTTGTGAGACCATATGCTGGTGCGGTTGGCCCTGGGTTCCTCCTAATGCAGGACAATGCTAGACCTCATGTGGCTGGAGTGTGTCAGCAGTTCCCGCAAGATGAAGACATTGAAGCTATGGACTGGCCCACCTGTTCCCCAGACCTGAATCCGATTGAGCACATCTGGGACATCATGTCTCGCTCCATCCACCAACGTCACGTTGCACCACAGACTGTCCAGGAGTTGGCGGATGCTTTAGTCCAGGTCTGGGAGGAGATCCCTCAGGAGACCATCCGTCGTCTCATCAGGAGCACGCCCAGGCGTTGTAGGGAGGTCATACAGGCACGTGGAGGCCACATACAATACTGAGCCTCATTTGACTTGTTTTAAGGACATTACATCAAAGTTGGATCAGCCTGTAGTGTGTTTTTCCACTTTAATTTTATGTGTGACTCCAAATCCAGGCCTCCACTGGATAATAAATTTGATTTCCATTGATGATTTTTGTGTGATTTTGTTGTCAGCACATTCAATTTTGTACAGAACAAAGTATTCAATGAGAATATTTCATTCATTCAGATCTAGGATGTGTTATTTGAGTGTTCCCTTTATTTTTTTGAGCAGTGTATGTATTTTCTATATGTTTATTAATTACTGTAATTGGTAAAATGTTTACTGATTTAACTGTTCTCCTGCTTTTATTTTGTACCTCGCTGAAAAACAATGAATAAAGTTGGTGAAAAAAAAACAAAAAAAACATACAGCGAGAGCTACAATCCCATGGTTTCGACTGAGGTATCTTCATGCGTTAGAAAGGCCTAGTCTAAGTCCAGGCCTTAATTCAAATTGAGAATTTGAGGCATTACTTGAGAAATGATGACACTTTCCAACCAATCTGACTAGGCCTAAGTTTGTTTACAAAGACAAATGGGCAAACATTTGTGTCTCCAAATGTGCAAAGCTGGCAGAGACGTAGGCCACTCAGCTTTAGCTGGTTCTACAAAGTATTGACTCACTTTAATAATTGTGTACCACTTTCGCACGAAAACGTATTAAACGGGCGTGGCGGTGGCACAGGGGTAAAGCGAGCGTCCCATGTATGGAGGCTACAGTCCTTGACAAAGCTGTCATTGGCTCTGGTCCTGTGCTGCATGTCTTCCCCTCTCTCTCTCCACCCCATTTCCATTTCCTGTTGTTCAATTTTCAAAATAAAGGCCACTAGTGGCCTTTATTTAAGTATAAATGAAAAAAAATTACATTAAAAAAATTACATTAAAGATTTTGGTTGCAAAATGAGGTTCAAGGGGTACTTGAACCTTTGCAAGAAAGTGTTTCTGTCCATTCATTTTTAAAACCTGCCCAGTCTTTGGTGGGTCGCAGGCACCTATCGCCAGCAATCAATGGGTAAGAGACAGGGCACATCTTAGGCAGGTCACCAGTCTATCACAGGGCAACACAGAACTTCATAAAGCCGACAACTACAACACACCTATGTACCTGGAGAAAATCGATACATGGGAAGAACATGTAAACTCTGCATTAAAAACACAGGATCTTGCTGCTGCAAAGCAAATAACCTTGTGTTTGCTGTAGTTCTGTGTAGTCTACGCAGACAGAATTATGCAGCTCCTATCCCCAAAGCTCATTTATATCCTTTCAGTATCATTTGCTCAGGTATAATACCATTGAACTGAATTATTTTTCTCATAATCATCTAAAAATATGCACACACTCAAGGAATCAGGTGTTGCATAGTCCCTTTGGAGGGATCCAATCCAAGCGGTGTAGCTGGCCAGCAGCCATATCCTTGTTAGTGTTATAATTGTCTGCACCTATTTTTTGCAACATCAGATCCCTGTAAATAAAACACTACTTGTACAGCAACTAGAACTGTAGGTACTACAAAGTTCTTCAGAATATGAAGGTCTAAAATACAACTGCTGAAAGTTTACACCAATCTCAAAATATAAAACTTAAACTGAAGCAATACTAAACAGGTCTGTAGGCTGCAAGTGTTTGTGAGAGTATCTACACTACAGTGGGAGTTGAAGTGACCCCTGTGACCTACTAGAAAGAAGCAAAAACTGTAGTAAGGCAGTAAGAACACACAGAGCCACAATCGATCCTAAAGTAGTAACAAGCATTTGAATTAATTACTGAATTCAACAAGCAGTGAAATATCTACTTTTTATGAACAGAACGTTTCTCGTGACTTTGAAACCAGGTAAATCACAGGTAAATGTGAATGCTAACAGCACTCCAAGGTGTTCATCAAAGTACAAGGTGTTGACAGAACAGCCTATAATGAATGCATGTTGTTCGTGTATTATGATATAGCAAATTTTCTTAAACATAGGTAGATCGTTGGATATTCCAGTAAAAACAGGCCAACCTGGTATTCAGTGCCATAATTTCTTACCCAATTTGTAGATGAAACATTTGAGCATAAATCCACATTTAATGTCTCGCACAATAGATGTCCCCTTTCCAAGCTATCAACTATTCTTAATTTTAAAAGACCAAGCTCAAATCTTTTAAAACAATAGTTTTCATAGTAGAAGGCCAATTGACGCTGATGTTGCTTTACCAGAGATTTTGTAAGATTTTAAAAACTTTTGACAGACTTTTTAAAAAACCTGTGCTTGGCTTCAAAACGCATACACAATACATGGATAAGAGGGCCAATTTTCTTTATACATCTTGGATAGTGAATCATTAGGGGGTGTTTAGGAATTCATTTTCTATCAGGGTACAAGTTCTTTAACATGTTGTGGTGATCACAGATCGGATGTTTCAAATAACATATCATGCCATCAGTAAGGATTGGGGGCAATACAATGTCAACAATCTGCAACAACAGCAGAACAAGGTTCCAGTGGTTATTGCCCCGCTCAACAATGTCTCCAAAAATGAGTGGAGTATTGCGGAGGATGCATAATGACTGAATGGCGTTAAAACCTAAGTTCTTGTTGTTGTCATCTATTTTTAACTCACTTATTTTTACGCTCTAGAAAACCATAATTAAAACTCTGTATTCTGTCTAGTAATGTACTAATGGAGATGTAGCCATTTTTGATTATGTACTGAAAGAAAAGTTTGAGGTCATACTGCACAACCCCTTCCAATAAATCATGCATTATATCAACTGCGTAATTGTCAGTGCTGTGAAAATAATCTAATGAATTGAGCACACAGGACTTTTAATGCCATAAACAGAAGAGAGAGCAGGGTCTTCACTTAATGCCTTATAATGTTCAATATGAAGTTCATATCATAATAAGTTCATCATAATATTTCTGTCTTTTTTTTCCGTGTTTAAGTCTGAAAAAAAATCACTGACAACTTCCTCGACAGAAGAAATTATTGTTTGAACAGCACTTTCGGAAAGACCAGAAGCTTGTAAGTGAGCAACAATAGATCCACACATTCCAACAAGTGAGTCCTGTTTGATAATGGTGGGAACCTGCGATACAGATGCAGAAGTAGATGGCTCATCACTAAATAGGTCTCTTTGAGAATAAGTTTCTTTGACAACTTCCTGTTGCGTCTCTACATGTCTATCATGATAGTAACTATGTACATTGTGAAGATGTTTTTTGAAGCCATTGTAAGTACAAAAAGATGAAAAATATCCCTGCCCTCCTCATTTTAAACCCAAATGTTTGGCTGGATATAAACCGTATTGAACTTTTAATTGTTGACAAAGAACTGAGCAACTTTTGTGGTGCATTTTAGAAACAAAGCATATGAACATTGTCAAACTGTTTTTTAAACCCTCCTATAAGTTTGTGGACCTTGGGGCATTTTAGTGCTCTCGTAGTAGACATGCTCTCAGTTCCTTGACTCGTGGGCTTTCTTTGGTGTTCCCAACATCAATGTTGTAGATTGTGGTTTGAATGAAGGTGTAAAAACTGGAAAGAGCTTCATCATATGAAAGGCTGAAGACAAAGTGTGCTTTGACTAGCCTATCAAAAGCAGCTACTGATGTTGGAGAATCACAGGGTATAGCTTTCTGGTCCACAACAATGAAGAACCCCTGAATGTTCTTCTTTTGCTCACCGATGCAGAGAAGGAATGGCTGCCTGGTGTCAACTTTCTCCAGTAAAGTAGTGAGGCTGACACCGTCCTGAAATTTGAATTGTACATGTCAGTGATGAGCAATTTTTTTTTCAACTGTTTGGTTGACATATAATGACTATGGTCCTAAGCAAGTAAACCGCAATTCAAATTCTTCTGTTTGCTGGGGACAGGAGTGTGTATTGACCCCAAATCTGTCGATCACAGTAACTTCCTCTGGAAAGCAAAGCCATTACAGACTTTTAACTACATTTTTGGCATCATTCCTATTTTTATCTTGTGGATTACATTTTTACAAACTACTACAGCATACAAACCAAAAATTGTTAGTTACAAAATGTGGTTACAAAAAGTCCTAATGGGGCATACCTTGACAAATCTTACAAGATGAGTGGCTGCCTGTGTGGAGCTAATCTTTGCTGTTTTTTTGTGGCCTCTTGATGTGGGGGGAAGGAGATGCAGCAGCAAGAGAAGAGCTGCCACGTACCACTATCCCAACCTTAAAGACAAAAATCATATTTAAGACAAAAAGTTAAAATTTACTGGAAAACAATTATAATTCTGGAAATTTTGTGAAAAACACTAACATTTTTGAATAGGTTTAAACAATGGAGATGCATAAATTACTTCAGTGTATTGAGAGACAAAGAGTATTGGGAGCTTTTTTTATATACTGAAACATTGTCAATATTTACTGTAGTCATCTGTGAGTTCTGGATCAAAAGATGCTCGTAACTCCTCAACACAAGGACTTGATGGAAGCCTTTAGCTTTCTGCGAAGACTTTTTCCTAGAAATATGAAGGCCACTTTGTAAGGAATCTTTCAGAGACGTCATCCCCGAGCATCATCGAGAAATCCTGATCGATCTTTTAATAAGAAAAAACAGCAACAGAATACTGGTTACTTAAGTGTTCTTTGCAATTTAGAATCATAAGTGTTTTGAAATATCATGAAATATCTAAAAGTATACTCACCAACCCAGGTGTATCAAGGAAACGAGGGAAGACATCCAAGACTGATGATGTTGTATCCGGATCATGAACCAGTTTCTGTCTATATTCAAACGTGGCTCTCATCTTCTCTTTAACCACAGACTTATCTGTTGAGTGTCTAATAACAGACAAAGCCTCTCTGCCCACCCTGCCAAAGAGCTGTCCACCAACTAACAAAGATTCTCTTCGGGTTGTCCTGGAAATTTGGCCTCTGACACATATGTACACCATCATAGGTATTGCGTTGGACAGTCTTGAGTCTCCAAGCAAGATACCCAGTATTGGCCTCAGGATCATAGTAATGTTCCTGTTCATGCATGCACATCAGTCACACAAACAAACAAAAAACACAGTGAAAATACAACATAAAAAACACATATTTGGTAAAACTAAAAAAAAAAACAAAATTACAAAGATGTTGAGTTTCAGAGATTATAACACTTACATAACCATTTTTTGAGTATGGATCTTGGAGATATGGAAAAAGCGTTGCAATCCCCAGGGCATAGTTAGTGCGAACATTTATGGGTGGGATCCTCCTGTTGAAAACAAACAATTGTATCACTGTTCTGCTTAATGAACACTGCTTTCTCTGATAGTGAAAAAAACTCTTACCCATGTGATTCTGTCATATCTGCAACCAGTATGTTGATCATTTGTCGACGTGTTGCATCTGACATTGTTTTAGTTTTGTCGTATTCACTGAAGATTTCCTCGCCCTTTGGGTTTGACCTCAGGACAGTATACACCTTCTGTAAAAAGATTCATACTGTTTAAACTCAAGAAAATTACCAAAAAAGGATAGTGTTTGTTAAATTTAATTCAGCACCAATAAATTGCTTAAGGCTTGGCTTTTGACCTGTTTTGCTTCATCACGATCAAGCTCTTCTAGGCCCTTCTTTCTGTTTTTGTACTTTTGAGGATAAGAGGTGAATCTGATGAACAGGAAGAAGCTGGTGATGAGGAATGGTCTGACAATGAAACTGGTGATGTTGGGGGGACTAGAGGGATTGGCTGTACTGATGACTGTGATTTATCTTCAACCAAACTGATCTCAAAATCTAGGAAAAAAAAGACAAAAAAGGGATAAAACAAATGTCAGTCAGTGCATGTGTTGTAAAGTTAGGAGAGTGAAGAAAATGCAATTACAACTGAAAACCACATCAAATCTATAAAAGGAACATTTTTAATGAATTTCTGTTACCTGTAACCTGCAGTAAAATTTAGTTAAATTTAAGTGAGTTTGCAAATAAAGAGAAAAATTATACAATAAGAGAAAGGTTAGTGAGACACAGAACCTCCAACAGGGTGAATCTCCCAAACTTATTACAACTCAAACTTAAAACCATCATACCAGTGCAAGTCAGCACTATATAAGCAGAAAAAAAAAAACCTTGCACTTTAGTGTGAGATCATTATTTTAGGTTATTGCTGTTTTCTTGACCAAACTATGTGGAAGTGTTGCTCCACAGAACATCTGGGGCATGGAGGTTGTAGCTTTTCTCAAGTACTTAAATTTTTTATGCAAACTCACCTAATAAAACTTCTGTCTACTTCAGGTATGCTGCCGACATCTAATAACTGATTACAGAAATCCACTTTAAGAAGAACCCAAACTAGCCCTTTAAAGGTGTTACATAGTTTCCATTCAGTATTTGTAAAGTAAATATATACACTTACCGGCCACTTTATAAGGTACACCTTGCTAGTAGCGGGTTGGACCCCCTTTTGCCTTCAGAACTGCCTTAATCCTTGGTGGCACAGATTCAACAAGGTACTGGAAACATTCCTCAGAGAGTTTGGTCCATATTGACATGATGGCATCACACAGATGCTGCAGATTTGTCGGCTGCACATCCATGATGTGAATCTCCCGTTCCACCACATCCCAAAGGTGCTCTATTGGATTGAGATCTGGTGACTGTGGAGGCCATTTGAGTACAGTGAACTCATTGTCATGTTCAAGAAACCAGTCTGAGATGATTCGTGCTTTATGACATGGCGCGTTATCCTGCTGGAAGTAACCATCAGAAGATGGGTACACTGTGGTCATAAAGGGATGTACATGGTCAGCAACAATACTCAGGGAGGCTGTGGCGTTGAAACAATGCTCAATTGGCACTAAGGGGCCCGAAGTGTGCCAAGAAAATATCTCCCACACCATTACACCACCACCACCAGCCTGAACCTTTGATAAAAGCCAGGATGGATCCATGGCATTTGCGCCCACAGAACTGCCGCTCACTGGATATTTTCTCTTTTTCGTACCATTCTCTGTAAACCCTAGAGGTAGTAGTGTGTGAAAATCCCAGTAGATCAGCAGTTTCTGAAATACTCAGACCAGCCCGTCTGGCACCAACAACCATGCCACGTTCAAAGTCACTTAAATCACCTTTCTTCCCCTTTCTGATGCTCAGTTTGAACTGCAGCAGATCGTCTTGAGCATGTCTACATGCCTAAATGCATTGAGTTGCTGCCATGTAATGTACATGTAAATATATATAGACAAAGATTTATATTTATAGATTTATATTATTTATATGTATAGATATAAACAAAGATTTATATTTATATTATATTTATATTTATTTTTTATTTTACATTTTCTTCACTTCCTAGTTTTGCAGAATTTTACAGGGTAATGTCCAAGTTCCAAGGAAAGATTTCTTCAAAAAAGCCTAGCTATTCTTTTCTGGGAAACCCTTAAAGGCTGCACTGCTTGTAACACCTCCTACTGATTCCGAAGATTGATTTATGCAAAAAAAACCATTTTCCATTTACCATTTACCATTTACCATTTTCTTGTGAAACTGCAGTTTCCAACAATTTCAGGTGTTGTTTGTCTACATTCTTGTTAGCGAGTGAAGCATTTAGAGAATCTCTCGTGTGGCAAAGCCAATTAAAGACAATGAATGATGGCGAGTCTTAAGCCCATCTTTAATTTAGATGGCTCATGCTTCTCTGGTGAAGAGGGGTACAAAAAGATATCAGGTCCAAGATTGATGATCAAGTGGGAGGTGGGCACAGCCAGAGAAAGCCAGCTGAGGCGTCATACAACAAAACAGCAGGAGACTTGAAGTTCATATGTCATGCCAAATCTATCGATTAGGCTGAGTGATTCTCTGGTTTTATTCATGAATCACTACCGACGTTGTCTTTTGCTGAACCAACTTGTAGCTGGTGAAGATCAATATTTTAGAGTTCTTTGAAGGTGGAACATTAAATCACATTCCTGAGGTAAGAATGAACTTGGGGTCTGGTTAACTCAACGTGATGCATCATATCACGGTTCCAGACCTGGAGAAGACAAAAACTATACTCATTTAACACAATACAACTCAACAGAACCAAACATAATTTTCATTTACTTTATAGCGTTGTTTTTATGCATGTTAGTTTGAAGTAATTCAATTTAGAGAGCACCTTTAACCTAATAAGCGTGTTCTTAGACTGTGGGAGGAAGCAGGAGTACCCAAAGAGAACCGGACATGCATGGAGAGAACATGCAGACTTAGTGCAGAAAGGCAGTGGTTAGGATTTAACCAATAATCTGTGAATATACAAACCAAAGTGTTTTACTAGTACTCTTTCAAATATCAAATAACCAATTTTATCTAGTTAAGTTTTAGAAGCACACTTTTAATCTGTTCTTCTGACAAATTTAGTTTTTGTCACGGTCGAGGATTTGGAGGCAGGACCAGAATGCAGAACATGGTGAGTAGATGTAGTTTAATGAGATGGTGCACAGCAGACTTAGAGGCAGGCAGACAGAGTGCAGATAATCCTAGGGAACAGGTCAAGAGGCTAACAGAAAATAAACCACTAGGAAGAACAGCGAAAGGAACCAGCCCAGCAAGGAAGAATGAAACCCAGGAAGCTAATATACTGAGGTATGTGGAGTATGAACCAATGAAACAGGGAGACAGGTAATCAGGGGAAAAATGAAGCAGGTGTGGAACAGGCTGCGGGGAGACTGAGGGGAACGTGTCTAATTAAACTAATGAGCAGAGGGAAAGCAGGGACATGAGGAACTGAACAGAAAACAAGGAAACTAGACTAAATTACAAAACCAAGGGAAAAAACAGACCTATAGGAAAATATAAACACATGAAACACAAGAATCTAGGAAGAACTAACTAACAGAAGTAATCTAATGACCTGGATGAACAGAAAAGACCTGGTAAGAAAAGTAAATCAAAAAACCCAAAATAGCAGATCCTGATAGTTTTTTGACAATCCGACATCTGTATGAAGTCCCAGAAAACCTAAAAATCTCACAAGTATAAAACATAAATCAATTACAATCTTACTTTCATTATATTTAAAGCAGATATGTAATTTTAAAACATGTTGACACAGGAAGAGCTTTGGAGCTAAAAACAAATATCCACTTCCACATATGGATGGCTATGTGTGTCTGTAACTACAAAATGCAACCGCCTTTTGTTGTGAACAGAATACTGATTTCTGACTAAACAAACCTTCTAATTGGAACCTGTCAAATGGTTGTTTGGCCCTCTACTAGCTCCAAAGAAAAGAACAGAGTGAGCACCTTTACTTTACCCAGAAATCCTCTATACAGCCAAAGTGTGTAATGTGAATTACAGGTACGAGCAAGTTAAAATGGAAAGTTGTAAAAATGATGATTTACGCCATTTAAACAAATAGTGTCCTAATAATTTGTCCTAATCCAAAAGCACAACAAAACTGCATAAAACCAAAGATTATCCTCATTATAAGGTAAATTATTTAATGGAACAGGCATAAATGAGATGAATCAATTAATTTTGATATCTTAGACATCCAACAGCCATAATATAGCCTGAATCTTGCTGTTGACATGTCTGAACTGAGAAAGTTCATTTATTTTCTCAACAAAACAAAGCAGCTGGTAGAAACACACATAGGAGCAGACATGTGAGATGAAGACAAGTGAGATAACAAGAGTCAAGCGATTTGGTTCACAAAATGACAAAGAAAAAAGGGAGAGATGATTTAAGGGCCGTTTCCACACAGAAATCAATTATCAGGGCAGGAGAGGAAGGGCAAACACTCTATTTATCTATATTTTAAATTTATTTCAACGAACGTCCTCATGAACATATCTTACTTGGATTTACAGAAAATCAAAAAATATAGAGTTAAATGAAATTATTTAAAAATATTTTGCATTTTTTTTCTCCATAATTCATGAAAAGAAAATGAATTTAAAAGCAATGGTTTAAAGGTCCAGTCTCTTTTCAATATATTTTTCTTTTTGTATTTTTGGTAACAGAATATAATGCTTGCTTGCAGATCAGGGACAAAAACATAAAAACGGATACGGAAAATAGCTAAATACATGCATAAGATTTCCAAGAGAGGGAGGTTTAGCCTAAAGGTTTCCTGAGCTCAAGATAGCATGGAGGAGTTCTACAGCAGCAGTCATTTAAAATGACATGAAGATTTATACAGACATTCGACAAGGCGTGATGAACAGAATGTTAATACTGTGGTCAGGACAGCTGATAACATCAGGAAAATGACCTGCTTCTCTGGGCAAGAAACACATACTGACGGACCAGGCCAGCTCAGATTAGTATATTGTGAGTCATTCGCTGTAATTTTGGTTATTATGTGAGATGGGATGACCGGTTTGTAGGTGTCGAGTCATGAAATCCATTTTCTGTGGTGGCTTTATGTTTTGTCTGACTTCATTATAATTTTAATCGATCACTGACAGTTACCAACGTGTGCTTATGTAAACAAACTGCAAATCTAATAAGAATGGGCTGAGCATTATTATTGTTCTTAGTAGTTTATTAGCTTAATAAAAAGACTAAATAAAGTGACTATAAAGAGTCTCGCAGACAAGAGAGCCACTGTGTTTGTTTCAATACGATCTGTTTCCAGGAAAGGATGAAGCAACCTGGAGCTTATGGAGTTTGTGCTTCGTCTCGTAATGTAAGGTCAGTTATTCATACTGTTGTATCTTTTTAGAATGAAACCCCTTTTGTAGACTTTTTCTGATGCTCTCTTGTCTTTGACCATTTGGTTCATTACATAAACAAACAGGAGAACCTTAAAAAAAGATTAAAGAAATAAAAAGTCTATAAAAATGGGAAGCAGAAGTAAAAGTGAAAATGTTATTTTCCAGTTAGAGACTTCCAGATAAATGTGACTAACAGTGGGAATCCCTTTGACTATCAGCCATGCTCCATATGTCCCCTGGAGGAAAGAGGGGAATGTAAGGACGGAATAATCAAGTGGAACTCCTAGTGTGTCAACTAATGATATGCTACATTCAATAGCTTCCCCATAGCTACACAGACCTAAAGAATTAAACACACTTCAGAGCATGAGCTTGTCACATCATTAATCAGTTAAACTAAACTCTTTAAAACGTCATGAAGGAACTTATTAAACCAGATAGTTGAGCTCTTCCATTCAACTTAAATATGTGACTTTTTCAAGTGACAATCGAACTGGGGTTGGGCCTTTATGTCCATTTATTTCTTTATCAAAAATCCTTACCTAAATACATTATACAGGATTACTGTCTGCCTTAAAACACTTTTACAATGGTATAATTACAGCATGTTATTTAAGGTATTTTGAGGGTTTCTGATATATTTTTTGCATTGTATTTTTGGATTAAAGATGCAACACAATTGCTGTTTTATCACTGAATTCCCATCATGAAAATAAGCAATCCAATGAAAAGTAATGTTACAGAACCAACATGTCACCTTCACAGGTTGTTTTTGGTAGAAATCTGCTGACAGGCATCATAGCCGAAGATTCGATCTAAAGATGTGCTGACAGCTCTGAGAAAGCACTGGTATATTTATGTAATTGTTTGTATGTTTGTATGTATTGTTTGTATGTTTGTTTGTATGTACAAACTTGGCAATAAAGCTGATTCTGATTCTGTAATGTTCATGAATCACAGAATTTCCATACAATCCATTTGGTCTTTCTTTTTCTTCCATTGTGGCGATCACTTCCACTGCTCCCTTAGTTTGTTTTTGTTGTAGATGTCTGCCTTAGTGGAAAGTTTTACCTTCCAGGGTGTAGCTCAATTCTCTTCAACAAACTGCAAACTCACAGCAGCAGTAGCACCAGAAGAAGACCTTACAGGAAGAACATGCACAAAACACAACTACAAACGTTACAAATTTAAATGTCTTTGTACAGCCATCAACAAATAAGCTGAAGTTTTTAATGACAGCATACAAAGCAATATTTGTGTACACCCTAATATGCCTAAATATATTACTGCCCAAACCAAAATCAAACATAAAAACGGAAGAATGTTAAAAACATAAATATAACTTTTAGGATTACAAACCAAGATGGCATTGTCCATTTCCCCACTTAAATGTCTGACTACATGTAGCCTGAAACAAGAGTTTATTGTAACATGCTAAAACTTTATATCCCTTTTGTTCTTTTCTCCACACAAATATGATTATAATTAGATCCTGTAGGACTGTGTCTGACATTTTGAAATATATGGGAAGCATTTCTGGGGAGTAATTATATACAGCTTGTCCTTATGCGAGGAAAGCAGTGGGGAGTAAACAGCCTGCGACTCATATTCTTTACTGAACTGCTGAAGTGGGTCTGATGTAATGTGATAAACTCTCTGACATTTTAAATTGTGTAAATGTCAAGATGATACCTAAGTAGACTGCTTGTGTGATTGCACGTCACTTTGCACTTTAGGTGTGTACCGTGTAGAGAGATTTTGTCCTTCGCACTTCAAGTGGTTGTCTCCACAAGCTGAGAAACAGCACTATGTTTGCATTTATGTGTACTTATGTGTCTCTTTTTGTCAAGCTGAGTCCCTCAGCCCTCATCACACTTAGCCATCACGTTCCATATGTTGGGATCAGTTCTGACGGACAATGGCTGCTGCCCCACATTTGGCTGCTGCCGTCACAATGCAACTTTTACTGCCAAATACATTTACTCCAACCGCCAACGCTCTCCACAGTTGCCTTGGAAACAAAACTTGTGGCGGCTTTTGTTTAGTGAAATGAAGTAATTGATGCATTATATGCTAATCAAAAACTACAGTGTAGGTAGGATGATGTGAATGTTCACCCAGTTGCTATTCCAAATGGAGGCTGTGTGTGTGTGTGTGTGTGTGTGTGTTTGCCAGGCAGACCTTCGATGATAGATGTTAGGCACAGCCCAGCTGATGGACACAGCCATCAAAGACACACTCAATGGAATATTGAAATTATTATATCCGGAATGAAAAACACGAGAGCTTCAGAAGAAGGAAAGGATCTCATAACGAGCCGCAGGAATTGCTGAGAAAGGATGCATTTTGCCAGGTCCAGAATTCGTATGACTGAAAAATGAGAAAATGGATAATAACACTGTTATTTCATACATCTAAAAATGATTTTTGCCCTCCTGCCCACCTTAGCTGACTAGCTGGATTCTATTGTTTAGCCAAAACTAACCCCAAGTTCAAGAATCCTTCATGAGGACAAATATATCGAGGCACGTGACGTCGCCCGGTACGGCGGAGCCGGGGTCCCACCCTGGAGCCAGGCCTGGGGTCGGGACTCGTCGGAGAGCGCCTGGTGGCCGGGTTGCTCCTCGCGGGACCCGGCCGGGCCAAACCCGAACGAGAGACGCGAGGCCATCCCCCAGTGGGCCCACCACCTGCAGGGGGAACCGTGAGGGACCGGTGCAAAGAGGATTGGGTGGCGGACGAAGGTGGAGACCTCAGCGGCCCGATCCCCGGATGCTTAGGCTGGCTCTAGGGACGTGGAATGTTACCTCGCTGGGGGGGAAGGAGCCTGAGCTTGTGCGGGAGGTCGAGAGATATCTACTAGAAGTAGTCGGGCTCGCCTTCACGCATAGCGTGGGCTCTGGAACCCATCTCCTTGAGAGGGGCTGGACTCTCTTCTACTCTGGAGTGGCCCACGGGGAGAGTGGCAGGCTGGGGTGGATTTGCTTGTTGCCCCCCCAGCTCAGCAGTCTCGTGTTGGAGTTTACCCCGGTGGATGAGAGGGTCGCATCCCTGCGCCTTCGGCTCGGGGATAGGTCTCTGACTGTTGTTTCGGCCTACAGGCCGAGCGGTAGTGCGGAGTACCCGGCCTTCTTGGTGTCCCTGTCGGGGGTGCTGGATAGTGCCCCTCCCGGGGACTCCATTATTCTGCTGGGGGACTTCAACGCCCACGTAGGAAACGACAGTGACACCTGGAGAGGCGTGATCGGGAGGAATGGCCTCCCCGATGTGAATCCGAGTGGTGTTTTGTTATTGGACTTCTGTGCTAGTCACGGATTGTCCATAATGAACACCATGTTCAAGCATAAGGGTGTCCATCAGTGCACTTGGCACCAGGACACCCTAGGCAGGAGGTCAATGATCGACTTTGTTGTCGTATCATCAGACCTTCGGCTGCATGTTTTGGACACTCGGGTGAAGAGAGGGGCTGAGCTGTCCACTGATCACCACCTGGTGGTGATTTTGGATCCGCTGGAGGAGGAAAAAAGCGGACAGATTTGGCGGGCCAAGCCCATAGTGAGGGTCTGCTGGGAACGCCTGGCGGAGCCCTCGGCCAGGGATGTATTCAACTCCCACCTCGGGAGAGCTTTGACCAGATTCCGGGGGATGTTGGGACATAGAGTCCGAGTGGACCATGTTCTCCGCATCTATTGTCGATGCTGCTCCCCGTAGCTGCGGCCGTAAGGTCTGCGGTGCCTGTCGCGGCGGCAATCCCAAAACCCCCTGTGGTGGACCCCGGCAGTAAGGGGGATGCTGTCAAGCTGAAGAAGGAGTCCTATTGGCTGTGGTTTGGTTGTGGACTCCTGAGGCGGCTGACGGGTACCGTGAGGCCAGCGTGCTGGGGCCCGGGTGTGGCAGAGGCAAAAACCCGGGCCTGGGAGGAGTTCGGTGAGGCCATGGAGAAGGACTACCGGTCGGCTCGAAAACGATTCTTGCAAAACCGTCCGGCGCCTTTTTTTTGGGGGGGAAGCAGTGCTTCGCCAACACTGTTTATAGTGGGGGGGGGGAGGCTGTACCTGACTGGGACATTATCGGGCGGTGGAAGGAGTACTTCAAAGGTCTCCTCAACCCCTGCCATCACGCATTCCCTGGTAGAAACAGAGGCTGGGGACTCGGGGTTGGACTCTTTCATCACCCAGGCTGAAGTCACCGAGGGGGTTTTAAAAAGCTCCCGCGGTGGCAAGGCTTCGGGGGTGGATGAGATCCGCCTGAGTACCTCAAATCTCTGGATGTTGTGGGGCTGTCATGGTTTGACACGCCTCTTCAACATTGCATGGCGGTCGGGACAGTGCCTCTGGACTGGCAGACCAGGGTGGTGGTCCCCCTTCATAAGAAGGGGGACCGGAGGGTGTCTTCCAACTACAGGGGGATCACACTCCTGAGCCTCCCTGGTAAGGCCTACGCCAGGGTATTGGAGAGGAGAGTCCGGCCGATAGTCGAACCTCGGCTTCAGGAGGAGCAGTGTGGTTTTCGTCCCGGCCGTGGAACACTGGACCAGCTCTATACCCTCTACAGGGTACTCGAGGGCTCATGGGAGTTTGCCCATTCGACTGTGTCCCTCGTGATGCCTTGTGGGGGGTGCTCCAGGAGTATGGAATCAGGGGCCCTTTATTAGGGGCCATCCGGTCCCTGTACGAGAGGAGCAGGAGTTTGGTCCGCATTGCCGGCACTAAGTCGGACCTGTTCCCGGTGCATGTTGGACTCCAGCAGTGCTGCCCTTTGTCACCGGTCCTGTTCATAACTTTTATCGACAGGATTTCTAGACGCAGCCAAGGGCCGGAGGGGGTCTGGTTTGGGGACCAGTGGATTTCGTCTCTTCTTTTTGCCGATGACGTGGTCCTGCTGGCCCCCTCTAGCCAAGACCTACAGCATGCTCTGGGGCGGTTCGCAGCCGAGTGTGAAGCGGCTGGGATGAGGATCAGTTCCTCCAAGTCAGAGGCCATGGTACTCAACCGGAAAAGGGTGGCTTGTCCTCTTCAGGTTGGAGGGGAGTTCCTGCCTCAAGTGGAGGAGTTCAAGTATCTCGGGGTCTTGTTCACGAGTGAGGGAAGAATGGAGCGGGAGATCGACAGACGGATCGGTGCGGCTGCCGCAGTAATGGGGGCGCTGTGCCGGTCCATTGTGGTGAAGAGAGAGCTGAGCCGAAAAGCGAAGCTCTCGATTTACCGGTCGGTCTACGTTGCTACCCTCACCTATGGCCATGAACTTTGGGTCATGACCGAAAGAACGAGATCCCGGATACAAGCGGCTGAAATGAGCTTCCTCCGTAGGGTGGCCGGGCACTCCCTTAGAGATAGGGAGAGGAGCTCGACCATTTGGGAGGGGCTCGGAGTAGAGCCGCCGCTACTCCACATCGAAAGGAGCCAGTTGAGGTGGCTCAGGCATCTATTCCGGATGCCTCCTGGACGCCTTCCTCGGGAGGTGTTCCAGGCACGTCCCACCGGGAGGAGGCCCAGGGGACAGCCCAGGACACGCTGGAGGGACTATGTCTCTCGGCTGGCCTGGGAACGCCTTGGGCTCCCCTCGGAGGAGCTGGAGGAGGTGTCTGGGGAGAGGGACGTCTGGGTGTCTCTGCTGAGTCTGCTGCCCCCGCGACCCGGTCCCGGATAAAGCGGAAGACGACGAGTACGAGTAACCCCAAGTTGCCTACCGATCTATGTATCACTGTATGCTTGTGTGCACATTAGTGAGAGTGATTGAGTGAATGTCACTGTAGTGTAAAGTGCTGTGAGGGGTCAGTGTGACAGAAAAGTGCTACATAAATTCAGTCCATTTACAATTCAAACTATTCATTTTATACTAACAGTTTTGTTTATATAAAAGAAATGTTATGCCTTAGACAAAGGTCCGTGTTTATACCTTGCAGCTGAAAAACCTTTTTCTATCTCGGATGCTGTACAGGAAGTCTACATTTGATGGTATATTTTTTCTTCTGTTAACTCTTTGTCATAGTTACACCAAAGTCTGTTCTTCTCTGAAAATGTTGGTGAGTTTGGAGATGGAGAATCAAAGAAAAAAACTTTTGACTGTCAAAGAAGTATAATCCTAAAACAGACCTGATGAACCTTTTAATCCCTTTATGTTAATCTATTCCATATGTAAAATATTAGTGAGACTAAAGTTGTTTTTTTTTCCTTTTTATCCACTAAAAATAAGTCCGTTCCTAATGATCTTCTTTTGTGGTCACTTCAGAAGGCATAAAAATACACCAGGTGTATTTTTTTTAACTCATTTGGAAGCTAAAACAATTTATTGTCTCAGAATATTTTTTGTTAAATGCTGACTGGTTTATGGAAATTTAAATAATTTAAAGCAAGTGAAAATAGTTTACTCACTGAGTTCTTAGTAGGAGAAGATGCTGTCACTCTGAACTAGCTATCTCATATAAATGAATCCCATTTATGTCACAAATATGAATGATGGCTTCAATAGTGAAATGAAAGTTTCTTTCCTGGTGTTTTTGTTTGTCTTTTTCCCAAAAGGCAGCTTTTTAATGAGCATGGCGCTGTATGAAGGGAGGCATGACACAGTAGCAATAATTTGGGCTTCTCACAGTTGACGAAAAATGGAGTAAAAGCTGAAGTGCAGTAAATTATTTAGTGCAGGGGCCGTAGCAAAGATCTGACAAGTTGCTCATTTAGAAAGATTAACAGATGTGCCACATCACTCTGTTGTCAGTCTTTTACTCCACCAAGCTAAAGAAGCATGAATAAATTGGGTTTCATATCTCTAGTGGGAACCATTCTTTATGACGGTCCTCTTTTCCTTACTACCCTTTGCAGTACGTCTAAAAATAATAAGAAAAAAGGAGATACATTTGTTATCTGCTGCCATGAGGGCCATTGTGCTGCTTTTTTTTCTTCTTTTTCCTTATCTCATTCATTCAAATTCTGCTCCGGTAGCAACTTCTGAATCCATCCAACTAACAGGAGAAAATGTATTTGTGAAAGTGTTGTGGAACTGCATTGGAGAACTAAAATACAGTTAGAGGTTTTGGGAAAGACAGATGTCCTTCTCATAGCCAAGATTGTGACTTTTACCTGAGATATACTAGAGGAGCTCTCAGACCCAATGTAAACGATTTCTTCCAGGCACAACCTCAGATTTTAAACATTTCCCTCTTTGTCATGTTACAACTACAAACATCCATTTTGGGGGGATTTTGGCAGATAACTCTGAAGTGGCAGGGGAAAAAAAAATACATGGTTTTCCAAATTTTTTACAAATAAACTACAGGTGTATTTGTATTTACCCCCTTTACTCTGATACCAATAAATAAAATCCATTGCAACCAGCTGCCTTTAGGAGTAAGACGATTACGGAGTACGCTTGTGTGTAATTTAAACTTCAGCTGTTCTGTGAAGGTCTCAGATGTTTGTTAGAGAACATTAGTGAACCAACAACCTCATGAAGACCAATGAAACAGTTCAGGGGGAAAGATGAAGAGAGGTTTAAATCAGGTGTTGGGACCCAGCCATGGATTTCAACATTAAACTCCTGTACAAACTTTTCTGGAACTTTCAAAATAAAATGCATTAACCTACTTCCGGCACAACTTAAGGAATTGGGGGTAACAGCGAACTTCCCATGATGCCCCTGTCCACATAAAACCCCCACTTCTCCCACAAGTCTCTTTCTTACACGCCGGTGATCATCGGGATAGGGGAGGCACAAGCGCGCTAATTGCTCTTTGCTGGCAAACAGACATAACTCTTCAACTGGATCCAAGAGTGTCATACGATCACGATCATATGCACAAAGTTAAGTACGAATGAAATACTGTATGTGTATCCGGTATTTTCATTCATAAACGGGGTAATTAAGGTACAAGCGTTGCTTGACTTTCTCTCTGAGATCTACAGATAGCAAACTGTTTCCAGAGTTCCCTGTAGAGACACTGTCCCTACGACGCCAAGTGAAGCAGTTTCCCAGTCTGAAAGGAGGACAACAGGGACCGCATCACCGTGGTAACGTGCAGTTTGGTCGGCCCAACAGAGCGGCCGCCCAGTCACAGCTCTGGAGGTTAGCTGGAAGCTAACCCTTTGTTCACAGAGCTCTCTTCAAACTTCTTCGTCGCCCGGACAACGTTTCCTCAGCACGGTTCATGAGGTTAGGTTTTGGGCAGAGAGATAGAAATAATAGAGAAAGATTAATGATCTAAACGTTTTTCATTTTATGAAGTTTGGCTTTGTTTGTGTGAAACTCAGCTATCTTGGTGCTGCGGCACACGTGCTCAGTTTTGTGTTCTGTGTTTGTGTGTTTTAAAAGTTAAGACAAACTTTATCTAAAGGGGTGATTTTAACACAGAAGATTGATCATAACGCGCCGTCCACGCGTTTAAAACCCTTTTATTGGCGGTATTTTTAAAGGTGTGTGTTTGAATCTGGTGCTAAGCTATCAGCTTCTTTTATTAGCTTCAACTGCTAACCGGTAAGAACACATGCTTGCTGCTAAATAATATTTACCCAGAAAGGTTTAGTTTTCAATCCAGTAAATAATATGTCCCTAACATTATTTTACTAAACTTGATAACTGTCCTAAGTAAACACCATCAAGCCCCATTTCTCCAGAAAGATTTGGCTCTTTTCCAAAATATTTCCTTAAATATTTTACCATTTCCTTAATAATATTTCTTTAAATATTATTTTAATAAATAAAGGCAGCTAATGAGACACTGTTGAGAAATAGTCATCCAGAAGGTTGGTTTTATTCAGCAGATCATTCTTTAAAACATTATTTTATTAAAATAATATTTTATCTGATCTTGCATTGTGAATGGTTGTCTAAAGGTATGCTGATTATTGCCTAAGTTGGTTTCAAGACTAACTTAACTTCATTTCCAGATTCTTCAAGATAATCCTTGGTTCTCAAACATAAACATTGCATGGTAAGGTTGCATCACTCTTTTGGTCATGATTTTCAACCATCTTTAATCGACTTGTTTATATTGTACATAGCCCACTAGTCTTCGTTATTCTTTAACTCTGCTTGGTAGTTTAGTTGGATTGTGTTAGCATAGTAAAGAGTTTGTTGATTGAAATATGTTTGACTTTGAGTTAACTTATTTTTGTTAATTAATTGTATTTTAAGAAATTGTCATTCCAGGTGACATTCCACGTCCCTAGAGCCAACCTAAGCATCCGGAGATTGGGCAGCTGAGGTCTCCACCTTCGTCCGCCACCCAATCCTCTTTGCACCGGTCCCTCACGGTTCCCCCTGCAGGTGGTGGGCCCACTGGGGGATGGCCTCGCGTCTCTCGTTCGGGCTTGGCCCAGCTGGGTCCCGCGAGGAGCAACCCGGCCACCAGGCGCTCTCCGGCGAGTCCCGACCCCAGGCCTGACTCCAGGGTGGGACCCCAGTTCCGCTGTACCGGGCGACGTCACGTGCCGCGATATATTTGTCCTCATGAAGGATTCTTGAACCTTCATGCCTCCCTTCAACCCATCTCCTCGAGAGGGCCTGGACTTCAGGGGTGGATGAGATCCGTCCTGAGTACCTCAAATCTCTGGATGTTGTGGGGCTGTCATGGTTGACACGCCTCTTCAACATTGCATGGCGGTCGGGGACAGTGCCTCTGGACTGGCAGACCGGGGTGGTGGTCCCCCTTCATAAGAAGGGGGACCGGAGGTTGTGTTCCAACTACAGGGGGATCACACTCCTCAGCCTCCCTGGTAAGGCATATGCCAGGGTATTGGAGAGGAGAGTCCGGCCAATAGTCGAACCTCGGCTTCAGGAGGAGCAGTGTGGTTTTCGTCCCGGCCGTGAAACGCTGGACAGCTCTATACCCTCTACAGGGTACTCGAGGGCTCATGGGAGTTTGCCCAACTGGTTCACATGTGTTTTGTGGACCTGGAGAAGGCATTCGACTGTGTCCCTCGTGATGCCTTGTGGGGGGTGCTCCAGGAGTATGGAATCGGGGGCCCTTTATTAGCGGCCATCCGGTCCCTGTACGAGCGGAGCAGGAGTTTGGTCCGCATTGCCGGCACTAAGTCGGACCTGTTCCCGGTGCATGTTGGACTCCGGCAGGGCTGCCCTTTGTCACCGGTCCTGTTCATAACTTTTATCGACAGGATTTCTAGACGCAGCCAAGGGCCGGAGGGGGTCTGGTTTGGGGACCAGTGGATTTTGTCTCTTCTTTTTGCAGATGACGTGGTCCTGCTGGCCCCCTCTAGCCAAGACCTACAGCATGCGCTGGGGCGGTTCGCAGCCGAGTATTTGATAAAATATTAATATTAAATATTAAATAATATATTCAGATTCATAATCCTTACACAGGGTATGGTTAAAAACATTATCCAATGCTTTGAACACCTCATTAAGCTTTGTTCAGGCCATCAGACACACACGTTGAAAGGCAGCATCATGCTGTGGGGACACTGTTCTTCAGGAGAAGATTTATGGGAGGATGGAGGGAGCCTCATACAGGGCAATCCTGGAAGAAAACCTGTTAGAAGCTGCAAAAGACTTGAGACTGTGGAGTTTCATCTTCCAGCAGGACAACGGCCCCAAGTATACAACCAGAGCTTTGAAGGAATGAATTATATCAAAACATGTTTATGTATTGGATGGCTCAGACAAAGTTCCGATTTAAGGATGTGGTAATTGCTTTTCCAATCTGGCATATTCTTCAAAAAATAAAAAATGTAGTGTCTATATGTCCAGAGCTGGTTCAAACATACCAAAAAACTTGCAGCTGTAATTGTAGTGAATGGGGGTTCTACAAAGTCTTGGGCTCAAAACACATTCACAACACACATTTCAGATAATTAGTTGGTAAAGTTTTTTAAAACAACATATAATTTTTTTTCTGTTGTGCAATTATTTGATTATTTAAATATTAATATTTATAAAAATTGTAATTAAAAACAATAAGTCATTATTTATCATTCCTAACCAAAATCAACCACAATTAAGTACACCATGTGGTTGTGATTATTGGGTTACGAGCACTTATCAGTGATTATAATTAATTAATTGTCCTTAATAATTAATAATTATTAGCCAAAATCACCCAAAATGTTTTTATATTCGAACTGTTTAGCCACTAGTAGCTGTTAATGATTATGATTCACAACTTGGGTTGATATTTAATAATTATTAGCAAAATCATGCTAAATGGAACTGTATAATCAAACCATTAACCAAAACAGTGATACGAGCACTAACCTTATTGTCTAGGCTTTTGTCTTTATATGAAATAAAGACAAAAGCCTTCTCTTCATCCTTCTCTTCATCTATGTAAAAATGTATTAAATAAAATGGTTCCCACCTAACAATCAAACTATTCAGGTCCGACAAACTTTCATCTAACTAGAACATTCATGAAACTACTAAGAGGATAAAATAATAATCAAAGGTAAAATCCAAAAATCGATCAATTCATAAGGATACACACTGAGCAGTAATGGAGATTAAACCAGCAACTTATGGACAAAGGTGGGAATAATCAGACATTTGGGCTGATTTGGAATATAGGAAGCCACAATGAACAGCTATGAGCATTTATCCATTACAGTGAGGGTGTTCTGACCGGCCGCCAACAAAAGGGGGAACCAGACCCACTCAGCGACCCCTTAGTGAATCAGCAGCATGGCTCCTAGCCACAGCCTCCTGTTGGCTATCTGGTCCGAACAATAGCAATAAAAACTCACACAGAACCAGCAGGTGGTAAAAGGGGCAATAAATAGGATGAGACAAAGGGATAATCCGATCCAGCCCCAAGGCTCGGATTTAGAAATTGCTCCAAATAACCTTGATAATCCAACTTTGACTCGTATCTGACTTAAAATTAGCCAAAAACACACTTTCAAAACAAGACCAACATTCAACAAAACTTTGCATACGAGCGTTTAGCTTGATGGTTGAGCGCTCACAGTTCAAGACACATCAATTAAAACAGTGATCTTAGATCGTCCTACTTCATGCTGCCCACACCTACAGGGGTTGGACAATGAAACTGAAACACCTGTCATTTTAGTGTGGGAGGTTTCATGGCTAAATTGGACCAGCCTGGTAGCCAGTATTCATTGATTGCACATTGCACCAGTAAGAGCAGAGTCTGAAGGTTCAATTAGCAGGGTAAGAGCACAGCTTTGCTCAAAATATTGAAATGCACACAACATTATGGGTGACATACCAGAGTTCAAAAGAGGACAAATTGTTGGTGCACGTCTTGCTGGCACATCTGTGACCAAGACAGCAAGTCTTTGTGATGTATCAAGAGCCACGGTATCCAGGGTAATGTCAGCATACCACCAAGAAGGACGAACCACATCCAACAGGATTAACTGTGGACGCAAGAGGAAGCTGTCTGAAAGGGATGTTCGGGTGCTAACCCGGATTGTATCCAAAAAACATAAAACCACGGCTGCCCAAATTACGGCATCATTAAATGTGCACCTCAACTCTCCTGTTTCCACCAGAACTGTCCGTCGGGAGCTCCACAGGGTCAATATACACGGCCAGGCTGCTATAGCCAAACCTTTGGTCACTCATGCCAATGCCAAACGTCAGTTTCAATGGTGCAAGGAGCGCAAATCTTGGGCTGTGGACAATGTGAAACATGTGTTGTTCTCTGATGAGTCCACCTTTACTGTTTTCCCCACATCTGGGAGAGTTACGGTGTGGAGAAGCCCAAAAGAAGCGTACCACCCAGACTGTTGCATGCCCAGAGTGAAGCATGGGGGTGGATCAGTGATGGTTTGGGCTGCCATATCATGGCATTCCCTTGGCCCAATACTTGTGCTAGATGGGCGCGTCACTGCCAACGACTACCGAACCGTTCTTGAGGACCATGAGCATCCAGTGGTTCAAACATTGTATCCTGAAGGCGGGGCCGAGTATCAGGATGACAATGCACCAATACACACAGCAAGACTGGTGAAAGATTGGTTTGATGAACATGAAAGTGAAGTTGAACATCTCCCATGGCCTGCACAGTCACCAGATCTAAATATTATTGAGCCACTTTGGGGTGTTTTGGAGGAGCGAGTCAGGAAACGTTTCCCTCCACCAGTATCACGTAGTGACCTGGCCACTATCCTGCAAGAAGAATGGCTTAAAAGCCCTCTGACCACTGTGCAGGACTTGTATTTGTCATTCCCAAGACGAATTGACGCTGTATTGGCCGCAAAAGGAGGCCCTACACCATACTAATAAATTATTGTGGTCTAAAACCAGGTGTTTCAGTTTCATTGTCCAACCCCTGTACTTTATCCTCCCAGACTACGAGAAAAGTAACAATAGAAACAAATTCACTTGATTGACTTCTTCTTCTTCTGGTCAGAAACCAGGTTACGAGAATGATGAACCGCAGTTAGTTGACTAATAAAAAAAAACAAGGAGGTTAGGGTCGTCTCCTGTGAAAATCCTCTGTTGAATTTTGAACACCTGGATTGCAAACTGCTGTGATCCAGGTCTTCGATCGGTATGTGAGATAAGAAATTTGTTGGTTGCTCATACAGCTATAGATTTCAAGCTTTGCCAAGCTCCTCTTCCAAGGATTGTTGAGAAAGGAAAAAGTTAAGTTGTCCCGCAAGTTTAACTGATCCTTTGGAGGAGATAGTTTTGTTGCGCTGAGCAGCAGCTAAAAGCAAAGGCTGCTCAGCTTGCAGAAGGGGTATGTATCACCTCTGCAATGACATCAGACCTCCAATGAATTCTGGGAGGTGTAATAATAGTCCATTTCTTTTTTAAGAGCTTCACTTTACCACCTGTTGCTACTTTTACATTATATTGCTTCATTTCCAAGCCACTGCTGAGAAAGTCGTGTTCAAAAGAACATTGTTTTTTTCTTTATCGACACGATGATGTTTATCACGCAGAGAATGACTGACACACAACTTTGATCATTTCTTTGTCCGCTGTCTCAGACGACAAAAGAGAACTGAAGAGAGTGAATCACCTCAGCAGCCTCTCTGTCTCTGCTGCTTGAGACAAACATTAGGCCCTTTTTTACAATTCTACGATGTTCTGGGGAAGAAAGATCTGAACATGATTCAGTTCATGTGCAAAGTTTGCCAAAGAAAAGTCAAGTAGTCCACCACTATGTTACCAAGCAGGCCACACCACTACCAAGCAAAGCTGTAAAGAGTACAATTCCAGTCAGAATCGACAGGACTGTCATTAAATTTGGGCCTTTAATGGATTCTGAAGGATTTTCATTAATCCACATTGGGTTCAATTTCTAAACATTCATCACGACAACTATTTGGAGAAAACAGACTTTTATAACAATCAACAAGGTTCTGACATAATTCTGGCTGGACATGTGAATACTCATAAGAAAATGTAAAGATTATTAAAGCCATTACATTTTCTGGTACCAACCCATACAAAAATCAGTTTGATGTACGTTGGTTGACAGTTGGAACAGTGTCCTTGGGCATGAAAGCTTCACTTTACTCCCCAACCTCAAATAGATCAATCCTTATTTTGTCTGACCACAAAACCTTTCGATAATTGGATTGATCATGTTGGCAGGTGCAGATGTAAGTTACAGAACATAAACATTTTCAAGCATGTGCTCTTTCCTGGTTATCAACCTCTCACACCATGTTGTTTTATTTATTTCACTTTGGACAGTGACAGTTTTCCAGCATTTTCCCAATGATGACTGAATGCGCCTGAATGGTTCCTGGGTTCCTCCTGAACACCCTACCTAATTTCCTTTCATCTGAGAGAGACACCTTGGATCAGAAGACCAAAACTCGAAAACAGTTTGATGTTCCAAAATGGCCACGATCACAAACACACGTCAAACTGGTTGTGAAGTGGATAAAGCCAGCTCACATTAAGTTTCTGGGATGGCCCTGACCTCAACTCTGTTGAAAATGTATAGACCATGCTTTAAAGCAGTCAGTTTAAATAGCCTCTACACCTTCTAATGATAATACAATAAGATGACCAATGATCAATGACCAAGAATTTGTGGCTGGCTACAGAAGGTGTGTCTTTGAAGTTTGATCTAAAATCGTTTTATTATCAGACCAACAGCAAGGAACAAGCAAATTAATCAAAAGCCTAAAATGAAAACATGGTCTGGACTCCTTGAATATCTGTGCCAAATTCACAGCATCCCATCAACTGGTCAACTTCTTAGCATCACGAGATAAAATGTTCTGCAGCAACCTTCATTAGCGGGATTCATCTCTATTTCCAAACTATGGTGGTTCACTGAAGTCATGGGGGAGGGGTAGTATTGCTTAGAAATTCGGGGTATGAGCCAAGGTGCAGTAGTTTTTATTTAGTGGAGATCATAACATTCTGTACAAAAGTCAAATAGTTGAGATATTTCAGTCTGGACCAAAGTGATTTGTCAATAAGCCAAAAAGATTTAATCAGTGGAGCTGCTGGGCTGTAAACATTTCTTAAACATCACTTCCTGAAGAGTAACTCGAACTGCAATGAAAGCATACCAGTGCTAACACCTTGCTTCCTGCTGCAGTGAGGCATCAATAATCATCATTTCACATTAAAACTGAAAGTACATGCAACGTTTAACAGCATTTTATCCACCAGATAGGTTGTAGGCTTAAATGTGCCATTTGACAGGAATGATTCACCTAATTTGTTTTCTACTCTGTTGTCAGTTTCTGTGAATGTCACCATCACAGATCTGTATCCCTACGCACATACAGATGCCTCAAAGTCTCATTTATGTTTTAATTTAAACTGTAGTTCAGGAAGCAGTGTGATCTCTTTCATGTGAAATGTCAAGAAGACACAGTGTGCCAGACACATTGTCTGATAGAAAAAGACAACGGGCTCAGTGACAACAGCCTTTTCACTCTGACACAAGTGTAAATTGACTCAAAATTAAAGCTAATGAGCAATTTTCCCACCAATTTACCTCTATTGATGACTGTTTTCTTAATGATTTGCAAATTATTCCGAGCTTTTGCTGATTCAATTTGTCCTAAAAATTACACTTCTCTTTATTTCCCCCGTCTTCTATTATGCTCGCTGCAAGTCACAGAAAATGCATTTTGTTTTCCGGATGAAGCATCCTAGCAAATAACTCCCATCGCCCAGCTCCTCCTGAAAGTCTGTGGATGTAAACAGGCAGTCCTATTTCCCCATAATCAAAACATGCTGAGCACTATTTGTTAAGTGTATTTATTTATTCATAAATGCAGCTTCTACTGTGAATGTCCAGCTCATATTTCTGCCATATTAAGGCTGGTTAGCCTTTCAAAACAGCCGCGCTGCACTGTGCTTGAACCGGGCCGCTTGTTTCGGTTGTGGCATTGCAACCCCTTTGACTGCACATGAAAGACCAGCATGCAAGTGTAATGACTTAACAGAATGCCCTCACAAAGAAAAAACATCTGAAAATAAAATGAATTATTTACCCTCAAGCTTCTCAGGCCATAACCTCTTTTTAGTTCAGCTCAGGATTCACACACATGCAGCTTTGATGATTGAGCCCATCACTCATCTCTGAATGGTGGAGTTAATGGAAAGTTCTGTTTGTTTTTTTGTTGGTCTCTTAAAAGAGAAATAAAACTTGCTGTGTTACTATAAATATTTTTACATTACATCGTATATATAATGCTTGGAAAAAGTTATTTGTCCCTTTACAGCCAAAAACATAAATGTATTTCATTGGAACTGTTTGTAGCAAACACAAATGAGTGCAGTTTTCAAAAGGTTTGCAAAATAAAATCTGATATGTGTGGCCTGCATTTGTATTCAGCCCCTTTTTTCTGATAGCCCTTCATAAAATTTTATACAAGGCCCTAAAAATGTAATTTTGAGTAAGTGCTAACTGTACCATGCAACGTTCTGTGGAACAACTTTAAAAAGTCATGCCAAAGTAAAATAGAGAGGACACCCAGCTAATTGGGAACATGAAGGTTTTCCATCCAGCTACTGTGGAGAAAGAAAGTTGAACTGAATCAAAAATTTATGGGTCGGCATATGCATTTTGCAACAGCAATAACATTTGTAGCTCACTCTGCAAGGTTAATGTAAACATCACAGATACCTGCGAAAAATCAGCTGAAGTCCAAAACTAGCTGCTTGGAGAATTCAACGAGTCCAAAATGCCGCACAGCATATGAGACGTAACAGCAAACTTGTACTGGTGTCTCGAGTCCTTCTGGCCAGAACGGATTTCCCAACAGCTCTTTTTGTGGTGCGTTTGTACACCTCATAACCTGGATTGTCTAAATATCAACACTACTCCAAATCTTTTTTTATTTTGAAATGTCTGCACAGTCTTTAAAAAAAATCCTAAACAACATTGTCCTTCAAGTGGTTAATTGCATTGTCATCCATCCATCCATCCATCCATCCATCCAATCCAACCACCTTAATTAAAAATAAAATCAAACCTGATATCAGTCAGTTCTATAATGGCCACTTTTTTTTATTTGTCTTGATTGAAGCGATTTGAAAATGTAGCGTGACTTTAAAACCAAACTACATACCGAACCATGATTTTTGAGTACCATTGCAGCCATTATAAATAGAGTCCAGCTGTGTGTAATTTATCCTAAGTATTTATGTAGCTATTCTATGAAGACCTCAGAGTCTCGTTAGAGAACATTAGCCTCATGAAGAACAAAAAACCCAGCAGGTGGGTCAGAGAGAATGCTGTAGAGAAGTTTATTTATATAAACATCATCCCAAGCTTGGAGCCCTGCTCAACCCAGCAACTGAAAGCAGAAAGAGTAAGGCACAACTGCAACCATATGAAGACATCAACCTTCCCCCCAAACTGACAGGCCAGGCAAGGAGAGCTTTAGTCAGTGAAGCAGCCAAGCCCTTTGATAATGCTGCATGAGCTGCAGAGAACCACTGCTC
The DNA here is from genome assembly GCA_036173005.1 of Crenichthys baileyi. Taxonomy (NCBI): domain Eukaryota; kingdom Metazoa; phylum Chordata; class Actinopteri; order Cyprinodontiformes; family Goodeidae; genus Crenichthys; species Crenichthys baileyi. The sequence continues at coordinate 94,759 of JAHHUM010001759.1, forward strand.
AGGTGGGAGAATCTGTCAAAAGGGCAACTATTAAATATGCACTTGAGACTGAGGTAGAGGTTCACCTTCCAGCAGGACAACACTAAACATACAGCAAGATATACGTTTCATATCAAACCATATTCAGGTGTTAAAATTGTCCTGCTAAGATTCACATCTAAATCCAGCTGAGAATTTGTGGCAAGACCTGAAATGTACTGATGGAGTTATTTTGCAGAAAGCAATAAGCAAAAGATTCAGTCTGGCAGAGACATACACCAAAAGACTTGCAGCTGTAACTGCAGAGAAAGACGGATCTATAAAGTATTGACATAGGAGGGATGACTACAAATACACTTATTTATTACTTTCTTCACTGTATAATTACATCTTACTTTGATTTGGTCTATCACATTAAAACTGCAACAAAACACAAGACGGTTTTGACAGGACATCTTTGCAAGTCACTATATTTGAACGCATTCTTTTTAAAACATTGAGCAGAGTTTGGAGGGGAAGTGTCATAAAAAAGGGAATGTATGGAGGTAAAATGGGTGTGAAAACATTGAAACAGAAGAGAATATGGACAGCCATGCTTGATTGTGAGAAATGTTCTGAATTAGAAAAATGTGCAATTTAACAACCTCATCACCTCCACCTGCAGTTCACTACTTGTAAAGTATATTATGTGCACATAACACACTGGATTATTCAGCTGTTTTATTGTAATGACACTGCTGAACCATTTGCCTCTAATGGAGTCATAAAAGAAGATAATTTAAAATGACCGAAGCAGGGGTGTGGACTCTTTTTAACAGTCATGCATGAGACACAGAGTGGGAAATTGTATTCAATACAAAAAGCTTTGATTCAGAGTAAATCAGCTGTTTCTGTTCATTTTACAACGTCAGTCAGTCAGTCAGTCAGTCATTTTCTACCGCTTATTCCATAGTGGGTCGCGGGGGAGCTGGTGCCTATCTCCAGCAGTCTATGGGCGAGAGGCGGGGTACGCCCTGGACAGGTCACCAGTCCATCGCAGGGCAACACACAAACAACCATGCACACACTCATTCATACACCTAAGGGCAATTTAGAGGGACCAATTACATTCATACACCTAAGGGCAATTTAGAGTGACCAATTAACCTAACAGGCATGTCTTTGGACTGTGGGAGGATTTTACAACGTCATTTGTGTTATCCATGTCGCAGTTTGCATAGCACATCATAATAGAATAAAGTGAAATGAAACCTGCAATAAAATTACAGTGGCCATGCAAATTAGACTGTGTATTGTGGGAATGGTGATTTTTATAGAATAGATTGCTCTTTCTGCTGCTTCAAGTATTGTTTTTCCTCGCAATTGGTCATGCTGAAAGCTGATCCATGTCTGGACTCTTGACTGAAGTGCTTACACAGCTGAACATCTATTCTCACTCAAACAAGCTGTGCTCCAATTTCAACTTTCAACTGCAGTGGGTTTTACAGTCCTGGGTAAGAGATGTAATATTAAACAAGCTCTGTAGCACTGTACACTCTGCAGCACACGCACACAGCATATGAGGTTCGAATTTGTATTTATGTCAGTGTCTTGGTTGAGCTCGACAGCAAGACTAGGATACCTCTCAGAAGCCAGCCTTGATTTTCATTAGCCAATGCTGCCCTCTAGTGGTTAAAATGGAAACAAGAGAAAAATACAGGACCATGCAAAAGCTTGCAGGTACATTGCCTGTAAGAAATTTGCATGCACTCATAATCATATTAAATAATAGACATAATTTTTATTATTGGCTTTGAAAAAAAAACATTTACATATTTACTTTTTTGTAGAACTTTGTTAAAAAAAAACAAGAACTGGATGCGAAACTTTATTTTTTCACAACTGTGTTTTTTTTTGCCAATTGTCTCTTATTCGCACAGGGTAAAAATTATACACACAGTCTCAAATATTTGCATGCACACCACCTAATATTTGGATAAATGCCTCTTAGGAAGCTGTAGAGAAATCACACACCCTTTTTGTAGGCATTAAAAAGCTTAAGTCAGAAATGGTAAATGTGATTTAAAAAGGCTGATTTCCTGCCACAGACCTGGCTTTAAAGGAGAGTCCATACATTTTCAACAGGATTGAGACCAGGATGATTTATGAAGTTCTGGGTTAGCCTGCTTTATCTCCTGCAAAACTGGGGTTAAAGTGTGTTGGTTTACTCAATAGAGTTCAGGTTTCAACTTGTCTAGATGCTAATTTTAGATGAAGTTGAAGAAATTATGAGTAGTCCTCCATCTCCATTATTCCACCCACTTTGTGCAACATACCTTTACCACTGTCACTGCTTTTAGACTAGTCATTAGCTTTAGCCTCTAGGTCCAGCTAATCTACATTGATGCTAAATGGAGATGACAAGAGAGTTATTTACAGCAGTAAAGATATTAGCTGCTTACAACCTATAAACAGAATCTCACTTCAAAAACCCTGAACTGTCCCTATATTGTTAGGTGGACAAACGTTTTGATAGTAATAATAATAATAATAAACCTTTATTTATCCAGATAAAACCTAATTGAAATCTCTTTTCCAAGAAGGACCTGGCATGAAAGCAGCACCATTTACAATTTTAATTGTCGCTGCTGTTATTTGGTTTGTTGATTTGTCGCTGACACACATTTGTTTTTTCCACCGTAAACTCTGTGGTGCTATGAATACATTATAGCGATTAGAACTGATCGTATATGGAGCTGAAATGCTCAGAAATACCGGAACCTTCATTTCCCACAATTTCTCCACTCGAAGAATTGGAAAAAATTGAGTAAAATAATGTGGAGTGAAAGAAGACTTATATTAAAAGATTCTAATATAAGAAGTGTGTTGAAAAGGTTTTCATACTCCTTCAGCATTTGTCCATTTTACAGACCTCAGTTTATCTTGTTAGGATTTTATGATGATGCCAGTACAAACTAGCATGTTTGACATGGGAAGGAAATGATACATGATAAATCTTAGTATAAATACAACTGAAGGCCTCAGAGGTTTGTTAGAGAACATCGGTGAGCCATCAGCATCCTCATCACTACATGTCTAGACCTAAATCCAATTAGGGGTCAATCAAACTATGTTGTGTTGATCTGTCACAAAGAATACTAAACAAATACACTGAAAATTGTGGTTGTAATGTGACACAATGCAAAATGTTCAAGGGGTATAAATGTTCCATAATAAATAAATACGATTAACTTTATAATTACAGGTAATTAAGTCCCACTTACGTTACATTTTTCTCAAAAACTTACTTAGTTTTATCTTAGACATACCTGCCTTGCACATATAGGAAGGCAATGGACATTTGTTTGGAGACATCCTTTGTTGGTGCACTGGTTTGTTCAGGAAGCTGCAGTCTGAAAGTCCCAGTTTTGACTGGACGGTGGCTACAGGAACACACTACTAACTATAGTGTGAGTGTCTGTCCTCAGTTTCTGCCACACTGAGCAACAGGGCTAAGGGTGTTACCTTGGGAACCTGCCCGAGCAACAGAGTGAACGTTCCTAAGAGAGAGCAGTGATGATTAGTGACTGGAAAGAACTGAAGGTCACAGGTGACGGCATTGCTGGGAGTCTGAAGACTCTCATTTTCTTCAAGATAACGCCAACTTACTCACGCGTGGCGCAGCATCTGCTGTTTGATGACACATTCTGTCTCTTTCATTATACAGCAGGACAGTAAAGGCTGAAGAAGATATACTGTACAGTGCCATACAAAAGTATTTCCCCGTGACAGATTTATACTTTAATGTTTCAGATCATCAAACAAATTTCAATATCAGACAAAGATAATCTGAATAAATACAAAAATAGTTCTCAAAGGATGATTTCATTTATTAAGGGAAAATAATATCTATCCAAATTAACCTGGTACTAAATGAAGATTGAATTGTCCTTTGTTAAATTGTGAATTAACTTTGATTAACCACATATATTGGTTCAATTTCAATATCCACACCCAGACCCGATTACAGCACAGACATGCAGAACCGAAGAAATTGCTTAAACAGAACCTGTCTGACAACATTGCACGTTAGAAACTCCTTTGCACTGTGTATTCTTAAAATCCGCTCTTAAAACTAATTTTTTCTTCGGGGTTTGACCCAGCATAAGGGGGCTCATTTTGTTTATTTTTTTATTTCTTTAATTTCATCCTTTTTGTGTCTTCCTCTTTTATTTTTGTTTTGATGCTTTCATGTAATCTCTGTTCGGGAATTGGTTCAGTCATGCAGTTCCTATTCAATAAAGTTGGCTTGGCTACCAAAATTGCTCCAAATGCGCACCGACAACTCATCCAGGAGGTCACAAAAGAACCAAGACCATATAAAGCACAAAGTGAGAAGTCCTCACTTTGCTCAGTTAAGGTCAGTTTTCATGATTCAACAAAAGAAAAGAGACTGGGCATAAATGGTATCAAGGCCAAAACCACTTCTGACCAAAAAGAACACAAAGGTTTGTCTCACAAAAAAAAAAGGTTTTAATAATCCTCAATACCTTTGAGAAAATATTCTGTGCACTGCACATGATCCCGAACACATCACTGCTGTAAAACGGACAGCATTTCAGAAAAAAACATCACGCTGACAGTCAAACATGGTGATGGTAGAGTGATAGTCTAGGGCTTATTTGCTGCTTCAGGACCAAGAACCAAGAATTCTGCTCTTTAGCATAAAATCCTAAAAGAAGCTTGAGCTCCAATGTATTTGGGTTATGCAACAGGGCAATGATCCAAAGTACACTAGCAAATCCCACTTTATAAAGACTAATAAAAATGAAGGTTTTGGAGTAACTTTGTCAAAGTTTGGGCTTAAATTTGAAATGTTGTGGCATGACCTTAAACAGATCGTTTATGGTAGAAACCCGCTAATGTGGCTGGATCCAAAGTTTTCTCAAAGTGTGGACCAAAATTCCTCAACAGTGATTTAAAAGACTCAGCTAAGGGTAGCACAACCAGTTATTACGATTAGTGGGCACTTTTTCACTTCAAGCCAGATTGCTTTAGATTAGTTTCTTTAGCAAATGAAATGATCATTTGAAAAGTGTGACAGAAAAGAAAAGCAGAAGAAATCTGTTTAGTGACAATTTTGTGCGTGTTTTGGCACTTTTCAACTCTTCAGTGTAAAAAAATATAACTTAGGTCATTTCGCGTAACGTTCAAAGGAAAAGAAATCAGATTTTTGGTCTCTTCATTGATGGTTTAATCTATTCTGTTGTGAATACTTCAAAAGGTTCCTTTGTCAGAGTGACTTCCGTCTGACATGAAGATTGCTCTTCTCCCAACAGAGAGCAACAGCGCTGGGGGTGGCATGTGATGAAACAGTGTGGGAGCTGCAGGAGACTTGGTCCACCCTGTAGGAGATGGAGGTGTGAAAGACAGGGTTGCTGTGGCCACATGTGTATTCGTGCTGCAGTTCAGAGGTGCTGCCACAAACATCCAGCCCACAGCAGATGCAGGAGAACAGGTCCCTGAGTCTGCTGGGCTCAGGAAGCTCAGAACGCTCACATTCAATGAGTCTGAGGTCGTCCGCAGGGGAGACCAGACTCCTACAGCTGCCACCCACCTCCACTGGAAGGCTGAGGTTGAACCGATTGCTTCTTCCTTCTGCACCAGCTTTACGTCTTACCTCGGCTGTTTCTGTTTCTGCAGCATCCGGTGCCTCCACCTCCCCCTGCAGCTCCTTGGGCTCTAAAATCTGCTCTTCTGCTCTTTCATTAGCACTCAAATCAGAACTCACAGTGAGAAATCTCAACACCACCAGGTTGAGAAAAGCTCCAGTGACAGTCAATCCAACCAAAATGTACACAAAGCAAAAGGCCACATAGGGCGGTCGTTTCTGGAGGGTGTCTTTCTTCTTCAGGGCAACGAAATCCCCAAAGCCGATGGTGGTGAGCGTGACAAAACAGTAGTAGTAGGCATTAAAGAACGTCCAGTCCTCGAAGTGGGAGAAGGCTGCAGCTCCAATGCACAGGGTGCTCACGCAGGACAGCAGACCCACCAAAACCATGTTTCCCATGGATACCTCCGTCTTCCTGAAGCCAAGGCCCTGCTTGGCCCTGCGCAAGAGGTACCGGACTAAAGTGTTGATCCTCTCGCCCAGGCTTTGGAACATGACCAGAGTCAGAGGTATTCCCAAGACTGCATAAAACATGCAGAAGGTCTTGCCAGCATCAGTGCGAGGAACGACATGGCCGTAACCTGAAAAGTCACAATACACTGTGGGTTAATAACTTACAAGTATTAGTGCTGATGTCAATCAAGTCTCTAATTTTTGCTGCTCTACATTTATTTTTTGTACTGGACATAAAAATCTGAAATGTGTGAAATCCTTTAGTGCCTATAACATATCCAGTGCAACAAACTTCAGAAGTCAACTAATTAAACATAGTTAAACATAGTTCATCTATGTTCAACACTGTGTTAAAGTTGTGAGCACGTTTAAAGCAGGATGAGGTTGGAACATCTGCCAAAGCACCACTCACTCCATCATCTGAAAATGAAAAGAATATGGCACAACTTTTAACATATAAGCCATGCTTGACCACCTTCAACTGAGGGGCAAGAAATCAGAGAAGCAGCCAAGAAGTCCATAGTAACTCTGGATAAGCAGCACAGATCCACACCTCAGGTGGGAACTGTCGATCCAAATAGTAAAACATGGCAGTGGCAGTATCATAGTATGGAAATGCTTTTCTACAGCAAGGACGGGAAAGGTAATTAGAGCTGGTGGGAAAATGGACAGTTCGAAATACAACCCTTCAAGAAAAAATGTTAGAGGTTGCAAAAAACTTGTGTGTAGCAGAGATTTAACTTCCTGTGGGACAACAACCCTAAACCTACAGCCAGAACTACAGTGGAATGGTTTAGATCAAAGCATGGTTATGTTTTTGTGTGCCCCAGTAAAAGTCCAGACCTAAATTCAATTGAGCATATGTCAAGAAAACTGATATTTAAGAACATTCTTCATCGAATGTGACAGCTCAAAATATTTTGCAAAGAAAAATGGGAAAATTGAATGTGCAAAGCTGATAGAGGAGCAGTAGCTGTACCTGCACTGAAAGCATTGACTCAGAGGGGTTGAATTCAAAGGTACACCATACTTCTCAGATTTTTATTTTACAAACAATGTCTAATTTTACTTTTACTTCATAATTCTAAAGTAATTTGTGTTTATCAATCACATTTCTCACAAAACAACAAAAATCTCAATAAAAGACACTGAAATGTGTGGTTGACACCTGACAAAACATTTGTCTTGTCTTTTGTGAGGTACTGTACATGATAATAACAAATGTTAATCCCTGTTATAAAGACTTACAATCAGCAGAATATATGCCTGTTTTGCATATTAAGATTAAGATACTAAAGCAAATCAAGCATAAATAATTGTACTAATCTGCAAACAAGTCTTCCTATAGATGACTGATAGAATAGAATATTCAACAGCAGTGTTCATTAATTATCGAATCTTCACAGGTTTGATTCACTGATAACTCCATGACCAGGCATTTTGTGTTGTGAAGTTTAAGCTTTTTTTGTCTAAGAGCTATCCAAAATAAACTGGTCTTATGTGAAAAAACAGATGCCCCCTAAACCTAACACTGGTTGTACCACCCTTGGCAGCAACGTCTGCTATCAACTGCTGATGAGTATGTCACATCCAAGTGGAGAAATTTTGGCCTACTCTTCTTTCTGAATTGTTTTAATTCAGCCACATTTGAGGGTTTTCAAGCACGAATGGCCTTTCGAGGTCTTACCCCAGCATCTCTATTGGATTTAAGTCCAGACTTTGACTAGGCCACTTAACCTTAATTTTGTTTAATTTCATTTTTGAACCATTCAGAGGTGGACTTGTGGGTGTGCTTTGGATCGTTGCTCTGCTGCACGACCCACGTCCGTCTAAATGCCAAACTGATGGCTGAACATTCTCCTTCAGGGTAGAGAGAACAATTCACAGTTCAATCAATAACAGCAATGCAGGTTATCTTTGGTATTAACATTTGTTTGATGATAAGCAAAATTTTAAATGTGACAAAAAACAAAAACAGAAGAAAACTGTAAGGGGACAAATGTCATCATTGACACATGCATCCCAATTAGTACTATTACAGACCAAGCATTTAAAACAGTACAAATAAAGCAAAACAAGGTTTTTTTTTAAATGAACTGAAACTATTTTAAAAGTAAATATAAGTGCAACTTTTGCAGTAATGTAAATAGAATTTTTTCCTTTTGTAGTTAATTAAAAAGAAGCGAATTTATTTTTACCTTTTTGTTTTCAAAGGAGCAGAATATATGAAGCCATACAGGAGACCCATGTGCCACCCAGATAAGGTGGCACATGAAAATCAAAGCAAAAGTGTTATATATTGGGAGTTTGGTTGGGGTGGGGCAAAACTTGAAGAGCAGAAAACATACTATTGTAAGTTTAAAGGATTTACACTAAATGGACCGGGTAGAGATAGGTTATGGTTCACCCACACCCTTGGCACCAGCAAGGATTAGTCCACTATCGTCTGAATTTGGCTTGAAAGGTTTTGGAATACAAAGATTTTTACAAGGGTTGGAAATACAGGGGTTGGACAATGAAACTGAAACACCTGTCATTTTAGTGTGGGAGGCTTCATGGCTTAATTGGACCAGCCTGGTAGCCAGTCTTCATTGATTGCACATTGCACCAGTAAGAGCAGAGTGTGAAGGTTCAATTAGCAGGGTAAGAGCACAGTTTTGCTCAAAATATTGACACACAACATTATGGGTGACATACCAGAGTTCAAAAGAGGACAAATTGTTGGTGCACGTCTTGCTGGCGCATCTGTGACCAAGACAGCAAGTCTTTGTGATGTATCAAGAGCCACGGTATCCAGGGTAATGTCAGCATACCACCAAGAAGGACGAACCACATCCAACAGGATTAACTGTGGACGCAAGGGGAAGCTGTCTGAAAGGGATGTTCGGGGTGCTAACCCGGTTTGTATCCAAAAAACATAAAACCCGGCTGCCCAAATCACGGCAGAATTAAATGTGCACCTCAACTCTCCTGTTTTCCACCAGAACTGTCCGTCGGGAGCTCCCAGGGTCAATATACACGGCCGGGCTGCTATAGCCAAACCTTTTGGTCACTCATGCCAATGCCCAAACGTCGGTTTCAATGGTGCAAGGAGCGCAAATCTTGGGCTGTGGACAATGTGAAACATGTATTGTTCTCTGATGAGTCCACCTTACTGTTTTCCCCACATCCGGAAAGAGTTTACGGTGTGGGGAAGCCCCAAGAAGCGTACCACCCAGACTGTTGCATCCCCAGAGTGAAGCATGGGGGTGGATCAGTGATGGTTTTGGGGGCTGCCATATCATGGCATTCCCTTGGCCCAATACTTGTGCTAGATGGGCGCATCACTGCCAAGGACTACCAAACCATTCTTGAGGACCATGTGCATCCAATTGTTCAAACATTGTATTCTGAAGGCAGTGCCGTGTACCAGGATGACAATGCACCAATACACACAGCAAGACTGGTGAAAGATTGGTTTGATGAACATGAAAGTGAAGTTGAACATCTCCCATGGCCTGCACAGTCACCAGATCTAAATATTATTGAGCAACTTTGGGGTTTTGGAGGAGCGAGACAGGAAACGTTTTCCTCCAACCAGTATCACGTAGTGACCTGGCCCATATACTGCAAAAAAGAATGGTTTTAAAAATCCCCTCTGACCACTGTGCAGGACTTGTATATGTCATTCCCAAGACGAATTGACGCTGTATTGGTCGCAAAAGGAGGCCCTACACCATACTAATAAATTATTGTGGTCTAAAACCAGGTGTTTCAGTTTCATTGTCCAACCCCTGTATGTTAGTTAAAGCATTTTATTTCCTTTTCTATTTTTTTGTTGTTGTTGTTGTGTTTGTTTGTTTTTTTTTTCGTTTCGTTTTTCTTCTAGTTTTGTCACAGTGGAGGGAATACCCCTTTAATTATTTTACCTGTCCCTGAATAGACTTTGTGCTAATAAATGAATTTATTAAAACTGGTTCTTCACCCGTTCTACAAATAAGTTATTGATTTAATCTTCATTTAGTTCATATAGTCAGAATAAAGAAAAGTATAAAATTTTCCTCAGAGAGTAGCAAATAGAAAGAGGGAATTTCTTGTGTATTTAAGTAAATTTCCTGTGAATCAATCAATGCTTTACAGAAACCTTTAAAAGTAAATCAGAAACCTCAAAAGAAAGTGAAATTGTGTGTTTACTGAACGCAAACTAGGGAACCAGTGACCTGTTCTTACCTATCGTGGTGATGACAGTGATGGCAAAATAAAAAGAGCCGGTGAACTTCCACTGCTGCCCACCGCGGTGCGCCTCCGACTGGAGGATGACTCTCTCTATCTCCCGGTAGTCCTCCTCCATGAAGCCGTACTTTCTCTTCAGCTCGCTCAGTTTCTGCTCCAGAGCCTTTTTCCTGGAGCTTTCGCTTTCCGTCTCCAGCGCGTCGAACACGGCGGCTCCGACCAGCAGGTAGAGAACTACGGAGAGGATGAGGAAGAGAGTCCTGGTGTTCTTCATTCTTTAACCCCGGCGAGGAGCTGCTGCTACTGCTGCTGCTGCTCAGAGGAAGAGACCCATCCTGCAGGGTTAAAGTGTTTGGGCCCCTTTTGCATACAGGATTGTAGTATGCGTTGCAAACTCTGAAACCTGCTCCAACAGGTAGAAAGTGCAGCTTCGACTGAATGGGATGGAGCCACCTTTGAGCTTCACAGGATGTTTGTCTAGCCTACTTAGAGAGGCCCACACGACATAATTCACTGAGCCCTGATAAGTAAGCTAATGTGTTTGCAGGGGTTGTTTTCCTATTTATGTGCTGAAGAGGAAAGCTCCTGTCTAAAATGTCAGCTCTGAAAGTTGAAGCCATGAAGTATAAACAAACATATTTAGTGTGAACTTGTATAAGAACATATATAGGCTACTGGATGTTTTGTTCAACAAGTCTCTAAAGAACAATACAGTGTATTGTAAAAGTTTTTACATGGCTTGAAATGCTTGTGTTTTTGTCATAAAACAGCTACAAATTTCAATGCATTTTAATGGGATTTTATGGGATAAATGTACACAAATTAGTTCCCAACTGTGAAGTGGAAAGGAAATTAGATGTACTTTCTGAAAAGTGTGGCATGCATATGTATCTATCGCTTCCAGTCTGCTGCCCCTGAATAAATCTAGTGCAACCGTCTTCAGAAGTCACATAATTAGTTAACATGTGTACAGTTCAATCTCATTATAAATAGCGCTGTAGAGAGGTTTGTAGGAGAGCGTCAGTGAACAAACAGCATCAAGAAGACCAAGGAAATGTCATGCCCACAGTGGCTGTGTGCAGGTTTTGTGTTTGTGCTGTGGTTTCTCTCTCCTACAGGGTGTGACAGACAGGTGCAGCTGCAACAGGTGTTTCTCATTTGAGCCCAATCCCCAGGGCTTCAAAAGGAGCTGGAACCTGGAGGGAGGCATCAGCTCATTGTCTCTGCCAGTGTGGTAATCTGACTGTGTTCTGCTTAGGAAATGCAGTAAGGTGACCTCAGCCCTCTGCACACCTCTCCATAACTTCACCCGAACAACAATAACCTCTCCTCCTTAGTGCCAGTCCAGATCCCTCCGGCAGATCCAGTCCGGGCTCAGTCTCATTTTGTCTTTATTACAAATAAACTGTTTAAAATGCTGTTCAGTCTCTGTAATTGTGTACGGAGTCAGTAAAGCTAACACTATGACAGGAAAACACCAGACAAGTCAGGGAAAAGGCTCTGGAGAAGTTTAAAGCAGGATTAAATTCTAAAAAATTAACCCTAACTTTGAACATCTCACAGAGCCCTATTAAATCCATTTTTTGAATGGAAAGAATATAACACAATCGCACAGTCCACGTTAACTGGCTGGCCAAAGAAAGCATTAATCAGAGAAGCAGCAACATGGTTGAAATATCAGTATCTCAGGTGGAAGAATCTGTTAACAGGGTGAGTCACAAGTTATGCACTCCACAAATCTGTCCTTTTTACTGGAGTAGCAACAACAAAGCCAAGACGCTCTGTTTGCAGTTTTGCCACAGGTCATATAGGGGATATAGCAAACAGGTGAAGAATATGCTATGACAAAAACTAAATGCCTTAGTTCAGATACAAAATGCTGTGTGTGGCAGAAAACACACACAGCATTGAGGAAGACAGTCCTCACTCTGATTACACCTCCTTTGGAAGCAAAATTAATTTGCTACAAACGAGCTCAATAGGCTCAATGGTATACTTTGTGGTAAAATAAAGATGATTAATATATAAAGCTTATCATTGCAAAGACAATTTTTTAAACTTTTATATTATTTTAAATTTCATGGAATCATCTAAACCAAGGTGCTGTTGATGTGAAAACACCTTCCTACGTTCCAGAGTTTGATCAAAACCTGCTGGATAAAAGTGGTCCTTCAAATCAAAGGTTTACATATTTTTACCACTAAGAAGTATTTGAAAATTGATCATTTTTGTTAAGTAAATGAACGCCAAAAGATATTGTTTCCTCTACTTTTATGGGCTTTCATATGATTTTTTTTATAGATTTTGTGAAAACCAGCTGAAGATTGTTTATTCATCTTTGTGTAAAATGTGTATACGCATTTCTGAGCACAAGAGCAGATGTTAATCACTGACCCTGTTTTGAGGGATCTTAAATACACAAATGTCAAAGTGTCTGTGTGTGTTTTGTCTACGGCTGCCTCACAGAGCTACAGCTGGAACAGCTCCCCTTTCTGGGGTCCTCCTAACCATTTGTGTTGGGACTGTCACCTCTGCTCCCACCCAAAGTGTTACACTGAGGAATGACGCATAGGTTGGTGGCAGCAATGACCTTTCTCAGGCACACTTAGCCACAGAGTGATCAAACACGGAGCTGAAGTCAGGAATCCAACACGCAAGCCGAGTGGAAGGAACAGCAAAGGCGATTTGTATGAATATCAGAAGAAAACACAGCGGCTTTGTTTGTGGAGTGTTGCTGGGTTCTACGTTGCATCTGTTGACGTTTTTCTTTTCTGTGCCACGCTAATAAGACTCACAGAAGAGCCGTCCGAAAAGTGCTGCAGGTCCATCCTGCAAGTTATTCCACTTTCATATTCAGTATAAAGTCCCTGTCTATTTTAGGAAGGCAATCCAATCTGTGGAAACCGTTCATGCTCTAAATAAATTCAGAAAAAAAAGAGGTTTGTCAATTGAAATGTCCATGTATCGCCTCCATTCCCTTCACAACAACAGCTTTCTCTGAGCTGTTTTTAGCAGAAAATAAAGCATCTTCACCTGTTTAAGCACAAACAACTGAAAACATGGTTACATCAGCAAGAGATGTTCTCCACTAGAACACAGAGTAATCATTTCTATTGTTTTCTTTTAACTCATATAATTTTAACCTCTTTCTAAAGTTCAAAAGTTCAAAGCTCAAGTTCCTACATAGCCTCCCACTAATATTTGGTAAAATATTTCTTAGTACGTTGTAAAAAGAACTACATGCTTGATGTAGCAATTAACATCTTATGGCATAATTCTGACTGGACTTCTGACCACTCTTCTGAATACAGTTAGTAAAATTCATATAATGTGGTCGGATTCCTAGTATAACTCAACTAGTTATAGATACTCCATAAATTTTCAATAGGATTAAAGTTGAGGCCATTATTCAAACACCAGTTTTGAAATCCCAAATCCCAACCATTAACAGCACAATGAAAATGGATTTGCATCTTTATAGACTATTTCTTTCCCTTTTTTCTAACACTTAATATTTCAGATAATCAGACAAAAATAACCAGAGTAAACACAAAATCCAGTTTTTAAGGATTATCTTATTTTTTTAGGAGAAAAGATTTCTACACTGACCTGTCTCTATGTGAAAGCGAAGTCCCCCCACTCCCCTATTAGATCGCATGCTTACCACATTTTTGGTTCGGTTTCACTAGCTGCATGGGCCTGATTAGTGCCAGAACTGTAGAATGATGAAATCAATTAAGTAGAACCTGTCTGACAACATAAAGTAGGCTAAATGATTTCAAAAAGCAACACATTATGCCCCGATCTAAAGAAACTCAACAACAGATAAGAGACATCAATCAGTCCAGAAAGGGTTACAAAGCAACTTCACCGAATCACAATCAAACATTATCAACTAACAGAGAAAAATGGAACAGTAGGGAACATTGGCTAGAGTACCAAAACTGCTCCAAGAGCACTTCAGCAATTTATCCAGGAGGCCACAAAAGCAGGACAACAGCTAAAGCACTGCAGACATCACTTGCTTGTAAAGACGGAAGTACTTCTTCTGCGTTTTTTTAGGGAAAATTGATAACTGTGCATCTCAGTAGTTCTATTCTGAATAAAGCCATGTGCATATAAAGGCACATCATGATCGGATTGATTGATTGTGTGCCCAAATAATCAGATTTTCCTTTTTTGTTTTTAGTCCGAATACATTTCAATCCGATCGTGAAATTTTGTGCATGATTTACCAACAAAAGAGAGACAAATTGAGCAAAAATGGTATCCACCAGTTTGGAGGCCGACCAAGTGCTGACCAAAACAAACACACACATATTTCCTGTGTCATGTCACTACTGGTGCAAAGCTAACATAGTAACTAGACCATACTCACAATTAAACATGGTGGTCGTAGTGTAATGATCCTGGGCTGCTTTAGGACCTGGACAAGCTGATGTAATTGATGGGACCATGAATTCAATTCTCTAGCAGAAAATGCTGAAGGAGAATGTCTGGCCATCAGTTTTGTTTTTTCTTTTTTTATGTTAGGCTAAAGCGCAGTTGGGTTATGTAGCAGTACAATCATCCAAAGTACATCAGCAAGTCCATCTCTAACTGGAAAAAAAGTTAAGATCTTGGACGTTCCTATTTAAAGTCTTTATAAAGTTCTAATCTGTATGTAAAAGTAGGCTTAAATTCCTTCACATTGGTGTAAAAGACTCATTGCCAGTTGTGTAACATACTTCATGGCAGTCGTCACCGACAAGGTTGGCACAATCAGTTATTTGATTTAAGGTGCAGTTAGTTTTTCACATAGTGCCCAGTTGCTTTGGATGTCCTTTAACTCAATTAGTTAATTCAGCATTTAAAACTTATATTTTGTACTTACTCAGAATATCCTTGTCTGTTATGAATTTTTTTCACTATCTGAAACTGTAGCTGTCTATTTGTAGTCAATGTTTGGTGGCAGTTCTCATTCCTTATCATTCCACCCACTTTGTGTAATAAATGGTAAATGGACTGAACTTATATAGTGCTTTTCCAGTCATACAGACCGCTCAAAGCACTTTACACTAGAGCCACATTCACCCAATCGCACTCACTAACGCGCACACACAGATCGGTAGGCAACTTGAGGTTAAGTGCCTTGCCTAGGGGCACATTGACATATGGCAGGAGGAAGCTGGAATTGAACCCACAACCTTCTGATTGCAAGATGACTACGCTTCCTACTGAGTCACAGTCGCCACCATTACCACTGGCAGCTTTCTAGTTGGTCAGCCCCCTATTAGTCCACACTGCTGTTCATGCCAAACAATAATCCAAGACACATCAAAACTGCTTTTGTTATGAACAAAAAGGCTGAATGGCCCTAAATTCAATTCTGCTCAAAATTCATGGACTTGGCTTAAAAGCCGCTTCTGTGTCAGGAAACTAAACAGTTTAAATAAGCTTAAACATTTCTTTCAAAAGAGGCGTCAGATATCCAAGAACCATGCTGGAAGCTTGTAAATGGCTACAAAAAGTATCTGTTTCTCTGCAACTTGTTCAGGGTAATTTAACCAATATACATAGGGTGCATGTAAATATTTAAGCCTGTATGTATCATTTTGACCCTGTTTGGATCTACAAAAATCTGCAATAAATTATAGCTTGTGAACCAAATTATTGTTTGTAAAAACTGTTGCAGTCGTATGTAACACTCAATGCTACTGTTCAACTGCAACATTATAATCTGCATTTAGAAATTTCCAAATCCGCAAGGATTATTTAAGAGGAACTGCTTTTTTACACTTCCAATTTCAGGACAGAAATCATATATTAGTTGTTTTTTTTCCACTGTCAGAGGTAGTCAGATCATTTAATCTGTGAAGCCATCAATAACTACAAATGGCATACAGCTTAACAGCTCTATTGATGAAGTGATGATGCTTTGTTATCTGGTATCTCCCTGCTCTGCAGGAGAGTTCGACCATCCCTTTATCTTCCACAGGAAGACATTAAGAGCAGGATGTTCACTGACTGAAGCCTCCACCGTCATCCCTCTGTGTGCCATTTTCATAGAAAATGAGGCAGCGAAACATACTGTAAACATGATGCTATCTTTACTTAGATTGCCCCTGGGGACAGCGCAGGAGGTAAGAAAGGCGGTTATGAGGATCATAAAGTATGTGTACACAAGCTATTCTTGTCTCATAGATAAAAACGTTACGTGTTTATGTAAAAGATGTGCATCAGCTTGCAGGTAAATGTCTCCTAGATGCAAAAGTTAGCAGGCTCCCAGAGGTCATTAGAGGAGAGGCTGTGGTTAATCGTTTCAGAATGACAGTGGTTGCAGTAAAATAGAAAGTGTTGCCTGCTTATTTAATCATAATTGTTAGATGTCTCTTGTTAGGGCCCTGTTTTGGAAGTTAACTAATTCATGCATAGCCAGAGCAAAATGTTAAATACCCACAATTAACACATCTACAATTAATGGCAAATAAAGTCACAGATTTGAGTCAAAACAATGTCATTTAATAGCTGAATATTCTGGCTTTGTTAAAAAAATATACATCATGTTGAGAAAAAAGTCAAAAACCTAAACCAAAACCATCACATTTGGCACTTTGATGCATCTCCTCTGGCTTTAATGAAAGCCTGAGCAAGTGACAATTTTTGAGGCAATAACCTCACTAATAAAAAACTTCATCAATCAGGTTCCAACATCCTCAGACGGTAGTTGACAGATCAGCTTTGCAGAATGGAGCCTTGTCTTGCACATCTTGACTGATTGGTGGAATAAGAAAAATGTCTTAAATTTTAGCGCCCTCCCCTCCTCCCATGTGCAGTTGTTGTGGATATATTACCCATTTTCACCACATACAGTCCTGTATCATCAATGACTGAGGAAATGTGCTTACTGTCTTTAGCCAGTCGTCTTGATATGTTTCAGTGGGATGGAACCAAACAAGCACTCTAACATCATTTCCTTGCCAAAAACAGATTCAGATACCACATTTGATCCAGTCATCTTTGGCCCATGACTGTGTCCCTTTGGCACACTGGAACCTTGTTTGTGTTTGTTCAGCTATTAATAATGGTTCTGTTTAGTTTTTTGATTTTTTTTAATGGGTCCCTTCGTGGCGTTCAGGCAAACCATATGGAGCAGATAGTTGCCTACATGGGCTAAGCCAGTTTTGCTCACAAAAAGGATATCTGACGAGAGTATCCTACCTGTGTGAATAACTTTATTAAATCCGGATTCAATCCAGCATGACAGTGGGCAGGCCACATTGATGCTATAGAAACCTGTGTTTAAATGACCTTCAACCATCTGAGTAATTGTGTGGTGATGCGTGTGTGTGTGTGTGTTTGGATACTAGCTCACCGCAGCAGTCGGAACAATTGGCACATTTTATTTCACTTTGGGGGGACCAATCCCTTTGAGGTCTAGAGGGAATGATACCAACCAGAGCCCAGCTCAGCTCCTGCTGCCCTTATCCAGCCCAAAACACCTCCAGGAGCCATAGGCCACCTGGCAGGGGCCCACCACTCCGGGACGTGGCCCGAGCACCCACACAGACAACACCCCACCAAGGTGGGCAGCCCACCTGCCCACACCAGCCAGGAGTGGAAGCAGGCCAGACAAGAGGGCACAGCAGCCCACAGTCCAGTCCCACCTCAATCCCGGCAACAGCAGCACCCCCGCCCCACCACAGACACCTCCATGCCAGACAGTGCCAGAGAGCATGTAGATAGTGATCAGGTAAATCTTCCATGCAGTTTGGACATGTGTTGGTAAGAGAGTAAGGTTGGCATTTTGAGTCATTCTAAAACTGTTTATGCAATTTTTACTCCAACAGTTAATACCTGTCAGGTACAGGTATCAGAATCCCATTTACTGATAGGAAGTGAGATTGTTAAATATACTTTTGAAAGTTTTCACAAGTATATTTAAATATCCAGGACAGTAACGTTGGGGGTTGAAGCTTAAAGAAGTTAATACTAGAGAAAGTTCTATGTTAATTTGTTTAATCTTGAACTTGGACTGGATAGTGATATTCATGTTCTAGTTTAGTTTAATTTTTACAGTTCACTCAAAAACATATAGTCTCTTTTCTACCCATTTGATTTTCATTTATTTTGTTAAACCTTGTCCATTTGTAAGCCACACTGATTTGAGATTTTTGTTCTAATGCCTTAATGTCTTCTTTAGCTATGTGGATTTTTCCCCTTTACAACCTTCCTATTTTGTTTGTACTTACTCCAGATTGTAGACCCAGGTGAGTGGGAACAACAGGTATCGTTTTTCCTACTCTGTGTGGGTTTACCCTCTTGACGGATTGAATAATTCTTTCCAGTGTGCAGCTAAAAACTCACTCATTGAGGCCATGTTTCAGGTCCAACAGCTCGTGAAAGTCTGGATAAAGTTTGTCTTTAAAACATAACCCAAAACAAATTTGTAGCATCAAGGCTAGCTAGCCTGTTAGCTCTCAAATAGTTTAGCACCGCAAAGCAAAACATAATGGACAAAAAATGCTGATTGTTTTATCCTAAATTAATTTTCTCTGGCCCCCCAATCAAACTTCAAGAGCTTCAGGTGACCCAAACACTGAGAATCAATGCCGAACTGTGTTACTACACTAGACTAGTGAGACACACCAGATTTCATGAGATTTTCATAGATATTTTTATGGAAAATTAAAGACTTTTCTTCAATAGCTTCATTAGGTTTCCAATCAAACCTGATCTGAACCAATTTGACAAATCCATCTCAATAAATTAGAGTGTATGATGAAGAAGCTGGCTGCTTCCAAGTACAGTATTAAAACAAATGAATGGAAAGTTGAGTAAAAGGAAAAAGTATGGCAGGAAAAAAAGCTACAGGGATAACCACAGGCTTGAGAGGATTGTGAAGTAGAACCCCTTCAAGGGACCACTACACTAGAAGTGGTAGTGGTTAGGACTAATTGGAATGTATGTGCCTGACTTTTGTGAAGTGCCTTGAGACAACATGTGTTGTGAATTGGCGCTATATTAATAAAACTAAATTGAATTGAAATTGAATTTAGTATATTTGTTTTTAATTTTCCACAATATAAAATAAAAAAATACAAAACAAGAAAACGATTCACCCTACAAAAAGCGAACACCCCAGTATACACTGTCGCTTGAAGGTATATAGTAAAAAAACGAAAACAAAAAGCATACAAACAACAATGCACAGATTTAAAGACACACAGCACAACCCAAACACTAATTCAATGTGATACTGTGGGTGGGGTAGCCTCATTGCATTTTAAACAAATTAGGCACTGTGCTAACGGAGTTGAAAATGAAATAACCTTGCGGTTATTTATATGGCAAGTACAAAAGAAAGTGCTTCACAGATACCACCTCAATATATATGTATTTAGGCAGAAACTTGATTTTCATACAGAGTTTTTTTAAAATATTATAAGCCCTTGCTTAGCCACACACTGAATGTTACACTAGACAGTCTGTTTCATAGGTTTGAGTCAAAGTGATCCAGTTCTCTAGAGTCATTGTTGTTGTTCAGTCAGTGGGGGTGACAATGTGCTGGTTTGTAAACAGCCGAATCAGAAAAGAAGAAGATTATAGACCTGAAAAGAAAAAAGAAAGCAATTATATTTTCCAGCAAATAAATGCAGTTTTTCCTTACCTTGTGGTCCATGAGAGATAAATGATTTGACTCATAGTGTTTGTCAACTTTGGGCTGCACGGTGGCACAGTTGGTAGCACACTTGCCTTGCATCAAGAAGTTCCTGGGTTCAACTCCCTGGAGTTTGCATGTTCTCCCCATGCATGTGTAGGTTCTCTCTGGGTAGTCTGTCATCTTCCCACAGTTCAAAAACATGACCTGTTAAGTTTATTGGTCTCTCTAAATTAACCTTAGGTTTGAATTAGTGTGTGCAGGGTTGTGTGTCTTTGTGTTGCCCTGCGATGGATGTTCTCCATCTACTGTGAGGTTGGCGCCACCCTTTGACTGAGGGTTGTATTGTTGCAGTCAGTGTGAGTAGTTGTGAATCTGAATCATTTCATGCGTCCAGGGTAGTCTGTATGAAGATTTGAATCATTAACTGATTTGATTCGTTCTAAGACCTATCCAGAACATGGACGACAATTGTCATATTCCTTGAATTAAAGCACTCCTGAACAGAACTAAAAGAACATCAGAAGTATCTTACCTGAGCTAAGGAGAAAAAAAGATTCAAAAATCTTCCTTCTGGCTGAAAGTACATTTCACAACAAATTTAAAAATTGAGGTACCAGAGTCTGAAGAATGAGTGGAGAGGCAGAGACTCTAAGCAGTTTATTTATATTTCAAATAATTTCAAAAAATGCAGCAAAGAATAGGCTTGTGGTTTATTATAATATACTGAAAACTTTGGTTGTTGTTAGTTTTATTGCATTTAATTAATAGAAGGTAAAATCATATTTTTATCATATTTCTCCTTATTTGACCTGCAGATCACCAATCAGAGCCAATCAATGGATAACTGTTTGATTCGGACCTCTGGCAGATTGATTGTTGCATCTCCAGAGGAACCGAGTTGAGCTGGTTAGTCAGGACCTCTTCAACTGTCACATTTACAAATGTGACCCTTAAGGAAAATGAAGGGCTCCCTTACCACTGCATAATCACCACAATTCACCAGTCAGTGTTACATTTCTCATGCAGTTTCACAGCATCTATAATAACTTTAGTGAAAACACTGACTAAGCTTTCTGAGTTTACATCATCTCTCCTTTACATATCTTTCTTTAGGCTCTAAGTTTTAGACCAGCTTTCACCCAGTAGGACCACTGTAAGAGAAGTAACATGTCAGTTCCATGTGGAGAGTAGTTCATGGACGAGCAGGATTTTTTTTTGTTAAAAAGTGTTTGCCTATTCTACAGAAAAGTTTGTATCTATTTTTAGACGTACCTGTAAATCCTATTGTTCTATAATGCTACTGAATCTCACATAATTGCCTTTATTGCACACAAATGACAAGAACGCATGCCATATGCATGACTGGTTTATCTGTGGGAGTTGTTTATGGGTGTACAAAGTTTCGATTTCTGAAAACTGAACTTCCTGAGAAAGTGAAACTGATGTGGTGTTGGCTGTGATGAGTTGGTAAAATCTGTTTAAACCGCATTCGTCGCAGAATGGCTGGCTTTAAACACCTAATTTATCGTGTTTTTGTATGGTTCTTTAATGGATTTATTAATCCACTATGGCGCTGTATATCACGGATCCCAGCTCTTTCGTTCTTTTCTGGATTGCGACGGCGAGGGGAGATCAAACATGAGCCGGAACAAAGTGAAGACAAGCAGCGAATGAGAAAGTATTCTTCGGGTGTGGAGGCAGATGTCACCGAGGTCCTGCCGGATAATCGCAGTGAGAACTGGCCGTCAGAGAAGAAAGCAGAAGAAGAGGATGAGTTGCACTGTGACTATGATTCAACCTGGGAGAGTGAGCGCGTTGAGAGCCCCCATAGCAAGAAGACCACCTACTCTAGAGGGCACAGAAATGTGAGTATAGGTCTACAGCTTTATTATACAGAGGTTAAGCCGCTGCATTTATTTCCTACATTGATAAAATGAACTGTTAGACATTACCCAATAAAATGGCCAAATTTCCTAATCTAGGTCGTTAATTATATTTGTATATTTGTTTACTCCTGAAGTGTGAATTCTGACAAGAAAGTGGGAGCCCTGCATGTAGAATTTGGTAAAAGCTGACTTTTATTACTCTAGCATGCCTTGGTTGGTGCTGTCCTTTTTAAAAATGGCATAACGAAGTTTAGGTGGAGAAAAACAGCACTACCAACCCTGGTAGGTAGAGTGTAGGAGTCAGGTCAAGGCACATGCCAAAAAATAAATAAATTAAGTTAAATTGGCAGAGTTATGTTGAACTTCCTTAGGTTGTCAAGTAAATTAAGTAAAAGTTCAGTAAGTTGTGAAGTTGGGTTTTTTTTCTAATTTATTTAGGTCAGGTGTTAAAAACTCAAATTTAACTTACTGAAACCATTGATAAATTGTTTTATGATTACGGTATAAAACTATTTTGAAACAGAAACAAACATTTTAAATCTATGCTAAAAAGGTGACATGTAAAGCTTTCCCCTGACAACTCCAGCTAAGATGTGCCGATGGCCTCCACCCCTGTTAGGGTTAAGAGGCTCAGCATGCTAGCAAGTTGTTTTAGAAGGATGCTGGCAAGTCTGCCTGTAGCTTTAGATCTGTTGCTTATAACCAGCTAAAGGTGGATACAAACCTAACTGCTTGTTCCACCAAAAGAACTTTGTCTTAAGCCTAAGTCTTATGCCAGTTCTTCACTTTTGCTAAGTTGATATTCATTTTGAAATGCAATCCATACAAATATATCAACTTTCCTGTTTTCTGTGGACATTTTCATAATGAATGAGGCTTACTGACGCATCATTTTCAGTTATATTCTAATTACTAAGGTATAATTGTTAAATTCAGGCAACGTATAATGTAATGCTGACATTATATCATGCCTGATTAAAATATAATAAATAATTTCAGTGGCTAATATTTAACACCCTCTAAAATCCCTTTTTACAGTATCTCTATCTTCCTGGTTTTATATTTCTCCTAAGCACATAGGAGAGCTGAGCCAAGTGTTACAATGATGTGACTGTTTTCTTTTCCAGTACAAGTTCAGCAGGTTTGAAAATGCTGCAAGAGACATGTGGAACTACAGGCATGACTACCCAGTAAGTTTGACACATATAAAGTCACACACAGCATCGCTGTACTTGTACATTAGTCTACAACTTATTTTTCCCCACAGAACCTACACAGGACACAAACCTCCTGGCAGCAAGAACATGTACGTATAAATCCACCTGTTTTTAAAGTTAGTTTTCTTTTAATATCTTGTCAAAATGAAATGCTTTTTTCGTGAATAGGATGCCAAGCCCAATCTGAACTTTTACCTTGGAAACACACCCTCCTTACCAGACGGTAGGCCTGCCACTAACACTATGATTTGTTGTGATGACAGGGAAGGTGATGTTGATAATTAGAAAAGCTGAGACTGTATGAAAGTTTCATATTAGGGGAAAAACATCATTCAAACATGAATTTCAGCCCTGCACTAAATTCCAATTAATATTTTGACTGTAAAGCTTTTCCACTTTATAACACTGGTGTCACCTCTCATGACACTTATAGGGGTTATGGCCTTTAAGATATTAAACAAAAAAGTGGTTCAGGAATTATTTAGTTCTAATCTTCCTGGAAATGTCTTGTAGAGTGTCCGTTAGAGCAAATTTTTGCACTTTTTGTTTTCCATTTTCAGTTTTCTAGAGATTCTTTGAGTCAGGTCAGGCCAGTACCCATACCCTCCTCTGCAGATGCCCTTATAATGTTTGGAGAGGGTGTTTTAAAATGTCCTGTTGAAGAATGCATGGATTTTACATGAAAAAAGACTTTATGTTTACAACCTAAAATGTGGACAAATACTATCAAATCAAATTGAACTGTGGCAAAACTTGAAATATACTGAATTCATGTCGTGAAGTCAGATTGAATGTAAGAAGTGTTGTATCTATATCAAGTTGATATTAGCCAGTTATGGGATGGTGATATTACCGTATTGTTACTGCGATACAAATATAAAAGTACTTTTCAAATGATTATTTTATTTATTAAAGGGCAAAACTAAACCAACCTGGCCCTATGTGACAAAGTCATTAACCCGTAACCCAATAACTGGTTGTCACACAACTACCATCATCTGTGATTACTGGCAATGAGTAATTACGTCATGGTGGAGCAAATTTAGCCCACTCTTATTTGCAGATTTTTAAACAATTTTTATTTATTTATCACTATTAGAGGGCTCTCACTGTGGTCTGCTGCCATCCCAAAGATCTGAAATGGTTTTGCAACCTTTTTCAGAAGGATAGACATCAATTTCTTATCTGTTTTTGAATTTCTTTAAATCGGGGCATGATGTGTTGCTGTTTGAGATCATTCAGCCGACTTCATGTTGTCAGACAGGTTCTATTTGGGTGATTTATTGATTGTTGAGGTGTGGCAGTAATCAGTCCTGGGGTAGGTAGTGAAATTGAACCAAAATGTGGTTCATCAAAGACAATTAATGATTTAAAAAAGAGGCCCATTACTTTTTTACAGTAACGTGGATAGTTTTTTTCTCTTAATAAATGAAGTCATCATTTGAAAAGTGATATTTATTCAGGTTGTTTAAAGCATGTACCAGTGACAAAAAAGCAAAAATAAATCAAATCTGTAAGAGGGCAAATACTTTTGAATACTTGTTCACAGCATTGTATTTGTTATATATTGTGCAGCCCTGGTTAGGGTCCAGTTAGGGTTCTCTATACTCTGCAATGAGATTCTTTTTGTCAAACACCTTGATTGCAATCTACAGCATGTCCAGAATTTACATTTTATTTCAGTAATGAGGTTTTGTATAACAATACATTACTGCATGCAGCTTCTTAATCCTACTACAGAAAACTGGCAAATCCACCTCATTATTTTTATCTTCTTAAAACTGATTTACGACCGCTAACCATAGCGTTTGTCATCAGGTGTCTACATTAAAGACTTCCACAACAACTGGTATGGAGACTATGCCAGACTGGAGTATGTGCACACCTTTATTCAGTGGTAAGGTACAACCCGATGTAAAGATTTAAAGGAAAGGCTTTAGTGTCAGTTTATAATTATAGTTTTCTCTGAAAGGCTGTTTCCTCTGCAAGAACCAGGAGTGAACTATGAAGCCAAAACTCTGACAAAGCAGGAAATTCAGGTAATGTTTAAAAACAAAAGATTCTGTTTGAATAAAACTAGGCTCTCACAGAATGCGTGTATTTCCTTCAGGATTTTCTTAACAGTAACGATGCAAAGTACAATCTACGGCTCTCTTATGAGCTGATGTTGGATTTTTATGGCATCAAGTTAAAAGATGCGGAAACAGGAGAGGTGACCAGAGCACCCAACTGGAGTAAGAGGTTCCAGAATCTTAACAGGTGAGACATTTTAGCATTTTTCCAAAAATTATATCCGGGTTCTTTAGCTGCACTTTGAATCAGTTTTTAATCCTACTGCCTTTCAGACACACACATAACAACTTGCGCATCACCCGCATCCTGAAGTGCCTGGGAACTCTTGGTTACCCCCACTACCAAGCCCCTCTAGTTCGGTTCTTCCTTGAAGAGACTCTCGTCAACAATGAACTTCAGAGTGTCAAAGACAGCGCCCTGAGCTACTTTGTATTTGCCGTACTCAATAGGCAAGAGCGCCAGAAGCTTCTAAAGTTTGCCTATGAGCACTATGAGCCCAAAGAGGAGTTTGTGTGGTGCCCAAAGAAAATCCAGAGGGTATGGTCAAGCCATTGGCAGGAACAGAGCTACATGAACAATGGTGAGACAGATGGTTGGGATGGCCCCTTACTGGCATACGAGTAATGATGTTGGAGCAATAAATATGTCGACAGTAACAATAAAAATGTTGTGCAAAATCTGTTAAATAAATGCTGGTTACAAAGCTATATACATGTAAAGTAGAGTCTACTGTCCTGCACTGAATAGAAGGAATATGAATGCAGTTGTTTTTTGAGGTATAATATCTAAATAATTTTCCAGTTGTTTCCTTATTCTTACTGTTCTTTAGTTCTGAATGTATGTGCTGCACTAATTAGCTTAAATAACTGGGATAAATGAAGTACTTTTACAGTAGCAAAGAAATCATAATTGAATCATAATTCATGCAATTTGTCATTAAAGGAATACAAATACATTACATAACCTGACTCATTTGAATTAAAATGTAAGACTTTAGTGAAAAACAATGTTTACTGTTTCTGCATGTTTTACATCTTAAACATCCCTGAAAAAGCATTGTTTTACAGATGATATATAATAAATTGATAACTCTGGAACAGTTGTGGAGCTCCAAAGCTCATGCAGGACAATCTGTTGGAACGTTAGCCACGAACTCCATGAATCTGTCCTTCACAGAACATTGGCAAGAAGAAAACCACCTTTAAAAGGAAGCTACATGTGTCCTGTTGAAAGCTGGTAGATGACACGTTAAAAGGGTGGTGCTTTTATCAGATGAGATCAATATTTACCTTTTTGGTCTACATGCAAAGTTTTGTGAAGGGAAAAACATGGCGGTGGCAGAATCATGCTGTGGGAATTCTTTTCCTCAGCAGGGATGGGGGGGCTGGTCAGAGTTGATGGGAATCCTGGGAAAAAAGCTCTTATATGTTGCAAAACCTGTGACTAGGGTGGTCCTTAAAATATAGCCGGAGCTACTTTGGATTGGTCGATTAAAGCATATTCATGTATTAGAATGGCCCAGTCAAAGTCCAGACCTACATCCAGAGGTGGGACCAAGTCATTACTTCCCAAGTCCCAAATAAATCTCAAGTTTTTATAGTTAAGTTTCAAGTCAAGTCCAAAGTCAAGAGAAGTCCTAAATCAAGTCCAAGTCATATGGTGCAAATTTCAAGTCATTGACAAGCCATAATGAGCTATCCCTTAAACACTATACACAAAAAACGTCACAAAGCAGCTAAACACATGCTTTCAATAAATGTTTAACTTCTTTCTCAAAGGCTGTCAGCACCGCAGTGGACTGGCAACTATCTGCAATCTGTTCAGGGTGTACCCAACGTTTCACTTGTTAGCAGCTGGGATAGGCTCCCTAACCCATCTGCCTGACAAGAGCCTAAATATGATGTAGCAGAAGAACATGAATGGTTGGATAAAAGCCATCATGAACTAATTTTTAAATGCCAATATAAAAATTATTTACATGGTAGTGTCATAATTCCAAACACTATAAACCAGTTAGAAAGAACAAGAAAATTCCTCCCCAGTGTTTCTTTTCAATATTTTATTTTCCCAAATAATCAATGGAACAAAATATTTTTTATTTATAGAACGATTCTTTAAACCTTACAATGTAAATAGTTATTTATATATAAAGTACTATTTTTATTTGCATTATTTTGTGTGGTAATTTTTTTACTTTAACGAGAGAATCGAGAAAATATGCTTAAGTCCAAATCAAGTCGCAAGTCTTCTCTGATTTATAACCAATATTGTATAAACCAAAATTCATGGATTATTTTCCTTCAGTTTCCTAATTATGCACTACAATGTTTGTCCATCTCAAAAATTCCCAATAAAATAACGAGGATTTTGCTTCTAATCTGACAAAATGTGGAAACGTTTAAGGTTTAGGAATACTTTTTGGATGCACTGTATGCATTTTATTTACCCCAACGGAAACATTCACTCATACTCAACTGTCAATAAAACACAAGGTTGTGGGTGTGTAATGCACACAACTGTTGGATGCAAAAGATCTAGTGGCTCGTTGATGTAGACTGAGGCTCTGTTTGCTCTCATTACGGCGCCTTACGGGTTTATCAGTGAAACCTGACATAAAATGGGTGCTCCAATGCAGATGCCACGTTACATAAAAATCACCTTAACAGTAGCCTCGCTGCTGTATAATTTGCATCATACTTTTGGCCAACTCTTTCTAGCACCTATATACTCAAAGCAGCTTCAACCATGTTGTGTCAAAAGTCTTCCTAGATTTGAAGGTTGTAGCTATAAACAGCTTAAAGCTGGTTTACAATTATACATGACAAGGACTATAAGATAAACCACTGCACTGTGCATACTCCCATGTGACTGCACAGCCACTCATGTTTAATTAGAGGGAAAAAAATGAAACTATAACAAACTTTAGGAGACTCTTTTAATTAGTTGAGCTGAGACAAACTATGGGCGTTTTTATTAACACTATGGGATGTACACTGTTGATAAAAAGCTTTTAGTTCAAAGCTGCTCGACACCTCTCCAAAGCACTGCCTTAATCTTCACGTTATCCACCTCATTTATATGGCTTTTATTTTCTGCACTTAGAAAAGTCAAGATAAAAACATCAGTATATACAGAAATGTGCATATTTACATATAGTAAATGGTGTGTGATTCAGTGACATTATTTTGTTTTCTGCAAAAAAAAGAACAAAAAAATAAACACATTGCAACCAGAGAAAGGTACATTTGTTTGGACTAGGAAGCCTACACAATGTGTTGCACTCAAGTAACTTAGGTGGATTTTTTTTTTTGTCAAAGGCAATGTAAAACAAACGTAGAAACTGATTTGAAAAGTTGACAAAGAATACAAACATTGTCTATTGTTAAGAACTTTTCCACAAAACCACCTGAAAATGAAAATTCAACTAAATACTGCTCCTACACATTTACAGTGATGTTTGGGTGAAGATTTAAGAATATGAAAGCTGTAATGTCTATAAAACAGAGCCTAGGAAGTGTACTTGTCACTGTCTGCACTTTTTGTTTTCTCCTTGGATGTATCGCGTTTACTGTCTTTCTTGTCCTCCTTCTTTTCTTTGCTCCTCTTTTCTTGATCTCTACAGCGATCACGATCTCTCTCTCTTTCGCGATCCCGATCTCTGTCGCGCTCTTTGTCGCGCTCCTTGTCGCGCTCCTTGTCGCGCTCCTTGTCGCGCTCCTTGTCGCGCTCCCTGTCTTTTCCCCGGTCTTTTCCACGATCCCTGTCACGGTCTCTGCTTCTTGATCGATCTCGTCTTCGGTCTCGTTCTCGTTCTCTGTCTCGGTCACGGTTTCTCACTCGGTCACGGTCATAGTCCCTCCGTTCAGATTCCCTAGGCCTGTCTTTGTCTCTATTCTTATCCCTGTCCCTCTCCTTCTCTTTCTCCCTCTCCTTTTCCCTTCTTTTCTCAGAATCTTGATCCCTGTGTCTCTCTACCTCCGTGTCCCTGTTCTTCTCACTGTCCCTCGCTCTGCTGCGGTCTCCTTCTCTTCCACGCTCCGGATCCCGCTCCCTTTCCCTGCCTCGGTCCCAGTCTTGATCCCGGCTCCAGCGCTTTCCCATCCCCCTGTCCCACGAGGGCCTGCCACCATGAGGACTTTCCTTCTCTCTTTCCCTCCTGCGGTCTTCAGAAAGCTCTCTCTGCCTCTCCTCTAAGGACTGTGAGGAGCCAGAAGCAAGTTCTCTGTGTGGTACTTCAAACCGGCTCAAACGCTCTCCACTGCGAGGTTCTAAATCCTCGTGGGTGATGCTGCTCCTCCTCCTCATTTCAGGAGAAAGATGCCGCCAGTGGTCTTCCCTCTGTAGGTCTGGACTTTGGGCTCCATGGCGACTAGGAGGACCATGGGGTCCGTCTGCAGGGTGTGGCAGCAGTGGCATGCCGTGGCGAACAGGCCTAGGCTCGTCTGAATGCCAATCGAAACGATAGCGTTCAGAAATCTGAGAATGGTGGGGCCTATTTTCCTGAGCTGGGGGTCCTCGGGGTTCATCAAAAGGCCGTCGCTCCATTGGTGAAGATGGTGGTGGCCTAGAACTGCCATACTGGTTATGTGGTTTGAAGAGCTGTCCACTCAACTCCCCACTAGGAGGCAGTCCTCTTCTGTCCTCGTACTGGTCCGGCGAAGGTCCACGGTAAGCAGGAGGTGCTGGAGGACCCAGGCTCTCTTTAAAATAGTGGGGAGGATTTGGATTGTGATCCATTCTAGGGTTAAAGGAGTTACTGGGAGTGTCTTTGCTATAATGCTGAGATGGTGGGGGAGCCCTGGGGCTTGGGAAGAGAGCAGGAGGAGGGAGCCTGTTATCAAAGTGAGCAGATGGTGGTGGTCCTGTGAAAGGTGGAGGAGGACCCCTGTTAGCAGGAAAATTAAAAGGAGGTGGAGGACTAGTGAATCTTGGTGGTGGTAAGCTGTTCTGTCCTTCAAAATTTGGAGGTGGGGGAATGCTTGGAGGTGGGCCTTGTAGTCCAATGTGCTGCGGGGTAATAGAGGGATCAAATATTTGGGGAGGAGGAGCTCTTTGAGAAACTGGAGGGAATGACAAGGGTGGTCCTCTAGGTGGCAGGACATTTTGTAGTGGTGGTCCAGGAGGTGGCTGCTGCTGCGGCTGGGTGTTCGGCCACTGGTTCTGATTTTGATAGGGAGGATAGGATGGCGGAGGTGGGCCATATTGCTGATTGCCATCACCTTGACGTGGGGGAGGAACATGAACAGGGGGAGGAACGTGTATTGTTGGGGGATGCCCCTGTATCGAAGAAGGACCAGACATTGGAGGAGGACCCTGCAGGGGTGGCAGCATGGACGGGGGCGGAGGCCTCAGCCTCAGGTTCTGACCCTGCAGGGAGTGGGGAGGCGGAAAGCTGGACTGTGGGGGAACGTCAGCCATAGGACGGTACTCGTTATCAAAGCATGTGGCTAACATGTGATGTGACATGTGTCGCGAGTGAGCGTCGGCGACTGTGCTTTGAGTGAGTACGGGGATGGTGGAAGTTACTGTGGAGCTGTCTGTAGGCTCTCTGTGATACCTTGAAGATGGTGCATCTTGGCTATTTTCCTCGTACTCTGAATCCTCACCAGCTTTTAAAATACTGGCAGCATTTGGCCAAATACTGTATTTGTCCCCTTCAGTTTTCTCTTTATCTGCTTCCTCACTTTTCGTTTTTCTATCGTTCATGTAGCTGACCTCCATATCAGGTTCCAACTCCTCTCCCAGTAAAGGAATTGACACCACTTCATTTTCTGACTCCATGAAGGGCAGTGTCTCACTTTTTACCTCCTCCTGTGCCAGAGAAGTCTCTGGACCTTGTGAGGTATCAGCATGGTCTTCTACTACAGGCTGCAATTGCTCTTGTGGCAGAGGCGCAGAGGGAGAAAGTTCAGTTGAAGGAGACAACTCCTCTTTCTGTTCAGGTTCAGACACTTTCTGTTCAACCACAGCCTGGCGAGGATCCCTGCTCTGTCTTGGATCTCTCCTCTGGTTGATCAGGGGAGCAACTGTTGACGACTTGACTAGTTCTTCAACTTTCTTGCCAAGTTGAAGCAAGTGACTGTTGGCAAGTGTGTTTGGAAGCATCAAAGCTGCAGTGGCTGTCTCTGTGGCTGATGTCTTCTCTTCTGCCTGTTTCTGCAATGCTTGATCTCCAATTCTTCTAAGATTTTCCAGGATCCTCTTTGCATCAGGTACATTTTCAGCTACAGGCTTAGCTTGTGCTGGTATCAAAGTTTTCACATCATCAAAAATCGAATCATCTTCAGGATCATACTCCACGTCATCGGTTTCACCCGCTACCTCCTCCGGCTGCTTAGAGAGCTCGGGTTTGATTAGCTCGTCAGCAGGCTTCTTGGTCACATTAAAGACCCGACTGGGATCATACTCCTCTTCTGGATCATACGGTCTGTCGTCTTCATCTTCCTCTACCGGTTTCTCTTTCGGATTTTGAGTAAACTGTTGAACAATAGGGTCTAACATTGTAGCGGTGGCAGGAAGTTCCCCAGTTTGATCAGATGGAGAGTTGGAGGCATCCGAGTCCTGCTTTTTGTTCCTGAAGATCGTGTTGAGAATGGTCTGAAGAGGTGTGGCGGCTGCTACAGAGGCAGCAGCAGAGCTTGATCTGGATGTAGAATCCTTGCCAGGGGTAGCAGAGGTGACTGGAGTTTTGACAGCTGATAGCAAGGAAAGAACTGAGACAGCGGAGCTTGTGGTGGTGCTGCTGCTGCTGCTGGAGGTCTCAGAGGAGCTAGATGGAGGAGAACCTGGGGGAGTTGTGCTGAAGGGGATTTCAAGACTCTGCCGAGCGCTTCTGTCTGCCTTGACAGTGGGAGCAGGCTTTGGAAGTCCGGTTTCATCTGCGTCTTTGGTTTGAGTCTTGGACCGTTTCTCCTCCGTTTCAAGTGGTGCACCAGCTCGCTTTCGGTCCTTCTGGCAGATCAGCAATCCCAGGAGTAGGTTGGGACGAGCTGGTTCAAGCCCTGAGATGTAAACACACATGAATCAGATCAGGAATTCGAAAAAAATATTTACATTTCTAAAAATTAAACCTTTAAAAAAAACGTTGAGGTAGAAAAAAGATTGGAATGAGAGCTTCAATACTAGAATACAAAAACGATCTTGATTCCTGTATTAAAATAATTCAAAAGAGATGCAACAATTAATTGGAGATCGGAAGAGCCAATTTTTCCTTGACCGGCTAAAAATTTGCCTTTTACTCTATTCACTAAATGCATCAAAATTAAGGTCTTGTGCCAGTTTTACCCTGTAAAACAACCAATAGTATGCAGTTTCATGTTCAGTACAAATGAGATAAATATGAGGACATATGCTTAAATGCACAAATGGGATACCTTCGTAATTTTCCGTTGGATTCACATCTAATACATCCATTGTAATCCTTGCAACCGTTTTCTGCATATTTTCTGCAGGTTAAAGATCTCAGCAATTCAGTAACTATTCATAAGCTGACATTTGCTCGAATTTTTGAAGGGAAATTAAGGCTCTTGCAGGTCTTGTATTAGATATAACGAATAAGAAATATTAAATGACATATGCAAATAGGCAGGAGCATATATTCCTTTTAAAATGGGTTTGGGTTCATTTAAAATCCAGTGTTTCCAGTTAAAACGAATCTCAATACAGACATGTTGGATTACCTTTATTTAATCATTGATTCCAACGCTTAAAGTGCTGGTACTTTAGATAGAGAGATATGTTTGAATACATCTTTATTCCTTTGTAGTGATGAAGCAATTCACTGTATGATTGGCAGCTTAAAAGAAAGACTGACTGACGACTTACTTTAAACCAATTTATTAATCATATATGTATTTAACACATATACTGAGCCAAGTCGTTAGAAACAACAGATTGAGACTGGATGATGTGGAACCGATCTGCAAGGAAAACTTTATTGAAAAATCAGATACACAAGAGAGATTACAGAAGATGATACAAACATGTTAGGAGACTCAAAAAAGCATGAGCGCCCCCTACAGGTAAAAAAAGCTCTCATTCCAGTCAGCAACATAAATATACTCACCACATTTTGAAAAAAAAAAAAAAAAAAAACAACACAGTTTGACAGGAAATTAATAAGTCACAACACTCGACTTCAACATTATTTTTAGGATCCCTTCTAAATGCTTACCTGGCCCGTCAAACGGTAATAGTTTGGAGGGTAAAGGGTCCTTTGAGCTCAGTGGGATGAGATAGAGGTCTTTGATGCGCCGGTTGTTGTTAGCTACCACGCCGAATCTCTTTCTGCTACTGAAGTAAGAGAAGAGGGAGACATATGCTGCCTCTTCTTCCTCAGTGGCTGGCTGGAAGCGGATCAGACACAGCTCCTAAAACACATGGTTAAAAAAAACAACTGAATTTGATGCAAGATATTTTGAGAGAAAACCGCAGCTCTAACAGTTAATCTTTCTCTAAACAAACCTTGGAGAGTGACGTTTTCAGCTTCCCAACATAGTCCCATACAGTGCTGGGTGATATCCTGCCTCCGATATGAATGGTGTCAGGTAAATCCTGTGCCACATTGACAAAGGTAAACAGGTCGGATGTTTCGATGAACTTCAGTAAACACAAAATCTACTATTACATTTATAATCCAAATTGGGATTGGTAAAATTACCTCTTTCAGATGTTCAAAGGAGCCTGAGACCAGATAGGCTTTAGTCACAAACTTAGCAACTGACTGCATGTTGACAAAGCCCTTCCATATGGTCTCCTGACCATACAAGAAGATGGCTGTTTCCCCCTCAGGAGGAGGCTCAGCTGAGCTGTAAAATCAAAACCACCTTCCTTTTAGACAGTTTCAAAGTTTCCTAATACAACATACTGAATCAGACTTTA
The DNA here is from genome assembly GCA_036173005.1 of Crenichthys baileyi. Lineage (NCBI taxonomy): Eukaryota > Metazoa > Chordata > Actinopteri > Cyprinodontiformes > Goodeidae > Crenichthys > Crenichthys baileyi. The sequence continues at coordinate 128,752 of JAHHUM010001759.1, forward strand.
AAAAGTAGGTCACAATTCCATATTTTGAGATTTTTCTGATGATATTGTTAGAAAATTCTAGCGAATAGACTGAACACCTTTTCTTAGAAGATTTGGGCACAGCCACTGCAGAAGGTGGAGCCGGAGGCATTGGCAGTGGTACTTTAACTACGGCATCCATTGGAGCGGCAACAGGAGCTATAACAGGAGCTGGGATGGGATCCGCTGTGGTACTGGTGGGTTTGTCAAGGGCCGGCGGCACCACGTTCGTGGCAGAGCTGAGGCGGGCCATGCGAGGGTCTCTGCGAGAGATGCTGACAGAAGAGACAGCAGGGCTGATGAGCACAGGGGTTTGTGTGGGAGGCGCCATCACATTCGGATCCTCCTGATAGAGCTGTGGTGGAGTTTCTGGAACAACTGGTCCTGCGTTGGAGTGGTAGGATGGAGGCACTGGTTGGTGGGATGTTAAGGGATCTAGGGGAGGGTAGGTTGCTGGGTTGACAGAAGGTGGGTCCCCAGCCCTGGATGATCTTGAGTCTTGTCTGGGCGACTTGATGTCAGGCTTGTTGGACAGTCTGGCTTTTTTGGATGCAGGTTCATCTTCTGCCTTTTGTCCTAAAAGACACATTTTTAAAGCATGAATATGGTAATAAGACAAAATATGGTAAACACGATAGCATTATACTACCCCTGAACCTTTTTTACCTGTGCATATTTTACAGTTGAGGTCAAACAGATGAGTCTTGTGTTCAGAAGTGGTGTCTTTGAGCATGCTGCTGAAAACATCCACCATGTTGCTGCCACTGTTCCCTTCAGCAGAGGGCTGGGCTGATGCTGAGGGAGTTGAGCCAGCCTCATCGTGGTCCTGAGGAGACATAAGAGGATTCACGTCAAAGTTTTATGCACTACCGTGACACATTATTTAATTCATGTTAAGCAAAAGGAAAAAGGAAATTGCAATAGGTAGCAGGCTAAATTATACTTTTTCTATATGATAATGTTTAATATCCATTTTACAGAGTTTCACATGCAAAAGCTCTGTGCATGATGAAGAACGAAGCAGAAGAGAAGCTCGCCACCACTTACTGCAGCAGAAACCAAGCGAGAAGATGACGTAGAGGCAGAAATACATACATCTGCATCAGATGGGGGAGCATCCTCCATATCTACGCTGTGGGAGCCTGACTCATGCCTGCTTCCGTGTCTGGAATGCCCTGAATGGGCCCGAGAGTGACCCTGAGGATGGAAATTCAAGATGTGCCTTAATGCCAGTCGTTTTATTCGGCAAACCAATAGTGTGCCTTAAAAAACAATGCATTGATAATTGGAGTTTTATGAAACCAAAACATAGTACAACAAAAATGTAAAGTGTTATTTTTTTTCCCCAGCATTTCCCTGTTTTAAGATCCACCCATCTTCCCATCAACCATTTTCCCTGCTGAACTCAACCAGTCCCACAGCATAATGCAGCCACCATCAAGTTTCACTAATGGAATCGTGTGTGGACAGTGTTAAGTCTCCCCCAGCAGGGTTTTGTAGGTCTCTAACGGCGATTTGTGGTACTGAATTTTATTACGGGTCTCGGAGTAATGGGGGCAGAACACAAATTTTGCGAAAAAAAAAAATTAAAACCATGTTTTTTTTCCATTGGACATTGGAAATTGTGATTGCAACTTCCCAAAATGTAAAAAAGGTCAAGTGGCATGAATGTGTTTTAGGACATTTAGGACACTGTACTGTGGTGTTAAACACAGCAGAGGTTTTATTATAAAAATATGGAATTTTTACCTCAGAAGATTCAGGCTTCCTCCACTCAGATATTTCTTTGGAGAGCAGCTCCTCAGCACTAAGTCTCACCAATCTGAAAGGTGTAACTTGTCTACCGATCACCCTGTAGAACAAACCCTGCAACATAAAACCATAGCTTTCTTTACCTCCAAGAACCTTTACAATTTCTCTGCATCCAGGTCCATGTGCTAATGCTAACTCACCTTGTTTTTAGGGTCTTTCAGGTTGAACATGAGGGTCCTGTATTTGTTCTTGTACTTGCTGTCGGTACTCAGGCAGAGGTTAAACATCTCCTTCTCAATGGCATAAGCAAGTCTTCCCACATCACCTTCTGTCATCTTTAGATCATCACTGTCAGTCACCCTGTTGTAGGAAGACACATTCTCAATTATAAAACATTACAGCACTTAAAGAAACTTTGAATCTGGAGATCTGGGGGACCCACCTTTTGAAGAGAATGTCGGTCAGTGAGCGGCGGATGTTCTGCCTCATCTGGTTGTTGGTTGGTGGCCTCACAGAGGATGTGTGGGAGGTTGATACAGGTGGCTGGGAAGGTCTGGAAGATGAGGAGTGGCTGGATGTAGTCGAGGTTGGGACCCGTGAGGAGGAGTCTGGCTGACTCTGGGAAGTGGAGTCTTTCTGTAGAGGCTGCTTCTTAGGAATGGTGAAGTTAGACTTGGTGACTCGGAGTGCCCCCGTGACGTGAATTGGACCTGCAGGGAATGGAGATGCGGCAGGGGCGGATGTCTGGCCTGGTTTCTTGGACTTTTCAGCGGTTTTAGTCGGAGCTGGCGCAGTTTTCTTAGAGACCTTTGAGCTGCCAGCTTGTGGAGAGGACTTCTTGCTCTTAGACAAAACTGCAGCGCTTTTTTGAGAAGGGGATTTCTGTTTTCCTTTGCGTGGCGCTGCAGATGCTTTGGTGGATTTCTCAGGAGACGGGTTTTGCTCCTTCTCAGTTTTCTTCTCTTCTTTGGGAGGAGCTGTAAACCAAGAACAAGACCCAAAGCATTTAAAAGGTTGGCACCACTTGTTCCTCAGTATATCAGCAGCTGTGAACCATTGTATTGTTGCATGACAATCAAAACATCCCTCAAATTCATCCCAAATCAGGAATTAAGACAATTGTGATTAATATCTAAATCAGAAACCATAAATCACTGTCAAAAAGTATAAAGTCAATTGCATTGAAAAATATTTTAAATTGTAAAGTCTTGACAAAAAGAAGACCAAAAAATCATTTTATTTGATGCTGTGAGAGCAGGTACATTTTGAAGATCAAACAAACTAAAATAAAAGTTAAAAAGAAATACTTAATTGGCCAACTAAGTTTTTTTTTTAATCCAAACTCCTCAAATCCAAACATAACATGAGGGAGAAGAAAAAAGTGCTTTAAGGATTATCTTTTAATTATTGGCTTATAGGCAGCTACATCTAAACTAACAGCTAAATGTGGCAAATCCACTCTTACTCGTTTTCAAGAAAAGCAGCTATAACCACTGCCTAGTGTTCAACCTGCATCTACTGCTTTGACAGAGAGGCATTCATAATTCATTAGTAATTTGGGAACAGTTAAACCTCCCCCCACCAATTTCATTAATAGGTGAGCCACTGACACTTAAAACCAGTGTCTGAAGCACAAACCCAACCTCCTAAAGCAATTTAGGTCAAGTCCTATTCATGGAGCAGTGATTGTGCAGAAACACAACACCCATATCTGGGCAATTTCTTTCATATTCACAGAAAATGTACTTTTTCCCCACTTTCAGTCTGACATATTGTAGCTTTCATTTGAATGAGATTCCAGTCAGCAGCTCTACTAGCTTGATTTTAAACCAACTTGGAGCAGTATATGTCCAATACTTCAAGAAGCCGCAGTATTTTATGCCAAGCCACCAGTATAAAGGTGTTTTCTGGATAGTTTGTAACATTATGCAAAATAGAGTAATCCAAAGAGCTACACTTTGGTCTTAACCAAGAACAGGTGAACACACTGACTTCCTAACCTGACAGCATACAGCTAAATAACCTTCGCTCTATCTACTCCTTCCAGTTGATGCCCTCAGGTTTTCAGTAAGCATATAACAAGTGAGAGCTAATGTCATAATGTTGTCCTTCATTTGCATCAAATCCATTCCAGAAATACAGGATATGGTTCCCGAAAAAGACTTTCCTTGTGCCCTTCTCTTCAGTCTTCCCAAACCCCCGGGAATTGGAAAATCTTCCTCTTTCTCCATGGTCCCATCTTACAACTTGCTTTTCCAGTGCGGGACTCCCCCTCTCGATTTTCCAAAAGGGTGTAGATTTGGCTTTTATAGCAAAGATTTTTGTTTAGCTGAACTGGTCAAGACATCCAACAGCAAGCCAACAATGCTCAAAATCAATGGAGGCATCCATAAATCTGTTTATCACCTTTTATTTTAAAAGCCAGTCACTTAGGAAAAGTGGTGCACCATATTCAATATGAATCAAAAACTTCAAACATGGAATAACCCCCAGACATTAAGGGAAGAAAAGTAAATGTCTAACTGCTAATAGCATCAGCTCAACATGAGCCATTTTCAGAAATTCCCACCTACCTGCAGAAGGAAGCGTCTTTGAGGGGACGGCTGTGGGACGTGATGAGACTTGTGGAGGGCAATCACAGGTAGGTCATTTGACAACCAAGAGTAGCATCTAATTATTACTTCATTCAGGCGAGCTCGAACTGATTTTCTCAAATGATCCCTTTTCTTTTGGTGTCCCTCAAATGTTTCTGAAAAGGTTCTCATATATAACCTGAAACCGTGCTACAATAATGCAAACACAAGGGGTACAAATTTCTAGTTCACAGTGTGTTCTGATCCAGAAACAAAGCATTTCCCTCCAAAACCAGCATCCTATTTCAGACCCGAAAACTCCTGACTCTGTTGATGCCCAACTTTTATTATACATGAAGATTAGAAGTTGTTAGTTTAAGGCTGCCAATCTCTTAGATCATCAGTTTACTGTCAGGCTTCAGCCAGCTCCTCCTGAGCCACCAAACATGACTGCTGTTTAAGTCAGTGTTTGTTATATGAAGTTTGCCCCTTTTAACATAAAACTCCCTAACTGGTGGTCTCTAGTACTCCTTACACTTACCTGCTGCAAAGCTGCAACCAATTCATTATGTAATAAAGTCTTTGTGTTATATCAGGTTTCTACGGCACAGATCAGTTCATTGTGTTCTCACACACATACGGATTCTTTCCAAATGAGGTTAGCATCACAGGAACCACACATAACAGAAAAACAACGCAGTTTAAACAGCAGCACTGGACCTTCAAGGAGATACATACACTTTTTGTTTAACACTGTTGGTGATATGGGTGGAGTCTTTTCTGGTGTTACTGCAATGTAATTATGGTCACTCGACCAGGAAGCAGTGGACGGCGGAGGCGGGTGTTCCTCAGCGTATTCGTCTTCGTCATCCCCATCCGAATCGTCGCTGAAGTCTTCATCGCTGTCCGACACCCTCTGGGTCTTCTTCTGTGCCTTCCCTCCAGCTCCACCCTTCTGGACAGATGAGGACAAAGACACGTTCAGATGTTTCGATAAGTCAGAAAATTTTCTACCACATAAACTCAGACATGTTAAAAAAAAAACACCAAAGGAAATCCTGCCAACTCTGCCGGCGGTAAATACATCCATTAGCTCTCACAGCCACAAGTCAGCTGCTCTGTTTAAGAACAGAAGTTGGGTATCAGAACACTCTGGATTGGCACATCTTACCGGTACTTTGTAACAAAAGGTTTATTTCAGACACCACCTTTAATAATGCATTAAAAGTTTTTAATAGTTAGACTCAACGATGTTTCCTTCAATACACAAACTCTGTTTCAGAAACCTGAAAGTTAGATAGAGGAATGAGACACATAGTGGATTTCTTGTTCCCAAGTGCTAATTTACAATACAAGGGGCATAACCCAGTTTATGAACTGAAATACAAAAAAAACCCAAAAACGAATTGTTCTTTTTTTTAAGTGACAGAAACCACCAGTGTTTAATAAGGTTATTTCCGCAACTTTGCTAATGTCGCACAAAGCCCTATTGGGGTATTGGTCCGGGTGCTCAGGGCCCGACTTGGAAAACAACTTTGAAGGTAACGCAGTTTTGAAGGACATTTTAATTTTCAGAGTAAACACAGCAAAAACCACCAAACCTATACAGGGTATATTTTCCCTGATCCAAACTGATCCTTTGTCACGTAGTAGTTTACTAGTAAAAAGGTTTTTGTGACAAGTCACAAGTTTGGAAACCGCGAATCGGGCCCCTTTTAAAACGTTTTACCACCCCAGCTCGAGTGTGGGCACAAGGGAGCCCCCTGGAAGAGGACTTTGGAATTTAAAAGGGAGAGGAAGAGCTAAATGCGCCCATGTTGCTGTTTTCTTTAGGCATTGACATAATTTGTGAACGCTGCATGGTGGACTGCATAAACTCAAACTGCAAACATTGTTTTAGGGGTGGGCGATAAGATGATAAATCACAATTATTGACTATTGACCTGGATTATTGACATGCAAATTAAAAAGGTGGCATTATCTATGAAGAAGACCTCGTTCAATGCTGTTCCAGCTGTCTGACCAGGCATCCCTTCTATTTTCCTCCACTTCATTTAGCAACATTAACAAGCTTTTATGTAGTAAAACTCCACTTTAGTGATGTTGCATTTTCAACAAAATGTGTTTTTGTTACAAAACCGTGCCAAGATAATAAACATAAAATATTTCAATTTTTCTTTAAAAGGTTTTAGTCTACAACGGGGGTTTATTAATACTACACCACCCAATCGGCTAATTACCTCACCGGGGGCGATTCGGTTCTGCAGAAGCCCGGGAGCACACCACTAACTTCCTTAAAGTGCGTTGGAAACTGGATGCTGCTCTTAGGGACCGGACTTGGGTACCCCAGGATTAAACACTCAACTTATGTGTTCTGATTATTTCTTTAACAGCTCCATTTTTACATTGTGAAACATGAATATCTCCAGTATGCATTGATATGTCCAGCTTTAAACAGCACCCAAGAAATGGAAATTTACTAAACGCTCTAAGGTCACTTCTTAAAAACAAACTGTTGTACAACAGTGTTCAGGAACTTAGCAGGCGATTTCATAAAATCGGTTTGCAGAGAAACAAGACAAATACAATGTCTACTTTGTGAGGATAGCATTGTTGTAGTGAGGTCTCCACCAACAAAATATTACAGGTCCAAAATATGAGTTGAAGAAGATGGAGGCCAGTCCGCTCACAAGCTGTGGAAAAATCTAGTTAGCGATTTATGGGTTTAAATGTTGATTCAGTTCTGAAATGGCTCTTAAAACCAGTCCATCGCCTGGTAAGAAAGCTGTAAAAACCGTTAATCACAGTATGTGTAAGCAGAAGCATTCAGAAAAGCAAATATCATTTCATAATGTTTATGAAAGAACTAAACACAGTTATGACTGCAATAGGATTGTTCTTTGTTCTTGTAGATTCAGAATAGAGTTGATATCCAAGCAGCTAGTCATTATACATCCCATTCTGTTGGCTTTGAGATTACTGTATTATCTATAAGTGTTAAACATTTAAAATGAAGAATAGTTATAAATTTAGATGCTTATAAACATTTGAGATTAATTCAAATTTCAACATTCTATACCTTTACAAGATGGCCTTTAATGCTAGAAATGTCCTAGTCTTTGTTTTTGTCTTTGTTACGACAGGAACAACAAAAATATTTTAGTGGAGATTTAGGGGCTGCAAAATATCAGAAATAAACATGTAATTACAAAATAGTTGCTACATATAACAAGATGATATCAATTAGGATTGACCCACATATCTCTGCCTCTTTAACCTCAATGTCTTCACCACCCTTTGAACTCAAGCATCTCAACCACAGAAAATCTACATCCAATGTGGAAATCAAAGATAGTGAAAGTCAATCCAGGCCAAATACACACTGTTTAAAAAAATAAAAGGAACACCTTTTAATCAGAGTACACCATCAAGTCAGTAATGTTTCTGAAATATTGATTTGGTCAGTTCAGCAGTAGAGGCGGTTATTAATCAGCCTCAGCTGTTTTGGTGTTAATGAAATTAACAACAGCTGCAGTAAAGAGGCAACATCTGACCCCAAAATCAGGAATGGTTTTGCAGGTGGAGGACACAGATGTTTTTCCCTCAGTTTTTTGACTGCTTTCGGTAGTTTTTCATTTGACCACAGCCAGTGTCACTAGTGATGGTATGAGGAGATACCTGGACCCTACAGAGGTTGCACAGGCAGTACAACTCCACCAGGACAACACATCAATGTGTGCCATGAGTACTACCAGAGCTCTAGAAAGTGAGCTCCAGCAGGCCACTGACCAAACTATTAAAAACCTTCATGAGGCTGGCTTGAGGCCCCGGCGTCCTCCAGGAGGCCCTGTGCTCACAGCACAGCACCGTGGAGCTCGACTGGCATTTGCCAGAGAACACTGGAATTGGTGGATTTGGCGGCGGTGCCCTGTTCTTTACACAGATGACAGCAGGTTCACTCCGTGCTTGTTTGACAGATGCGAAACAGCCTAGGAAAGCTGTGATGAACGTTTCCTTTCAATTGCTACATTGCACACATGCACATTATGATGAAGATTGATATATTGTGCAGCTGTAGAAATATTGGAAGCTGCCTTCCACAGCCTGAACTGTCGTTAGCATTTTAACTTTTTTTTTCTTCTAACAAGTAACAGTTTTGTGGTACGATGTAAAAATAAGTTAAGACATTTAGGTGAACATGTTCATATTCAGAAATCTGATTACGTTGTCTTACCACATAGTTTAGATCAACAGCAAATCCTTAGTTTAATTAAAGCATGATTAAAATGCAGGGGAAAGCACAACAAGCAGACTTGACACGGTCAAGAAAAACAAGTTCCTTCTGAGATCCAACTCTGGCTGGAAGAACAGTACGATTGGTAAATATTCAAGAACAAAGTCCTAGATTTAAACAGTCCAAACAAACTAAAGCATTCATTGGTGCTCAGTCATAAAACACCCCCCACTTCTGAAATGTAAACATAATAGGTTTCAAATTTATACAACAGATCTGCAGTTATTCACAGCTTCTAAGAAAGACCATGTCGTCTCTGTAACTTGGTCTATTCTTATTAGACATTATATAATCAGTGCTTTTAGGGAAACCATTTCAGGCAGTCCGGGTTACCTTTGCTGTGGACTTGTTTTTCTGAGGCTTGGTCTTGTCCTGCTTGGGCTCTTTGACATCAGTGATGGACTTCATGGCTGCTGCAGCATGTTTCAAGATGCAGTCGTTCCCACAGTACACAGATTCCGGCTGGGCGATGCCGTCGCAGCCGGGACCAATACATTTAGGGAGGGAAGAGTCATCCTCAGCCTTCCGCTTGCCCTTCTCTTCTGGCACCTCCACAGCCGGTGTGGTGTTCACTTCGACCGTTGTTTCAACCCTCTGCTCTGGTTCTGGTGGGGCTTTCTGCTCTCCTGCTGAGGGGACCTTCGGATCCCCAGCTGACACGACCTTTTGGTTTGCTTCGGGTTTAACTGGCTGATGAATAGCCTGCTTTAAATCAGTGTGGAATGAGATGAACAAATAACAGATCATTCTATATTGAACATCTACGCTAACATTTTATTTGATAGCCATCCATTTTATGCAGACAGTGAATACATGTGTCAAGAAAAGCAGATGATGACAACATCTGGGTGATTAGGTTTTACGTTGAAGTAATCTAGTCATACTATGAATGACTATATGAAACAAAGACTGCTACATTTCCAGGTGCTGTCACCTACCGGCTGGAAGATTTTAATCCTCTTCTTTCCAGATGGGTTAGTAGCTTTCTCTATCCTGCCTTTGATGCCCTGATCTTCTGCTTTCTCTTCCACCCCACTTGCTGTGGGAGGTGGAAGGAGTGCCACTGCCTGACTTGCTGACAGATTAAGACCCGCCCCACTGGCTGGAAGTCTCTCAGCAGATGCAGAGGAAGCTGCAGCAGCAGAAGCCATAACTTGAGAAGCAACATCAGCTCTGGGTTTTGCGGTCTCTGTGCTTGTAGGGAGAATTGATGTGGCAGGCCGAACCACCTGATTCTTCTTTGCGGTGCAGTTGGGACAGATGTAGTCTTCTCCGTTTCTCTCCATCAGACGCCCACGGGCCTCAGTGATGCCCACACAGTCGCCATGGAACCATTCCTCACAGCGGTCACAGCAGATCATGAACCTATGGAGCAACATATGTAAAACAAACGTTATTCCCACCAAGCTAAGGCCAAACAAAGATGAGTAATTAAGCGTATGTGGACAGATATAATGTAGAGAAACTGTAACCACAAATAATGGGAATGACAGTACTCTGCAAACATACTCGTACAGATTCAACTGTTTTGCCTATTATGATTATGTGATAGACCTAAACAAAGTAGCACATACAACTGATATCCCTAACTCAATCCAGTGCAACCAATTTCTTTCAGAGGTTTCCCATTCAGTCTGTGGACTCCACCTGTGTGTAACTGACTCTTAGAATACATGCAGCTGTTCTGTGAAGTTTATTAGAGAACATTAGTGAACAAAGAGCATCACGAAGACCAAGAACCACATCAGAACAGCACGTACTTATTAAGTGGACGAAAAACTACCCAGGTTTCAGGGTTTTTTTTGTTTTTTCAAATAAATCTGTGGTAAAAGTTAGGTTATAAAGCAACATCATACGCTTTGCACATCTCACTGTTCAACCCATCATGTGAAACTTTACCAACCTGTGGTTAACTGACGTACCAAATCTGGCCTCTATTAAGGGAGTCAAGAAAGAGGTCCTTGTTTGCAGTTTATCACGAGTCGTGTGAGACTAGGGGTGAACCGATTGCAGTTTTCTGGCAGATCCCCGGTTACCAATCTCTAAAAAAGCCTGACCTGCTGATTCCAATTTTTGTTTCATAACCAACACTGACAGGTGTTATAAGGTCACAATACACCTTCAATCTTCCATTCTTATTTTATTGTGAAACACTTAGCAATACACGTGAAACTATACTAGCGTGTTTTTACTGCACGTGAGGCAGTGCTCTTAAATATAAATGAAACATTTAGAGCACCGCAGTTCCTTTAGTCTTTAATTTTTAAGATTTTAAACAGAAACAGAAACTTGCGCAACAGGTTAGTCAAGTAGATAAGATCGGTTTCACATGTAAGTATCGTCCGATCACCGATCTCCCAAAATTAAGTCAATCGGTGCATCCCTATGTGGGACACATTAAGCATGTGGAAGAGGGCGCTCTGATCAGATGAGACCAAAAACAAACGAAGCATTAAAAAAATTAACTGCCTATAACCCTCAACACACCACCCCTGCTATTAAACATGGTGGCGGCTGCATCATGCTGTGGGATTGCTGTTATTCAGAGAGGACAGGGAAGCTGGTCACACTCAATGGGAAGATAAATGAAGATAAATAAAAGCCAATACTAATTTTAGACATCAGACTTTAGTCTTGGGTGGATGTTCAACTTTCAGCAGGATGACAATCCTAGGGCCTAATTCAATCCTCACTGTCTGCTCTACCACTGGGTCCACTCCACAGCACAGGCTTTTTCTGACTGAGCTGTCTGTGCAAGCCTACAGCAGCTATAATACTCCCATTCAAAGGGTGGAGCAAAACATACAGCAGAAAAACTGACCAAATCACACTCAGGAGAAAAAAAGTGAAAACAAGTATTATTGTTTTTAAGAAATAATATAAGATAGCTGCCGTTTTTCCAGTGTGGATCATTTATGGTTTAGGAGCAAGCAGGATAAAATATTTTGAAAATCATGAATCCTTTTAATTTTACTTCACAATTAAGTGCTACTTTGTGTTGGACAATCAGATAAAATCCCTATAAAACACATTTAAGTTACTGATTGTAACATAAACACGTTCAAGGCTAATCTTTCTAGGAACTTATGCCGATTTTTAATCAACCAGATGTGAGAATTAGGAACCACCTTAACAACATACTGAATGAAACAAACCGTTTGTTGTGTTTCTGACGACAGATACAGTATAGAGCGTTGGGGTCGTAACCTCCATTGTCAGACTCATCTGATGATGTAGACGAAGACGAAGAGGTGAAGGACTCGTCGTCATCCTCCTCCTCCTCCTCTGTTGTCTCATTCCTGCTCTTTCCAGCTGCTTTGGGCTTCGTTTCCTTCCTAACGGGAGCTGTGTTTCTGCTAAAAGGTGTAGGAGCTTTCAATGGTGTAGGGCTCCTTTTAGCCAGCTTCTTCTTATTGATATATGTCCTGACTGGTCTACGACTCATTCCTACTGGCTTGTCAGCATCTTCTTCATCAGTCTTCTTTTCTGTTTCTCCTTTAGTCCCAGGTTCATTCGTCTCCTCTGGAACAACCTCCTGAGAGTCCTCTACTGCCTTAGCGCCCCCTACATCCTTAGAGATGAGATCAGGTTTTGTATCTTTCATCTCCTGACTTTCATCTTGTGTTTGACCTTTCTTGTCATCTTTATTGTCTTCATCATTCTCAGAGCTCCCCTCTTCTTTAGCTGTTGCTCTCCCTGCAGACCTCGTCTGTCTGCCTCCTTGAGTTTTCTTCTGCACCTCTTTTTTTGCAGTACTTCTTGTCCTCCTCTCCGGAGAATCTGCTTTGTCCTCTACCATCTTGGAGTCAGCATTTCCATCAAAACTGGCTTCAGATGCCGTTTCTGCATCGGTTGGAGTTTGGGAAGGAGGATCTCCGCTTTCAACACTTGGAGGAGCACCTTTTCTGGAGCCCCTTTTTGCCGTCATGAGGAATTCTTCTAGTTTGTCCGTTCGTTTGGGCTGCCTGCCACTGCGCCGCACTGGACAGCGGTTTTCAGGACTGTCGGTGGTTGTCTCCACTGGCATTTTTCTCTGCTACAGCAGACCAACAGAAACTCCAAATCTTCTTTACTTCACGTTTTAGCCTTTGAAGATACAGCTGGCTGCTTTAGCAACTCTGTAGCCACATTCTCAAATGTGACAATGCTTCTTGAGAGCCTGCAAAAAGTAATGACAGGCAATCATCTCAGTGCACAATGACGACAATGGCACTAAGCCAACTGTATTGTAAAAAAATATAATTGAAAAATAACGGAAAAGCTTTACAGAACGACTATGGGTCACCGAGACACCGGCTGATGTCAAACTTAGGTAGTGCTGGGAACCCGCTGTGCTTTTAAGATACACTTGTTTTTCTATTATACACCCACACCTCAGTATTCATGCTACTGTGGCTCTAACAGTTTATCTGTTGCCTTTAGTTTTGTACTAGGCATTTTAATAGCATCTTGTCAAGAGGAGCATAACGAGCACTCAATAGCCAATGACATTTGGGGGGGGGTCAGCTATATCTAAAGCTACTATGTGATGAAACTGATACAGTGGGGAACCTGTAGTATACCTCAGTACAATTAGTCACATGCAGAAAGTCCTTAAGGGGGCACTATTTTCTAACTAGGAGGAAGAAGGTACCTTCTACCAAAAAAGTCTGAGGTTCAAGTTTCAATGTACTGAAGGTCATTAAACCAAGGGAGAAAAATAGGTCCAAAGGATATTCTGCTTGAAGGAATATGTCTGAATTATATTGTCCCAAATGTGATTTTTTTTAAAACGCACAGCATGTCGTGTACAGTTTATTACGTTGTGAATGCTAAAATAGAGCTGAGTAATCTCAAATGCAAGCTTACATCATGTAACCAATTAGGTCACAGCAGAAGATCTCGATAAAGTGCATCTTTTCAATAAATAAATAAATAGGTTTAATCCCCTGCGTCAGAAATGAGAATGTTACGGTAAATAAACAGGGAATACAGATGTTCTGCATGGCAAATTTATGGCTGACAAACACAATAAAGAAACTTCTTTCGTGGTTTGATAATTTTTTTTTAAAGATACAACTTTCCTGAGCAGAACCCTTGCCATTTGCTTTTATTTTCACAAATATAAAGACAGCATTTTAAGACTTTTAAAAAGCACCTCATAGCTTTTAAATAAACTAAATTCTAATGTTACTGAATCCTAAAGCTAGGTTTATACTTGACGCACTGAACAGGGCGCAAGGCCAACAATAACTCAATCACGCTTTCCCATGGCTCTGCACGCTGTTGCTGTGCCTGGTCATGCACCTCCGAATTTTGGTAACTTGGCACGGACAGCACTCCATTCGGAATGAACAAAGCTGAAAGTGCAAAATTTCACCCACAAACAAATCACTTTTTCATGAAAAAAAGGAAGAGAGTAACAGAAAATAAAAACAACCAAGAAAAAAAAGTAAGAGAAATGCGTGTTACAACGTTAGATTGTATGCATTAACAGTGTTTAAAGTTTTTACAGCTATTTCATTGTTTGGAATCCGAATTTGATCCATTAAGAGCCTTTACTAAAAGCTCAAAAGCTTTTTCCTATTCATTGTTTGACTTATGAATCTCAAACTTTACAAGAAACAAAAGCATGTCGAGAACTCTCATTCATAGTGCGCACAGCCATTTTTAGTATTACACAAAGCGTTTCTTCTCTCTTTCATTACATTTCAGAATCAGCTTTATTGCCAAGTTTGTACAGACAAACAAGGAATTTGACTTCGGTACCCTTTGCTCTCAGCAAATTTTTTTCTCCTTTATTAATACATATATATACTATATTTCGACTGGTTATATAGCATACTGCCCCCTGTGTTTTCGGAGAATAATGCAGAAATGTCAGCATCAAGTATAAACGCCAACAGCGATTGTTCAGGCTTGTGCACAGTCAGCGGAGTCCTCCGCAACACCCCTAAGCACAACTATAATTTAAGTCTTAAAGTAGTCTTTTATTTCTATTTTATACCTACTTTGTCTATGAAGCATTCTTATTTGGTGTTGGTCATTGTTTGTAAAATTGTATACTTACTGTTTTTAATACAATCTAAATAACCGTACTGTTGAAAAAAGAAAGACCTTATTATTCATTATTATCCATACCTTTCACTTCAGTGGTGATGACTAGTCAATCTAAATGGCATCACAACAGTTCTTTTCAGTATAAGGCTGAAGGTTCTATCAGAGGAAAAATTAAGTAGAAACAAAGCAGTTAGTCCTACATACAGTTAAACTCTGATGCAACAATGTGAACATTTGCAAAAATCTGAAAATAAATCAGATTTATCTTTCTGAAATAGAACATTTGGATAAACAGCCTTTATAAGAGTAATGCAACCCACTATAATTACTATGAAATTATTCTGACTACATAAGGAATAATTAAAGAACCATATTTATAAATATGGTTTTTTATATAAATATTTATAAATATGGTGCTTTTATATTTAGTACCCCTAATCCGAAAGCCATTAAAACCAATTAAAATAATCTAAAAATGCATTTTTGTACAATTGACATATCATGCATTGTTTTTAGTCTGCTTTAAACGTAGCACGGCTCCAGGGCGTTGAAATCGATGCGGTCACGACGCCGGGACACGTGAACGGACGGACGGACAGTCGCTAGGGAAGGTGGGAGGGGCTCGTCAATAAATTAATTAATTGCAGAAAATATTAAGTATGTTCCCATCTCAAATCGACTTCGACTAGTTAAAGTGAATTTGGGAATGCCAACAGTTGACTACCGCAAACATTCAGCATGTAATACTGTCTTCTCTAAGCGCCATCCAAAACGGAGGGCTAAACACGGCCTTCTACAAGAGCGGATTACAGATCCCTCATTGAAATATTATACACGAAACAACCATCTATATTCATAAAATGGGAAGTTAACTTAGCATTTTTTGTAGTAGAATCGAGGAGTAATATCACATAGAGCAGATCCCGCATGTTCTTGTTTTACCAACATTACATAACGATGGTCGCAAAACAACTTTCCGCCAAACCATTTTGTGGCGTTAGCTGAAGATAACCAGGACCAGGCCGTCGCTAGCGCTGCCAATAATTCAAGCGAGAAGATGACCTAGAATAGAACGCACTGCATCGCATTATACTTACAGACTGCACTGCCAAATTCACTAGGTCCTAGTGTTAGTTTGGTCTCGCAACGTGGAGCTCAACGCTGCAGAGCGTGCGGTTGCAGCCAACAAGCTAAGCTAACATTCTTAGCAGCTAACACATTTTAATCCACCAGCAGTTCGACTTTGCTTAAATAAACAATACAGCTAAACACCAGCAGCAAGACGCCATTATTATTTTGAATACGCTAACTGTGACCATTAGGAGTCAAAATATAACATAACTGACGTAGTTATTTATTCAAAGCTAAAACGGGTTTGCTAACATCAGAAGCATCTTGTTCCGTTTCAACTCTTACTTGGAATAGGATTATCGCATCCAGTACCGCTCAGTGATATCCTATAAACGCTAAACTACATTTAAACGAGGCTGAAATGTTTTTTAATGTACCCACCTACATGTTAGAAACCCTGACGCTATGCCCTCATTTGTGTCAATCCTCCATTTTCCAATCCCGTTGGATCTAACTGACTGCGGCAGATGGCTGACGGTTTACACAAAATGCTCTCACTTACAGCGCCCCCTCTGGTTTGGAGGAGAACTGGGTCGATGCAGAAAGTTGTGCTTTTTTTATTAGAACAAGCTAACAATCACCATGATATATTTCTACTGAACTGAAATTATCAATAGAATTGTATTTAAATTGTTGCGAGAAAAAACTATTTGAACACTATACAATAACTGAATATATCCCAACATACCCATAGATTGTTTTAAAATGTATTTATATATATACATTTAAAAGTACACATCAAATAAGAGTTGAATAACAAAAATATAAAAAAGTATTTTACAGGCAGTTCTGCCAGCAGTCTCATAATCTACATTTATGATCCATTACGGTCCATTAACATAGGCTGTTTAAGGTTTTCCATTGAGATATGTGTGTTTTTATGTTTTGTTAGACTCATGCATGCACCAACAGCTTAATGTATAGAACGACAAGCAGGAACATAAGTGTTCAATTATTGTTTTTGAACTGTCCATAAATAATGATTGCTTCCTTCTACTGTCATACTTGATATGGTACATAGAGAACAATATGAGAGTCTTGGATAACCGAAGAAATATAAATATCGATAAACTGAGTTTTAACTTTGAAACGGGATCCCACACAGAAGAGCTCAGACATAATATTGTAGTAAATCATACATAATATTACATTTTCACATTGGATTATGACAAGGTCACAGCAGTAATTTTCTCTGTGTCACAGTCTTTGTCTGAAGGGGCAGACACTGGGGCATCTCTGAGTGCATTAGGGCCACTGTTGGTCTGCCCTGCACCTTTGTTTGGGACTTCTGCTGTTTGCTCAGCCTCAGGTTCCTGCTGTGGGGCAGTCGCTACAAGAAGAACACAAGTCAAAAATTTGTTGCAACTGTTAAAAAGGTACAGTTATCATGGCAGATAACTTTATGTTCTTGTCAGATGTTTACAACCACTCATCATGGACATAAAAGTCACATTAGTATTGACCTATTACTGATGTATTCAAATAGCTATTTTTCCAGGTTGGAATGACTAAAAACACACAACTTCAGTGATTTTTAAAAACAGGAACTGGATTTATAAATTAGAATTTATTGTGATTTTTTTCTAATCCACACAGATTTAGAACTATATTCTTTCACAAGTTTAAGAGATCACATACAGTTTAACAAAATCTTTCCATTGTTATGACTGGATATTTGTCCACTGTTTTTTGCAGTATTTGTAAAGTCAAATTATGTTAGTCCGTGTCCTGTGACAGGCATGGCTTGTAAAGCATAGTTTTTAATAATTAAAGATCACATGGAAGCACAGATGCGAGGGGAAAGAAGAAAATAGACATATCTCACAACTGATATCGTCATCATAGTATTTGCTAATTTTATCACCATCACAAGACTTTCTAATATTAAATAAAATAGGTCCACTGCACAAAACCTGTCACTATCATTTCTTTAAATAAAGGTTCATTTGCACACACGCTGCAACACTGGCAAGCGGCTGGTGATTGTTCTCAAAACAACTCAGCTCAGTAGTTATGCAGTTATTAGGTTTTAATCTTCAGTCAGAGATGTGTGACTGAGACTGGAGATGAAGAACCATCCATTCCCAGTGCAGCTGTAACAGCAGAGCTATTTCCGCTACAGAATCAGGTTGGATGGATTTTGTCCAGCTCCACTTATTAAGGGGTCTGAAACATTTCTGTCATAATTTATAAAAACTGGGAGAAAACATCCTGAATAACTTTTTCATCTCCTTCCAAGGAGTCAGACAATCTTTTAAAGTGGAGGTCTTACAGTTAAGTTTTTGCTTTGTCTTTCGCTGCTGTTTAACTCATTTTTGTCAATTGATATTTCTGGTCCAATTCACATTTCTGGAGATGAATCTGTAAATTGGACCTCTCGGTCTTCATCATGAAATTTCAGTTTGATTCCCTTAAAAATGTATCCTTTTTATAATGTAGGAAATCAGGAGCATAGATGATGAAGAGTTGAACACTTTGTTGGGACCATAAGATCTGAACAGGAGCTTTAGGTAGATAAGGACATGAACCCCAAGTATAAGAGACTGAGTGAGCATAGTTTCTGGAACTACAAGAGAAACATTCATCACCCAAAATGAACAAACTCTGATTACGATAAATTTTAGAAAATCGTTGAAACCCCCAGGTAATAGGGTAGAGGAATGGTGCAACATTTTAATATTAAATTTTCTTAAAGACTGTACTATGTTATATGAAAATCAAACTATCTCTAGGGCTAGGCCTCCAATCTCTCAGAATCCTAACACCTCTGCCCAACTATATCAAAAACATTTGGACAATGCTCAAAAGCTGGGCCTGTCTGATAAGAGTAGTGGACAAAAATTCAGAAGAATTATGCTGGCTTCAAAAAAGCTTGCAGTTTTTGTGCAAAATGCTAAGGGATATATATACCATTTTAATAAACTCAAACACTACAATGAACCCAATGTTTTGCACTCAATTCTTGGTTGTTAAAGTAAAATAACTGAAGTTGCCTCTGGTATTATGAGTCCACCCAGAAAACAATGTTTCAAACACCATGTCATTCATACATTTATAAATCTCACAGTTCCAAACTAAATATTTAATTAGCAAGTAACATTTAGCTTGCTCACTAAATTAAAGTTCAGAATTATTAAGATACTCACGTCGATGCTGAGTGTATGTAAACTTCTAACGGAAGTGTAGCTGTTGTTTTTGCTGTTGCCACAGTGTTTATTTTTGACACTGGTAGATGTTGTTACCTGACTGAGTGCAGGACTTCATGTGTTCAGGCCAGTGGGCTTGCTGACATGGGTAATCACAGTAGCTGGTGTTCCAGCAGCAGTAGAAGATGGCCTCTTTCCTGCAGTTAGCACACCACTGTTTCTTCTTGGTCTCATCCACAGCCTGCTGCTTCTCCAGCTCCATCTGCTTCTTCATCTCCGACATTAACCTCTCTCTTTCCTGCTCCAGACTCTGTCTCATTTCTGCCATCGTCAGCTCTGAATCACGGAACAAAAGCAGGGCCAAACAAGTGTTGTTGTGAAAAGTAGTAAAAAAAAAAAAAAAAAAAAAAAAAAAAACTGGGAGCAAATTAATGAGGAGCTCACCAAGATTGTGCTTCATTTCAGACAACTCCTGTTGATGTAACCATTGTAGTTTTTCTATTTCAATTCTCAGCCGTTTTATCTGCAGGAAATACACGAAGGTATATTAGGATATGAAAAGGGTCTTGTGTACATATGGCCATTTGTAAAGTTACACAGTCAAAAACGGACAGCAATATTTTCAGTTATTTAGCCAATCATGAAAGAATTTTTTTTTTCAAAGTCAGATTTTCACCATGTCATTCATACATTTATAAATGTCACAGTTCCAAACTAAATATTTAATTAGCAAGTAACATTTAGCTTGCTCACTAAATCTTTAGATTGCAAATTAAATATTTTGTTAGCAAGCTAAATATCTAGCTCCAAATTACATATTTAGTTAGCAAGCTAAATATTTAGCTCCAAATTAAATATTTTGTTAGCAAGCTAAATATTTAGCTCCAAACTAAATATTTTGTTAGCAAGCTAAATATTTAGCTCCAAATTAAATATTTTGTTAGCAAGCTAAATATTTAGCCAAAAACTAAATATTTTGTTAGCAAACTAAATATTTAGCTCCAAATTAAATATTTTGTTAGCAAGCTAAATATTTAGCTCCAAACTAAATATTTTGTTATCAAACTAAACATTTAGCTCCAAATTAAATATTTTGTTAGCAAGCTAAATATTTAGCCCCAAATTAAATATTTTGGTCAGAGCTAAATATTTAGTTTGAAATATTAAATACTTAGTTTGTAAACAAAATATTTAGCTTCCCAACTAAATATTTAGTTAGGAGATAAATATTTAGCTTTTAAATTAAATATTTAGTTAGCAAGCTAACTAAATATTTAGTTGCAAATTAAATATATATCTGCAGGAAATACGCAAAGTTATATTAGGATATGAAAAGGGTCCTGTGTACATATGGCCATTTGTAAAGTTACACAGTCAAACCCGGACAACAATATTTTCAGTTATTTAGCCAATCATGAAAGAAAATTCTTTTTTCAAAGTCAGATTTTCACCATGTCATTCATACATTTATAAATGTCACAGTTCCAAACTAAATATTTAATTAGCAAGTAAGATTTAGCTTGCTCACTAAATCTTTAGATTGCAAATTAAATATTTGTTAGCAAGCTAAATATCTAGCTCCAAATTACATATTTAGTTAGCAAGCTAAATATTTAGCTCCAAATTAAATATTTTGTTAGTAAGCTAAATATTTAGCTCCAAATTAAATATTTTGTTAGCAAGCTAAATATTTAGCCAAAAACTAAATATTTTGTTAGCAAACTAAATATTTAGCTCCAAATTAAATATTTTGTTAGCAAGCTAAATATTTAGCTCCAAACTAAATATTTTGTTATCAAACTAAACATTTAGCTCCAAATTAAATATTTTGTTAGCAAGCTAAATATTTAGCCCCAAATTAAATATTTTGGTCAGAGCTAAATATTTAGTTTGAAATATTAAATACTTAGTTTGTAAACAAAATATTTAGCTTCCCAACTAAATATTTAGTTAGGAGATAAATATTTAGCTTTCAAATTAAATATTTAGTTAGCAAGCTAACTAAATATTTAGTTGCAAATTAAATATATATCTGCAGGAAATACGCAAAGTTATATTAGGATATGAAAAGGGTCCTGTGTACATATGGCCATTTGTAAAGTTACACAGTCAAACCCGGACAACAATATTTTCAGTTATTTAGCCAATCATGAAAGAAAATTCTTTTTTCAAAGTCAGATTTTCACCATGTCATTCATACATTTATAAATGTCACAGTTCCAAACTAAATATTTAATTAGCAAGTAAGATTTAGCTTGCTCACTAAATCTTTAGATTGCAAATTAAATATTTTGTTAGCAAGCTAAATATCTAGCTCCAAATTACATATTTAGTTAGCAAGCTAAATATTTAGCTCCAAATTAAATATTTTGTTAGTAAGCTAAATATTTAGCTCCAAATTAAATATTTTGTTAGCAAGCTAAATATTTAGCCAAAAACTAAATATTTTGTTAGCAAACTAAATATTTAGCTCCAAATTAAATATTTTGTTAGCAAGCTAAATATTTAGCTCCAAACTAAATATTTTGTTATCAAACAAAAATTAGCTCCAAAAATTTAAAATTTTGTTAGCAAGCTAAATATTAGCCCCAAATTAAATTTTGGTCAGAGCTAAAATATTTAGTTTGAAAATATTAAATACTTAGTTTGTAAAAAAAAATATTTAGCTTCCCAACTAAAAATTTAGTTAGGAGAAAAATATTTAGCTTTCAAATTAAATATTTAGTTAGCAAGCTAACTAAATATTTAGTTGCAAATTAAATATATATCTGCAGGAAATACGCAAAGTTATATTAGGATATGGAAAAGGGTCCTGTGTACATATGGCCATTTTTAAAGTTACACAGTCAAAACCGGACAACAAAAATTTTCAGTTATTTAGCCCAAATGAAGAAAAAATTTTTTTTTCAAAGTCAGATTTTCACCATGTCATTCATACATTTATAAAGTCACAGTTCCAAACTAAAAAATTTTAATTAGCAAGTAAGATTTAGCTTGCTCACTAAATCTTTTTAGATTGCAAATTAAATATTTTTTTTAGCAAGCTAAATATCTAGCTCCAAATTTAATATTTAGTTAGCAAGCTAAAATATTTAGCTCCAAATTAAATATTTTGTTAGTAAGCTAAATATTTAGCTCCAAATTAAATATTTTTGTTAGCAAGCTAAATATTTAGCTCCAAATTAAATATTTTGGTCGGAGCTAATTATTTAGTTTGAAATATTAAATACTTAGTTTGTAAACAAGACAGAAAAACTTTTTATCCAATTTGAATAAATAACTGAATCTGACTGCACTGTTCAATGATTAGGATTAATTGGAATGTATGTACCTGACTTTTGTGAAGTGCCTTGAGACAACATGTGTTGTGAATTGGCGCTATATAAATAAACTGAATTGAACAAAATATTTAGCTTCCTAACTAAATATTTAGGTAAGAGATAAATGTTTAGTTGCAAATTAAATATTTCAGTCCGAGCTAAATATTTAGTTTGTAAACAAAATATTTAGCTTTCTAACTAAATATTTAGTTTGCAAATTAAATAATTAGTTACTGTGACATTTATCAATGTATGACTTTGAAAAATGGACCATCATTTTTTTTTCTGTGATGAAAGGCTAAGTGACAGAAAATATTGCTGGCAATTTTTGACTGAGTAACTTTACAAATGGCACCCCATATGTACAGTGTATTCATCCACCTTGAACTGTTTCATATTTTGTCAGGTTGCAATCCAAAACCTCAATGTAACTCAATGTGATTTTATGTGAAAGGTCAACACAATGTAGTGCATAACTGTAAAGTGAAAGGAGAATGATACATGGTGTTCAACATCTTTTACAAATAAAAGTCTAAACATGTGCCATGCATTTGTATTCAGTCCCCATTTAGTCTAATACCTCTAATTTTAATCCATTGCAATCAATTGCCTTTAGGAGTTAAATACTTATCCAATAGAAGCTGCCTGTGTGTAATTTATTGTTGATATCAATACAAATGACCTATGAATGCCTCAGAGGTTTGTTAGATAACATTAGCGAACAGACCAAGGAACACAATAGACAGGTAAGAGATGGAGTTGTGGAGAAGTTTAAAGCAGGGTTAGGCTATGAAACTAAATTCCTGGGTTTGGACATCTTGCAGAGCAAAGTTCAATGCTTAATGCAGTGTTTCTCAATCCTGGTCCTCAGGGCCCCCTGTCCTGCATGTTTTACATGTTTCTCTGCCTTAATTCATATGATTGCAGTTCAGCAATAGCTTGTTTATCAGCCATCAATTGAAATCAGGTGTGCTAAAGCAGGGAAACATCTAAAACATGCAGGACACAGGACCCTGAGGACCAGGACTGGGAAACACTGCCTTAATGCAAAAATGGAAAGAGTTTGGCACAACCGCAAAACTACTATGACATAGCCATTGGCCTAAACTCACTGGCTGGGCAAGGGAAAGAATAATCAGAGAAGCGGTCAACAATGGTAAATCTCAAGGGGGTTGCAGGAATCCACAGCTCAGGTGGGAGAGTTTGTTGACATGTCAACTATTAGTTATGCATACCTCAAGTCTGGCATTCCGCAGAAGCGTGACAAGAAAAATGGTGTGGGAATGCTTTTCCTCAGCAGGTACAGGGTAAAAGTTTAAAGTTTTAATTTTTGTCTCTAGATGTGTTAAAGTGTGTAGGGATATAACCCTAAAGCAGCCGTAACTGAAGCCAAATGTGGTTCTACAAAGTGTTGTCTCACAGAATACAAATGCTTACCACCTTTTCAGATTTTTATTGGCCACAAATACTTAAAATTATATTTTATGTTTCTTTGTGTTAAAATCCCTATAAAATCCACTGAGGTTGTAAAAGGACAAAATGTGAAAATGTTCAAAGCCTATGAATTATTTTGCGAGGCATTGTAGAATTGTTTTTAATCACGTGAAATTATCTAGAGCAAACACCTACCTCTCCTATAGTATTCCCTGAGGTACTTTTAGAGAGGTCATTGTAAATTTCAGTCATTGTACCTTTAATTGCATCCATTATCTGAAAAAAAATAAGGATTATTTTATTAGAATGTGTTATTTAGCAAGCATATTTATGGTCTGGATCAGACTAAATTCAAATTAAACTGGTTGTAATGAACTAAAAAAGCTAATTGAATTAAACACTCAATAATAAGCAGAACACTCAATAATAAGCAGAAAAACAGGTACATAATTGTGGGCGTCAAGTCGCCTAGGCCTAGCAAAAATAAAGTACATAATAAAAGGATACTAACTTTATTTGTATACTTTGCAATGTCTGCAGCCACATCTGCCGAGGCAGTGGGAATATACAAGTCCTTTCCAGCAGGCGATGCTGCAGCTGTGCCCAAACCTGATGGTGCCATCATGGTAACCGAAGCTGGACTGCTGGGGACCAGGGTACCGGGAGGTGTGGATGTGCTGATGGGAGGGTCTTTTTGTTGAACAGCTAAATTTAAGGGCACCATCAACAATATTATGGACAAGCAGATGGAGAGAACCAAGCTCATGACGAAAACTGTTTTACTCACTCTTAGCAGCCTGTCTGGTCTGATAGCGAGAGCTTTGTGAAGACTGCTGAGCTGAGGATGAAGATGAAGGAATGGCTGCAGAGCCATTTCCAGCACTTTGTGTTTGGGTCAGCACTTGAGCCTGGCTTTGCCTGGGAGATGATGCCTGCGTTTGTGGGGCCACCACAAGCTGCTGGGTTTGCTGCTGACGCTGCACCTTCTGCATGTGCCACTTCTGAGAAGAAGTCTGAAACTTTGCAGCTGGACTCCACACTACAGCTCTCTGAACCACTGGTACTGTCTCTCTGGGCAGTAGGGGGCGCTGTTTCTTCATAGTAGGTGTGGCAGAGGCTGAGGAGGAGGATGATGGTGTGTTGGCACTGGAGATGGACGAGTGGCTAACGGTTGCAGGAGAGGAAGTGTTGAATGTTACCATAGTAACAGGAATGGTCATCAGAGACTGAGTGGAAGCACGGCAGGATGTGGCAGTGGCTGCGGTGTTTGGTGATGGGAGCAATGATGTGGTCAAGGCTTTTCCTACATGGAAAAAAAACATTTTATTTTTTATATAATTTAATCTTTTTAAATGTTTCTTTAAGACGTTTCAGATGTGGTCAGAGGTTAACATACAGTCACCGTGTGTATAATTTTGGGCTTGATATGGCTGATTTGATCATTCTTTCTCCATGATGATACAACACAAAATCGTAGCATAAGTTTGAATTTATCTTGGATTTTCTCTAATCCACACAGTGTCAGAATTAAAATGCACAGTATCAAATATATACATACACCCCACTGATGTTTGGTTAAATTTAATGGGCTACTTTTCTTCAGATAGAACCAGAGGTTTTGCGAGTTCCAATCACCATTCAGTTTAGACCCAAGTGAAACCAGTTCTGATTTTTTTTTTAGAACATTGCTCCTTTGACTCAAAACTGTCACCTTCGTTGAAAGGACATTGGCCAGGGTGTGTAGAAACAACCCAGGAACCACCTAGGCTCAGGCCTATCATAAACTGGACGATGCAGGGACCCCAATGTCACTGTCTACATTGATGTGACTTTAATATCAATGTGAGACCTTTTAAGACAGCTGACCAAGAAAGAAGCGCCAGCTCCAAAATTGGCACCTTCAAGCTCAACTGAAATTTGCAGCTACCCACATGAACAAGATGTCTTCTGAGGTTTTATGGTAAGAGGAGAGATAGATTGAACTATTTGGTCACAGAAACAATATGTTTAAAAGGTGTAAACATGAGGCTTTAAAACGTACGAATACTGTACCAGTTGTCAAGCATAGTGGTGGTAGCATTATGCTAAGGGTCTGTGATGCTGCAAATTGTTTGGATGCATAGTGCAAAGGGGATAAAATAACGAATAAGGATTATGTCCATATCCTTTAATTTCACCTCCAATAAAGATGGATGGTTAAAACTTGGACAAAGTTGAGTGTCTCAGCAGGGAAATGATTCCAAACACAGATCAGAACTGGTTTTAAAACTGATAAAGCAAGCTAACAGTATGCCTCTGGAAGGGTTCTGCCCTAAACCCTATTCATAGACCAGGAAACCAATCATTTTAAATTAACTTTCACTTATAAGAAGAGTGGTCAAATTTCCAGCCAGAGTTATGAAGGAAGCTTGTTGATGGCTTCAAACGTATGCACCTAATTCTTGTGTTTAAAAACTTTTGAAAAAAGATTACCTTATAAAAAGTCCAAAATGAAAATGACAATCAACCGGTGATGTATTTCAGCTGATTACTTCACAGTGGATCAAAAGGGGCAGCCCCTTCTCACCTTCCGATTTCTCAGCAGTTGATTCTTTTTTAATAATGCTGTCTTTTCTGCTTCTCTTTTTCTCCTTGCCATGCTGTTCTTCTCCAAAATCAATAACCAGCTCCTTCTCTGAGTCAGAGTCCTCAGTCGGCACTGTCTGTTTTGTCTCTTTTTGTTTCACCTGGGACTTTTCTTTGGATACAGGCGCTTCTAGAGCTGTATCAGTCATATCTGGGTTCGCTTTTCCCAAACCAGAGGTTATTTTCTCTTCAGTTGGGCCATCAGGTACTGTTACACTGGAATCATCAGTGGCATTTCTCACAAGCAGATCAGCTTTGTCTTTCTCCACCTGGCTTACAGAAGGCTGCTCTTTCTCTTTACTTTTGGCAGGCTCCTTCTGCGGTTCTTTTTTGGGTACAGAGTCTTGGCCAGGCTTTGTTTTTGACTCTTCATCGGTGGCATACTCGCTCTCGCTGGAGTCAGATTTGTCAGAGTCTTCAGAGTCACTATGCTCCACACCCTTATAAACATCCACAGAGATCTCATCAATACCTACAAAGACAGAGAATTGGCCAGTCCAGGAAACCACAAGATTTAGTTTCCTAGGAGTAGTCAATATTTTCTTTAAAAAAAAAAGTTATTCTCCATGTTATCACACAGCACATGTGATACATTTCTATGTTTCCATACTAACCCAGCTGTGCCTTGCAACTCTCAATTGTCTTGTCCAAGTTTAGCTGGAAGCGGCTTTTGATTTGCCTTTTTGGAGAGGTGAGGGATGGAGTGGTTCCCTGTTTCTGCTGAACCGTCTCACTCAGCTCCTTTAGATCCATTTCTGCTTTACTTCGATCTGAAAGGACACAAAACAATACCTGTAACTGCATAAACCAAATCAGAAAGATCCCGGATTATCCAAGTAATCTGGATTTAGTCATAAAGAAAACGCATGTTAAAAATCATTTGTACATATTAATGTCATTTCTTGAAATCCTTAACAAAAACGCGCAAAGGATTCACCTAAGTTGAGGTTTAGAATGCTTCCAGTCTGTGGTGTCTTTTCCTGCTTGGAGGTGTCAGGAGTCTGACAGTGGGGTGGTTTCGGACTGTCCAGGGAATTTCCTGTAGAAATCAAAAATTATAAAGATTGTAAGTAAGGATGTCTTCTGAATATTTTTATCTCTCATTGAAGACTTAATGTAAATATTTCTATCCTGAAATACTCATTAAACACAGCTTACAATGGATCTTGAAGGCTTACACAACATTGGTTATAATGTTGTGATTTAAATGAGACCACAAACAGTCTTTTACAAATTTTTCCACCTCTAATGTGATAAATAGCCTCTACAATTCAACAAAAAAATTAAGCAAATCTGTACAAAAAAATGAAAAAAAGCATGTTGATCTAGTTGCAACATCCATTCTTCTTGAGCTCTCACCGAGAAACTTGAAATTAAGTATAGCGGTTCTAGTAGGCTTGAAGGTATCAGTCAGGAGAGTGGTGTGAAAAAAAATCTTCAACATTATATACACTGCTCAAAAATATTAAAGGGAACACTTAAACAACACAATATAACTCAAAGTGAATCAAACTTCTGTGAAAACAAACTGTCCACTTAGGAAGCAACACTGATTGACAATCAATTTCACATGCTGTTGTGCAAATGGAAAAGACAACAGGGGGAAATCTTTGGCGATTAGCAAGACACACTCAATAAAGGAGTGGTTCTGCAGGTGGGGACCACAGACCAATTCTCAGTGCCTATGCTTTCTGGCTGATGTTTTGGTCACTTTTGAATGTTGGTGGTGCTTTCACACTCGTGGTAGCATGGGACAGACTCTACAACCCACACAAGTGCCTCAGGTAGTGCAGCTCATCCAGGATGCCACATCAATGCGAGCTGTGGCAAGAAGGTTTTCTTTGTCTGTCAGCGTAGTGTCCAGTGCCTGGAGGCGCTACCAGGAGACAGGCCAGTACACCAGGAGATGTGGAGGAGGCCGTAGGAGGGCAACAACCCAGCAGCAGGACCCCTACCTCCACCTTTGTGCAAGGAGGAACAGGAGGAGCACTGCCAGAGCCCTGCAAAATGACCTCCAGCAGGCCACAAATGCTCATGTGTCTGCACAAACGGTTAGAAACCGACTCCATGAGGAGGGTATGAGGGCCCGACGTCCACAAATGGGGGTTGTGCTCACAGCCCAACACCGTGCAGGACGCTTGGCATTTGCCAGAGAACACCAGGATTGGCAAATTCGCCACTGGTGCCCTGTGCTCTTCACAGATGAAAGCAGGTTCACACTGAGCACATGTGACAGACGTGACAGAGTCTGGAGACACCGTGGAGAGCGATCTGCTGCCTGCAACATCCTTCAGCATGACCGGTTTGGCAGTGGGTCAGTAATGGTGTGGGGTGGTATTTCTTTGGAGGGCCGCACGGCCCTCCATGTGCTCGCCAGAGGTAGCCTGACTGCCATTAGGAACCGAGATGAGATCCTCAGACCCCTTGTGAGACCATATGCTGGTGCGGTTGGCCCTGGGTTCCTCCTAATGCAGGACAATGCTAGACCTCATGTGGCTGGAGTATGTCAGCAGTTCCTGCAAGATGAAGACATTGAAGCTATGGACTGGCCCACCCGTTCCCCAGACCTGAATCCGATTGAGCACATCTGGGACATCATGTCTCACTCCATTCACCAACGTCACGTTGCACCACAGACTGGCCAGGAGTTGGCGGATGCTTTAGTCCAGGAATGGGAGGAGATCCCTCAGGAGACAATCCGCTGTCTCATCAGGAGCATGTCCAGGCGTTGTAGGGAGGTCATACAGGCACGTGGAGGCCACATACAATACTGAGCCTCATTTTGACTTCTTTTAAAGGACATTACATCAAAGTTGGATCAGCCTGTAGTGTGGTTTTCCACTTTAATTTTGTTTGTGACTCCAAATCCAGGCCTCCATTGGTTAATAAATTTGATTTCCATTGATGATTTTTGTGTGATTTTGTTGTCAGCACATTCAACTTTGTACAGAACAAAGTATTCAATGAGAATATGTCATTCATTCAGATCTAGGATGTGTTATTTGAGTGTTCCCTTTATTTCTTTGAGCAGTGTACTATGGTACAATGAATAGGGTCATAAGTAATTTGGAGAACATATGGAACAGCAGTGACATCTCTGAGGACTGGACATTTTGCCACAATGGTGAAAAAGACAAGACGGAGGGGCAGCAAAGTGATCGATGGCATCACTGGAGAAGATGCTAGAATGTCTGCGAGTGTTAGAGTTCTCCACATGCTGTCATACCATGCTGTTACCAGGGCTGCTCTGGGTTTCTCGGATCATTGTCTTATCCACCTCATTCCAACCTACAGACAGAGACTAAGAGCTTCCAAACCCGTGGTTTACACTGTTAAGAAGTGGACTGAGGAATCAAAGCAGATGCCACAGGCCTGCTTTGAATGCACAGACTGGACTGTTTTTGAATCTTCAGCCACTGACTTAAACGAACTAACTGATGTGGTGACATCATACATCAGTTTCTGTGAGGACATGTGTGTGCAGACCAAGACCTTCTGCACCTTTGGGAACAACAAGCCATGGTTTACTCCACACCTCAGGAATCTGCGCAGGGACAAGGAAGAAGCTCACAGCAGTGGAGATTGGGCGCGGTACAGGCAGGCCAGGAACAGACTAACAAAGGAGATCAAAGCAGCCAAGAGAAGCTATAGTGAGAAGCTGAAAAACAGCCTGCTGGTGACACTTCGGCTGTTTGGACCGGTCTGAGAAACCTGACCGCCTGCAGGAGCCCCCCCACCCATCCTGAACAGAGTCCTCGCCTGGCCAACCGTCTGAATGGCTTCTACTGCAGACATGAAAAGAAGCCGTTCACACCTCAAATCATCTCCTCCACATCCCATTCAGGAACAAATTCCTCCCATAAAGTAACCAAACCCCTACCTTCAGATCCTCTGCCTCCACTAAAGATCTCCGAGGAAGATGTAAATAGGCTCTTTCAGCGCATGAAAACAAAGAAACCTGGAGGACCTGATAACGTTTCCCCATCATGCCTGAAAGCCTGTGCACATCAACTCGCCCCGATCTTCACTGAGATCTTCAACAAGTCACTGGAGAAGTGTGAGGTCCCCTCCTGCGTAAAACGATCCACCATCATCCCGGTGCCCAAGAAACCCACCATCCTAGGATTAAAAGACCACAGGCCTGTAGCCCTGACGTCTGTGGTCATGAAAT
This sequence comes from Crenichthys baileyi, assembly GCA_036173005.1. NCBI lineage: Eukaryota > Metazoa > Chordata > Actinopteri > Cyprinodontiformes > Goodeidae > Crenichthys > Crenichthys baileyi. Next base: position 159,255 of record JAHHUM010001759.1, read on the forward strand.
CCTTTGAGCGGCTTGTGTTGAAGCACCTGAAAGACATCACAGGCCCCCTGCTGGACCCCCCGCAGTTTGCTTACCGAGCAAACAGGTCGGCTGGTGATGCTGTCAACTTGGGCCTGCACTTCATCCTGTAACACCTCGACCGTTCAGGGACGTACGCCAGGATCCTGTTTGTAGACTTCAGCTCGGCCTTCAACACCATCATACCAGACATCCTCCACCAGAAGCTCACCCAGTTCAACGTCCCAGCCTCCAACTGTCAGTGGATCAACAGCTTCCTGACGGACCGACAGCAGCAGGTGAGACTGGGGAGCATCTTCTCCCGAACCAGATCAATAAGTACTGGTGCCCCCCAGGGGTGTGTTCTCTCCCCACTCCTCTTCTCCCTCTACACAAATGACTGCACCTCATCGGACTCGTCCGTGAAACTCCTTAAGTTTGCAGACGACACCACTGTCATTGGACTGATCCAGGACGGTGGTGAGTCTGCATACAGACAGGAGGTGGATCGGCTGGTCCACTGGTGTGGTCAGAACTACCTGGAACTGAACCCAATCAAGACTGTGGAGATGGTGCTGGACTTTCGGAGAACACCACCACCATACACCCCCCTCACCATCCTCAACAACACTGTATCGGCTGTGGACCACTTCAGGTTCCTAGGAACCACCATCTCTGAGGACCTGAGATGGTCTTCACACATAGACACTGTTCGAAAGAAGGCCCAGCAGAGACTGTACTTCCTGAGGCAACTCAGGAAGTTCAACCTTCCACAGGAGCTGCTGGTCATCTTCTACACTGCCATCATACAGTCTGTCCTGTCTTCATCCATCTCAGTGTGGTTTGGTTCATCCACAAAACAGGACAGGTCCAGACTGCAACGAACAATCAGGTCTGCAGAGAGAATCATCAGGGCTGACCTTCCCTCCATCCAGGACTTATACAGGTCTAGGGTCAGGAAAAGAGCTGCTAAAATCTCTGCAGACCCCACACACCCTGCACATAAACTGTTCAGAGTTTTACCTTCAGGCCGCCGCTACAGAGCACTTTTCACAAAAACTAGCCTCCACAGAGACAGTTTCTTCCCCCAGGCTGTTTCACTGTTGAACATTTAATAGAATACCAAAAACAGCATACAGATGTTGCAAATGCACCTTTTTATTTATGTATGTGTATATTTGTACATTGTAAATATGTATATTCTGTAGTGCAAAAACAAAAACCAAAGAGCAAAGTGTACCGGAGTCAAATTCCTTGTTTGTATGTACAAACTTGGCAATAAAGCTGATTCTGATTCTGATGTGTGGATTAAGGAGTAAAACCTTGCTGGGCAATGTGGTTAGGACTGCATGATTTCAGGAATATATGCAATAGGGATTCTATTGCTGAAAATAATGATGACAATATCGATTATAATTAACCCACAATTTACAGATTCCTATCTTTATCGTTACACAATGTAGCCAAGACTCTCTGTAAATTTAAGCATCTCAGGCACTATAAATACAAACACCATGTTAGTATCAGGAGCAGTTAAGAGTCCATCCAACTGGCAAAGTATATTCCTGATCTGCAGAGCTTGAATTGAAACATATAATTTGCTACTAAATAGGGTCTAGGCGACCTTTGGTAATATTGCACACACTAATATTGTGATAACAATCATGATACAATGCATTGAGAAGCTCTAGTTCTGGTCAATGAATCCAAAGTTGAACTTTTGGGCTACAGTTTAAATGTGTTTTTGTTTGGTACAAAAACCACACTGAGCATCACCAAAAGGGCACCATCCCCATAGCAAAACAATGAGGTGGCAGCATCATGCTCTGCAGTTACTTTTCTTCAGATAGAACCAGAGTTTTGTTAAGGAGGATGAATTTATGAATAATTCTATATAGCAGTCACAAAGCCGAAGATGAAGAGGGATTTCATATGTCAGTATCACAGTGAATCTAAACATACATCCAAATCAGCAAAAAAAGAGTTCTCTTCAACTGATAAAAAAATCAAGTTTTTTCAAGAGATGTCCTCACAATTGGATGACTTTGAACATCTTTTGCAAAATAGAGTGGACAACTATTTCCAAGCTGTGGAATTATACAATACTCCTAGGCCAAAAGGCTAAAATAAAGTAGTATTTTAAAAGTTTGCTCACTTGTGCAACCAGATTATGGCAGCTTGTTTTCAATTTTCCCTTTGACAGGTTTGTGACTCTGTTGAGATGTACATGGTCTACATCACATTTAAGGTAGAAAGTGTTTTGATCCCTGTCCACCTGTTCCTGGATCGTTTGAATCATGCAGTAGTTGCGCAGGACAACATTTCATGTTTAAAGGTTTTAGGTCAAACAACCAGGAAACAAGATTTGCCAGCAAATACACACTAAGAGTGACAAATTAAATATAGGCTGCCTATTTCTAGTCTGAAAAAACAAAATGTGGCTCAGTGGTCACACTCTGGGGCCCTGATAAAGACCAGAACAGTAAAAAAAAAAATCAATGCAGCTTAATTTTATGCAGGCAACACAGACCAGCTCAGTTTTCTTATTGTCAACAAAAGGACAGAGTAAAAAGACAGTGCTTATCCATTGATACAGTTTAGTTTTAGTATTTGACCAGTGTATGTATTTTTAGTAGAGATAAGTATCCAAGTAAAGATTAATTTGTTTTTCACAAGTCCATTTGGAGGTATAAATGACTCACTACAACGAAACGCAGCTGTGCTCGTACCTGTACAGTCAGTGGACTCTTCTTCTGTACTGGACTGACTGTTTGCAGATTTTGACTGAGACTTGTCTGCTGTTTCCTGCTCCCCGTCAGAGCCACCATGTGCAGAGGAGTTGGTGCTCATAGGGGAACGTTGCACGTGACCGAGGGGGCGCCGACGTCCTGTTGTGCTCCCTCCCACTCCTCCTCCAGACAGTATGGTCCTTAACTTAATCTTCTCTGGTTTTTCGGGTTTGACAGCAGTGGATGAGGGATTGGAAGGATCAAGAAGCAGCTGGAAGTTATTGTCAGGAGTGTACTGTGTCCTGAAGGGGGCATAATTAAACACGCCAAATTTCTTTCTCATGTTCTCCACATAGACCTCCATCTCTTGCATGGCACTGTTGAAAATACTTTTGGTCTTCTTCACAGAAAAGGGAATCTCTTTGGACATGAGGTAGCAGTTGTTTAGAGGAACCCAGGCCCTGTGAGATAAACACAATGATTTACCAAATCTTGAAAAAAAAAACTAAACTAAAAGATTCCTCTGGGTCAAGGTAAATGAAGCAACAATGGTTGATACCTGTCATGCTGACCGAAGAAGCGAGCGTCCACTTGTCCATCTTTGTCCCGCAAAGCTTTAGCAGGCCAGAATGGAAATCCTTTCAATTTGGCCCATACAAGAGGGTGTGGGTGGCTCTGCAGACAAACAGTTATACACTAGAAGGTATACACTACAGATTTGTATTCAAATAATTTTTTCAGAATGGATCAATAATAGGATAGAATCATAAAACATCAGGTAACTCAGCTGGCTTACACATGGCTCGCAAAACCAGTTTTCTCTCTTTTGGCAAGTGGACAGATAACACTCAGGACACACTTCAATCTCATTAATCTGCAAAAACAAGCCAAATAAAAATAAAGATGCTGAATAAGTTTCAGCTTTCAGGTCAAGTATTGTCAGTACAAACATCATGCTTACCTCATGTTCACAGATTTTTACTATCACTTTAGCTGTAGCCGTAAGCTTGTGATTGCCTGAAACAATAATATAGATTTATTGTGAACTCTTCACATATTACCACAGCTGATTCTACAAGGTATCAGATTATTCAGATCTAACTGCAATGCATGATGTAGCTGGTACTAACTATTACTGGGATCATTGGATTTAATTTCATGTGTATTCGTATTCAGCTACTGTGGGTCAATATGTTGCAGAACCACCCTCACTGCAAATACAGCTGGATGTATACTGAGGTAGAGTACTGTGCAAAGGTTTTAGGCAGGTGTGAAAAAATGCTGCAAACAAAGAACGCTTTCAAAAATGGAAGCTTTAATCATTTATTTTCATCAATCAACAAAATGCAGTGAATGAACAAAAGAAAAATCTAAATCAAATCAATATTTGGTGTGACCACCCTTTGCCTTCAAAACAGCATCAGTTCTTCTAGGTACACCTGCACACAGTTTTTGAAGGAACTTGGCTGGTTGGTTGTTCCAAACATCTTGGAGAACTAACCACAGATCTTCTGTGGATGTAGGCTTTCTCACATCCTTATGTATCTTTATGTAACCCCAGACACACTCCATGATGTTGAGATCAGGGCTCTGTGGGGGCCATACCATCCCTTCTAGCAATTCCTGTTCTTCTTTCATGCTGAAGATAGTTCTTATGACTTCGGCTGTATGATTGGGTTCACTCACTTAGCATTTTGTAAATTGATAAAAATAAGCAATCATCATTTATATTTCTGAAAGCGGTCTTTGTTTACAGCATTTTTTCACACCTGCCTAAAACGTTTGCACAGTACTGTATGTCTCCACCTGCTCTACATATGTAGGGTCTGACATTTTGGCCCATTCCTCTTTAGAAAGTAGCTCTAGCAAGTCACACTGTATCAAGAGCATTAGGAGTTTGACCAGGCCACTCAACCACATGGATATGCTTTCAGCCATTCCATTGTAGCTCTGGCTGTATGTTTAGGGTTGTTGTCATGCTAAAAGGTGCCTTTCCACCCCAGCTTATAATTTTTTGCTGACTCCAACAGGTTTTTTTCCACAATAGCCCTGTATTTAGCTCCATCCAGCTTCCCATCAGCTGTGTCCAGCCTCCCTGTCTCTCCTGAAGAAAAGCATCCCCAGAGCATGATACTGCCACAGACTTTGTTTCATGGTGAGGAAGATGTATTTAGTTTGAAGTGCAGTGTTAGTTTTCATCAATGCATAGTGTTTCTCATGCAAGCCACAAAGTTTAATTCTGGTCTCAGCACAACTCATAAATTTCATCAACATGTATGATGAATTCCCTGCAGAGCTTTTGGTTGACTGCACCCATGACCTCTTTTGGTTTCCTTACAGCAATTACTTTTTCTTGTAGAGTGTCAACAGATTTTCCCCCAGAGTTAGCATTGCTGGCTGCTTCTCTCCTTTCCTTGTCATTTAAGAATTCAACAGGGCTCCTTGGGATGTCTTTCACTCGGGATGTTTTTTAATAACCTAGACCCTCTAAAGGTTTCCACAACTTTCTCCCTAACCTGTCTGTAGTGTTTCCTTGTCTTCATGATGCTGCTTGTTCACTAATGTTCTCTAACAAACCTCTGAGGCCTTCACCGAACAGCTACATTTAAACTAAGATTAAATTACGCACAGGACCCTCTTTACCAAGTAGGTGACTTCTGAGGGGAGTCGGTTGCACTGACATAAGCACACGTTTTAGATTTTTACTCGCAAAAAATAAATTTAAATGTGTCATTCTCATTCCATTTCCCAATAACGCACTACTTTATGTTGGTATATTACATTAATATCCAATTAAAGTACAGTAAAGTTTGTGGTCTTAATGTAAAAACATTCAAGACGTATGAATATTTTTGCAATACACTGTAGCAGTTACAACATGCAGACCTTACAAAGTATTATAAAATACCTAGAAATTATGTTAATGTTTATAACAAAAACTACAACATACCTCCATTGTAGATAATGCAATTGTGCAAAATCCATTTAACATCTGCCAAAAAAGCCTCTGTGCAGCCGTACATTTTCTTTTTGATATTCTGTGGCACATAAAAAAAAATAACTTGAACAGCCTGAACAGCAATTGTTTCATAATCATTGATATCATTTTACAATGAAAACAGCAGGTGCCAGATCCCTTGACCAGGAGGTTGGCATCAAATTGTAATAAATAAATAAATATGTGAGCACTTCAAATGTACCTTCTCAAGTGTGCAAAGATCCATTGGATGAAAAATATACTCTGCATAATCAGGATGCTGTTCAAGAGACACTGGTTTCTGGAAAGGTTCAGTCTGTAAAATTGAGTACAGAAGAAAAAAAAGAAGATTGAAAGTAAATAAATACTAAGAATTCACAACAAATTCTTTTCCCTAAAGCAAACCAACATGATACCAACATACCAGCATAAGCTCTAAAGGCAGGTCTTTACAAACACCAAAAAAATATAGAAAAAAGCAGTGAAGGAACAAATCATGATTGGGTCTTGTTAGTGATGTGATTGATTACCCAATTAAAAGTCTTTCTCTGCGAGGAAGCTGCATGTGGGGAGCGAGATGACAAGCGCAGATGATCCTGAAAGAGAGTGAGAGGGGCAGCTGTATCCTCACCGTAAGCCATCATATTTACCACCTTCCAGCCATGACAGGCCCATTAGAATACAGTTCATGTGCCTGTTAGTTCTGTTACTGTGAAATTTATCATGCAAATTCAGAATTACATAAAAGAGACCTGAGAGGGGAACAATAAAATGCAGTTCTGGCATTAGTTAAGAGGTGCAGACTGTCGACTGTATGTGCAAGCGAAGAATGCATGCCCTATTTTAAATAAAAATCATAAAGGTGATCCTTTTAAAAAGGAATGTCTCCTCCAGCTCAGTGTAACATTTTGAAGTCATAAAGACAGCTGTTAGAAAACACTTACACCTGGTTGCTTCATCTTTTGTAGAGCAAACTTAAGTAGATAAGAAAGTTGGTCTGTAGTGAGCATCATCATGGCCTTGCTTTGCGTCTCTATACACTCAGCGACAGTTATTTTCTGAAGGACAAAAGACAGAAATCAACATTTTATTCATTTCTTTTCATGGAACTTACAGAGGCTTTAAAGGGGACATATCATGAAAAATCCATCTTTTTAGTCCTTAAATACATTTTCTTGTGTACGTGGAGTCTGTAGGAGTGCAGAAAAGTTTAATTTAGTCTCTTCAGGTGCTGCATAGATATCTTTATATTTAGATTCTGTTTTGGTCATGTTTTCCAATCCATTCAGTGTTCTCTGTCCTTTATTATGTTTTATGAACTGCTATGTCACAGTATTTGCTGCCAAACTAATAAATAAGGTCATGGACCTCTGGTTGACCAAATTGGTCAGCTGACCAAAATGGCGTATCCGCCATTTTTATTTCTCACTGGTCTATAACATAGAATTTAACATGTTAAAATAGGAAAATGTTCAACGGGTATGAGTACTTTTGAATGGGTGTATTTTAATATTTATACACTAAAAGGTCCAAGCATTGTTTACTACACCAACAAGTCTTTCAGATTCTGGGTTTAGTACCTCACATTCTGGACAAAACCAGTCGCCCTCGGGCTCAGCTGGCAGTTTGAGACACTTGGCGTGGTACACCCTGGGGCAGAGCTCACAGCAGAGCACCTGACCCTCGCGGTGGCACAGCCAGCAGTAAAAGTCGTTCCTGCCGTCCTGCGGTACAACATCAACAGGGTCTGTGGTGAGTGCCGGCTGCTTCACATAGTAAAATGGACCATGTCTGAGCTCAGACTGGAACGCAGGCAAAAAGAAGACAAAGTTGGGGATGGTCAAAATCAAGATACAGATTAAAGAAGCCAAGGAAACATGCATAGCATCAACAAAGTCCTGTATATGTACTGAACAAAACGCAGATTATCAAGTGATTTATCTCAAGTCCGTATTTTATATCCTAATATTCAATGGAGTGCAAACATGTAATTAGCGTGGATAGATTTGGTTTAGCAAGAATAATCATACAAATGTAGACTTAACTAGTGGCACTAACAAACAGTTATAATTGCACATTTGTGAATTTCTTTAGGCCGAAAACAACTTCTGATCCCTGTGATTCCATACCTGCAACCTGTACAACTCTGTGCAGCCAATAACAAAAATGTGGGCCTACTTTTATTTACATGGCTTGCAAAGATATACTATAGACTGTGTCCTTTTTTATCAGATCTGATTAATGTCATGTTCTCCCAATAATCAAAGTGTTTTTGCCTGTTGCAATAATGATCACATAAAAAAAAAGAGAGATTACATTGGTTGCTGTCGGTTCATGTGTGTCTGTGTCATGCGACCTGCTCTATGCTGTGCGTGGAGAGCTGCACAGAGAGCAACTGAAACTTTAATCGTTCAATTTTATGATGCTGAAAGCAAAATGCTTCTGAAGCGGAGGAACAGTTTTTTTCAGTAAGCTTAGACCGCACACAATTGACATGAAATATGTTCAGTCTAAATTATTAACAAGTCATATCAAAACAGAGAGTTAGCCGGTATCCAACCCCTCAACAAACTGCTCCACATGAAAACACCAGGGGCAACTATACTGACTGCATTTACTCAGGCACCTTGCAGGTAATGCTTGTGTTCAGGATGTGTTCTGACTATACAGTACTGATGCTCAGTGAACCAAGCAAAAATAAACAGACCGGAGAATGTTGACAGAACGTCGAGTTCTGAGTCTTTTTTAAAGCTGCTAGAGTATATGTAGACGTTCTCTACATCAGCATATGACATTCTACTTTACAAGCTGATCTGAGATATAATCTTTAATGCATTTCTTACAATAAACTTGTTATGATCCACGGGTGTTTGTGTTTTTAATACTTCCAAGTTGTCTATAGTGTTTTTAAGGTCTCACCATATTAGTTCATTACTTTGTGTTTAGTTTCCTAGTCTTATTCTTGTGTTCTATTCTTTGTGCGTTTGGATTTATTTCTCTCATTTCAGTGTTAGTCGTTTTCCTTTGTAAGAAGTTTCTTTGTGTCTTATTTCTGTTTCCCCCTATGTCAGTTAGTCTCAATCCCTCAGCTTCCCTGCTTCTATTCTTCCTCAGCTGTTCCACATCTCTGCTGATTAGCTCTTCAGGTTTCTGTCATTCTCAGCTCTTCCCTATTTAGGCTCCAGGTTTTTCACTGTGCATTGCTGGATTCTTCCATTACGCTGCTCGTTTCTCTGTCCGTGTTCCATGTCCTGTTCTCCTCGTGCCTAGCTGTAAGTTTTGTCTTTTGTTATTATTAAAATCCTTCAATTGACCATGCTGCACCCAAGTTCCTGTCTGCACGTTGTTCCTACAAACCTTGACAAAACTACAATTAGACTTTATTTCAAAATTCTACCACCTCTATGCTTTTTTTGTGTTATTGTGAACACATTTGCACAAACCTATAGGGTATTATTGATTTTTTTTTTTCCTCTGCCAAGAAACAGAAATACTTACACTAATTATGCAAAGAGATACTTTTCCAATTTTTCCATTTTTAGTAATTTTAGAGGAAATAATCATGTTATTTAATTCATAAGACAAGAATAAGGTTCAATGTCTATTTTTCAATAATATACATTTTGGCAGCATTTAAGTTTCGTTAAAGTTCTACAACAACAATGCAAAAAAATTATATACACCATTTCCGAACAGAAGCTTCAACATAACCATCCAAATGTCTGGCTTGACTAACTGGAACACTTTTTTCTGAGTTACTAATTATTACTTTGTCTCTAGTGATCATTATTAAACCCTTAATGATCACTAGAGACAAAGTTTTTTTTGTACTGAGATGTTCATCCTCACCTTTACCTACTATAGTCACTGTTTTTAAAATGCAAAATTTTAAAAACAGTCAAATGTTTGTTTCATTCACGTCAGAAGAATATGACCTCTTCACCGCAATGTGCACGATAAAAGGCATGCAGAAAAGCAGACTGACGTCGGCAAGCTTTCAAATGACTTTACTCTGGTGCTCTTTAAGACCCTGAAATCTTTAGTGTCTGTGTGCTGACATTCTGTGCTGTGCAGTCACATATTGTTTTTCTTTATTTGTCTCATACCTTACCTGTTGAGCTACATAAATATGATCTTCAGAAGTTTAGTAGACCTATTAAGTCTGCAAAAATGTAACAATTGAATCTCAACCATGTGGATTTCTGAATAGAAGTGTAGTTCAAGTAAGTTAATGTGTCTTTGATGTTTCAACAATATAAGCTGCGCTGTTCATTTGGTGTTCATTGCTCAGCTGACAGCTCATTAAGTGATGTGTCTACATGTTTATTTACATCTAAAGTAAATAACTGTATTCTGATCATTCAGGATGGATTTAATTGCCAGGTGTAAATGTTCTACCTTCATCTGAAGCAGATCAGATGGTTGTCTGAAGCCTAGAGCCTTCACGAAAGAAGCTAAATTTACAGAAAAGAAATCACCTCAGACTGAATATGGTTTACATAAATTTTAAACAAAAATCTTGGAATCAGAGGTAATACTGAAATGGTTGGGGCCGTGTTAGCTGCAAACTGGGTATTAATTGAACTTGATAATTTTTCTTACCACAGGCTTAAGATCCAACATCTACATTTCAGTAGTTTTTTATTTCCATTTGGCAGGGGTAGATGATACCTGGTCTTTGCTGCTGCTAACAGCTCCTGGCCTTTTCTTCTTTTTCACTGGAAAGGGTGAGATTTCAGCTGGGGAGTGGCCATTTGATGAATGTGAAGGACTGGGAATCTTTCTCTTCTGAGCCATCCTCTCTGTTGATCCTGCATCTGAAACAACAGATCAATGCCAGAGTTTAAGTCATGGTCTTTTTAAAGCAACAATATAACAAGTGGTACACAGTTAACTAAATACAACAGAATGTTAAAAATAAAAATATTTGTTTAAGTAAAATGCACAAACAAAAATATTTCACAAAAAATGTGTTTCTAACGCTGGGCTGCTTGAAGGCTTTGGGTGTCTAATAGTCTCCTTTTAGCTTTGTTTTCAGAGCATGCCATGTCTTGACTCAGGTCAAGCTAGATTAACTCCTAAACTGACACCCAAGCTACTGTAGCCTGCTATTGCAATATATCCAGAATGGGATTTGACGCAGTCTTGCCCAAATGATCAAGCTTGTCACAAAAAAAACCTATATAGCACCGAGTGGTCTGAGAAAACATATATATAGTTCCACATAATGGTGAGTAATGCAACCCCGTATTAACACAGATACAAGTTTACCTACTGTAGGCTGATAGAAAGCTGTATATCCCTTTGCTCATGGAGAAAACAGGATGCATGATTAGCAAAAAATATTCAAAAATTTAAAAATGATCAGAACACTGGACATCTTCAACGAGTTAGTGCTTCATTTGTGCACTAAACTCGTGCACTATCATTAGAAGGTTTTCCCTACTGCGTGGTGTATCTTCCCGTTTCAACTTAACCAATCACACAGCAGCAACTCTAAATATTTTGGTATCTGGATGTGATGAAGATGGGATGCCTAAATTCAATCTCAGGGTAAAAAAAGGGGATTTTCTGCTGGGATTTTCACACACAATCATCTCTCTGGTGTACAGCAAAAACAAAAAAAAAGGCAGCATCAGTTCTGTGGATGAAAATGCCTCAGTGTCATAGTAAGAGGAGAATGGGTAGAGTGGTGTAGAAGGTGAGAAAGGCAAAAGTAGCTCAAATAACCATCTACTACATATCAAGACATGCAGACTAAAATTTTAAATTGCACAACATGTCAAATCTTGAAACCGATGGGCAACATCAACAGAAAACCACACTCATGCCACTCATGTCAGCTAAGAACAGAAAATGAGTCTACAATTCACACAGGCTCACCAGTATTGAAAGTAAGAGGCTGGAAAAAACATGTCTCAATTTCAGCTGCAACATTCAGATGGTAGGGTCTGAATTTGTTGTTAACCTCATGAAAGCATGGATCCATCCTGCCTTTTATCTTCAGTTTGTTGCTGGTGGTGTCAGTGTTAAAGGAATATATTCTTTTCACACTTTGGGCATTTATTTAAACACAACAGCCTATCTGAGTATTGTTGCTGACCATGGCAATCTCTTTATGACCACAGAGTGCCCATCTTGTGATGGCCGCGTTCAGCAGAATAATGCACCATGCCACAAAGCTCAAATCATCTTAAACGGGTTACATGAAACATGACAGAAGACCACCTTAGGGATGTGGTGGAACAACAGCTTTGCATCATGCATGAGCAACTGACAAACCTACAGCAACTTCTTTTATTTGTTGGCTGCACATATTTGGCCAACAGGGATCACTATCTTTTTGTTGAAACTATGCCACAGAAATTTAAAGCAGTTTAGAATGTGAAAGATTGTTCACTTGTAAGGTGTACCTATAAAGTGGCTTTGACCAGTGAGTGTATTAAGTGGTGTAAATCTTTTTGGTGTATTACCTACTGATTTTGGCAATTCACTTAAAAACAACACTGCACTTACCTTTTGATCTTGTAGAGATCTCCATTTTTTCAGCTTCAGTCTGTTTCTCTGTTCCTTCCTCCTCTATAACACTGACACACAAAGAGAACCTTTAGTATATGCATAAGTTTGATCCCATCTGTTCCTTATTCTGTTATTATTAATTGATTAAAATGATATTGAAGAGCACAGTATTCCTAGTACATCAATGAAAACGTAAGACTTGATTATAAGTAAATCATGTTCAGCAGATTTTAAAGGATGTGTAAAATGCTGTAAATCAAAAATATAATATATAATGTAGTTGTTCACACTTTTTAGCTATATAACTGGTACTTAAACTGTTTTTATCCTTCCAATATTTACATCCATGCCTTTAAACTAACATCTTTTAGCTACATTTTACTTTTTTCTACAATCGTATTTCCTTTTCTCAGTTCATATCATGTCCCCTACCAAATATGCAAGAAAACAAAAAGAGGAAGAAGCACAAATTATAATCATGAAATGCTCGCAAAAGCAGCAAAACGTCATATGCTAACCTTATTACAGCATATGAACTCTTTTCCTAAAATGACTATTAAAAATACTTTGGGTGAACAAAGACATTCATAAAAACAAGAGACTTATTGTATGGTGAGTTTCTTATTTCATTACATTTTAAAGTTTATCAAATAGCGATGAAATTATCATTAGACTGTAGATGCTAACTGCAATATCAAAACAGAGATATATTAACCACCAAAGTGTTAAATGTTGCTGGAATTTGGACCTAATACCTGCACAAAGAATGCTTTTAAAGATGTATTGATTACATAACATGGAGATGAAAACAACATGATTAGTCCTCATCTTTTAGCTGCTTATCAGCTAATGCTAAGTAAGGTAACTTTCAGATGGACGCTTGCAATCTTCAAAATGATTTGGTTTCTATGTTTAACTTGATTCTAGCTCAGATTTCTTGGACAAGGTGCATTTTCCCATGTGTCTGCTTATGCCTAACAGGACTGCTAAAATAATATGAAATGTTTTGCCTCAAGCAGTTCAACAACTTTGTTAAAAGCATCAATACATTAAATGAACTGAGACACAACGTCCTGCAAAATTTTCACAGTTAAAGCCTTAAATATATATATATATATAATATATATATATATATATATATATATATTATATATATATATATATATATATATAAAATATATATAATATATATATATATATATATATATATATATTATATATATATATATCTCGATATAGATATATATATATATCGATATAGAGATATATATATATATTAGATATAGATTTAGATATATGTTTAAGGCTTTAAAAAATTTGCAGGACATTGTGAGCATCAGAATGGGGATTAAGTGACTTTGAACATGGCATGGTTGTTGGTTGTTCGATGTATATATATATACAGTATATACACACACACTCACCAGCCAGTTTATGAGGTACACCTTTCCAGTACCGGGTTGGACCCCCTTTTGCCTTCAGAACTGCCTTAATCCTTCGTGGCATAGATTCAACAAGGTACTGGAAACATTCCTCAGAGAGTTTGGTCCATATTGACATGATAGCATCACACAGATGCTGCAGATTTGTTGGCTGCACATCCATGATGCGAATCTCCCGTTCCACCACATCCCAGAGGTGCTCTATTGGATTGAGATCTGGTGACTGTGGAGACCATTTGAGTACAGTGAACTCGTCAGGTTCAAGAAACCAGTCTGAGATGATTCGTGCTTTATGACATGGCGCGTTATCCTGCTGGAAGTAACCATCAGTAGATGGGTACACTGTGGTCATAAAGGGATGGATAAGGTACTACGTGGCCCAAAGTGTGCCAAGAAAATATCCCCCACACCATTACACCACCTCCACCAGCCTGAACCGTTGATACAAGGCAGGATGGATCCATGCTTTCATGTTGCTGACGCCAAATTCTGACCCTACCATCCGAAAGTCGCAACAGAAATCGAGACTCACCAGACAAGGCAACGTTTTTCCAATCTTCTATTGTTCGATTTTGGTGAGTCTGTGCGAATTGTAGCCTCAGTTTCCTGTTCTTAGCTGACAGGAGTGGCACCCGGTGTGGTCAAGGTTCGATGTGTTGTGCGTTCAGAGATGCTCTTCTGCATGCCTTGGTTGTAACGAGTGGTTATTTGAGTTACTGTTGCCTTTCTATCAGCTTGATCCAGTCTGACCATTCTCCTCTGACCTCTGGCATCAACAAGGCTTTTGCGCCCACAGAACTGCCGCTCACTGGATATTTTCTCTTTTTAGAGATGGTAGTGCACGAAAATCCCAGTAGATCAGCAGTTTCTGAAATACTCAGACCAGCCCGTCTGGCACCAACAAACATGCCATGTTCAAAGTCACTTAAATCACCTTTCTTCCCCATTCTGATGCTCAGTTTGAACTGCAGCAGATCATCTTCACCATGTCTACATGCCTAAATGCATTGAGTTGCTGCCATGTGATTAGCTAATAAGAAATTTGCATTAACGAGCAGTTGGTGTACCTAATAAAGTGGCCGGTGAGTATATATATATTTATTTGTTGATATAAAATATGTATATAGGAAAAAAAAGGTTCAATCAAGAATTAATATTGTGAACAACATAAAACAGACAGCAGCAGCAGCAGCAGCACTGTTTGCAGATGACAAACACATCTGCTGCAAATTTTCAAACTATTATTCTAAAAGAAAGTGATCTGACACAATACCACATAAAAAAACTGAGAGGAAGTATTGTCCAGATTGCCTCATGAATGACTCAGAATATTTGTTTTACTTCTCACGATGGATTGTGAGAAAAATAGCAATGACATGGAATTTATAATCACACAAAAACATACAAACACTTAAATTTACATCAGGAAAAATTAAGCAATGATTGATGAACAGCGTGGTATTGTACAGTTACTTAAAAGGCACCTCTTTCCAATCACCTACCTGACATTTATCATTAAGCATAGAAAAAATAACAGTCTGACATCCACCAAATGATAAAAACTCAACTGAAAGCACAATAACAGATAATACAAAACAAAAAACTACATAATTACAATGACTGTTCTACTAGTGAAAACCCCTGAAATCAAAGCCCTGAGATGCTGTCAACCACCTTTATCCAAGATTTGCCCAACAGTTTTTTTCCTAATATCAGTCATGCATGTTTCAGCTTGATTTCAAGCCTATTGTTGATTCTACCGAGCATATTCTGAAACAAATACAATGTACAAGCTGTTCAGAAGGTTTTGCTTTTAATCCTTCTGTTATTATCCACAGCAGGGAAACACTGCTAATGTAGTTCTGTCTTCCAGTTCAAACAAAAGAACTACATTTGATAGCGACCCTTTTGGACCTCCTCTGCCACATCAAACTGATAGAATAAAAGTCAGAGACAGCGCATGAACAAACACGTCATAGTGCATGGAACTGCCTTTACTGACCTCCATATTTAACCTGTCTGGACAGGCTCATGCAGTTTACAACAACAATACCTTGTGCAAGCCAAGAAAAATAGAAACAACACACAATAGGACAGAGAGAGAGAGGGCGAGAGAGACGGGAAGGCAGTCAATCAGTGCTTCACATTCTGACAAAATATTTCAAACATTCAAGAGGATCTAATGCAGCCAACTTATTGATACATCCTTGTCCACACCCACCTCTTCCATAACAATCATGCCTCAGTGAAGAAAATGATCAGCATACCTTTATTCCTCTCTCACTCGTAGAATCTTCAGCCTATTCTTTTATCGTTATCAATAATTGAGATTGCCGGGGGATGAGGGGAAAAAGATGGGTCCAGGTTTCCCAGAAGGCCTTCTCTCCCTGCTGTTCTCTCCTGCAATTGTCAATCTTTAACCTCAGCTGCAAGCTGCCGATTGGCTCGGGTACCAGACGGAGGTACCCGATTGGGTGCTGGGCTCAGTGTGCAACACAGGCTCTCTGCTCCCCGCTTTCCTCAACCATAGTGCTGCAATGCAGAGAGTACTGATCCTTACTATGGCTACAAAATTTCCCCTTGAAACCTCATATAGACATCCACTGGCTGTGAGCCTTTTTTAAAGATGTGTTAGTTTTAGTGCTAAAGGCTTGACAGAGAGAAGATTAGATCTCCCACCCCAAGGTACTCTCAATCAGTGTATGTGTGGGGCATCCATTTTGAAAAAACAGTCTCTCACTCTCTCTCTCCCTCTGTCTCTCTCTCACCACTGCACACAGAGCACCATGCAAATCGGCTGTTAAGGACCACATGCGGTTTATTATGTGCCTCAGCATGTGGACATGTAACAGTGGCCCAAAATCTGGCCTGTAAATGTCACAGGGCCAGACAGCCGAAACAGTTGGAAGGCATAACAGCAATCTCTACATGCTTAAATACTATTTCTATACCATTCTATAAAGCCATATTTATTCAATGCATGCCTAGAAATCAAAGAAGGACATCAGCTAGCTGAGAACAAAGATAGCCTGTTTTGCATTTTATTGCATTACAAATGTATTTAGAAGCATTAATGTCAATAATGTATGCATGTTAAAACCTAGTAAACATTGTTGGGCCCAGCCATGGCAGGAAAAAAAGGAATGAACTACATAAAAAGACCAAAATAGATTGATAAAAACTTTGAATCCCAAAATATGCAGTTTTAACCCATTTTCATGCACAGAGTCACATCTGGAAGGATGTGACTCCCCCAGCCTCTTAGATCTACAAAACTCTCCGCTGCAGCATATTCTTTCTGTCCTCCACAGGTTGCACTGGGGAGGATGCACGTGTGAGCGTCTTGATCTGCAAGTCCGAATATCCGACGAAAACCTCGGATCCAAAATAAATACGGTCTGCTGTTTGTGTGAAATTAAACTAGCAGCCTGAACCTGACTGTATGAACTTCTGACGAAAAGAACCTCAGCCAAAGATGACAGTGACCCCGATTACATCGACGAAGCGGTTGGTTGTGTCTGGGTGGAAAAAACTGGATTAGGATAAAACAATTTAAATATTATTTATTTCATTGTGGTTTTCTTTGTTTGTGGTGTTTAACTGCTTGAGTGCTAACAGGCCATTGAGCCTAATGCTACAAATTCGTTTTATGAAGTTGATGATGGTTAAAGAGTCAATTTACTCCTGCAACGTGAGCTTAATCGGTTTTATCTGTGTTTTCCCTTCATTTTTCTCACTAACCTGCATAAAATATGTCTGCAGAATCCGTATAAACATGCTAATTTGTGTCTCCGTAAATCTCAGCTGCTAATGCTAAAGCTCTGCTAATGCAAAGATGATAGACACCATTAGTTTTGCTGTGTTTACTACATAGTTCATTCTGTTTGTGCTGCAATATTTGCATTTGTGGTACAAGTTGCACTTAGAGGTGTTGCTAATTAGCACCGCACCTACTATTTTCTTTGTTGTTTCTTATCTTGATTACTGGGTTCAGTTGTTTTTATTTGTTCCTTTTTACTAACTTTTTACAGAAATGAGCAGTAAATGTAGCGAGAAGTCCAAGAATGCATTCATAGATTAAAAAAGGTTTGCCCCCAAAGAGTCTGCAGACAGATAGAGATAGACAATTTGCTATAGCATACAAAGTACAGTGATGTACAGCATAGTTGCAGTCAGTCATAAAATGCAGAGCACAACGATACACAGTATCCAGTTTTTTCAAATACTGGGCAGAGATCTGCTCATGAATAACAGATCTCCACAATTCATCAGGGGGAAAGCGGTTGAAATGATCAAGTGCTTTGTGACTTGATAGAAGAAACATTTTTTTTTCTAAAGAAACCCAATTTAAGTTTTAGTTTAACAACCAGTTTATCAATATGAGGCTTGAAAGATAAATTCCCATCAGTCAGAATACCTGACAATACCTGACAATAAACCCTTTACCAATTAATAAGCTGGGGAGAAGAGGTGGAAGCTGCTTGCCATTTAAAATTAGCATGGTTTCTGATTTATCTGCATTTAAAACCAGCTTAAGCCTAATCAGACATGCCTGAAAAGTATCAGATGCAGACTGCAGAAGTTTAAGTGATTGAGAGACTATACGAGATGAACAATAAATAACTGTATCATCGCCATAAAGACACAGCATCAGGCAAGTTATCACACATGTTGTTCACATAAATTGTGAACAATAATGACACTAGTATGGAACCTTTAGGCACTCCCTCTATGACAGGAAAGAAAGAAGAAGAGGACCCAGCAGCTTGGACACACTGTGTTCTACATGATAAGTAGTTTGAAAACCGGCTTATAGCCTGGTCAGATAACATAATCTTGTGGGGTCTATTCATCAGAATGACATAATCAACATTTCTTGCCTTCACGGCACTTTACGTATTATTGCTCACGCTGCTCATTCGCCTTTCTCAGGCCTACGTAGGCCCTCCCACTCGCATCATGCTTCTTCATCACGCTTTCATGTCACATTCATTCATCTCCCTCTATTCTTACTTTGTCTAACTCATTCCTCCTCGCTCATCATTCCATATCTACTTCCTAGCCCGGTACTTCCGGCATTTAACACTTTCCACTCCCGCTGTCAGTCTTATTACCATCTGATCCTATTTCAGCCTCGGCCTGGCCTCTGCCTTTTGGGGAAGGACGACTCTAATTCTAATTCTAAGACATTCATTCAAGTTTTTGTCATTCTCAGCATTCATGTCTTCCTCTGGGGTCTGAGCACCAAAGTAATAAATTTTCGTTGTGTAACTTCTCTAATCGCATTTTGTGTTTCTTATTGTGAGTCTCTACAGGATTGAAATAGAGTTATGACGAAAATTCAATCTGAGAGACTCATCCGCACCTCCAGCTTCATCCAATGGCTCCTCCGTGCGTCTCCGCTCCAACCAATCAGCATCAAGTCCGCAGTAATCCCCAGCCAATAATCCTTCAGGGCTCTGCATTTAAAGTCACCCATCCATGCATCTCCCAGCTGTCAGCCAAGCTTCGACCCTCCTCCACCCCATCGCCTCCATCCGGATTCTCAGCTCCTCCAGTTCCCTTATCGTCAGGCTTCCTCTACATCACCAGTATCGGGTCCCGGGGGAAGACAACTCTAATTCTAATTCTAAGACGTTCATTGAAGTTTATGCCTTTCTCAGTATTCATGTCTTCCTCTGAGGTCTGAGCGCCAAAGAAATAAACTTTCGTTGTGTAACTTCTCTAATCGCATTTTGTGTTTCTTATTGTGAGTCTCTACAGGTTGAAATCTTTTTGTACATATTAAAATGTGTAACAAAATAAAAGATCAAAGTATTACTAGTTGCGATTACAAGGAAAGCTCAGTTTTATTAGCCACACCCAAGCCTAATTATTGCCTTACAAGTGGAATTAATATACAACTTAAAAAGAACCTGTATGATAACATGAAGTAGGGTAATGATCCCATAAAACAAAACATCACGCCCCAAACTAAAAAAAATTCAGGACCAGATGGGAAACAAATCATTGACATCAGTGTGGAAAGGCAAAGTCATTTCTGAGGATTTGGGACTCCAGTGAACTTCAGTGAGAGCCATCATCCACAAAGGGAGAAAATCTGAAATATTGCTGAACCAGTGGCAAGACTGGCCAGGAGAGTCTAGTTTTCCAAAACTATTACCAGAGCACTTTGAAGACTTGTCCAGATCGTCATGAAAGAATCCAGAACAAATTCTAAAGCACTGCCCACCCCACTTGTCTCAGTTAAGTTCAGGGTTCGTGAAGACTGAGCAAAGATTGCATCCATGGGAGAATCCTAAGGCTAAAACCACTGCTGACCAAAAACAACCATCTCACATTTGCCAAAAGACCATTTTAATGATCCCCATGACTTTAAGAAAAATAGTCTGTGGCCCGATGAGATATAAGTGAAACTTTATGGGAAGGTGTGCCCCCTGTTACACGTGGCTTAAAAATGAATATACAAACAGACGTGGTGGGTCTTTTATTGTTTTGCTTCTTCAGGACCAGTAATTTGCACAGTACCAGTAATTTGCCATAATTTATAAAACTATGAATTCTGCATCTAAAAAAGTCCTGAAAGGGAATGTCTGACCATTTTTATAACCTTAAGGTCAAGTGGACCTGAGTTGTGTAGCCTTTTATCAAATGCGTTTGACAAATGAAATGAAATGAAATGAAAAGAGCTGCACAATATTTCTGGCCATCTATCGCATCAGTGATGTCATTTACCACTTGAAGAGCAGCAGTTATTGTACTGTACTTTTTTATAAAACCCTGAATGGTGCTGTGAAAGCAGACCAGTTGAATCTAAGAACATTAATTAGTTGATCTCCAACCAATTTATCAAGATCTTTGGAAAGTACACACAATTTAGAGGTCAGCCTATAGTTGTTGACTATATACGGATTACCACCTTTCAACAGAGGAAAAACATAGGCAGACTTCCATATACAGGGAATCTTATTTTCAGAAAAAGCTAGATTGAAGATGTAACATAAAAGGTTCTGCTATAAAATCTACGGCTGAACTTAGAAATAAAGGCTTAGGATTGTCAGGTTCAGCAGATTTATAAGGATCTAATCACTGTAAGTTCCTATTAACCTCTGATAAACCAAAAGGAGACAGTCTGAATCTTGAAGCCCAATCATTAAAGTCCAGTCCTTAGACCAGCCATTATCTTGATCTTTTAAAAGACTAGACAGCTCAGCAGTGAACCAAGGGTAATTTGTACCCTACTCTCGAAATTTATGGAAGGGGTGTGTTTGTTAACCAAAAAATTCTAAACATCATAAAAGTATTTCCAAGCCAATTCTACTTTAAAGAGAGATATCTTGCTCACAGAAATGTTTCACATCTCGTTTAAGAATTAATCAAGGCCTTGGTTTTGGCAGTTCAGCTCGTCTGACAATGGCTATAGCACAATGATCGCTTATGTCATTTGCAAATACAACAATGCTTGAATACTTACGGGAAAAATTAGTTAAGAACAAGTCAAGAACAGAGGATTTTAAGATTTAAGATTTAAGATTTGGGCATGCGTCATTAACCATTTGTGTTAACTTAAAATCAGAACCAACAGATTTAAAAAAAACAGATACATGGGATAGCAAGTCCAAATTCAAATCAAATGTGAGAAGAATCTCATTAAAATCTAAATTTAAAAGCTGGGTATTCAAAGCTAACAGGGTTTAACTATTAGCTATATAGCTTACCCACAACAGTGATAAAATGACCCAAAAAAAGCTTCAACTTCAAAACAAGAAATTCAAACTGTCTAGTTAGGGAAAGACATCACTGGACCGTAACATGAAATTTCTGTTTGACATATATCACAATGCCACCACCTTTTGTAGGACAGTCACATATAAATGCATTATAACCTTTGATGGCAATCTCTCTTCCTGTAATGGATTTCTTTAGCCAAATTTCCGACAAAACCAAAACGTCAGCTTCGGATGTATTAGCCCAAATTTTCATATGGGCATTAAACTCCTGACATTGACATTTATAACTCCAAGCCCTGATCTAGATTTAAAGTCACTTGGAGTACTGAGAGTCAGTGCTCCAAGTACTCCAGTACTCCAGGGTTAGGTTCAATATTAACAGACAATAATAGCAAGAGAGAAATTATACTTTTATTTCTTACTGAATGTGTAGAAACAGATTGGGTAAAACTATGCCTAAACTGTAGTATACTTTGGCTTAAGGGATAAGAATAAAATGAGAGCAACCAGTCATAAACACTGAACAATGAAAGAAAATGGGAGGAAATTAATTAATAAATATACACAGACCATGTAGGACAGGACTCGACCGAGAAGATGACCCAGCTTTTTCTAGGGTACATATAATGTTCAGTAACTGTAAAAACTCCTCCAGCTCGTAAGCATACCAACTGTAATTGACCACTTTCGAACTGAAGATGGTAAACTGAGAGAAAAATGATAGTCAAGTTTATTTATATAGCGCTTTTCAGCAACAAGGCACTCAAAGCCTGATAGGAGAGCAATTACCGCAGTTGTCAAGATGAAAACATCAGCTTGCAGCCACAGTCTAGTGGGAGCTAGCTACTCAAAGGCTATTCTTTTATGTTACTAGCCTAGTTAAAAAGTTTGTTGACTGAAGTATTTTAAATGGATGCTGAAGTATTTTGTTAATGAATTCTTGTATTTGGAGGGAAGTTGTTCGTTTACTCTTGATATGTGCGCAGGGCTTGCTGTTTGAGAACGCCAGTATGCAAATTCCCTCCATCTACTGTTTTATAGAACCACACTTACCAGGCAGGTATTCAAAAACCACAACTAACAGAGACTGAGAGCTGTTTTGCTATTAAATCCTGATAATCAGGTGGTGCCCCGACTTGGTAACTTGATTAAAATCACTAACTTTGTTATTATTTCCTGTAGGCACTTATTAATAGTTATTCATAGTCAAATCAAACATCATCAACATAATCTACAAAAAACTCAATATTATTTATTATTGCAATGTTTTTGTCAGGATTTTAGATCACTAATGTACAAAAAGATAAGTACATCGTTTGATACCTGGATTTCTCGTTTGAAAGTCTAATCTCTTCTCTAAAAACCTGATGTAGAGTTTGTCTTTGGCCATTATGTCCCTCCATTCAGTGTAATCCACGTTTCCAAGATCAGATTGCATGTGTAACAGGTCCAAGAGGGGACACAAGGCAACTCTCTCCACTTCATTCTGGGGTATCCCAGGGCTTCCCAGGTCATAAGGAATATGATAAGACAAATAAGGAGAACCTGGGTCTGCCCCAGGTTTTGGAAGCAACACCTGAATTACTGGAGCTATGCAACTCTCACTCAATCCCACCATCAGTTCTGGTTCTGGTCAAGTGTCTCTTTCCAGAGGGACATACCCTGAAAACTTACAAAGTGAGATTCCCAGGAGATATCCTAATCCTGATTAGCCAGAACCACTGCAACCAACTTCTTTCCATGTGGAGGAGCAGTGGCTTTACTACAAGTTTCCACAAGATGACAGTGCTCCCTGCCCTTTCTCTACAGATGAGCCTGGCTACCCTTATATGGGTGGGTATATTGAGAGGTAGTCTGTTATAGCACATAACAGACTAGATAAATACCCACATTACTGTAGAGGAGGTCCAAATCCATCTATCAAACTCCCGCCCCATCCTACCATAACTCATGAAGACACCAAAATACTTGAATTTGCTTACAAAGCCTTTTGCACACTAAAAATGCACACAGAACAACAACATCCACAAATAGAAAAGATGTGACCCTTAAGTTCCCAAACCTGATGAGAGATATCAACCAACACCACAACGAGAGTTGGTGACAAGGGACAGCCCTGGTTGGGTCCAATCCGCACTGACAGCAATCTGACGTTTTTGCAGACAATGCAGACACAGTTCTTTCTTTGGTTATACAAGCACCAGATAACACTTAAATACATCTCTGGCACCCCATACTCCCCCATCTCCCAAGAAAAAGCCTGAGAAGACATGGTTCCAAGTCTTTTCCAGATCCACAAAACACAGGTGGGCCGGGTAACCAAACCCCCATGACCCCCACAACAATTACTCCATTGTTCCAAGGCCAGAACAAATGTCCCTCTGCCGGTTTGACAGCCAGTTTGAGCCTATTTCCATTTCCAAATTAATTAGACCATTTAGGTGTCATGGTCTAATTAATTTGGGGATATCAGTTTTAAGGCTTTTTTTTAGCATATTCATTTTATTTATTTGACCTTTATTCAGGTAAAATAACTTTCAAGAGCAATCATACATTTGAAATTTTTAACGAAGAACAAGGCATAGCGGCTATATTATGCATTTTCACCAAGTAACTGGTACTAAATCTTGGAATATTTGTGTTAAAAAGATACGATTGTTGTATATAGTTACATAAAAGGAACTTATATTTACAAGGGATTCTAGAGGGGATTTATATATTCAGGTATCAGACTAACTAGGCTGCACGTGCATGTTTATTGAAGAGTTAGCCACACCAGTCCTGGAATGAGGGGATTAAACACATTCCTAGACAGCATCATTATATTCAACGAAGCAGCCACACCGCAATCCCCCTGGTATATATTCAAATGATAGCAGTAAATCACTTTAAATAAATATATTATCATCATAATATATTACAATTCCCATTTAACACTTCTAACAATAAACTATTAGAATAAGTAATCAAATATAACATTTTAGATTGTGTATTTGGATAAGCGACATCAGTATATATTGACATATATAGGGAGAGTAAAACCAGATCAACTTCTATACAGATTCTCAACCCTCTCAGAGAGAAATCTCTGCAAAGCTTTTACAGATGAAGTCCTTCCCACCTTATTTCCCTCTCCCTTACATACAAATCACCAGTGTGTTTGGAGCAGAGGGACAGAAAGGGGAAGCTTTTTAAAATGGCTGACACTCAGCAGTCAAGATTAACGCTGGGGGTTGGGTTAGGGGGTAGTGCAGGCCAATAGGCTCCACCAGTTCCTAGAATCTTGTAAAATTAAGCTGGAACATTACTTACTCCACAGATAATTGGTATCTTAAAAACAACTAACAGAAAGATAACTTGATTAGAAGATTCCATATCATGTTTTTTTTTATTTCCCAATAAAAATGCCATAAATTTGAAGTAAACAAGGTGTTTGATGAAATGTGAAAAAATTTGCCAATCAGACATAGTCATAATCTGTTCTTCAAGGCGTTGTTAGTCTGCCAAAGCAACCCTGCTGTCTTGATCTTATACTAATTTAAGGCAAAATTAAACTTGCTGTGCTGTCAGTTTCCCATCTTTTTATTTCTCTGGGAACATCTCTGCATTGCTGCCTGTCTCTTCCACCCTGCTTGCTTCACTCATAAGGTATGCCATTTTGACAACATAGGCCAGACACAGCTGTAATGCAGTTTTGTCCTCAACATAAATGAAATAGAGGCTTTTGCCATTAGTATGTAACAACTGCATTGCTGATCTAATTATATCCTCACTCCAAGCTGCACCCATATGCTTTAGGGAAACAGATATTTTTCCCTCACCCTATCTGTCAAACAAACCTCTAATATTAGACAGGCACTGATCGAACACTGTGACTGGTGATGTTTCAGCAAAGTATTACACGTGAAAAAACAAAAGTAGGGCTTACCTCAGTGGCTGCATGGCTAAAAACTCTGTATGATATGTCAGTGTTTATTAAAACATGGAGGACAGCCCTGTCAGCCCTCAACCAGCATAGAGCACAGCCACGACTCTCCAAACTG
This sequence comes from Crenichthys baileyi, assembly GCA_036173005.1. NCBI lineage: Eukaryota > Metazoa > Chordata > Actinopteri > Cyprinodontiformes > Goodeidae > Crenichthys > Crenichthys baileyi. The sequence goes on from JAHHUM010001759.1 coordinate 184,692, forward strand.
ACTCCACTGTTTTGATAAAAGCCATGCTCAGACTGGCCTGGCATGCAGAGCAAATGTAACGCGGCTGCTGATTGGCTAGTGCATTTCCGGGCTGGTTTTCTTTTGTTTAGTACATGTGAGGTGAAACACAGCAAGACAACCCAGGTCCAAATCATCACGATCACCCACCGTATGTACAGAATAGGCCAAAGAGCCAGTCTTTGTTTTAACTGTGAAGAAACGTTATGTTGGGAACAAGCCTATATTTCATTTGAAGGGACTTGACCCACAGGTTTCTTCCTGAAAATCAAACTTTAATGGTTCCAATAAACGCCAGTTACTCATTCAATTGGTCATTGTTTAACTTACCAGAGTTTCAAAACTTTGCCAAACTTGAGAAGAAACAGGCTGAATTACATTCATATGATTCACCTAACATTGACCTTTGAATTGGTGTTACTGCATGTTCACTTTGTGGCTTTATGGAGTTCCCCCAACATGGGCAATAACATCTGCTGCAAGATTCCTAAAACCCTGACAAGAAAATACATTTCCCGTTATTTAGTAGTTTAATTTCCATCCATCCATCTATCGTCTATATCCACTTATACTTGCAGGGTCTCAAGTGGGCTGGCACCTGTCACCAGCGGTCATTGGGTGAGAGGTAGAGTACACCCTGGACAGGTCATCAGTCCATCACAGGGAAACTAAGAGACACACAGGATGCATGCACTTACTCATTCTCAAAGGCAATTTAGAAAGGCTAATATTACTAACATGCAGGCTTGCGGATGGTGGGAGAAGCCAGAGTACCCAGAGAGAACCCACACATGTAGTGAGAGCACATGCAAACTCCATGCAAAAAGATCTCCGGCTGGAATTCGAACCCACAATTTTTTTCCTATAAGGTAACAGTGCTAAAGCCCTAGTTTGATTTCTGCTTGCATCTATTTGCTGGAGGTTCTTAGTTACATTTTTTCATTTTGCGTTACTAAAATCTTTATTTTTACAATCTTTACATCTGTCAGTCCACACCATTTGCTTACAGTCAGGCTAGAAGAAACATATAGTCCCTCCCTTGGATTTTGAGCCACCTTCAGGGTCTCCTTCAACAGGGACAGCACAACGTACCTGGTAAATTTAATCCGGTGGAGATGGATGCTGACAGACAGAATTGAAAAACCCAAATAAATTCTGTGGAATTAACCAAGAACCTCTGGCAGAAACCTCTTTTTAGAAGATATTCAACTCACACCCCTGAGAGAGTTATTCCCATGTCCTAGAGATAAATCCTAACATGGAACCCCTATGGACAATATTTAAGACCTCCATTACAAGGGGGAGGTGAGGCCAGAAGCTGTTGATCCCTGTCCCAGGTGCAACCAGCTGACCCATTAATCTAGAGACCAGCAGAGATGGAGGCCATTGAGAAGAAGGAGGAGGGTTTTAGGGCTTCGCTGTCCCAGGGGACACATATAGCATGTTCAGAAGGACTGCAGCTTCTGTGGTTGTGGAAGAACAATTTAAGCACGAGCATGGAGAGGTCATGTAAAAAACTTTTGGTTAGCCTCAAGGATGTTCTGGTAATCTGTTAGATTACCTGGAAAGAGAAAGTAGAGTATGACCCTATCCTTGGTTTAGATTGACAACTGCTGACCCAGACGATGGTAATTGTTGAATGGTGCAAGGAGCAATTGGAGGATCTCCTTAATCCGTTCACCTTGTCCACTTTTGAGGAGGCAGAGTCCGAAGAGGAAACTGAGTTCATTATTATGGCAGAGGTCTCCAATGTAGTAGGAAAGCGCAAGACCACAGAGCAAAAGCAGTGGGTGCTGAACACCCTGGACGTTGTGGGGCTTTTGTGATTGACAACCTCTTCAATGTTGCAAGGAGAACCAGGACAAGGCATATGGAGTGGCAGACCAGTAGCAGACTAATGTCTCAATTTTAAAACAGAGGAAATCAGAAAGTGTTTCTACTAAAGTAAGGACAATTTTCGGCCTTACTCAAAGTTTATTTTAGGATTCTGGAAAGGAAACTCAGACTGATCAATTCTCATTTTCAAGAAGAGGAGGTGGTTCTACTCTTACAAAGTTGCAGAGGAGGTCATGTAAGATTCATTGTCTAGTCCATGTCTTTTTAGCAACATTATAATATGGGCTTTTTTTTACAGTATTTGGCACTAACACAGTTTATATCAGGAAGGATGAATAGAGAAATGTACCAGGACACTCTGAAACAAGTGCGGATTTCCAAGGAAAGCAATGGTCACCATGCATGAGATATCTTGTTGTCATTACCACAAAAAGATGTTCCACAAAGTATTCAATAAAATCCTCATTCCCTGAGGGATTTCAGTTCTCATTCTTAACTTAATTTTTTTTGACTAATTTGCCTTCGTTAATTTGTATGTGTGGATTATTTAGGTGGTCACTAAGATCTGAATTTTAGGTCAATGGCCCCAATAGAAAAATTTAAACTAAGAAAAATAAAAACCTGTGTTCAATACTCATTTTGCCTGGGGTAAATGTTGTTAATTACAAAGAAGAGGATGCACCTTCAGGGTTATTTTTTGAAACTCAATAATCTCAGCATTAAAAACTGTCACATTTCTTGTTTGTTCACACAAAGTCAGCCAATAAAGTTAATTTTGATTCTGAAAAGACAATTTGCTAGAGTATTACTAGCAAAGAAACTGGGTGTTGAAAAACAAGTACCTCACTCAGCACACTGTGGGCTCATTTTTCTTCAGCAAAAGGAAAAACAGTACTGACCTATTGTGGGTAACCTTAATTGAAAGCGGAAAGACACAACCTATTAAATCTGTGATTGTAGTCTAAGACTACAAATGAAAATCAAGCAGTACAGGATTCATATGTATATAAATTAGTTCAAAATGCAGTCATAAAATGTGGAATCTGTTCTCAGTTGTTTTGTGGGTTTAATACAAGATGCATTATTTGTGCAGTATATTTCTTAACCACTTAATTTCTCAGCTCATACATACACTCACTGGCCACTTTATTAGGTAGGCTATACCTTTTAGCGTCTCGGCCAGTCACGAGGTAGCTGCTTGTAATGTATTTAGGGACCTAGTGACATGGTGACGATGATGAAGTTCCAACTGAGCATCAGAATGGGGAAGAAATTAGATTTAAGAGACAAGAAAGTGGCATGGTTGTTGGTTCCAGATGGGGTGGCATGAGTATTTCAGAAACTGCGGATCTACCCGGATTTTCACACAGAACCATCTATCGGGTTTACAAATGAGAAAAGAAAGAAATATCCAATGAGTGGCAGTCATGTGGATAAAAATGCCTTGTTGATGTCAGGGGTCAGAGGAGAATGGGCCGACTGGTTTGAGATGTTGAAAGGTAATGATAGCTTGAATTACTATTCACTACAAATTAGTATGCAGAATCCAATCTCTGAATGGAAAAATAGGAAACTAAGGCTAAAATTCTTACTGGATAGCCGAAGGTTGGACAACACCAGATTAGAAAAACATCGCCTGGTCCAATGTGTCTGGATTTCAGCTGCAACCTTCAGAAGGGTCAGAATTTGCCATAAGCAGCATGAAAAGCACGGCTCCATCCTGCCTTTTATCAACTCTTCAGACTATTGGTGGCGGTGTAATGGTGAGGCTGATGTTGTCTTAGCATACTTTGGGGCCCTTAGTAGCTGAGCATTCCTTAAACTCCACAGCCTATCTGAACATTGCTACTGACCATGTCCATCCCTTTATGACCACAGTGTACCCATATTGTGCCGGTCACTTCCAGCTGCACAATTCATCATGTCACAAAGCTAAAATTATCTCAAAATGATTTCTTGATCATCACAATGAGTTCAAAACAGTGCAACAGAGCACCTTGAGAATGCAATGAAACAAGAGAGTTGCATCAGGCAGCCAGTCATTGTCAATATGGACCCAAATCCCTAAGGATTGTTTCGAACACATTGTTAAACTTATATCATGTAAAATTAAGGCAGATTTGATGACAAACAGAGTCAAACTCACAATGTTTTAAACACACAACTAACAGAAGAATGAATATATGACATCAAAAAACAAGTAAGTTAACCTTATGTTATAATGATACTTTTCCAAAGGGGAATGTTCTTTTATCAAGTTAATACCTAGTTATCACTGCTTCACACTCATTTTGCCAGTGAGCAGATGAACGTGAACCTCCCAATACACAACTGATTAACAACCTCCCGAAAATGCTTTGCCTATATTTTGACGAGAAAAAAGAGAACATTGTTACATTGTAGTTACATCCCACAGACAGACCTACATTTGTAATACACTCATCATTTCCCCCCAGTAGCGTTTAATGTTCAGTGTGTGCCAGTGGCCTCAAATGAGTCTCCCAGACTCTAATTTTAGACTGACTGGTAATGAGCCCAGCTCTCCTTTAGATGGCGCCCAAGCTGCAGTCTCACTGAGAGTTCCTTCATGTAAGGGTAAAGTTTATCTGATTTAGTTTTAGTATTACTATTTTCCCCTCTTATTTACTAATTTTTGAAGTCTGTCTACCCTAAAAACAGAGATGTGTACGACCCAGCCTTTGGCCAATAGTAGGCTTGTGAATCAGAACAATCTTCTGAGAATTAAAAATTTTGTCAAGAATTATAGCAGTTTCACTTATTAGTCTGTTTTGTTTTCATCAGCACATATGCTTTTGATTTGAAGATTAAAAAAATTATGACACACATAACCATGCATTTTACATATTGCAAAAATAGAATTCAATATGTGAAGAATTTACTGAAAACCATTTATGCAGTTTAATTTAAAGTAGACTAATATGTCGCTTTTGAGATTTACAGCATAAAGTCTAAGTAAAGGAGGAAGGGGTGCTTGGTTTGGAGAAAAGCAGCAAGGCTATTTGCTGCTGGCTGTTTGCAGGTAAACCAATCTGAATACATTAATGATTATGGGGCTATCTCCTGTCCTTTCAAATTGTTATCTCCTGTCCTTTCAAAGTGGAGTGGGGCAAGTAGGGAGGAAGCTCCCTACTTGCCCCTCCCAAAAGGATAAAGTGTCTCACATTTACTGACGGGGGATGAGGGGGAGGCAGGGGCCATAGGTTAGCATGTTTAGTGGGGGAAGGGGCACAAACAGACTCTATGGGACTCCACGGAATGTAACTGAGCCTCTCTTTCCAGTCAAACCTACAAAACACCTGCAAAGTTTAAAAGTTTCTATTTAGTGACTTTATCAACTTGTAAATCATCAAGTCCTTTTGTGAGCAATTTGGACATACCTGAATGATGTGAATGCATGTTTATAAGTTTTTGTTGTGAATTTTACTTCCTAATTTCTGTATATTCACAATTTTACATATTTCACCTCAATTTTCATAGTGAAAGGGCAGACAGAATTTTCTTCTCACAGCAAAGAGCAAGTAAAGAACAGTAATCTGTTCAACCCCCAGCCCCCAAGCCCTTTAACCTCACACTTGTCCTATTGCTCTCAAGCCAACCTTGGCCTTCACTCCCTCCACACTTATAACAATTTGCTTGACAGATCACCATTGAGAAAGTTCCCTGTATCATCTGAGCCAACTCAAAGATGATGTTACTAACCGTTTAATTTGCTGCAGCAGGAATATAATCTATTTACAACCTTAAAACTATCTATCAAGGTAAAATTCTGTGAAGAGGTAAATTTAGTCTTCAGTTTAATGACATGAGGTAAAAGTCATAGTGGCTATTTTGTAGGTCTCTTATCAAACTGAATCAGTTTATTGTCATTAAATTGTATGATACAAGCAGAAGAAAACCAGACAACATGTCTCTGGTATCTAAAACAGCATGAAAAATCATTAAATATACTTATAATGAAACCAGAAATTACAAAAAAATCCCACCAAATGGATAAAACATATAAAACAGGCACAATGTTTAGAGTCCTGTTCCTGCAGCACACACTAATAAGACCCCTCATTATCTTATGCAGGCCCCTATTTGGCTGCCATATTGCAGTACTTCACTCACATGCAGTCTGTAGACACTCCCAGCTCTGTAGAATGTTGTAAGGAAGTCAATTTTGTGAGTTTAATGGCTTTTTCTCTCGTACCTTGTTGTTAGCCTCATCTATCAACCACTCAGCAGGCCAAATTTGTGGAGTGCACGCCAAACAGTTTCCACAACTTCTCATAACTGAGCTGTGGGTCCCTGCAGCTCTTCAGAGATACTATGGGGCTCCTGCGATGAACACTCTCCTTGCCCGGACTGTCAGTTTAGGTGGACGGCCATGTCTTGGTAGGTTTGCAGATGTTTTTGCATTATAAACATCTACACAACTTTAAACCTGTCTAGTGTGTTTTTCAGTCTTCACGGTGCTGTTTCTTCACCAGTTTTTTCTTAACAAAACTCTGATGAGGCCTTCACAGAATTGATGTAGTTTTACTGAGATTAAATTACAAAAAGACTTACCCCATTTACTTACAAGTTTACTTCTGACGGCAGTTGGTTGCGCTAGATTTTATTCAGGTGTGTCAAAGCAAAGGGGATTTCATATAAATACACATTACCTTTTTCCTTTTTTTATTGTAAAACATTTTTAAAAACAGTCATTGCTTACTTTCCGCTCTGCCACATAAAATCTCAAGAAAATATCAAGGACACAATGTTTGTGTTACCAACCTAGAATAAATTTCTAAAGCACATTAGAGCATTGATAAATGTTTAAATGGAAAAAATAAATACATGTGCTATCTAACTCATAGTGTATACCACAATAATGTAATACTAGGTAGGAAACACATTGAAATAAGTGCTTCTCTGTCTATAAATAAAATGTATAGTCTCTCTCTCTCCCCAAAATATCACTGTCATATAACCTGGGGGTTACTAGTGTGCCTGTAGTTCATTTTCACAACGTGTCAGTCGTTTGATTCAGCTCAAAATGGAACACAACTACGTTACCCAGGATGCATTTCGTTCTTCTACAAGCTAGCTCCCTCCGCTCTGGGAGTGTTTCCCATTTAAACAAACACGGTATTGCCGAAGATGGCGGAGAGTTTGTAGAGGCTTTAAAGAAGCTGGTGCAGTCAATGAAAGCGTCGAAGCCGGTAAGTTTTTCCCTCCTCTGAGTGCTTTGCGATGCAGTCACAAATAATTCGTGAACGCTGGCCCTGCTGTGTTTCTTCGGGATTTTTTGTTGTTGTTGTTGCAGAAGCAGTTGGTGCTGCTTCGCTTCCGAGCAGGCTGTGGTTTTTAAGCCACCGTGTTAAAACGAGCCGCCTTAACACTGTAAATTTGTTGTATGATTTCGGTCGTGTAGTAATACGTCCTGCGCCGTGAATATCACAGTAATAAACACCGAACTTCAGTTGATAGTTTGTTATTCTTACTGGTTTTCGCGTTTATACCCGTTTCCATTTTTACGCTAGCCACAAAGTTTTACGAGACATTGACTTTGATTCGCTGGGTTGCTGTAGACTTCCTCCTTACACTCAACTTAACAAAAAAAATATGTGCTATTATGTGCTTAAAAGACGTTCTTTATTACATTTTTGTATTTTTAAAAACTCTATAGCTGAGTTGACAACATTCATTGAACGCAGCATAGCCCAGTAGGTTTGGGAAGTCAATCTTGTTTGAGAGGGACCAGTTCTAGTTCATCTGCTGCTGGTGGGTTCATCGGTTCCCCACCACAGGGTCTGCAAGTCTTGGTATGACTTTAAAGCAACATTAAGATCACGTTAAATGGGCTAATATGTGTCCCTCATGTTACATTAAAACGCGTAAAAACAGAATATTAATTAAGAAATGCCCAAATTCTTCATTTTTTAAAAGATGTTGCCATTAATCTTTCGGTGAATGTTTGATGAAGCCTGGTTGAAATAAATATTGAACATGTAACTGTCTTTTTATAGTTCTTTATTCAGGAAAAAGGTCAGATCTTAAGAAGTTACATTTGAAAATTATGATGCTTTTTTGATCATTCCAGTATTTTTTAACGCTTTTGACATTCATACCCTTTTTTATTTTTGCTCGAAGTAAAAAAGCATGCTCTCATATGTAAAATCATTTATTCTGCATATCTGTGTTTGAAAACAGCGACTAACAGGCTATTAAGTCGATTTTTTTTTTTTTTTTTTTTTTTACCACAAATTTTCACATCAAATTAAACACGGTGTTGTTAAACCAATAGTTTGGCAAGTGAATAAGTAGATCGTTTGAAATCTCTTTGTTTACTTACGATATCAACTGCGATTTTTGAAACCTCTACCAGCGATATCAAATAAGAAGCGGTTATTGAGGGGATGGCACAGCAAATCTGGTGACTGAAACAAAATGTCAGTTCCCAACTCACCTATGTACCTAAGCAGTAACTCTGGCCATGTCGTTGAAAAAGAATGGAATTCATTATATATATTTATATTTATAATATATTATATATTATTTTATAATAATATATTTATTATTATAAAATATTATATATATATATATATATATTATATATATTAATAATTCAAAAAAAAAACACAGCATACAAAATGTTGTAACCGCCAACAGAATATTCATCAGAACAGCTGGCATACATTTTCTAACTTAGTTTTTTTGAATTACTGTGAAAGCTTTAGGCATTGTGATCAGCTCTAGAGTAAGAAAGAAAATGAATTTTAAGACAGTTACCCAGGCGTGCTCAAAGAATTGATCTAATAAAAACAAGGAAAATCCCATTTAAATTACATTATTAATAATAGTAACAGCTTGACTGAATTTTAGATTACTAATGAAACAAATCATGAAACGTCCATTCAGAGAGTGCATATGTGTTTATTCTGTTGAAAACCTATCAATTCTAATATATTTGGACATTTGGAAGGACTATCGTCTGTATTGAATGGAACCCATTCATACTTCTACTACTTTGAAATGAACACAAATTTTTGATTGGAATACCAAAAACCACTTGCTCACTGATCAGATGGGATGATTATTTCTATATATGTACTTGAAAGCATGAACAGACTAGTAGGTTTATTTATGAAATGCTGCTCACCTTCATATAAACCAAACACACCATTGAAGGACCAAAAGTTTGACTTTGTGACCCAGGCTGTCTTTGACAAGAAGTAATCGGAAGACAAGTTAAGTTCTGAGTACATTTAGTACACGTTATCAGCTAGGATCATGAAAACTCCAACCCACAAAAGCAGTTTTTTTAAGGGAGATTGCATCCAGGAACATTCTTGCAAATCCAGTGACTGGCTATATGTGCCATGTATTTAATGTGGCCTGGATAAAGCAACAACACGTTCTGACTCACATTAAATGGAGTTAGAATAACAGAAAATGTCACTTTTCTCTTTCATCGCATCCTAACTACTCATTGGTAGTAGATCTACATACACAAAGACGGTGACAGAACGCAACCAGAGGCCGTGATCACCCACCTTGCTTTCACTGGTCTCATACAGTTATTTATCCCCCACTGCTGACAGCCAAACTTGACCTGACCTGCTCAGAGTGGCCGCTCAGGGAAATCCATGCGTCTGTTATCAGTTTACTGTGGTGAGATTAGGCGTCCGTGATTATAATGACCCATCACACGATTAAATGCTGGTTTTCATTGTTGATTAAAAATGTGCAACAAAGAGGCAGAGGTCTACGGGTTTATTTCAGTTTAAAGGAGGTTGAGCAGCGGCTGCAGTTTCGTACAGTCTTGGTTTGCTCTCTGTGTGCTTCACGAGGTGGTGAGGCTGAGCTTGTGAGAGGGCATTCTTGGAGAGCATACTCTTGTGAGGTAGTGTGTTAGTCATTCCACTGAAATAGTTGTAGTTTAGGTGTGTTGTTGGGCTCTCTGCCTGGGCCCATTCCTGCCAATACTTGCAGGCACTTACATCTTGAAGTCTCTGCATAAAAAAAACTCTCACAAATCATCCTGATTTTTTTTTTTTTCTTGGATACCAGAACATAATACAACTCCTAAATGGATAGAAAGCTTGAATGGTGTGAAGCTGGTGGATGGCAGTCTTTAACTGCCAAATGAGTTTACCTGTCTTTATATTGATTCCTTATAAAGCACCATTACTCAAGCAAAGGTATGTGGTTGTTTTCTACATGGAAGAATATCCACTGTGGGAACCTGTGCGGTGAACTGCTTCTGCTTCTTTTCTTGGCAAACGGAGCCCCCTGTTCCCTATTCTCTGTTCCTTTATCTGCCACTTTCTTTCTCCCTCACACAGGGTGTCAGGCTGCGTTAACAATGAATCAATCTTTGGGGGGATTCTTTGACTGCAGATGGGGTGCAGAAGTGACTGCAATCCATGGCTCTCGCTCTTTGTCTGCCATCCCCCGTGTTTGCAATAATTCATTAACTTATCACTTTTTCTCATGGGTCTGGGAGAGGTCCCTCTGTGGTGGCAAATCCTCATCTTATGTCACATGATTGATTATGCAATTACCATAATGTTAGTGGTATTACATTATAATGAGATAATCTGTTTAATATCCCACCACCTTTGTGTGATTGCGTTAGAAGTATTTCTGTGAGTGAGTTTAAAAATAGATCTTCGAAAAGGTCTTTTATTTCAAGACATTAGACTTGAAAAATTTACCTAATTTTGTAGCCTAGAGTAGCTCACAAAAGTAAGTACACCCCTAACATTTTTCTAAATATTTTATTATATGTTTCATGGGACAACACTGAAGATATGACACTTTGATATAATGTAAAGTAGTCAGTGTACAGCATCTATAACAGTGTAAATTTCTCCTCTCAATAACTCAACACACAGCTATCAATTTCTAAACTGCTGGCAACAAAAGTGAGTACACCGCTATTTCAAAGTGTCAATATATTGTGCTCCCACCATTATTTTCCAGCAGTGCTTTAACTCTCTTGGACATGGAGTTCACTAGAGCTTCACAGGTCGTCACTGGATTCCTCCTCCATGAAGACATCACGGAGCTGGTGGATGTTAGAGACCTTGCGCTCCTCCACCTTCTGTTTGAGTTTTCTCCACAGATGCTCAATAGGGTTTAGATCTGGAGACATGCTTGGCCAGTCCAGCACCTTTACCTTCAGTCTCTGTAGCAAGGCAGTGGTCGTCTTGGAGGTGTGTTATATGTCGTTATCATGTTGGAGTCCTGACCTGCGGCCCAGTTTCCGTAGGGAGGGGATCATGCTCTGCTTCAGTATTGCACAGCACATGTTGGCATTCATGGTTCCCTAAATGAACAATAGTTCCCCACAGCTGGCAGCACTCATGCAGCCTTAAACCATGAAACTCCTACCACCATGACTGAATACAAGCAAAACACACTTCTCTTTGTACTCCTCTCCTGGTTGTCGCCACACATGCTTGACAACATCAGGACCAAATAGACCACAGGACATGGTTCCACTAATCCACATCCTTAGTCTGTCTTCAGCAAATTGGTTGTGGGCTTTGCTGTGCATCGTCCTATGGGTCTGAGGCTGAGCACGTGCACTCAGCTTCTGTCCTGGTAAACCGCTGTATGGTCTTGGCCACCGTGCTGCAGCTCAGTTTCAGGGTGTTGACAATTTTCTTATAGCCCAGGTCAGCTTTATGTAGAGCAACAAATATATTTTTTTCAGATCATCATAGAGTTGCTTTGCCATGTTGAACTTCCAGTGACCAGGAGGAGAGCGATAACGCCAAATTTAACACACCTGCTCCACTGGCACACCTGAAACCTGGCAACACTAACGAGTCACATGACACCAGGAGGAAAAATCACTAATTGGACACACTTTAGACATTTTACTTAGGGGTGTGCTCACTTTTGTTGCTGGTGATTTAGCTATTAATGGCTGTGTGTTGAGTTATTTTAAAGAGACAGCAAAATTCCAGTGTTATACAAGCTGTACACTGACTACTTAACATTGTGTCAAAGTGTCAGATCTTTGAAATTGTCCCATGAAAAAATATAAAAACGTTTAGAAAAATGAGAGTGGTGTACTCACTTTTGTGAGATACTGTACGTGCTTAGTGACTTACAGAAAAAATATTTAAACAGAAATGTCGTTAGTAGTGTGTTGTGTAATTATCCCTTGATAATCCTCTTTGATGAAAATTCTATTTTTTATTTTGGGTTTTAGCAATTACTAAATATAAACTTCCTACTTCTTACTGAGGAGAAAACTGCATCGCTCATATGGGCTTGGTAAATGTGAGCGACACAGTTTGCTGGATGCTTTTACCTGGTAGTTTTGCAGTAGTGCATGCTTATTAGTGAGGAGTTTTCCATCCTGGCTTGGATGTTGTGCTCCTTTTGTATATGTAGAACAGAACGTTTTTTTTGTCACTGAGATATTCACGAACTGGAAGTGATTCCGTATTAAATATATATTTCTATTTTTGAAATTTCTGGTTCAATGCAAACGGTTACTATTTAGAGTTAAAAGATTTTTGGGTTTCTTCTAAAACAGCATAATGTTACGTTTTAGCTCATTGGAAATCTAAAGTGCTCCTCGTCAGTGAGCGGAGGCATAAAGTACAAATAAATCTAAATGAAAGAATTACTGTATGAACATGTGATGGCGATTTTATGGCGACAACTGTACTTGTGTGCATACAGTAAAATGTGATAAGTCGTTTTTGTCTTAAAGTCTCACAATCTGGTGTTACATCGCATCTTTATGTGGCCCCTGGCACTATAAAGGTAAACTTTTCCCTAAATGCTTCAGACATTTTAAAAATCCTCCAATCATCTGTCAGCTCATCAAAACGAAGCAGAACTGGCACCAGTTTTGTTTCCTAGTGAGACGACAGTAGTTGTAATTAAATGGCAAAGGGTCCTCGTATTCATTAGCATGTTTGACAGTTTGTATCTCATCAAACCATCGGCATATGTTGGGCTCTTTTTGTGAAAATGTTACTTTGGTATTCAAAGACATAAAACAGATATAAGCTCTTTATCTGCTTGTATTACTAATAGTTAGCACATTATTTCGCCATGAGAGAAATGGCATCGCTGTATTTGTTTGGTACATGTACACGCCGGACCAACAGGACAACGTGTACCGTTACACCCCTGTTTGCTAGGTTATATTATTCTAGGTGCCAGGTATCCAGACTCTGCTTGTCAGTAATATATTTGGCCACTTCGATAGAGCGTCACCGCCTTTTATGGCAACAGTCCACATAATTATAGGTGCTAAACCTTAGGGACAGCATTGGTGTCATTGGAAGGATGAAAATCTGGGTTAAATGTAGTAAACATCATCCTGGCAACATTCAATATTAATATCACAATTTAATTTTTTGCTGATTTCATGTAGCCCCCATGTTTATTGATTTTCTAACAGGAGCAGTGGTACATATATGATTCAACACTCCCAACCATACTGTGTTTTTTGGATTTTATCATAGAGTTTATCATTATCACGATAAATCACCATTCTTATCACAGTTTGTCTTTTTCTAGAGTTGCCCATCCTTCTGAAAGCTTGTTTTAAATGTTTCAAAAAGAATGCTGATGTTTTACATGTTCATTACTTTTGCCATACCACATCATCTTTTTAATTCTAAAAATGTGTGTGTCTTCATGACTTTAAAATGAAGGTGCAGAATGGGTGAGAAGCTAATCTTTTGCATGCCTTTTGGATGACTGCCTCGTCTTTGTCAAGTGGCATTTTTTGTCTCTGCTTTTCGAATAGATCACATTCTTTGAATGCTTCATCTGTCTGAGTCCGTGTGCCCTAAGACAAACCGTGCAACAGAAATAATAACTTTTATTTTTGAGTTTTTGTCAGTCGATCATCTGGGAGGAGTTCAGTTTGAAAGCAATAGCTGATAAGCTGAAGGGTGGCTGTGAGAGTGCTCCTGGTGTCATGGAGCAGAAAGGACAGCCCGATTGTTTCCCCAAGTTGAAATTTGACTCCCTGGTCTTGATTCTTCTGTTAGGCAGTCGTACTGGCAGCACATGGTTAGTCAAGGGAAACGGTTTCTGTTGAGAGATAAGGTATTCTAGGAAATTATAATGTTTTTACGCTGTTGGTTGGATTATTTCCTCAAGTCAAGTGCAGATTAACTTCACTCTATGTCTCTTGTAGTCGGCTTATAGTCTGTAAAATATTGTATTTAGCCGACTCACGTCAAGGTCATTTGTGCAACCATAAGTGTTTGTTAAAAGTGAAAACTTTGCGTGCTGGCATGCTGGTGGGTTGAAGCTCAACAGGTAGGTTGGCTTTATCTCTGCCTACATCTCTGGGCTAAATATAGAAAGTCCCTGCTCAACAAGACGTTCACGTTTCCCCCGCCGAAATGTTTAGCTGCATTGGCCAAAAGAGAGAGTCAGAGTGTGAAATGAGCGCAACTGAAACCGGATCCTCGGCCTGGTTAAACCCCAGTCAAGCGAGGTAGTTTGCACTTTTGACTGTGTTTGAAGAGACGTCCTATTCCTCCCCGGTAACCTCTTCTTCAACTGTGGGACAAAAAGTGTTAGGCCAGCTGAGCCATATGTGAGCCGTGCTGGCTTCTAAAAGCCAAGCAGGCAGCCTGAAGCAATCATTGCAGCCAATTCCAGTTTATAACCAGCTAGGAGTTGGAACAGTTTTTGCTCGAGTCCTCATCGATTGGATGAGGGAAACGGTTTATTAGGAAAGGGAGTGTCAACATCGTTGTCCCCCCTCCCATTTCTGCCCTTCCTCTTTAACTTCAACTCCCCCTTTAACTTTGCTCCCCCATCTGAAGAATGCTCATAAAGCGGGTTCACCTGAACAAACCAGTGGGGTGGACCCCCGTCTTAGTTTTGGTACTATTGTAAAATGCTAGCAGGGCCTTGTTTGTGTTTTGTTTATGAGGCCCTTTTTTAATAAGAGAACACTTTGGGGAAAGACAGGAGGGTTGAGAAAAAGAGTTTGGTTTGTGAGATAACTGCTACCAGATGCTCTCTCTGTCTGTTATTTAACTTTTAAGGAAATAGAGCCTGGTGAGCAGGGACAGAAAAATACGGATTGTGTTCTGGATGAACTGTTTGAACCCTATCTTACCTTTGTCTATCATATTTTAATAATTTATTTAAAAACGTAATGTGTCAAGAATATTGTAAAGTTACCGTAATTGAGATTGACTGTTACATTTACAGCGTGTAAGTCCTCTCAGCCTTATTTTGGTAAGCTGGTGCTGCTTTTAAGAATGGAAGTAAGTTCAAGTACAGCCAGTTGAAGAAACATTGCACTTCTAATCTATGGTCATTGACTTCTGGTGCTGAAGTCACAGTGCCTTGCTAAAGGGTTTATAAATCTAAACTTCATTTTTAGAACGTATTGAATTAGATTTATTTATATATGTTTATTTCTGAAAAGTGTGGTGTGCATTTGAGTTGACCATCCTTTACTCCAGTAGACCCAAATAAATTCTGTGCAACAAATTGCCTTCAGAAATGATCAAATAAGATTTATTTGATCTCAGTATAAGCAGAGCTATTCTGTAAAGGTCTACCAGGTTTGCTGAATGAGATTGATGAACAAATAGCATCACGAGGACCAAGGAAACCAGGAGGTAGGTCGGGGATAAGTTGTGGAAAAGTTTAAAGCAAACATCTCAGCACTATTCAATCTATTATCTTTAACAGAGCGCAAACTATTAGTCATACACTTCACAAAACTAGCCGTCATAGAAGAGTGACAAGAAGAAAGCTATTGTTGAAAGGTTTTAGAAAGTCTGGTTTCCAGTTTCCAATTAAGACCAAATGTAACTTTTTGGTCTGGACACAAAACTCTGTGGCAGAAGCTAGCATTACATGGTGGTGGGAGCATCATGCTGTGGCAAGGAATGCTTTTCCTTAGCAGGAACGGGGAAGTTGGTCAGAGTTGATGGAGAGATGGATCCTGAAAGAAAACCCGGTCTGTAAAAGAATAGAGACTAGGGCAGAGGGACACCTCCAGCAGAACAACAACACTTGACATACCACCAGTGCTAATATCCATGTGCTATGTGCTAACTACCTGCTCAGAGTAAAGGAGAATTTCTGCATGTTCTTGGACTTTGCATCACAAATGTGTGCAGCAGTTTTGTGCTCCTATATATAGAAATATTCTTGTTGCTTCCCAGCCCTGAGCCCAAACATGCATCGTTGTATCTCACTGTGAATTTTGACAACAAACGTTTGTGTCCTTTGTGTCTCTACTTTTGTTTTGTACATATAAAAGATAAGAATAATCCAACAGTTGGATAAATCGTTTTCTTTGGTTGGTATGAGTTGGTCAACAAAATTATGAACCATGAATTAGTAGTTTTAAACAAGTTAAATTCCATTAACCATTAGCCCAATACCAGTAAATACAGACGCTAGTATGGCACAGAATCCCTTAATATAAAAGCAGAGTATGGCTTCTATTCCACTGGCACATCCAAGAATAGAGTCGTTGGTATGATACTTCACCCAGTGACCCAGTGAGAAAATTTACTTTTTTAGGTACCCTATAAGAAAAAATAAGCCATTAATGCACAAAAATATCAATGACAAATGCTTGGGTTGTACTGTTTATGCCTCCCACCATTACTGACTGCAGGAAACTATTTATAATAAGCAAAATAGGACAGCCTCACCGACAATTTGTAGCAAATGACTCAAGGTATAGACATTTTTATGGCGAAAAAAAAAAAAAAAAAAAAAGATTGTGAGGGGGCACTGTGCTGCGTTGTACTGGATGTTGGCTGTTTCGGTGCTGGTGCTGGTTTTGAAGTGGCGGATGGGGCAGAGGCAGGGGAGCTTGGAGGGTCCAAATTAAGAGAGGTTGAACCCCTTGAATGTAAGAAGAGATTCTGGTAGAAAAAACAACTTAAGTATACAGACAACACTTAATTGCAATATACATAACAGACAGCGATCGATAAATCTCAGCAGAACACATGGTTAGCATTAATGCTAACTAGCAGTCTTATTGTCTTAATGCAGAAAAAAAAAACTGCGTGATTGTTCAAAGTAAGCTCACCACTGATGGGATGAGTTAAATAAAAGATGCTCAAAGAACACAAAACGCTCCCCATCATCCATCATGGAATACAGTAACGCAGTGGCAGAGTCAAATCAACTCCCTCCCATTGCATGCTATTCCACCTTTTTTTTAGTTCGCACCACTCTGGCCTTTGTGGTCCTTGATGAACACACTTTACAGGGTTTTAAGCATCTTAGAACAAGCTTGCATTTTTGGTGTTCCTTGGTACCCATAGGCAGACATTAGCATAGTCGCTCTTGTGACACAACCAGTTACGCCACCCCATAGCCAATTAATTAACAGTCTCCTGAAGTTGGATTTTTAGCTCGACTCAGCTTAACTTAAACACCAGCCAAGTAGGGACTGATTAAGGAGTGGGTACCAAGTAACCGTTACAAATGGAAAACCCTAATAACTAAGTAGAACCGAGTCGAGCCGTGCTGAGTAGGTACTAGTGAAAAAGGGGCTTTAGACGGGCCCAGTCAAAGTCTAGACCTGAATCCAATTGAGAATATGTGGCAAGACTTGATAGCTGTTATTCACAAACTCTTTCAATTCAATGTGAGTGAGCTTTGGACGAATAAAAAAAAACCCAAACTAATTCTGCTAAAACTGGTAGAGACACAAGTTAAAAAGACTTGCAGCTGTAATGGACCTTTTTCATCAACGTCACTGAAGTCCCCGCCTCACTCCCGTTCCGCCATCTTGGGTGGCTCTGTGTCGCTTCAAAGCTCTTCACAGCATTGCAACAACGCATACTTTTTCGCCCATGGATGAGTATCCAGAGTCATTACAGCCTCCTGATAAGATCATATACCTCAAGAAAATTGCGGTCATCAAAAAGGTGGATCCATATGTATCGCCTGTTGGTTTCTTTAGCGCAAATCCGGACGGTTGGCTGCACATATCACACAATGAATGAAGGGTAAGTTATAAAACACTTTAAAATATGTGACAGTCTGTTAGGGCTCGTTATATGTTTCTTTCTTTATGATTATTATTAAGGAAATATTGCTGAAAATAATGCTTGCATTTTATACATAAATATATTCAATTCAATTCAGTTTATTTATATAGCGCCAATTCACAACACATGTCGTCTCAAGGCACTTCATAAAAGTCAGGTACATACATTCCAATTAATCCTAATCATTGAACAGTGCAGTCAGATTCAGTTATTTATTCAAATTGGATAAAAAGTTTTTCTGTCTAAGGAAACCCATCAGATTGCATCCAGTCAGTGACTTGCAGCATTCACTCCTCCTTGATGAGCATGTAGAGACAGTGGACAGTCACTGGCATTGACTTTGCAGCAATCCCTCATACTGAGCATACATGTAATGACAGTGGAGAGGAAAAACTCCCTTTGAACAGGAAGAAACCTCCAGCAGAACCAGGCTCAGTGTGAGCGGCCATCTGCCACGACCAACTGGGGTTTTGAGAGAACAGAGCAGAGACACAAAGAGAACAAAGAAGCACTGATCCAGGAGTACTTTCTATGGGAAGGAAAAGTAAATGTTAATGGATGTAGCTCCTTTAGTCGTTTCACCAAGAAAGAAAGAACAGATAAACTCTGTGCCAGTTTTCAAGGTTAGAATCTGAAAGAGAGCACATAGAGTTAGTCACAGTAAAAGCTCAGTCAGTCGCCATGTCTAGGAGAGAGAAAGGGTTAAACACTAAGACAGGGCCATGTGGATCATCGGTAGAGGGTGAGCATTAAGTTGTTGCCAGCAGAAGCTCGGACGATGCCCCTCTCCAGAAAGGTGTCACAGGTAGACACAGAGTCAGGCCAGGTGTAACTTCTAGGAAGAGAAAAGAGAGAGAACAAAGTTAAAAGCTGAAATAACAGCAAATAATGCAAAATTGGAGAGTAGTGTGAGAATGTAGTGAAGAGGGTGAAAGTGGTCATTATGTCCTCCAGCAGCCTAAGCCTATAGCAGCATAACTAGCGAGATAGCTCAGGATAACCTAAGCCACTCTAACTATAAGCTTTCTCAAAAAGGAAAGTTTTAAGCCTAGCCTTAAAAGTAGACAGTTTGTCCATCTAGAGCCCACTGATGGCCATTGTTATACTAAAAACCACAACGATTGGGATACCTCTCTCTGTCAGATTGACCATAACCACTGGAAAAGAGAGGGGGTCATACAGGTAGCAGAAATGGAGGGTGTGTTTGCACCTAAACCATAACTGAGCCGGTTTGGGCTAAACCTGACTCCCCCTTACTCCATCCAACAAGGGGAGAAGAAGACGGAGGTAAAATAAGGAAGATAGCTCAGGATAACCTAAGCCACTCTAACTATAAGCTTTATCAAAAAAGAAAGTTTTAAGCCTAGCCTTAAAAGTAGACAGGGTGTCTGCCTCACGGACTAAAACTGGGAGCTGGTTCCACAGGAGAGGAGCCTGATAACTAAAGGATCTGCCTCCCATTCTACTTTTAGAGACTCTAGGAACCACCAGTAAACCTGCAGTCTGAGAACGAAGTGCCCTGTTAGGAACGTATGGAACAATAAGATCTCTGATGTGTGATGGAGCTAAATCATTAAGGGCTTTATATGTGAGGAGGAGAATTTTAAATTATATTCTGGATTTAACAGGGAGCCAATGAAGGGAAGCTAAAATAGGGGAAATATGATCTCTCTTTTTAATTTTCATCAGAACTCTTGCTGCAGCATTTTGAATCAGCTGAAGGATTTAACTGCATTTTGTGGACATCCTGATAGTAAAGAATTACAATAGTCCAGCCTTGAAGTAACAAATGCATGGACCAGTTTTTCAGCGTCACTCCTGGATAGGATATTTCTAATTTTGGCAATGTTCCGTAGATGAAAGAAGGAAATCCTAGAAACCTGTTTAATATGGGATTTAAATTACATGTCCTGGTCAAAAATAACACCAAGGTTTTTTACTTTATTACCGGAGGTCAATTTAATGCCATCCAGGTTAAGTGATTGACTAAGCAGTTTATTTTTTAAAGACTCCGGTCCAAAGACGACAACTTCTGTCTTGTCTGAATTTAGAAGCAGAAAATTTAAAGTCATCCAAGTTTTTATGTCTTCAGTCTATCTAACTGGTTGGGTTCATCAGGATAATGAATATCATGGATAAGTAAAGCTGAGTATCATCAGCGTAACAGTGATAATGTATCGAGAGAGAGAGAGCGATCGATCGATCGATATCGATCATGCCAATTGGTCACTCATGCCAATTGGTCACTCATGCCAATGCCTTGCACACTCGGACACGAGTGAGGTTCAAGCCGTCCAAATCCGCCCTGGATATCCGATTCAGCCACAGTAGTCGACGTTGTGTACTCTGTGTTTTTGTTTTCTCACAGTGATTTTCTAACACGGCTGGCAGACGGTAGAATGAACGTTGCACCTGACCACCATGCGCAGCACAACCCACAATTAAGCAAGTTTTCGCTATAGTTATGGTAGAATGGTCTAGGGTTCTTCACTGATGACGCTAAACAAAGAAAACATGCTGCAGCTGCCACCCATGATTGCGAGGTGTAGTCACGTAACCGCGACATCATGTGAAAACCCAAAGTATACAAAGTATTGATTCAGGTGGCAAATACACGTCACATTTTCAGATCATTACTTAAAAAATTATCATTTTCCTTCCACTTCTCATTTATGCACTACTTTGTGTAGGTTTATGATAAAAGTTTGTAGATGTACCATGACAATATGTAAAAACGTTCAAGGAGAGCACTGCAAAGCATGCTCAGATATTTGGTAAGGAAATCACATGAATTGAGTCTGATGCTACATTTTGGATTGAAGTTAAACTAAATTAGTTTAAGGGTTTCAAAAAATATTAACGTTTATTGTCCTAAATTTCTCAGAATGTCTAAGTGTCAAATAGTAAGTTGGTGCATTTGGTTTTGTTTATGTTTTGTTTCTGTCTGGATCTCCAAAATGAAGCATTTAGTTGAATTTCCATGGCAGTGGGGTGTGGTCTCTGGCTCCGTCAGGATTTGTATAGCAGCTGTGGTTGGCACAGTGGTGTGGTGGCATGTTTGTAAGACGATATGTGAGTGTGCAGGCATGGACTGTAAGGACACTGTCTCCGGGTTCTGCAGCTCAAACTCTCCTTTCATTTAGGAAGTAACCACAGGTTGCTGTGACCATGCAGACATTTGCTAGCAGCAGAGCTCCCTACACTGTTTTTTACGTTCTGCTGCAGATCTGCTTGATTGCAGGCTTGAGTTCATAGAAAAGTTAAGTCATAAATGACAGGCCTCTACAGCATCATTTATGGCTCCAGAAGCATTACAGCATGTAAACACAGATGAGGCAATATGCCTGATAATTTATTCATTTGTGTCTTAATTGGGCTGTTTTTTTATTCTCACTGTGGATGAACTGGAAAATGTAACTCTCAAGTTTTAACTGTTCTTCGGCTTTCTTGTTGAAGTCACCACTGTTGATGAGGCTTGTTGTTAAGGCAACACTCTCTCATCAAGAGGTTACTGCTCCGGAGCTCTCTGTTTTCCCCAGAATAGCATGGCAAACATTTGCTCCTTGACATTGCAACGTCACATTAACTTGAAATCATTTTGAGTTGCCAGCAAGCAACACTCACAAAAGTTAGACATTAATCTTTTCTGTTTAGGAGAGAGGTGGTCCACCTTTCACAAGTGATTATTGTTACCATTTCCACTAGGCTTATTTTGCTGTTACATGCTTATTTTTTTGCTGTTGCCATAATTGGGGAAATGAGGGTCCCCATGCATTAAGTACCACTATGAAAGTCAAAGCTTTTCATGATCTCGCCTGTGCACTTTGGCTGCCCTGTTGAGAGAAAGGTAAACACAAGTTTGGTTCAAATTTCCGAATTCTGTGTGGATTATAAAGACAGACTGAGGTTTACACCAGAACTAGTCCACCACTAGTTCCTCCTCAGAATTCGGTTCGGTACAGCTCTGCTCTCTTTTTAGGTTTTTCTATTAGTAATGGTTACAGGGAACCCTTACAATAGCCCCCTTTCCATTGCCTGTACAAAGCCCAGGTCGCGTTTCGATACAAATTTACCTGGGTAATTTCACTTTCCCGGGGCTTTACTTTCATGGGTAGATGGCCCTAGTCTGGAGATGGTCTTTTCAGCTTTCCCCGGGATTTGTTCAAGTGGGGCTGGGACTTCCCCACTAACCGCTGCCTGATCTCGGCCCAACAGTCCAGTGCAACGTAAGGAATATTGGAAGGAATTAATCAACTGTATAACTCTAAAGCTGCTCGTCATCTATTATTACACAAAAAAAATGTATTAACTTTTAAACTGAGTAAAATCAGCCTAATGGCGTATGGGGAAGCTGTGAAAAAATAGTAGTGCCATCTGTTGGAATGAAGGTGTATTGCAGTTTTTTTCACAACTTCCCCATATGTCATTAGGGTGATTTTTAAATAAATGGTCTGTGGCAATAGAGAGGGAAAGTATGAGATTCCTTGGGATTCCTATTACCTGAGTAAAACAAATCCTGGGGCTTTCGGCAGAAATGGTGATTATTTTAAGTACCTGCTTGCGGTTCCAACCGTGCTGACCTGGGCTGAAAATGTGACATCAGAACACTGTCAGTCACTGATTGGGTAGGCGGCATCACTAGTCACAGCATACATATTATAATTACTAACTAGTATCTTCAACTGTTAAATTATTGTACACTGGGCTTATTGTGTATAGGACCACTATAGCAAGCTAGCATTAGGTAGCGTTAGCTTACCCTCACACATCCTCTAGCTTTAACCCTTCAGTTTGATACCGCTCCATGGCTTCCCTCTCTCTCCTGTACTGATCCAGAGTGTTTTGTCTTGCTGCCCCGAAGCCTTGTCTGGCTCTTCTTTTACTCTGACAAAAGCCATAAAATGAGCAGCGGGTCCTCCATTGTTGTTGTTTGTGTTACAAACAAATCATATCAACTGTGGGGCCACCTTGCTGTTGGCAATCCTGCCCATATTGAGATGATACTCAATTATAATGGAAATAGAACCAAACCGTGTTGAGTAGAACTGGCCCGAGACGAACCGCGCTGAGTAGGTACCAATGGCAAAGGGACATATGTATTGGCAGCGCGACGGTTTCTTAGATTTTAACATGAGGTGGTTTTCCTGTTTTCTTTAACCTTCCACGACATTTGAGATATAATGCATGCAGCTACATTTTCTGGTTTATTTCTTTTACATACAATTTATTCAGGAGATCTAACATTTGGATCTTGTAAATATTCCGTTTTCAAAATTGTTTTGAAAGCGGAAAGGTCAACCAATAGACCTGTGATGATATTTACTAATGCAAACATTCAGACTGCTTATTTATATTTTTATGGGGCTGATATTTTCTATTCCTTCTGTCAACTGTCTGATCTGGGATCAGGCAGTTGATGACCTTAGAGCAGTTGACCGTTTGAGCTTCGTTTGATTGGAATGCATTCACCTTCAAGCTACTTCAGATTACAGGTAAGCTATCAAATCTGTAGGACATGGAGACCAAACGTGCTGATCAAACTCCGTGGTTGGCAAGGTTTGAAATAATGGCCACTATTTTAGAAAGACCTAATTTGTCATCCAGCTGATATGTTGATCTACTCCTGTTTTTTGTTGTAGGGATTAATTTCCAAAATCTGTTTATGAGCAAATTTTAGCATTATTGTGCCATTATGGGACTTAACATTTCAATTCAATTGAGAAAGAAATCTAAAAGATTTTTCACAAATAGTGGTTGACTTTTATTAGCATTATTAGAGATGCTTCCGATCAGGTTCATATTTTTCTGCTTATACCAATTATAGGTAACTCCAGATCTAAGAAGTGCATTCAAAGTACTTTAGCCTTCCTGTCGTAAGCTAGCATTAGTTATGTATATTAGGGGCAAAGTCAACGTCACACTGTCTGTATTTGGTTGTGTTTATATCGTGTCAAATTGCCGTCCAGTGCAACCGACTCACGGGCAGCTGATTTAGCACTCTCCAGACCAAACAGTGTCAGAAATTTTTACTTCAAAATATTACAGGATGACTGTCGCAGTGACCACTGTCTGATTTTGGTCATCTTTTGAGCAACCACGAGTGCTTCTACCAGTGTGCTATTACTCTGTGTTGTCGTTTGCCTCTTCCCTTACAAGCCCAAACAACTTGATGAGCAGTGCAGGCTTAATCACTCAGCAGATGGGACAGAGTACAGTGTCACAAAGACAAATTCAAACCCACACTTGGATTATGGAGTGTGTTTGTCCGCTTGTACATGTGCCTTACGTGCATCCTTGTCTCCAGTCGGTCTGAGCAGCTCTGATTCGATGCGTTAACATGTTCCCAGGAGACACAACGTACTCTCACAAGAGATCTTAGGTTCTTAAGTCTCCTCCCTGCAACTGTTTGTAACCCTACATCTAACCAGTCTTCTGTGTAAAGCTTTGTGGATGCACTAATCTATAAAAGTATTAGCTTAAATGTAAAGCCGAAGACTGAAAAATAGGTTTATATTGCATCTAGGCATGAGCCTGGTTTGAGATTCTCACTGTATGATAAATTGAAAATAGCACTGTATATACAGGAAAAATTCAAACCAGAATGTTGAACATCTGATTAATTTAAAACATAAAAGCAACTTTTCTTTATCCTGCAACTTATTGATTATTACAGTTTTATTAATGTTTTCTGTAAAATTTACTGGTTATTTTGGCTTTGATGCATATACTACAGCAGAGATATAGAAAATTACACCCACCAAATTTAGTTGGGAGTATTCAATAATAATATATAGAATTATTCTAAATGTTTGTTTTACTCTTCATAGAGAGAGACTGGGAGCAAAGCTGATTGTTTTCATTAATTGGTCTGTTCAGGAATAGCCTGAAGTCAGCTGCTGAACAGATGTACCACTTGTTGCTAACTAGGGCTGCTCAATATTGGGAAAACAAGACATTGTGATATTGCTGTGATTATTGTGGCAATGATGATATGGTCTGTAATTAACCTACATTTTGCTCACTACTTTTTGTATCGTCACAGTTTCCCTACCACTTTCAGTGAGCTTTAGTATGCTGGTATCTAAGATGCACATCAGATGTGGGCATTAAGGACAGTGGAGTCCAACCAAGTAGCCAAACATATTACTTGCAAGCAGGGTTTTAATGAAGGCACCAGGGATATTCTAGTCTACCAGATATTGCATCAAGTCCTTTGCTATATTGAACTCAATGATATTTCGATAGCAATTGCAATTTGATATATTGCGGGGCTTCGTTGGTCACCAGCTGCAGTTTTAAAGCTGCAGTAACTTAATTTGAGTGATGGCTGGTGCTCCTGTAGCTTCACACCTTGACGGACCATTCTTATGTGACCTGATTCGTTTACAAACAGCCAAATTTGTCTTTATTTTTAAAGGGAGTGAAAGGTGCCAGCTGATTGGCAGTCTGCAGCAACAGATGGAGGTTTGTCTGTACAAACTTAGCAATAAAGCTGATTCTGAGGGGGAGCTTTGTGTTACTTTGGGCTGCATATAGTTTTTCTGCCATCTCATTAAAATGACTTTAAACCAAAGGAAGAGTAAAACGAAGAATTTCAGCAGTTTTGAAACTGTTCATTTTTAAACCCTGGGTATACAGTGATTGGCCCAGTTGGATCTTCTGAAAAACTTCAGTGTGCTTCACTGCAATGGAAACAAGCTGAAATGTTATAATTTCTTATATATCAGGCTATGAAATATCCACACATGATTATTGGAATGTTATGTTCATTTTATGTTCTTGGTTTTGAAAATGAGGACAAATCTTCATCATCCACTGGGAAACAGCAGACACAATAGCTGTTTTTCAGCTGCTGCTCTTGGTTTCCCCATATAACTGGATTGTGGATTCTTTTTCATCTATAGACTCTGTCAACACATGAAACCAGCCAGTTAAAAGGAAAGAAAAGGAGTAGTAAGGGAGGAGGGAAAGGGAGATGGGAGGGGCTGAAGTTGTGAAACTGGCGTCAGACGATCTTTTGAGTGGAATTCTTTACAGGGGTCAGAGTTCAGGCGCTGCAGAGTGGCGTTGTGATTGGCTGAGGAAAGGTGAAATGAAAACCATGGTAAACTTTTGACCCCAGCGCAGCAGCACTGCAGGAACGCCCAGGCTCTGCTCTGGCGTGGTGGAACAGAGCCCGCTCTCTTCCTGTGTTTACTCCACCAATCCAACAGGGACAGAGTGGAGAACAGGAGGAAGAGAAAGGGGGAGGGGAAAGAGGAAGAGAAAGGCACAAGCGAGAAGGAGAGGGAAACCTATCACAGTGGCACAGTTAAAGCGTGTACAAAACAAAATCTCTTTGTCTCTGAGCTGCACGGCTGAAATGTTTTATATTTGGATGGCAGGTCATTTAATTGCTGTGGCTCAAATTTGTTCCCACCAAATTATCTCAACCTACACAAGATTTGTTGGATCAGTGGAGCAGCTTTAGTTGCTAGAAGGGCTGTATGTTATCAGACTGGGCAGCTTGGAGCCTGATCAGAGCCAGGCTCCTCAGATAAAAGGCTGTTTCCCCATTGATTAATGAACTCATTTCCATAATATTAGCTCTGTGCGATCGCAGCGCACTGCATTTTCGTTTGGTCACTCTACTCTACTCTACTCTAGATGATGGCGATCACATCCCTATACATCTCAACGTGTCAAGCTTGTGTAAAAGGATTATTAGATTTAACTTCACAATTGTGTTGATACGTTAGCTAGGTAAACCTGCAATCATTTACCCCACTCTTCCCTTTTTTATTCTTTGTTGGTCTTGATGATGGATTGTTGGTAGTACACATCTGGCACATGCGTACACACACAGCGAAAAATCCGCACCGTCTTTGTTTTCGCCTTCGTTTTATTTTCTCAAAATTTCCTACACCTTGCAGTTTGTGGTGGGGGGGGCTGTAAAATGCAAAGCAAGCTGTCAAAGCCCTTGTGTGTGTTCAGCAAGGTGGGGAAGATGCTTTCTTTCTAGGGGAAACAAGCATCTTATTAAGACACTTTCTTTACTTTGAAGTTTACCCTCTGTCTTACCACATTTATCTAGAAATCACCAACAAATTTCCATTTATTTAAAATCTCTTGCGCAATTTAGGCCCAGTCAGCGTAGATATAATTTTTTGTTTGTTTTTTTTTGTTCCAATATGGACTTTAAGCTGTTTACCATTAACTGGGCTGCATTTCATTTTTACTTCCTGGATGTTTCATTAACAGGAATCTCTAAAATGTAAAGATAATGCATAGCTAGTAAACAAGTATAGCTTTGTTTACATTTAAATGTGGTGACGAAAGGGCAGAAAATATGTTTCCTTGTTTCCTTGGGTGAGGTTGTTTTTTCATTCCATTCTAATGAGGTTAATAATGTGATTTAATATCTACACGTGTCACAATAGATGCTTGATGTGACTAGCTGAAAATTGCAATCCAAAAACCTAAACCAAATGTCAAGTGACTAAATGTTTTTCTTTTCAAGCATACCATTTAGCTTTGCTTACTTCGCTGTTATTGTTTTTCCAACTTAAAAGTCTTATGTCCTTGTTCAGTATAGCAACATTTTTATGGAGCAACAACCACTAAGTGGTTCACCTGGAAATTCAACTCTAAGCGGAGTTGACTTGGCGATAAGCTGACGTCCTGATGCATTTAGAAAGTCCTCTATAGCTTTTGAGCTTTCGGAAAAACATAAAACTGTATTTAAAGTCTTTGGCCTATATAAAATAACATGGAAATCCTTGGAGAAGCTAAATATTATTCTTTTGTCTTATATTATGCATTTCCACACATGTTTATTGGTGTCTTTGAAAACGTCTACTAGCTTTTATAACAATTGTTGACATTAAAGGTCGACAATATATAACATTTTTCCAACCGATATTTATCAGTCCAACAAATGACGATAGGCGATATATTCGTGGAGGTGACTTTTGGACTTTTTTGTAGGCAGAGCAATGTGCACAGGAACGGACTGATTTGCCAACTTAGAACACAGATGTCCAAAAATGGAGGAACTGGTTATCAAACACATAGCAAGTCGCCCATTTAGGACTACTTTGGAGTTAAACCGAATGAAAGTGGTAAACCACAGGATGTTACTAAAGCGGTGTGCCACTTATGCAGACGTGTAGTGCCATCAAGGTCCTCAAACATGACAAACTTGCATGAGCATTTACGTGTTCACCATCCGGCTGAGTATGCTACGCTATCACTTGCGTACTCACAACCTGCTGCTAGGAGCAATGTGTCACGAATAAAACAGTTCGATGTGGAGACTTTTTCCCACCGAGCAGTTTGAGTGACAGCCGCGGTCACAAAAGTCCAGACGTCCGATTTGACACCGCGGGGCCTCCACGCGTACGTTTGCTGGATCATGTAGGCTACGCCTGACTATGGTTTGCCCTTAACCCGAAGGCCAAAAAAGCAACAAAATATCACTTTAAAAAAAACATTGAAGGGCTCAACCTATTGTCAATAAATTTGTTCAATCACACCAACCTTAGTTGACACTATACTCCACTTCTCCTTTGCTTTGCCCTTCCAGCTGTTTACTTTTGACCTGTTTTTCTATTTAATCACTCAGTCCCTCCCAAAAGCAGCATTCATATTTCTCTGACGGTGATTTAAATGTAGGGTCAGCAGATGACCTCAGGTTTATGGAGCCATTGAGTTTAGTTTTTTTCAGAGCATATAGTGAGGATATTGCAAGGTAAGAAACTGCTTGACTGACTTAACCACAAACTGAATACAGAATAGTTGTGAAGTGCAATGGCAGCATGGCGCACAGACTAATATACTGTTATAACAGGCAATGGCTGGCAGCATCTTAGCTAGCAGGTATCCGTTTATCGTTCTGCGATTGCGACTGAATTGATACCAAAACCTTGCTATAAGTGATATTGTTGGCAGGCTCCATTTAGGGTGGAAAAAATCTTTGACAAAAATGTTATTATGTTAATTATATTGAATATTTTTTCTTTACAACCTCACCGCATTTATCAATCCTTATATAACACATTTACCTTTTCTCAAATGTACTTTAATTTAAATCTTAATTCCATATTTTAAAGAGTAGAGAACGTTTTTCTTGTACCCCAAACACTGTAAACTTATATCCTCATATTAACGAATTCCACGTTGGTTGAAGTCTTACAGTGGACACCCTGAGTCTTCTCTGGCTTGCAGCTGGTACAATGCACATCATACAATGTTATGGGTCTGGTTCATGTTAGGGGAAAACCTCATAAAAGATTGAATTCACTCATCTGTCTTGATGCAGTGTGATTCAGTGATTTATTTTCTTTTTTATGTTTTTGTTTGGATAAAAGTATGATTCAACAAGAAAAAGCAAAGAAATGATACTAGCCAACCAAGTTAACTAAATAAAATGATCTTTCACAAACAGGCCTTGTCTAACGGTACGAGTTCACTTTTATTAGACATGACTTACCTGAAGAAAGCAGTAAGACCCATTGCCAAGCAGCAGATCTACTCAACACTCATCGAGTCTCTGCAGTGAGAAGCACTGAACAACAACTTCTGGCTTTATAGTTTCTTAAACATTCAGTGCTGCTCTAAACCAGCACCAGTACCACTGTGCTGTAATATAAGTGTAATGACAGTGAGGTAGTTCAGCTGTGCTGAGAATTTTATAACTAGGCTGCAAGACATGGAGGAGGTATTTAAAGCCTTGTTGTCAGTAACACTAGAAGACCGGATACCTTTATAAATAAAGAAGGTAATGGCATCTGGAGTTGTCTTTGATCATACTTTGCTCGTAGCTTTTGAAGCTACTCCCCCAAAGACGAGTCCGATCCCGAGTCGGGTATAGCTGGGGCAGGGGCAGACCTCCAAGTTCACAGCAAATGTACTGTATGTCTCAAGTGTGTACTTGTACCACCTCTGCCATCTTTGACTTGTTCTTGTTGTTTGTGACACATGCTCTGCCCCCTTTGTGGTCTGCTTTCTAACAGACAGTATACATCACAAGAGGAAAATCACACACGCTCAAATGATTGGGTGGATTTCTACATAAAAGTTTAGTGTAACTCATTTTTAAATGGATTAAATTTTACTGATGCAAGTAACTGCATTCCATCACGCCTGTGCTGCTGATCCACTCACATCTTGCACATGCATGTCAATGTGTCAGTTCATCTCAACATCCCTGCTGGATACCTGTACCTGTGTTTTCACAGGTACAGGTATCCAGCAGGGATACCTGTACCTGTGTTTTCAACATCCCAGATGACAAAATATTTTACTGATAGTATTTTTTTTTTGTCAAACTCCTGTGAAGCCAGTGACGTTGACCACTAATCCATCCTTGTATCATCCTTGTAAACACAACAATGTGGGCAACTAACATTAGAACAATTTTGTGTTTACTGACTTCTAAATTAAATAAGATCAGATCACTTATATGTAAATGATCCAGGTAGCCACGTACGATTCAGTAGAAACTCGTCATTATTTTGTTGCCTATGCTCAACAGATCCCTCTCTCCAAAAATTAGAAATTCAGCTTGAATGCACATTAATTTAGGAGCTGATAATTCTACAAATTATCCCCAGTTAATCTCCCTGTATTTCGTAAAACTCGTTTTCTTTTATTCATGTTTAAATGCAGAAAACTCAATAACTCCCAGAGTTTGAGGCACCATTCTTCTTCAAGTCAGGCACGTTGTTTTAGTCCTATATATTGGTCCTTATTTAACCTACTGGTGGTTAAAGATGACAACCCTGCACATGGAGGTATTAAAATGTTGAGTCAGCCAATGAAAACGGTCACTTCACTGAATACCTTGGACATGTACATTCATCGCTGCCATTTGAGTTCACCAGAACATGGAATCAAAGCAAAATGTACCTGTTTGCTAATGTGTAGGCTGGGTTTGTGGAGGCCCTTTCTTCAGTGTCTAGATGGTTTTATGTTCCACAGAAGGTGGAGAAGTTCTTTGAAGAAAAAGGAAGTCGTTCATTTCTTTTGTTGGCTTTTTGCACTTGATCTCTCAGACTCCAGTTAGCACCCTTTTGTTACTTTAACCCTTGTCTGGGTTCCCTTTGTGTGGTTGTGGTAAGGACACGATGCTAAGCTATTACAGTAGGCCTAGTATCTTATGGTGTATTGTGAGCTGCAGATAAACTAAGTTTTGGGTTGTTTTTTTTAACAGAGAACTTCATGTGTCAGCCGGCTGTTCATTTTTGAAGAGATGCAGCTTTCTATGTGTTCCTCAGTTATTGTGATCTTTGTTTTGGGTGGGCCAGTGTTTATTGTTAGGCCTGCCACTCTTTGTCCGCCGGAGCTCGGATTGCAGGCTTATTTAAGGCTCTTCAGGAATGTCTTTCTTTCTATTCTCATCCTGGCTGACTCAAACTGTTGGCGCTCTGGCCTTTGGCCAAATGACTCAAAATCAAATTGGAGCATTTAATAACAATGCCTTCAAGTGCAGGCGCTGAAGTTTTTCTCCTCACTGTTGTTGAGTTAAAACAAATCTCATTTCCACCTAGACCTTAAAAACAGCAAGTTGGTTCAGAGATCTGCAGCTTTGATTTGCTCTAGTTTGTTCCAGCTGATAAATTTAGTCGAAATTTGCCATTTGTAAAATATCAGCTAATTTTCTAGCAGGTACCCAGATGACATTTAGGTGCAAATCTGTGTGTGTTGCTGAGAAAATATTGGGCTACAGGTTGGTGAGCAAAGAGTTCCAACCAGCAGAAGGTCTCAGAGCATGTAGCCCCAGTGTTATCATCTGTTCTGTTATTGAAATGTCTCCACCACCAGATCTCTGGAGGCAGCGAACAAACACGTTCCTGCTTTAGTCATCGTGCTCCAGGCTAATAGTACATAGATGTTTAATCCTTCCAAAATGCTGGTCCAGTGAAAGGAACTAATTTACAGATAGGAAAAATAGAACATAATAAACTAAAGTGCATGCTGTTGCTTACTGCATTTTAGATCAAAAATAGCACTTCTTTTTTAGCTTTGATGCATTTATTGAACAAAACTGAACAGAAGAAACCGCCCAGATTTTCCAGTTTTTGACGAGCCAATCAGCAAGCAGATGAATAAGGGAGAACTGGTCTGGCTGGTGTTTCTAATGAACTTTGCTGTAGCTACAGGTTCTAGTCATTGGCCATTTTCTGTGTTTTGATGAGTCATTGTACAGTAGCTTTACTGATGGAAATTGCCCTGCTCAGAAAACTGCTGCTTCTTCACGTTCAAAGGAAACAACCATGATATGACCTACAAATAGCTGCATTTCATGCACTGAGCACACGAAGGGCACGGTGCATTGCTTATAACGGTTGCAGAAAATAATCAGAGGCTTCTGCGGTCAGAGATGACCCTTTGGTTAGATCTTTTGGAAAGTTATCAAGCTGACCTTTGAGGGGAGGCACACAGTGAAGCACCAAGTCTTGTGCCTTTGCTGCTTCACTATGTGCCTCCCCTTCTGCTGTCAGAGAAATCCAATAGAAAAAGGATTCAACCAGATATGTTCTGTGATATGATGGTAAACATGACTTATGATGCAACATTTGTGTTTTATTCTTTGACTGACAAAACATAACCTTAAAATAGGTATATTTGTACATAGAAACAGTGTGGTGGACCGGTTGACGTAACAAGACATTCAATAATAAAATAAGATCCTATCTTTAAAATGTTCTGTGGTATTTCAATGTGGCAGCTTCAGTGTCCCCATTAAGGTGGTTTCCTTGAATAGTGTTAAGCTCAGTGCAGTGTCTCCTTTCTCCACCCCTCCCCCTACCTGTCTCCCCCTCCTCCCACTTCTCTCACTCTTTTTTTTTTTTCTAATTCCACTCAGTCTGCTTGACTCCTCCTCCGCCTCCTGCGCTGCATAATCACATGGTGCTTAAACCTCCTGGTCTGAATTACACTTCATTTCCAGAGCCTACTAATGCATGTTGGCAGTTTATCTCTGCCAGCACACCAAAATAACAACACTGTCATCACAGAAGCAACAATATTCAAACTAGGTGTTTTGGAAGGTGTTAACAAGAACCAAATAGTCTCTGGACAGGTGTTGGAAAGGAGAGGAATGGGGGTGTGCTTTCCTGTGTGTTTCTAAATTATTCAATGGCAGCATTAGCTCAGTTGCAGCCCTGTGTTCAGGACTGATGTGATCAGTGGTCTGTGGTTGCAGGGGGATCACACTTAGACACACACGAACACACTGAGGGTGGAAGCAGATTGTAATTCACACTCCATCTGGCTATGATGGCTGTGAGGCGAATATTGAGGCTAAAACCAAATGGTTACGTCACAAGGGTTTTTTGTCTTTTTAGTTTCTTCTGTCATTTATGTTTCGTAGGAATGACTCAACGTATTGTTTAATTTTTAACTTGCAATAAAGTGGGATTGTGCATAGATCATTGGGAGTGTGCCTTTAGATCAAAATTCTCTTCAAGTTCATGATGAAAAGAACCTTTCAAAGATTTCTTTAGGGCTTGAAATGATGAAGCAATGTGGAGATGCCTGATTGGGAATTATTCGTCCAATTTCTGATCTCTGTTTTGTTTTTTTAAAAAGCTTTGACCTGCTAATGCTTATCTTAGCCAATTAAGATTTTGCTCTAAGAACTATAATTTAAGAACAGAACTGAACAAATTTTTATCTTAGCCTTTTTTATCTGAGTGGTCATGTGAGTGGGATGCTATTCCATTCGTGAGCAAGGGCATTTGCTGTTAAACAGGGTTTTATTTTTGTAAAACAAAGAAAAATCATCATTGTTGGCGTTTGAAACTAGTTTAGCATTCTTTATTAGCGAATTAGTGAATCCTTACCTTAATTGCAGGATATCCCTTATAAGGTTGCATGGTTAAAATAATAATACAGAGCAACTTTACGCCATTGTGCCTTCCTGTTTTCTGCTCTGAGTCTTGCTCTCTCTCATTCGTTCTCAGCCTGCATAAACCACAGGTCTCTCTCAGCATATCGTAGTGCATAGTTTTTTTTTTTTAAAGCCAACACTAAACTACCTGTGGCTCGGATTACAAGTTTAAAGCTTTCATAGTAGGAGTTTGTATTAAAACGAATTAAAAGATTAGTTTTCAATATTGTAACTACCATTTTTTTCATGTATACAAAAAGGTACAGAAATGATCCGTTATCATATTCCATTTACCAAGCTTTGAATAACCCCCATAAGCCAGTAGTGATCAGAGTGTCTATGGAAGTATTTGTGCCACAAACTTTAGTCTTTTTTATTAGGATTTTTTGTGATAGACCTAATTCACAAATGGAAGAAAAACCATCTCTGGTTTTTCTTAATGTTTTGTCTTACAGTAAATAAATAAAGTTTGAAGGGTTTAAAGACACTTTCCATGAGGTAGGAGAAATTGTCAGGAATGGTAAAGTGAATATGTAAATGCTGTGGATGGGTGTCTGCATTTCCAGGAAAGGGAAGCCATGACGCTGTGGAACACACAGAGGGGAGAACGCAAACAGGATGCGATCTGCTGCGACTTCCTGTGCAATTTTAGAAATGAGTGCTTTCCCATGAATCTCCGAATGGATAAATATATAAGGAGCTATTGCCCCCCTCATTGGAAGCTGACGTGTTGAGGTATCTAGGCCTTTGCAGAGAACCACAGTTCATGACCTTAATTTGTTCTTCTGTTCTCAGGAGATGTTGAGACCCTGAGAAGTGATGCAGGCCCTGAATGGAGTTTGACTGGGGCTTATACTACCTAAGGTGAGGCTGTAGTAAACACAAAAAATAAAAGAAAGTCCCACATTTCTATTCTCAGCCCAAGTGGGAAATCCATTAGAGTTTCAGACCCTTTTGGTGTTTGTTGCATCTTGTTACTCATAACCTGCAGCAGCTCTAAGTTTAGCTGATTCTTGTTACAGAGCAGGTTTTGTGTTGTCAGGTGAAGCTGATTTAAGTTGCTGCCATCTTGTCAAGTCTGTTGAGACCCAGCTGAGGCTTTGGTGGACTGAATCCTGCAGTTCCTGATGCTTTCTCCGCACATTGGTCATCTGTTTTCACATCAAACAAACTTCTAAATAAGAGCATGTGGCTGGACCTGTGACAGTTTTATAAACTTGACCCTGTTTTTGGTGTTGGCTTCCTCACAGTGCCGCTCTGAAAGGCTCTCTCTCAAAGGCTGCACGCGGCCACAGCTCGGCTGTTTGTCTGTGTGTGTGAGCCTAACTGAGGGCTGATGTCATCTCTTTCTGCTGCTGCAGAGGTGAATTGAGAAAGGGAAGATGCAGGGCAGAAATAGTCCCAGACGAAACACATTTAGAGAGGGGTGCTGCAAGGTGGACAAAGAGATTTACGACACAGAGTGCACGTCTGAGACCTGGTGCACTTGGTGTAGTTGTTGCATTTGCAGCACTGGTAGGTGACGGGGCTACATGTCCTAGCCTGCAAATACAGAGCTTGCGTTGCATAATAGTTTCTATTCGTTCTACAGTATTCCTCTCTGGAGTGAGTCACTCTGAAAGCGCTTACTGCAGCCACTGCAGACAGAATATCCACCTTTCTGACTTTTTAGTTACACAATCTGGTTCTAAAGTGTCATGCATCAGCCCTGTGTGCAGCTCTGGGTGGGAATAGGAAAGAGCAGCGACCTTAGACTCTGGCTACAGGGGTTTCCTCTAATGTGAACTCTGTGGGGTCAGTTGTAGGGCAATGCCAGAGCAAGAAAACAAGGGCAGGGTCCTAAAACTCTACAGTCAGGGGAAAAACTGAGGGAGGTAGGGGTTGTCTGAGGATGCTACGGGTGAAATGGAAGTTAAAATTATTGGGGGAAAGTAGAAGACGCCTAATAAGCAGCTTACAGGGGTATTTCTTGTTAGTTACTGGAGGTTTATCTGGACAGTTTCAAGGCTTCACATCTTGTGTGCTGCTCTGGCTCAGGAAGTTGGAGAAGGAGGCTGGCTAGTGAGTGTGTGTCTTGGTGGGACAGCGACTGCTGCTGTTCTGTACAGCGACGTGCCTGAGCATGCCACTGTACTGAGTATGGTTTGTATAAGCACTGTATGAAGAACGTGTGCTGCTGCTAACAGAGTTGTAGCACTGTAGCGGTTTGGCTGGCTGAACACAGGATGACCTATCTCTCCCGAGGCTTCAAATCACTACATCATCATCAGTCCCTCTGCGCAGTGGAACAGATGAGATTTCACTCCCATCAAACATGGAGCACAGAGTGAGAGGCTGCTTCACCAAAAGGCTAGCCTGCCTGTAGACAATCTACAGCCGAATGTTCCCATAGAAGTGGGTTGATTTCTGGCCCATATATCCTTGAATAAAAGTGACAACCATCTATGGTGTTATTAGACTGTACCACACTTAAATGAGCATGTTAGCACTCTTTCTTTTTATTGATCATGTTGCATGATCTGTGTGTGTTTTGTTTTTCAGGTGCTGATATGTGCTGAAAATGAGTGGCGTAGGAGACAACTCAGTAGAGCCGCTGTGCTCCGATCGCAAACGCAAACTGTCCAGCTGTGACACACCAGGCCTAGGGTGAGTGCATACAACCTCCTCTCCTGTTTTCCATCCAAACGAACCCCTTCCTATACTGAACGTCTGCAGATCCCAGACCGTCTGAGGCACCTTTACGGCCCACATACGGGCGATTTGTGTGTGGAGGTAGGGTCGTCATGGCAACATGTCTAATCCCCCCTTGGCTCTCTGGCAGGTGTGACAAGCGTCGGAGGGAACAGGAGAGCAAGTACATCGAAGAGCTGGCAGAGCTCATCTCTGCCAACCTCTCCAACATCGACAGCTTCAACGTCAAGCCTGACAAATGTGCCATACTCAAAGAGACCGTGAGGCAGATCAGGCAAATAAAAGAGCAAGGTAGCATCTGCATAAATGACTCACATATGCCCTTAATCAACAGCAGAATCACATGAAGAAAGTATCATTTGCTTCTTTTCCCCTCTTTTTGCTATTATTTTGTATTATTTGAGAGGAAGTAAAGTTTCTTTTTAAGCTGCACCTTTAATATATCTTAGTCACAATAAAATATGAAAACATAAAAGATTTACAGATACAAGTAAAATATCATCAAATACTTAATACTAGTCTCTAGTGAGGTGCCCTGAGGGAAGGAGTTGATTTGTAAACAGTGGATGAAGTTAGGTTTAAGGACAGATGACGCCGGTGATGAATTTCTGTGCTTGGTTGATAGCCAGGATATTTCATGGCAGCATCCAGTCTGGCTGTTTGTGTCGCCTGGGGTAAATGAACACCAGTAATTGAAACCAGTCCTTGGTGGTCATGGCTCAAGGCTGTTGTTGGCGACAGCAAAGTAGTGCCAAAGGGTGCCTCTCTGTTTAAAACCCATGACACCAGCAATTTACAAATCACACACTAAAGTGCTGCTTTCATACAGATGTCTGTTTGTGATGGTTTTTATTTTTAGAAATTAGAAATTAGAAATGCCCTTTTGTGGCCTGTTTTTGATCTCTGGTTTATGTAAAGCTTTGACCTGCCAATTCTGGTTTCCCTTTGAAAAATAGATCATGAGAAGATATGAGAACAGCATTCAAAATGTTTTCAGGCCTTCCTGCCATGAGCGGTCATTAGTTATTTATTTTGGGGTCAGAGGCCAAGTCACACTACTGTTTGTGGGAGTAGTCGCTATAAAACAGGCCATTACTAATTAAAAAACAAGAAAAAATGGTTTCATTAGTGTTGTTAATGCAGCTAAAATTACTGTAACATCATTCTCTGTATGTATTCTCTCAAGAATGTTGACCCTTACTTCAACTGAGATTTCCAAAAGGCTGCCATTATTTCCAGATCCAACATGTTTCATTGCAAACAGACCAAAAGCTCAAAGGAAAAAACACGGAGCAACTTTGCAGTACTCCATACAACCTTGCTGTTATCCGTATAAACGTTCACTGTCTTGCAGCCTGAATGAACATGTCTCAACATTTCATAGAAAACTCAACTCTTTTGAAGTAGTGTCCTACATCTTTGTGCTATTTCTCATTTCATTAATATCTCCTTATTCTTCAATAAATAATTATATTTAGACAAAAATGTAAACCAAATGTGTATTTTATACATATTTCCACACACCTCATAGTGTCTGTCTTGGTGAATTTATCCCCCTTTTAACCATCTGGTCAGCAGTGTGCAGTAAGAAGTGAGAGGGCAGGGCTGTTTAAGTCACTCTGGTACTTTTTCTGGCACTTCGTTAGAGAAACTTTGAACTGTAGGAACTGTACGATGTAAAAACCGTTCCTGTTTAAAACTCCTGCATACCTTGATACCCATCACCGGCCTATGCTTGATTCACCCTTCTGAATTAAATTTTTACAGCAAGGCAGATATTTCCATTTACCTGTTTTAGCCTGATTAGGATTAAATTCGTGGAGGTAAGCAGGTATGAAAAAATGAAAGCAATCACATTAGAATCCACCCCGAGGGTCAAAGCGTTGTTTGCCATAGTTACAGAATAAAGAAAGATGGCATTTTCCCCTTTTCTTTCAAGTGTAATTGTATTGTCTCTTCACTTCCCAGCTATTTTGACTGTGCATAGCTCACTTCATGTGTTTTTGTTTTGTCAGTGACTGCTGGCTTGCTTTGCTTGTACATTCATATTTTTGTTAAATTTGTATGAATGCAGCCTTATTCTACTTTTACATCTTGTGTAGAGTCTTGCTCTGCATATGACCCTGCTGTGTAGAGTGGTATCTATTAAAGACTCAGACATGTGGTAATTTTAAAAATAGAAAGGCATGCATGCCAACCATCCACAGAGGATTTTGCTTCCACCTGGTGGCCACCTTTGGTATTTTATAAAATAATGGATTGGAAAACCCAATCATAGTTGACTTGAAAGAAGAAAATAAATAAATGGTGAGATCTAAGTATTCAGACATTTCAGCTGTGCCATTCAAGTTAAATAATAGCAATTAAGTTAACAATAAAAGGTTTACATTGAAAATTGTAACTTTAAGCGATCATTGTGCTTCTGTCTGTTCAGGAAAGAGCTCTTGCAGTGACGACGACGTGCAGAAGGCAGATGTGTCCTCCACTGGTCAAGGGGTCATTGATAAGGACCATCTGGGGCCACTGCTTCTGCAGGTCAGTTGATTGTGATAATCCCTCTGAGGCAACAGGCCTTCGCTGCTGCTGGGACCATGCCTTGCTGATCCTTGATCAACATGTTTAAAATAAGTTGTGGTAATTCAGAATAAATGTTTTTTATTGCTGCCATTCTTAGGCATTGGATGGCTTTCTGTTTGTGGTTAACCGAGAGGGCAGCATTGTGTTCGTATCCGACAATGTGACACAATACCTGCAGTACAAGCAGGAAGAGCTGATCAACACCAGCGTGTACAACATTATCCACGATGAGGACAGAGATGAGTTTCACAAGAACCTTCCTAAGTCTAGCGGTGAGGCATTTACCAACACAAAGACTAGAATACAGGATTAAACCTCAGCAGTGATGCTCACTTGCTTTTCTTTACCTCGTTTCTCTTCAAAGCAACAAACGGGGCTCCTTGGGGCGGAGACGTGCCCCAACAGAAAAGCCGCACCTTCAGCTGTCGTATGCTGGTGAACCTGGTTCATGGTCTGGGTCATGGGTTGTCTGAAGAGAGACCAGGGGGGAAGCGTTATGAGACAATGCAGTGTTTTGCTCTCACTCAGCCCCGGGCCATGATGGAGGAGGGAGATGGTAATTATTGTTCATAGTTTTGAAGGTCGTGAGGTTTTATACTGTAACCAGAGGTAATTATGGCAGGCAGCAGTTTAGGTTTAATGCACTAATACAGCTTTTCTATTTAGATTTATATGGATTTGTAAAATTAATGAATTGTTTGCTATAAATTTCTCATTGCTCTGTTTAGATGGCATCTAAATTGTGCTGTATCCTGAAATAAAACATTGACCTTTAAGCTTCTCCTACAGTGCAGTCTGATTGGTTCTAACCCTGTGGTCGTCTTTCCTCAGATTTACAGTCATGTATGATCTGTGTAGCGAGACGAATCACTGCAGTGGAGAGGACGGAGAGGTTTAGCTCTCGCCATGAACTCTCTGGTATGTGTGCACAGGATTATGTCTACCAGACACATGCATATATGCTGATCATTTAATATCAGGCAAGTTGCATGTTAAATAAACTGTAACTTGCCATAAAGCAACGGCTCAGGATACATTAATTGTACCAAGTTCAACTTCACTTTGTGCTATGCTAACTGTGCAACTTCTGTTCTAGGTAAGCTGATTGAAATTG
The DNA here is from genome assembly GCA_036173005.1 of Crenichthys baileyi. Taxonomy (NCBI): domain Eukaryota; kingdom Metazoa; phylum Chordata; class Actinopteri; order Cyprinodontiformes; family Goodeidae; genus Crenichthys; species Crenichthys baileyi. The sequence continues at coordinate 224,830 of JAHHUM010001759.1, forward strand.
AACATCAAAGCTCTCTGCACACCACAATGCTTCCAGGGTGGGAAGACCTGGTCAAACGCTGCTTGCAGATGTTCCTTTATAGAAGTGAAGGACAGCCGTGGTCATACAAACGCCACTATCAAGATGGTACGTTGTTAGGTTCATGGCTCCTCAGCAATCAAACTTTTTTTTTGTCCCCGTTAAATATTTCCTTTGAGAGGCCTTCTATTAGCATTTGTTCGGCAAGCTGGCCTGCATGTTTAGAAGGAGAAACCTTACAGCGACTGAGGAGTCGTTCTTTGGAAGACAAACAAATTTCATTTCTCTTTTATTGACTTTTATTTTTATTTGATTTGATTTATTTCTTGATATGTCATGCACCACGGTGTGATTGTTTCAACCGATAAATAATAGATGATGAGCAGCTTTAGAGTTATACAGTTGATTAATTCCTTCCATTATTCCTTAAGTTGCTCTGGATCCATAAGCAGAAAACGTTTAAATCACTATTTTACATTTAATTGTTACCAACCTGCATCTGCCCAGAGTTGTTGCTTTAAAACTGCATGATTCATTCACAATAAACTACTAAATACTGATTAACACACTTAATTCTCTTTTATTATCAACAGGCTAACTCATTTCAGATATCTACAGCAGAAACAGAAAAATGTTGCTAGAAAGAAATTTTATTTTTGTAACAAAAAAAAACTGATGATCAGTCGAGAAGTACAGGGAATTGATACCTTGGATGTCTAATCATGGGCAAATATTTATATAAAGTAGAAGATGCATAGACAGTTGAGTAGAGGATGGCAGGAAACGAGGGTGAAGAGGATCACTGGGAGCTTTTGGGAAACTGCATCCAAACCTGGACCTGTGGTCTCTCCTCCTGCAGAGCGTCTGCATTAAACCATGAAAAGCTAAGAATATTTAAGAGTTAGAGTTACCTCCTGAGTTAGCTTTACATGAAAACATAGCGGAAATGTACATTTTTTTATGTACATGGAAAATTTACAGTGCTCTGATCAACAGTACTGCATTAAAATAATTTTCCTACAGAACTGTGGCGAACTAGTTTAAAATTAATGCCTATCTTAAAATGTGAAAAAGTCTTGCCGAAAAATATTACATTTTATATTCTGGTACTTAGTTTTTCCCCACATACCTGCTAAACGCTTTATATTCACTTTTAGCTGCTATAAACAGACAACGGGTAGCGGAGATCAGGCAGGGTGGAGATCAGGCAGCGGTTTTTATGAGGAAGTCCCAGTCCAACCACCCCCTTAGCTTAGCAGCCAGACCAATCTGAGGGGAGCTCTGCTGCTCTGGAAACTCTGAAAAACCATTTCAATGTAGGCTCATTCTGGATTAACTGACTGCACAGAGTCAAGTTTCGGATTAATGGTATGAAAGTGATAAACTTGTCCACTAATTTCACCAGCTGGTGATGCCATGCCTTCACACAACACCGGCTCTTTAACAATCCTGAGGAAATCTGAAAGGTCCTACCCCCGACCTGTTACCTGTAAAAGTACAGCCCCGGGAAAGTGAATTTACCCAAATTAAAATTGTATGGAAAATTACCCTGGGGCTTTCTACAAGCAATTGAAAAGTTGCGTTTCTCTGTAAAAATCTTGCTCTTTTTAAAAAGCCTCCATCTGCATAATCCACCTTTACTGGAATTTGTATCATTCTTGAAATGTTATCGGGGCACCGCTCAAAATCATTACAAGGCCCGCAAATGTCCCCTGGGCCACACTTTGGGCACCCCATATCAAAATGCTTCTGCTCTTTTACCAGAAGTAAAATATCTGGAGAGTCCAGTTCCTACTGCACTGGTCCGTTGGTATTATTAATGTTGAAAATGATGTTGGTCTAATATCTTTTTCTCAACAAAATAATGAACGCTAGTATTTGTTCTTTAGTTCAAACAGTATCACTCAAAATACAGCATCACTTAAATAGTACAACGAGTCTACATCTGTGTGATTTAATCTTGGTATAACTGCCATTGTTGGAAGAAAGCTATGAGAACGTCTGTTTAAAGTTAGACGTTCTAGACATAAAAATTTTGTAAAAAGGGGGCCTTCTGNGAGCATCAATGTTTAAATTGTATCGCAGCCTGTAGAGAAGCCTGGTTATCACGGGATGGGCCGCTGTCGTCGTCACCAAGGCCGGGAGGGGACTGGGGAGGGTTGAATGAGTGGTGGGACTAAGTTGGAGTAGACCCCAGGCATCCTTAGCGCGTGTCAGGGGGAGATGACATTTCCTTAAAAATGTATAAATGTCTGCGTTACTGAAAGGCAGGTTGGTGACCGAACAGAGATAGATTCAAGGATTTTACGGCAGATCCACCCAGGAAAAGAAGAGCAGAGGAATGCTCAGAACGGGAAGTAGGAGTTCCTACCAACAGGTAAGACTATAATTTCCTTTTTCTTCCACGGTTGTCTAAATTAATCAGCAGAGGGGTATTCAGCGTGACTTCCCCAGGGCTCGCTCCGCGTCATGTGACTGGGCTGCAGAGGTCTGCCGCTACTTCATAGTCTCTGTCGGTAGTAACATGCGACAAAGCTTGGGTCGTTGTTTGGCTGGTGTCATTTTGCACGAATGTTGTACTTTACAGTGACTGAAGTTGCAGAAAACTAAAACATGTCACCTAAGTTAAAAATAAAGTTAAATGGCAAAACTTTGGCGCTTTGCTCGAATTAAAATTTCTAGGTTTATGTTGTAGTCTTAATGAATGATCTAGCTGTAAATAAAACAGAATAAACTAGTGTAGCAGCTGACTAATCAGTGGAATTTATGTTTGTCCAAATATATAAATACCCTATGTAAAATGCCCATGGATTGTTACTCGTTTAATAATGGCAACAAATGTGGGGATTAATCACACAGTAAAATAATAATGTAAAAAAAGAACAAAAAATGTTTACATTTTACAAGAGTACATTTCATACATATTGAAACGTGCTGGGTTAAAGACAACCCAACTGGTAAGCTAGTTCTGAGTCTAATGTGAACAATTCAAACCCTGGGTTGATTGAACATTGACCCAAATCACATGGTTAGGTTTTCAACCTAAAAACATGGAGGAGACAGGTTGAAAATCACTTATGTTTAGGAGTGGGTTAAGGATAATACATCAAAATTAATACATTTAAAGTGGCCAGTTAACCCATACATGTTTTTGGGCTGTCGGAGGAGTACCAGAACAGAAGCCAAGCTTGCCTGAGGGAACCATGCACCCTCCACAAAATAAACCATAAATATTCTCCCCTCCATGAATTTGACATCCACAGAAATCTTTTCTGGGGGCTATGTAAGGTTGGACAGTCTTTTGGTAAATTTAGCCCAGAAAACAATATGTGAACATGTTTTAGCCCATAGGTCATGTTTAAACGTAGCCTAAACAGGGACCTCTACCACCTTTCAACACATTTAGACAATAAAAGCATATTTATGCCGGCCACTTTTCATCATTTACTGTTCAATCACAACTTCACATTTCGACAGACTGCCATGTCTCTTCTATGTCGGCTTAGTGAAGATTTGCCACCGCGGATAAAAAGGATGAAAAAAATAAACAACCTTTTAATGTCTATTAAGACTTATTTAAATATAACTGGATTTTGATGCCAAAAAATTACTCAAAAAATCTATAATGAACTTGCTTCTCCGTATGGACTTTATGACCAGTTCTTTGGTCAAACTGTAAATGTTCAAGCCAACACTAGCTAGTTTGAGTGGATCATTTCCTTCTTTACTGTGAACCAAAAATATCCACTGGCATTAACACTAACACAGTATGATTTCACCGTCTTTAATATTGTTTGTTTTGGCCTGTGGTTCATTTGGTTAGACGTACCCAACGTCTGCCCCAACAGCATCAACCCAGCAGCTTTTAGAGTGCATTTAACCTTGAGGTTAACATGGTAAATGGATGTATGGGAGCACTGTTTCTAAATGAAAAATGCCTAGCATAGCAAAGATAGTGATACAACTTTTAGTTTGAATACATTAAACAATGGGAAGTTTTTTCATTGTCATACGTTATCTTTGGGATAATTTAACTTGTTGTAATTGTTTAAAGATTGAAAATACTGTTACAGTTTGCCAGAGAAATCAGTCCCAACACAATATATCTGCTGCTCAGCACGCCTTATCACTGCTGTCTAATTCAACTCTGTTTAATCTGCTGCATTTCAACAGAAAACAGGTCTGGACTGGTGATTGCGGACGTTTGCACAATATAGCCACAGATGCAATTGGAGTCCGTTATGAACGTGCTAAAGATGTTTTACCTAGAAGAGCTTTCATAGTAATCCACAAAAAAAAAACGTGTTTGTTAACTCTTCAACTGCATATTTAAAATTACGTCAAGGACATTGCATGGCGTGTATTTGTTCACAGGAGTTTGATTGACTTTGGAAATAATTTGTCCTCCCCCTTATTATACAGTCGTAGAACAGTGGTTATGAAACGCACAACCCTAACAGTCGTTTGTGTTTTTAAATAAACAGTTCAATGATGACGATTACTATGATGATGACGGTAACGGTCAGTCTCAAGAGTCTTTCGATGAGGCTGAGGAGGACCTGGTACCTGTGGAGTCCAACGCCAATGTCACACGAGGCAAGCAGCTGTTCCTCTGTTATATGTTGAACCCTAAATTTTTTGCATTTTATCAGAAGTTCTTGCAGATTTAATCTGTCTCTGTTTCTTGAGCTCATAAAGGTCCAAACGTTTGGAGAACGAGAGTAGACATACATAACAGCATAGAGTATAATGCTGCCGATACTATTCTTCTGTTGTAGGATGATCTGAAAGCATAACAGCCCTCATAATTCTACCCTTCCCTCTTCTCTTCAGGGGATAACATAAGCATATACAGTCCACCGATGAGATTCAGCAAAACCTGTGTGAAAAACGTCTTTACTGTGCTGCTCATCTTCATCTACCTGCTGCTGACTGCCGTGGCAATTTTCCTGGCCTACCAGACTATCTCCGACTTTCTGAATAAACTCAGTCAACCTGTCATGTCTGTCAACTACAAAGAAGTGGACTCATTCTCACCTCCTGGTTTGTATGAAAACAGCACAATGCTTGCGATGCTGAAGGGGTAACAAACAGTTGGTGCATGTGAGCTAAACCAGAATCCAGAGTGCCTCGCAAAGGTATTTACACTCCTTGAACCTTTTCACATATTGTCACATTACAACTACAAACTTCAATGTATTTTATTGGGTCCAACACAAAGCAGCACATTTTACAAAAACATATGAACAAAAATCGAAATAAACAAACAGCGTCATAAAGACCAAGTAACACACTATGCATACAAGGGATAAAGCTGTGGAGACGTCTAAAGAAGGGTTAGGTCTTGAAAAAAAATGCATCTAGCTTTGATCATCTCAAAGAGCATCTTTTAACCCATGAGCAAAAAATAGAACCTAAACTGAAAGGTTTCAGTACTGGAAGAAATTGTTGACAGGAACACTATTAGTCAGACACTCCCAAAATCTGGAAGACTGGTAAGAAGAAAGCTATTAGAATTCATGTTTGTACATGTTTCCTCAAGCCATTTCATGGACACAGCAATCATGTAGACAGAGGCTAGATGAGACAAACATGTAACCTTTTAACCTACATATAAAATGCTATTTGAGATGGAAACACACAATACCCTAAAACCATCTCCATGGTGAAACATAGTGGTGGTAGCATTATGCTGTGGGAATGCTTTTCTTCAGCAAAGGGCAGGGAAGCTGGATCGAGTTGTTTAGAACATGGATTGAGCAGAGTACAGGGTAAACCTGGAAGAAGGCTGAAAAATACTTCACACTGGGGTGGAGGTTCATCTTCTAGCAGGACAACGACACTAAACATACAGCCAGAGATACAATGGAATGGTTTAGGCCAAAAAATATCAACGTGCTAGAATGGTCCAGTCAAGGTTCAGGTATGAATTTGATTAACAACCAGTGGCAAGACTTGAAAATAGCTCAAACCCTTGCTGTTCACAGACTGACATCCAAACAATCTGAGCTTGAGCTGTTTTGCAACGAAGAAAAATGCTTACAACATTCACTAGATGTGCAAAGCTGGTTGAGACACATCCTAAACACATTTACAGTGTTATGACCTGTAGGAGTTTGGGTGGGGGTTCTCTTTTGTGTTTCTGTTCTCATCATCTCCCTGTTTATTATCTTTAAGGTCTTTTTATTTCTCTGTGTTCATTATAGTCTCTAAGGAGTTGCCATATTAGTTATTCCTTTGTGTTTAGTTTGTCAGTTTTTTCCTGTGCTCTGTTTATTTGAATTTATTCCCTTATGTTTGTATTTGTCTTTTCCTCTTGGCTTACTGTTTCCTTGTGTTTTAGTTCAGCTCCCTCTGTGTTAATTAGTCTCCTTTCCTCAGCCTCCCTGCTTACCCTCTGCCTCAGCTGCTCCACATTATCCCCTGATGAACACACTGGCATCGAGTGTCATTCTCCACATTTTACTCAGTATATAAGCTCTGTAGTTCCCCGTTATTCTTCTCTTTAGTCTGCCCGTTGTTTTCTCCATGCTCCTTGTCTTGTTCTCCTTGTGCTCTCCTGTAAGTCCTCTATGTTCCTGTCTGCACTTTGGTCCTTCCACGCAACATGACACACAGTTGTAATTGTAACTGCTTATTTTCCTTTATGCTCAGCTTTGTGTTGGTTTATCACATAAGATCCTAATGAAATACATTGAGAATTGTGGTTGTAACATGACAAAATATGCAAACGTTTCAGAAGAATGAATACTTTTGCAAGACACAATCATCAATATGATTATATATTTTTTGTTCAAAATTGCCAATTATTCAGGCTGACTGACATAGAAACTGGTTTCCAACTGGGCGAATTGGGGGAAAGTGTTTTCTTTTTGTGTTTTGGGTAAATTTAGTGGAGGTAAAATTAAACGTTTGTGAGATTATCAGTTTAACAGATTAACAGTTTCCATAATACCTTTTAATGAGAGTATTTGGCACTTCATGGCTTTACTTCACACCTGCATTTTTGCACCACCTGTCACCAAGTTGGTGTAAACAATAACGAGCAAGTAAAGGTGTTAAACATGGATATAACAATTTTTATTGTGTCGCATCACATTACATATCTCTGGCATTGAAATACGCAATGCCAGGCAACTGATCTAAAGCAAATTCGGCACAAGAAAAACTGCAGCATCTGATAAAAATAGACGGAATTAAAAGATAAAGTTAAAGCTCAAATAGATAGTGTGACCTAAAATGTGAAAGCAAGCATGTAAAATGTTTGCTGCATGTGTAGTTTTAATTTAAATACACGCTTTTAACTTGATAAATGATGCATTACTACAAGTACACTCTAAAGTTGCTTTGATATGTAATCCTATTGGTGTCTCAACTGAAATTTTTTAATTGACAAATTCACCTTTGTGAATTTTTTTTAGGAGTTTCACGTGTTTAAAGAATTAGTTTTTTCATCTTTGGCAGGTATTGCTCTGTTCCCTGACAATGCCGAGCTGCTGAGCTGCAAACATCACTACCATCACTACATCCCACCTTTAGTGGACCCTGGCACGGCTCATGAAAGGGACTGTGAGATCACAGAAGTGACTTACTTTGGGCCATTCTCAGCTCAGAAAAAGGTATGATGTGATTGCAGAGATTTGGTTGTTCCCCTGACATAAATGATAGGTCTAAGAGATGCATCTAAGAGCTTCTGTGATAAATGGTGCCCTTCAGAAGTATTCATACCAATTGAAGCTTGAAAAATTATGGTTTTCAAAATATTTTACAGGTAAAAAATCTGAAAATTGTAGGGTGCGTTTGTACCCAACCATGAGTCAATACTTTGTAGAGCCTTTGGCTGGAAGTACAGCTGCAAGTCTATTGGGGTACATCTCTACTAGCTTTGCACATCTAGATATTGGAAATATGTCCCCTTCATTGGACAAGGCCCAAGCTTAGTTAGACTCAATGGAAAGCATTCACTTCCAAGTCTTACCAATGATTCTTAATCTGGATCCGGACTTAGACTGGGCCATACAAACAGATCTATTCCAGCTATGGATCTGTGTTTAAAGTCCTTTTCCTGCTGGAAGATAAACCTCTATCCCAGTGTTAAGTCATTTGCAGCCTCTTATGAGTTTTCATCTAGGATTGCCCTGGATTTAGCTCCATCTGACCATTACCTATGACCACCTTCCCTGTTCCTACTACAGAAAAGCATTCCATGATGCTGACACTATAACGTTTTAATTTTGGGAATGGTGAGTTCAGGGTGATGTGCAGTGTTAGTTTTCTGCAAGGCATAGTGTTTTGGATGTAGGCCACTACACATGGCTATGATTGTATGGCTAATAGTTGTCCAGTAAATAGTTTCTCCCACCTGAGCTGTGGCTCTTTGTTGCTCTTCCAGAGTTACCACAGGGCTCTTGGCTGCTTTTCTGATTAAAGCTTTCCTTGCCTGACCTCTCAGTTGGACAACTTTGTCTTGGTAGTTTTCCTGATGTACCATACTCGTAGCATTTTAAGATTATTTCTGTGAGATGTTCAAAGTTTAGAATACTGTTTTATAACCTGTGCTTTAAACTTGCCCCCAGATTTACCATCTGTTTGAAATGATCCCACTCTTTTCAGAGTTTTCAAAACTTTGTAAAATGTTCTTTCCACTTAAGAAAGAGGCACTACTTTCTGTGTGGGACTATCAAATAAAATCCCTAATAAAATACTTTGAGGTTTGAGGTTGTAACATGACGAAATGAAAAACTTTTTAAGGGGTTTGAATTCTTTTCATATGCACTTTAACTGCTGATTTACAGTCTTATATCTACTCTCTTCTGCTGCATCATAGAAGCGAGCTGTGGTGGTCCGCGGCCCATCGGACGTGAAAAACAAAGAGCTGATCTTCATGGAGTTTAGTCAGAATGAAACACAGGAGGACTTTAGTGCCATTTCATACATGCTTTTTGCTAAGTTTAGTGACTTGATTGAAAGGTAAGTACAGAGCTAACGTATTGATTCTGTTTTGTTTGCCATGTGAGATAACTGCTATGGGCAATCAAGTCTTTGCTGATGCTGTTTCTGTGTACTTTTGTCACGTGTCCTCACTGGTGATTTGTGTCGACAGACACACAGTGATTAGTTCTTCAATTTATAGGAAAAACAGTTCTCATTAATGTTGAAACGTTTGCACTCTTGTAAGGAACAGGTACAGATAATACAATCACAGCTAGACGTCACAGGGAGGTAATCATGTAAGTTAAAAACCGATTTAAATGTTAGTTGTACCTTTATATTGTTGGGAGTTCATCTAAAGTTCCTTTGTCCTCACTGCTTCATGACCTCTGAAACGTGTGATCAAATTGCTGGAGAGTCTTGCAAAAGTATTCACACCCCTTAAACCTTCCCACATTTTATCACTTCAAAACCCAAACCTCTATGTATCTTTCTATGATTTTATGTGATAGAGCAACACAAAGTGGTGCATTGTTAACAGATTTAAGGACATATTTACATGATTTCTGTATTTTTTAGATATTAAAAATATGAAAAATGTTGCTTGCATTTATATAAAAAGGGCAAAGATAACAACAGAACTGCAAACCTACTAAAATATGGCTATCCACCTAAACTGACAGGCTAAATAAGCAGCCAAGAGGCCCATGGTAACTTTGGAGGAGCTGCAGAGATCCATAGCTCAGGCGGGAGAGTTATTAACCATACAGTCACAAATCTGGTCTTTAATGACGAGTGGTAAAAAGTGTACATGCTTTGTGCTATTTCTATAAAGATATTTTAAAAAAAGCAACAAAGGCAAAGGCGCCAAGCCTCACCATAAAGTTCTTCAGGATAACATCCAGGTAATCACCTAATCTGCCATCTGGCTCGCCACTATGGAGTCAATTGCATCTGCAGGCTTAGAGTAGACCCACTGTGTGCTCAAGGTCTTCCTGCACAACATAATTCAATGATGCCGAGCACGGCAACAGGAAGACTGTGACCACGATGGACATGGTGTACGCTCTGAAGAAACAGGCTCTACAGTGGATGGAGCTAAATATGGGACGATCTTGGAAGAAAACCACTTGTGAAGTTTAAGACATGAAACTGATGCCGAAGTTCACCTTCTAGTGAATAATACTAGTGGCAATACTTGAACTTTAGCTATTTTGCCAGGAAGATTTGTTATCATGACTTTAGTGCTTACTATAACAGTCCAGCAGCTGAAGGAGGTTCTTCAAAGTTCTGACTTATCTTGGTGTATCTCTTAAAATCTCTACACAACGCAATAAAGTTCTTGGTTTCAACGAAATGTGAAAAAGTTTAAGGGGTACAAATACTTTTTCAAGGTACCAAACATGATAAAGTCTAATCCAGCACCTTAATTCACCTCTCTTTTCTGGTCCTCAAGCGCAAATAAGTCAGATTTTATGAGGGACTGTGAGCGAAATTACTCCATGTGGACCTTCTCTGGAGGATTCAGAACCTGGGTCAAAATGTCATTAGTGAAAACATCTGGGAGAAACAATGAAGCGATTGAGTTTCGGCAAGAGGTATTTCCAAACTTACACCAGCTTACATGCACGAAGATGTTTTTATAAATGCTATGCTTTCATGGTTTATGTTTATTCCTTTAGTCCGGAGTGGTGAAATTCAACGATAAAAGACAAGAATCAGAACAAACGGATCAGCTCTTCTTTGTTGTCTTTGAATGGCGAGATCCTTACATGCAGGAAATCCGGCTGGTAAGTTTTCCCAGAGATATTATCCTTGTAAGAATAGTCTGTACATGTGAGGCTGTCAATGTTCAGGACAACTGTGCTTCTTTCTATACAGATAGTGACTGCAAATCCCTGGAGCTCTGTAGGCATCCTGTGCGTCATCTTCATGGCTCTCTTCAAGGCTGCAAATTTTGCTAAACTCGCTGTAAAGTGGATTATTAAGATTCGTAAGAGGCATCTGAAGCATAAAGCGCGGGAACTGAACCCTATAAGTTAAAAAACAATGCAGGAAAGCTATGCTTGCACAAGCTAACATGATAAACATCCAAGTGACGGATCTTTCTTACACAAATGCATTTCTTGATGCTATTATGTACAGCGTTTTTTGATAATGGGCGAGAATGATTCAACTAAGGGACTAAGGGAACATATCTTGGAATGGGACATTTTTATAAATGGAACTAGCTACATTTTAGCATTTCAGATTTATCAACCACTTAGATGTATTTTCTTTATAAAAGTAAGTATTTTGTAGCATTTCTAAACAATCCTGGGACCACCATTTTGCACATACACACTGTTGCTGAGAGATTACATGCTTTAAAAGTTTATTTTGTACATTTTTTGTATGTTGTGATAATGAAACTGAGAAACAATTTTTGATGCTAGAGTTTTTAGCTATTTAGCCAGGAAGGTCTATTAAGGGAATTTTGTAGTGTTTCTTTTTAATGTAGTTTTTTATCAAATAAAAATGTCAGACATTTCCAAAATGACCTCAAAAGGGATTATCAAAAATGAATTTAGTGTTTGTTTTTAGCATTTACAATTTTTATTTTCAATTTTCATTTCGTTTTTATTTTGTTTATCAACTTGCGCTGAAAAAAATATATCAATGTGATCATTGTTAGAATTATCTTAAGTTACAAGTTTGTTGATTATTTCAATGAAAATAAATAAATTTTTTTGTCCAAATCTCTAAATGTGATTTTACACTGAATTTAGAGTGTTTGTTTGAACATATAAAACGAGTGTTTTTCTTATGCTAATTTAACATGCAGCTGAACAAATATGCACACAACGTAAATGCAATTTAGCAAAGTAAGTGATGACCTAATTTCTTGGGGGAGAAATTAGCAATGTTGTTGCTGTTCGTTCCAACACTGACGCCGCTCTTGAACGCATCACCGGATGTAGTTCACTTTGGGGACGAGGACTCGGAAGAAGGATGTTGTTGTTAGCTTTTGCAGTAAACATTACTGCACACATTTGGAACCTGTAACGGTAAATGGCAGCCATATTTCAGTATTTACATTGAGTATAAAATTAATATTTAGCTGCCCCCTTGTCAAGATAATAAGGTAACCGTGTGGAGCAATGGTGAAACTGGTGGGGCTGTTGTCAGCTTGCTAACTATATCTCTAGCTCAGAAGGGAACTTTCAATAACGATTTGCTCTGCTAATTATTATTTCCTCCACAGGTTATAGCCATATACACAGTTTATAGTTTGTTTTGTCCAGAAACGTGCACGAGTGCATTTCAGAAGTTTTCCGTGTCCGTTCTTAGCAACTAAGCTAAATAGCTATGCTAGCTAGAGCATACCTATCTCTGCGACCCTCTACCCAAATTAATCATTTACGTTTTAAAAACATGAATAATAGCAGTCAGACAAATGTTTATTTAGAAAGCTGATTAACGTTCTTAAATTAATACGCTGAATGTTGGAATAGTTATGTGTGGTGTTGCTGCAACCAGGTAGGGTAACTGGTAGCAAGCTAGCTTACCTCTTTGTTGTTAGTGATGTTTAGGAGCTGCGAATTAACTTGTAATAAATAATGTATATGTTGTGTTAAAATCTGTTGATTCTCTTACTTTTTTAACATGTTGTTGAATGAAAAACAAGTAGTTCAAGTTAATTGAGAAAGATTTTATGTTTCTCGAAGCAAAATTAGATGCTGTAGGAACTCGCATCGTCTTGAGTTTCTTCTAAGAGTCGTTAGAAGAAACTGGAGCCATTTTTGCCCAGCAGCTCATGTGTGGAGACATCATGACTGTGATAAATCAGAATAAAGAAAATCTTGGTGTTGTTTACAGGTCTCTTATGTAAATGAGGCCATCAGTTTCAGTTAGATTACCTGTCTAAATAAAAGTAATAAAAATATGTGGTTGTAGATGCTGGCAGGAAGGATCTCCTAAAGTTTCCGACTGAAGAACGTCAATTGTTGGATGGATTGCTCTGTTTTAAAAAGGATGTTGAGGCTTGTTGATTCAATTTTTTTTAAAGTTTTTGAAGCATCTTCCTTTCCACAACAGACCAGCACTCAGAATAGAGCCAGCCTCCCTTATCAACTCGTTGATGGAGATGGACGTTTTATGAGGAATTAAATTTTTAGCATTTATGACTTAAGATTAGATGAGTACATTTCTCTAGTTTTTGTATTTGGGGATTTGTCTCTAGCTGGAGTTAACTAGCATTGAGCAATTGAGCATGTGCCTAAGTTTCTGATGGTACTCAAACCCACAGCTATTATTTAAAACAGGAAATTGAAAAATCTTCTTACTACTTAAACATCATATTTGTTATTACAGTTTTAACTAATATTTTTACACAACATCTTTTATTCTTATTTTACTACATAAGGTAAAGCAAATGCACATAATAAGTACTAGGGTTGCACTGATTGCAGTTTTCTGGCCAATCACCGATTACGAACTTTAAAAAGCCTGAGCTGCCGATTCCGATTTTGGCTGACACCGACAGGTGTTATAAGGTCACAGTACACCTTACATGTTCCAATCTTATTTTATTCAAAAACAATACCATGAAACAATACAAACTTTTTATAACTGGACATGAGGCAGTACTCTGAAAGAAAGTTTAGAGCATTGCAGTTCCTTTAGTCTTTAGTCTTTTTTACATTTTAAAAGAAACTAAACTTGACAAGAAGATAAGATCTGTGAAAACGATGGGTTTTACGTGTAAGTATCAGCTGATCACCGATCTCCCAAAATCAAGGAAATTGGGGCCAATCGATCGGCCGGCCAATCAGTCGGTGCGCCCCTAATAGATACCCATTGCATAATAGTTTTCGGGAGTTATTGATTATTATCTTTTTGCTGGTCTGCCCTTTCTTGATTTACATTTGCAGTGTTAGCTGCATCTCATTAAAATTACTTTATATCATAGGTCCAGTGAGATGGAATATTGTTGAATCCTTGGTTTACCTTGACACTGGTACCCGGTCTATGCATACTACTTATACTTTGTTAATTAAAAGTTGATGTGATTTTTAGTTTTATTACTTTGCTTGGATGGACAGTGTATTATTTATTTTGTATAGGTGCTCGTTTTAGACAGACAGACTTCTGAGATAAGCAGATGCACAGGTAGTAAAGCATTTCAAATTTGATACCACAATATATTGCTGATAGTGAAAGTCCATGTACGGTCTTTTAAGTTTTGGTTTTTGTTTTGAAAGGTACCACCTTTAGCTCTGGGCTGGTTTTAAATTCTAACCCTGTTTATAAGCCTTAGACGAGTCCAGACATGGCTCTGGTTCTGCAAGGGCTTTGGCATCTGGCAGCAAAGTTGTTCTATCAGCACCCTGGATCCAGGCTGACCTCTGCTTCTATTTTGACTGTGGTGATGATGCATCAAGTAGATTGATGTTTTATACTCCTACCAGGAAGAATTGGGAGTTTTAACTGAGGTTTCAGCTTCCAGCAAACATCACAAGCTGTCAAACAACTCTGTAAAAGCATACAGATTACAGTTCTTATTGTCACTTTGCCTTCCATGAGGTGGTATTAATAACTTCGTTAATTTGACTAAATTCTCCCTGTGGGCAGTAATGGGCTGAGATCCACCTGCATTCAAAATGACCAGAAACAGACAGTGTATCCTGTGTGAAACCCTCTGCGCTTCCAAGCAGGTAATTACCCTGAACTGTGATTTACTGAATACTCTTTCATTTGATGACCTCAGCATGCATTTAACTATAAATAAACAAGGGGTGAGTGTTTCTTTGTGTGCAGATCATGTGGAGCATATATTCCTACACTAATCCGATGTTTATATTTGAAACCTTTAATGAACCTCGGTATTCTTCTGTATTAGCCTTAGATCTGTATTTTTTCGGTGTGCTAATACCTTCATAAGAAAATCAGTTCAATCTCTTTAACTAAAGATGTAAAATCTTTTGAAAGTGTCTGCAAATCCTAGAGTGAAAAGCATTTCGTTATTAACCTGCAGGAGATGGATGAGCACATAAGGAGCATGCTTCACCACCGCGAGCTGGAGAAGCTTAAAGGCCGGTGAGTTCAGGTGTCGTCATAACTGTTGCTGTCATAACTCATTTTCACTTGAAGGCTTTGCTGAAATCATTGACATCATAGCCTGTTGGCGTTTACCTTTGAATCCTCTTCTTTGACATGTGGGAAAGTAAAAAAAAAATGTGACAATAAAATATATAGTTTAAGTTCAAATGTGTTTGGTCGATTGCACGTGTGCACGCAAGCACGTGTTGGTAGATGTTGGCAGCTGTTATAACTGCAGCGTGTATATTTAGACACAATCTGTCCGGAACAACAGGCATGATTGTAAGAAGCCAAAGGGCTGTCTCATGACTCCCCGTTAGATGGCTGAAAGAATGTGGCCGGTTGTGGTGATATTCAGCCGTTAAGGTGGTGTGTTCAGGTGTAGCTTTGGTTCTCTGAATAAAAAAATAATTCATAGGTGTCGTTAAAATGTGATAGCGTGTCAAGTTGAAACCTGATCCATGAAAGTGAGCCAAAGCATTTTATTCGCTGCACAGATGCAGCTGAGAAATATTGTGTCAGAAACGAGTTACTCTGTCTGAGTGGTGCTTGCCAGCTGCACGAGAGGCCTCTAAATGGTAGCGCCCCCGTGACACAGATTTGCAAAGGAAATTGAGAATGGGCCAGGAAAGCAACTGGCCCAACAGTATTCCAGGATGGCATACTTGGGAGAGGTTTAAAATGGAGGCTATGAGCAGCTGCAGTCAGCTTCGATTTCACAGGCTTTGCAGGGGATTGGTGTTCAGGATCTCCAGGCCGGTCCTAATGACACAAGCCGTCATGTGGGAGGGGGCTGGGTTCTGGCACTTGGAGCGCAGAGAGAGGTCAAATACAGACAGTGCATTCTGTAAAGTACCAGAGCGCAGCGGACACCATCATGAAGGCGCACTGAGCTGAGGGCGCTGGCCTCTATTCCACTCACGCGTCCCAGCACTGTGCTGCATGGCTGGACTTGAACATCTAGACTAGCACGCTGCCTGGGTCCAGCTTGGCTGCTCCATCTGCACTGCCACATATGGCCTGCTGAAAATAGGGAACACAAAGATCAGGATGATTAAGACTTTATCTATAGAAAAATTCTAAGTTAGCTACCTCCTGATCTGTGAGAGACACATCGGACAATTTATTTTAAGGATTGTTGAGTAATCTCCTTTCCTGAATTTAATAGAACTTCAGAGTTAAAGAAAGTAGAGCCAGGTTGTGCTATTGCAGGCTCTGCAGGCGAGGAAAAGCAATCCAAACGAGACCAGAGCAGAACCATGCCTGAAGGAACGATTGAACCCCCACTTTCTCCTTCCCTCCCCAGGGACTGCGGACATGAGTGCAGAGTGTGTAAGGTGAAGGTGGTGAGCCTGACTGACTATGCCAGCCACATTTCCAGCCCCACGCACAAACAAAATGCGGAGGCCGCTGACAAACAGGGGGCCACAAAGGACCACGATGAAGAATACTTTGATCAGACGCTGGTGGACCTGATTGAAAAGAGAAAAGAACAGATCAGGTAAGACAACTGTCTGATCTACGGTATAAATAGACGCATTGCTTAAAATAAATGTATCATCACTGTTTGTAGCTAATATGTTGTTACATATGTGTCAGCAAACACATTATTTAAAGTAAAAGCCACTTTAAACTGTTGTGATAATTATTAATTTATAGACACAAACATTTGTCAACATATGCCATGTATAGTCATATTGTGCTCAGCGCCTCCAGGCCTCTTTTAGCCGCGGCTTCACAGTTAGCCGTGGCCTAGGGTCATATGTCAGACCTGTAGGCTAAAAAAAGGCATGACCACAAATACAGAGTTCAGACAGATCCTTTGAACCTAATGCCTTCTGGATATATTAATACACAGAGGATTTTGTCGCGTTTTGATGCCCTGAAATAAACCAAAATATGTAATTTTGATTTTAAAAACTTTTCCAACACCCAAGGTTTAGATAATGCTGTCATAAAAGTCCCTTCAGACCTCTGCTCTAGTGGTATTTTGCCTTTTCACACACTGTCTTGCTCTGTCTTACATGAAAAATTAGAGAAATGTTCTAACTGGAGCTGCTGGGGCGGGGGTTAGTTGGGTGGAGCTGATCTGACATGAAGCTGTTAGGGTGGTGTATCTTTGTTCTTCTGTTGGTTCCTTTAAATGTATCACATTAAAACAGCTCATATGGTTTCAGCCTTCAGCTGGTGAACCCTCAGCTTTTTTCAACACTACTTCATAATAATAACAATCCAAAAGCTACAGTGGATACAGTGCCGAGAAAAGTAATCACACCCTTGAACTTTTTCAATTTTTTTGTCAGTCTTCAATGTTTTCTATTAGGATTTTATGTTTTTGACCAAGTCAAAGTAATATTCCACATTTTCTACAAATAGAAAGCTGTAATATGTGATCTGTATTTATATTGTGAACCATTTAATCTGACACCCCTAAAGGAAATCCATTGTAATTAGTTTGTAATAAAAGCTTGCTATTGGTAATTTAGCTGTTCTTTGATAGCCTCCAAAGTTTGTGAATATTAATACTATGACTACGTTAGCAAGGCACTGTACATCCAGTGGACTTAAGGAAAGCAAAGATCCTTGAAGTAGAGCTGGTGGAAGTAATGTTTATGGGACAGGAAGTACACAGATTGAAAGTAAAGCATGATAACTTACTTTACTGTTTTGGCACATTTTTCCTTAGAATAGAGTAGGGTTTAGACAACTTCCTGTTGCATGAAAAAAGGCATTATCCACTCTTAGCCATATGGGGGCACCATACATAATCAAAATGGGCCCATAAAGTTTTATAGACTTATGTTCCTTATTTTTTTTACCTTTGTTTTTAGTCTCCACTGACTCCTGACAGATGGATCTCTCATTTGGAGCTTATAACTCTGCTACACTGACGATCTTGTGACTGGCTTTCTCAATGTTTCTCTGATGCATGTTCTCAATGAAAACATGCTCATGGACTCAGTAAAAATCAATCAGATTAAAAAAAGTTACCAGGCAGAAATTTCCAAAAACAACATCTGGCTCGTTTAAACTCCGGCCTTTCTTTAATGAGAGGTCATTGTTTATTTTAAAAGCGGAAGAGATGTCACATCGCTCAGCCTTTGCTGTGAAAAAGGGCTTTACTGCTATTTAACAGCAAAGACCGAATGGATTTGACATTTTAAACACCTTAAGTTAACAGTTAGCACTTATATCGCATCTAGGATTACTGTCTCCATGTATATACCCCAGAGAATGTCGATTCTAACCTCAACTCTGAGATTTTCATAAAGCTGCCAACATTTCCCAGTCCAGCATGTTCCATGACAGACAGGAAAAAAGCTCAAATGGATAAAACAGAACAGGTTTGTTGTACTCATTCAACCTTCCTTTTATCTGGCGAAAGCCTTGTTCTCCCGCAACCTGAATGAAACACAGACACTTTTTGACGTGACGCATGGATTCACTGAGCGGAAAAAGGTTCAATGTTTGAGTTTCCAACTGACAGCTGGCTGTTCAGAGCGAAACCCAGCTGAGGACTGTCTTATTCTAGTGGGCCACCAGTTTCTCGATCCATCGCTACTTAAGACTATAGCTTTAAAAGTTGGACATTAAAGGAATGTGATTTAATGAGCTGTAAAATCCATGTGTTTCATTTGTAGAAAAGAGAAGGAGGCTGCAGCTGCAATGCGGGCAAAAGAAGAAGAAGAACAAAAGAGGAAGGAGGAGTTTCAGCAGAGACTAAACAAACTTAAGGAACGTTACTGCCTGGATCGTGTGTGGCAGGCACCTCCGCAGGGCTACAGTGGATCTAGTCACCACAAGTCTTGGCACCGGAGCAGCTATTATGATGGCAGCACAGAGGAGGCAAGACCTTGGCATCAAAGCAAACAGGGGAAGAGTGCCACGTGGCATGCTCAGGATCCCCCCCATTTACAGAAGTGGGCAACTGTAGAGTTTTCTCATAAAAGGGTGGATAGCAACAAGACATGGGGCAGTGGCAGTCAGCAAAGTCGACTGCCGTGGCTCAGCAATGGAGGCAGCAGTAACGGGCTCTATGGTCATAACAATATCGCCAGGTATGTCCCAAAAGCCAGACCCCACAGTTTCATGGGGTCTAATTCTGTATGTACAAACTCAACACATTTTTTGGGCCAGGCTTTTAACCACTTTGAAAGTAAAAGAAATGTCACGACTGGTCAGCAGGATGCTGGGCTTCAACACGGAGAGGCATCACTGGCAGACTGTCACAGTAAAAACTCCAAAATGTTTGGCAGCAATCCAAAGCTAGACAAAAACTGTCGCTGGTCCCCCTATCCTGTTGCATCTGGATCACATAGTGAGACTCACCAAAATCCATCAGAGAAGCACCAAAAGGCTTCAAAGCTTCAGAAAATGCCCCAATCTGAGCTCAAACCAGGGGGCTCAAGTAAGCAAAACGTGGAAGAGAATGGGAGGCTTCAAGTGAAACCAAAGCCCCATCTCAGAGACGGAGGCTGTAGCAGCACTCAAGGAAACAGCCAAAACGGTGCATCTGGTTTCTCCAGTCAGAAGGCAAATAAACCATCACTGCATGTAGGTCAGAAGGGTTCATCACCTTCTGGTATCAGAAGTGAAGCTCAGCGCAGCAAGGCCTCCAGTCTGCAATCAAAACCAAGTGGAAAACAAAATGGGCCCAAGGTACCTATTGGGTACCTTACATCAAGGCAGGAAAAGTACCTTCCGGAGTCATTTTCCTCCATCAGGCAGATTGGTTTTGAACGAAGAGGCTCTTTGGAAAGGACACCTCACCTACAAACGGATCAGAGACAGAATCAAAGTGAACCTGTCAAAGGGAAAAGTGCAAGAGAGAGTTCTGGTAAAGCAACATCACCTGTTACGTTCATTCAAGAAGCAGCTGTACCTCCATTAACAGAAGACAAGTTTGTCCAGTCTCTTCATGTAAGCACCTCTACCACGGAGAGCTCAGAGCCTGCAGCTTCCGTAAAGGAGGATGAGGAGAAAAGGAACAAAATGGAGAAGCAAAGCCCCTCAGTGGTCCAAACTGAGGCCATGCAGGTGTCTGAGGCAGGGCAGAGCTCAGAGAGCGACACTCCCAGGACCGGTGAGGCACAGATGGCCTCCGGATCGGACACATCTGCTTTGTCCAAACTTGACCTCCCCCCTGTCTTAAAACGGGACCTCACCAAACACATGAGCTCCAAGAACAAAACACCTGGTCATGAGCCAAACCTGAACATTGCCAGACGCGTGCGGAATCTAAGTGAGTCAAGGCGAAGTGACACAGAAAAAGATACTGGCCTCAAACCGACTGTAAGACAGCTCATAAACTCCTCGAGCTCGCGCCGCTGTGTGAACTGGGATCACGTTTATCAGGAGGTCAGAAAGAAGCAGGACAAAGGAAAAGGCATGCCACGGTAAGAATTTCATCGCAAAATTTAAACGTTCGATTATTTATATTTAAATTAACCTGTTTCATCTGTGCCTTCTAAGGTTTGGAATTGAGATGGTGCCATATGAGCAGGAGTCCCAGAGCCAGGAGGAGGCTGGTATACCCCTCACGGAGGATTTTCAGTGGGAATCATTGATGGAAATCACTTCCGAGAGCAAATCTCGTAAACGCTCCTTGTCAGAAAGCAGCCTTGCACCTGCAATGCCTCATTCAATGTTTGCATCTTTGAAATCAGAGGACGCAGTAGAGAAGGAGGGGTTCAGCTCAGGGCAGTCGGGGTCTACACTTCCTTCCGCTCCAGAAAAGCAAGAGCATCAGTGTCAGCCAGAAGAGGAAGCCCAGAAACAGCCAGACAAACTAGCATGTGCAGCAGCGAAAGCTCTCCAACCATCTGATTTAGCGCTGGGGGACAGCAGCTCAGGGACGGAGCAGTACGACGGGCAGGGGACAGGGAAGAGGCGACGTGCAGCCGGGGTGAGTTTGTTTCACATTTTTACACCTCCAAACAAATCAGGTGTGTCTTACAATTTTCTGTGTCTTTTGTAGGACTCTCCCAACACAGCGGTGTCTTGTCTGGGGCACAACAACAAAAGAAGGAAAGTCAAATCAAAAAGAGGTTTGTGTCCAGATTAAAGAACACTTTTCACACACACTGACCTTTACCAACACTAGAGGTTAAGACGTGTTTTCCTGTGCTTGGTGCAGAGCGCCTGCAGATTGACCAGCTGCTTGCAGTGTCACTGCGGGAGGAGGAGCTGAGCCAGTCCTTGCAGAATGTGGACACCAACCTGATCCAGGCCCGGGCGGCACTGGAGGCTGCCTACATGGAGGTGCAGCGGCTCGTGGTGCTTAAACGGCAGGTATGCAGTCCATCTACAGAACCTATGAACACACCTTTTCTCAGCATTTGCTTTTGATGCTGTACGTCATAGAGGTGTTGATGTGTTTGATTACTCACAGTATACTTAGCCCTGTTGTGCAACTAATGTTTGGTTCTTCTGTTTGTATAATTGACATTTTTATTATATTTATTTCAATCTTGAAAGGTGTTTAGTGTCTGAGTAATACATAATTACAACCAAGAGTATTTCTATCCCTAAACGTTGTTTTTGTCCTTCTTCAGATCACTGTGGAGATGAGCACAATGAGAAACAAACGGATAGATTTGCTTAAAGACATGCAAGGTAAAAAAAAAAGCCCCAAAAAATGTTCAGGTCATGTTAATATACCCACGCAAAGAAGAATTTAGAAGTATATGTTCAAAGTTTCTTGAAAGGTTGCACACCTCTTGAACTTTTTTCCCATTTTGCCATGTTACAACAACAAACTTCTATGTATTTAATAAGGATTTATAATGAAGATGAAGAGTACATACATGTGAAGTAGACAGAGGATGATGCAAATTGTTTTCCCAAAGATAAATCTGAACTGAACGGAAAAGTTTAGCGTGCATCTTTTCTGAAGCCCCCCTTCACACTGAAACCCCTAAATAAAGTTCTGTGCAGCCATGGGCTTCTAGAAGTCATCTAATTAGTGAATTAATAATTACTTAATGGAGTCTGTGTGTACTTCAATCTCAGTAGACGTCCAGCTGTTCCCTGAAGGCCTCAGAGGTTTGTTAGAGAACAATAGTGAACAAACAGCATCATTAAGACCAAT
This sequence comes from Crenichthys baileyi, assembly GCA_036173005.1. Taxonomy (NCBI): domain Eukaryota; kingdom Metazoa; phylum Chordata; class Actinopteri; order Cyprinodontiformes; family Goodeidae; genus Crenichthys; species Crenichthys baileyi. The sequence goes on from JAHHUM010001759.1 coordinate 246,950, forward strand.
GAAAACTGCAGACAGTTTAAAGAAGAAGCTGTGGAGAGGTTTAAAGAAGGTTTGGGTTATGAAAACAATATTTCAGGTTTTAAGCATCTCAGAAAATGTAAAGCCTGTGGCACAAATGCAGACCTACCAAACCGCCAGGCCTACAAGGAGAAATGGCGAAGAGGCCCAGTAAATACAATAAGGTTTAAGTTTGTGATGTGAGAAAAATGTGAAGAAGTTCAACTTTGAATACTTTTGAAAGATACTGGTGGACTAATGTGAATTATTTCTAAGAGGTACTTTCTCAAGGCATGCGTAGGTAACAGAAGGAGCTTCATGTTTTGTCTTTTCAGGAACTTTAGAGGAAGCACCTGAAGTCACTCTCAAAGAAAAAACGGATTCCTTTGGAACCGAGCTTCCTGAAACATCCTCGTCCATCGAATGTTCCTCAGCCACTGCTGTTTTCAGTCCTAATCATTCTGCAGAGTGTGCCTCCCCTCCTTCCTCCAATCTTCCTTTGTCTATAGTCATCAAGGAGGAGCCCCAGTCCCCAGTCTGTGTGAGCTTGGAACCAGACCCTGATAATAACACAACCAACTGTGCACATAGCACCACTCCAGAGCTTCCAGTCGCTTCAGGCACAAACCATTGTGAAGGTAACACCATTTAATGATCAGAGGCTATGCAGCAGGTCACTGGTGGCCATGCTTTTATTGAAAGTGTTGATTTGTTACATTGTGGTGCTGTGGTATCGCAAAAAATGTTCAGTCCTGGTTTTGCAAAAGAAAGATGTTCTCAATGTTTATCTTTATGAAATAATTATTTTGCTTCCAACTTAGATGAAATTGAATCCATTTTTATATATAACTTTGCAGATACTGCCTACAGTTTGGGGTCGTCTCCTGACAGAAAACTAGAGCCATACCAAGGAAATGGTGAAGAGCCTCCAGACTGCAACGAGAAGTTATCAGCACAGATTGAACAAACTGAAAAGGCATTAGAGGCGTCGTTGATCTACAACGACTCCAAAAGCTTGTCAAAGCCATCGCCCACCAGGAGAGGCTCTGCGGTTCCTGATAGTGCCATCATTCAGTCGCTGCAGTCAACCTCTGCGTTTAATCTGCCTGCCTCTCCACCCGAACCGAGGAGCGGAAAGCGTGTGAGGAAGCTCAAAAAGAGGAAGGTGTTGAAAAAGGCTCAGGGAACAGAGCAGTTTCAGAGCAGTGACACTGAGATGGACGAACAGGCTTCGAGGCCAAGGTGTCTGCGCCAGCGCAGGAGGCCCAGCGGGGGCTCTCTGGTCAGTGCTTCCAGTTTGCCTACAGATGAAGGAAGCAAGAAAACTCTCTCACTACGTTCAGCCACAAAAACTGAAACTGGAACCCAAGAATCTCCAGACACAATGGTAGAGCTTCCCCAAGCTGCTCCTGCAGAGAACTTTGATTTAGAGGGAAGCATGGAGGTCACCGCAGCCTGTCAGCAGCCACAGAATGATGCAGTCCTTCAAGCCCCTCCTCCCTTTCCTCTGGTCCCAGATCCATGTCAACCTGAGCCGCAGAGCCTGGCCTGCAACGAGGTTTCCTCCACCAGTGACTTGGATCTGTGCAAATCCTCTGAGAGGTGGATCATCAAAAAAACATCCAGTTATTCATAATTTTCTAGTTTTCTACAAAATTATTTCAAAGTTATAACATCTACAGCTCATACAGCAGCGGTAAAGTTATGTAATTAATTAATATTTTGGTAATAAAAATGTCAAAGGTAGGACTTGAGCTGTAACTGTAAAAATTTGAAATGATAAAAGTATTTCTCACAAAAAGTACCATAATTTAATTATATTGTGATGAGGTATTGACTTTCATTTTTTTTCTTTTCATTTTCATTCAATTCAATTCAAAAATACTTTATTTTTAATCATCTCAAGAACAAAACATTTATAGTAGGGACAATCGTTTTTGTATGTTTAATTCACATTTCCTACTTTTGTACAAATAGATTTGCTTAATTAGAAAATGTGGAAATGTTTTGTAAGATAAAAAGTTATAAAAAATAGATATAAAATTTCCCTTTGGGATGAATAAAGTCTTTTTTGTTATTTTCAATTTTGAAATATTTGTAGAAATGACACATTTACAGCAACCACCACGCCTTACTGCATTAAATAAGTTAGATAGGTTTTTAAAAATCATGTTTCCAAAAGTATCTTGGTTGAAACGTTTTTAGAGACAACTGGACATGATTAATCCTGTGCCTCGTTAATAAGCCTTGACGATAGAAATGTTTTCTTCACAGTGATCTGCCTTTTCCCGTCACATTGTCCAGAACCTCGTCAGGTACGTCGTTGTACATTTCCCACATCTTCAGGTGTTTACTTAGAAATGTCAAATGGATCTGAAAGTGATAATTGTATCCAAGCTATGCAGAAAAATGTTAGCTTATTTTCAGTTGTTCTGCGAGAAAAAGGCTTAGGTTGGAGTTGGTCGGACTGTTTACGCTGCATATGCTCGCTGATTGTTTTGCTCAAGAGTTCTGGTTCAATTTGCCCCCTTCACCAGTTCATACCCCCATTTTGTACCTATTTGTGTCCAGTTTGTCTCTTATTACATCTGATGTCGGACCTGTAAGGAAACCAATGCATACCTTAAACCATTGCATATCAGTTTATTGTTCTTTGTAGTTAACATTTTCTATGAATTATAGAGATTAATTGTTATATAAATGCTCAAATCTCAACAAATGTTTTATTACACTCTACTGACATATCTTTTGTGCTGATCCCCACCTGGGCCAGTTGATTGTTTTGAAATATCAAGCCAAAACAATTCTAATCATCCTCCTTCTGAAAGATATTATTCCTTGGTGTCATGTAACCTCATTTTCTTACATTAGCCTATGAGCATGCCATAGAATATTCATTTAAATTACTGGATGTCAAATCGAGCGTTTGTGTTTCTTAGATGCATTCTCTGATCATGGTGAGAATGAGATGGCGACTGAAGGTTCGTTTGCTAGCCACCAGGAGGCCGTGAACGCCCTCCAGATCCACAACGAGCTGCTCTACACATGCTCAGGAGATCGAACCATCAAAGCCTTTGACTTGCTGGTGGGTAGTGATTCATTTCTGCAGCCTAATATCAGGTGTTTCTGGAAATTCCAACAGTAAAACACAGTTTTGTTGCTGCAGAGTCATAAATGCGTGGGTGTGTTTGAGGGTCACACCTCCAAAGTGACCTGCCTGTTAGTGTCCGCAGCTCCATTCCTGCACCATCGCCTTTATTCTGGTTCCAGTGACCAGACCATCCGCTGCTACAGTCTCAAGGTAAAAATTATCTGGTGCTGATTCATTTAGCTGCCATGTTTGGAGTCACACTTTTTGGACTGATGTCTCCCAATGTTGCACATTGTCTCCAGACACGAGAATTTGAGCAACATTTCTCTTTGTCCGACCGAGTCCTCTGCCTTCACAGCCGATGGAAGACTTTATACGCTGGTCTGGCCAATGGTACAGTGGTGACAATTAACCTCAAGGTGAGAAATACAAAGCGAACCATCTGTTTGAAGAACACATACAAATTAAGCATCGTGATTTGGGAAACTAATGAATAGATTAGGAAATGACTCGTTCTACTGACGTTTACGTAAAACCTGCCTTTCAAAAGGAAGTATAGTTCTTAGGGCTTCTAAGAATCAGCTGATGAGTTTAGCTGCTTTCAAGCTGATTCATAGTGGGCGGATAATTTACATACCGTTTATCATTAAAAATAAGTTATCATGATAAGAATTCAGATTTATAAGGAAAGAAACAAACTCTGATTGATGTTTGCAAAACCCCAAAACTAACAGTATAGTTGGGACTTTGATGTTATAAGATCTTTTTTCCCTGTGTTGGTTTCATTAGAGCATCAATGAAATAAACAGTTTTGAAAACATGTCTTAATGCAGTTATTGCGAACGGTTAGCGCTGCAGCTGCACCCCTTTATGTACGTAGTAAGCTAAAGCAGTCTATTGGATTATGGGTGAGTTTTTTTTTAGAGCAGTATTTATAATTGTCAGCCTCTGACCCTATGCAATGAGATATCATCCCAGCTTCACTCTTATCTTTATGGCAACAAATAAAGTCCATGTCGCCCATCATAGTGAGAAACATTTCCAGCAGACCTTAAAGTTTAGGTTATTCACTCATTTGCACGAGCACGTCGGAGACCTTAGCATTGTTACAATTAAACTAGTCTGCAGCTGCCACATCTTGAGATCTAGAATAAAGACACGGTGGTAGTTATGCTTTGGGAAATAAAAAACATCTGAAATATTGTACTAATAAAGAAAGAATAAATTAGGAGGTTTTCTTTTTGGTTTTCATGTGAGCTTGACAGCAGGGAGGGGGGCACAGCTTCTTTGTTGGTTCCAAGGAGAACGATCTGGCTGTGGTTAGGGCCATTGTCTTGCTAGAAGGTGAACCTCTGCACCAGTCTCAAGTATTTTGCAGTATAACAGGTTTTCTTCCAGAATTCCCTTGTATTTAGCTCCATCAATCTTTCTATCAGTTCTAATAGAGAGATTGTTGTGTTCTGCTTCCTTCTGATGCTGCCACCACTTTTCACCTTTGGGTGATTTACAGTGTTTTTAATTTTGGTCTCATTCGACCAGCACAACTTCTTCCTCTTATTTGCCATGCCCGTGCGTACATTGCTTTTTTATGGCTTTCTTCCAACAATGGCTGTCTTCTGGCTGCTCTTCTATGAAGGACTGATTTGTGGAATAGCGCTACAAATAGTTGTCCGGTGAGCAGCTTCTACCACCTGAGCTGTGGATCTATGTAGCTCCTCTATAGTTTCCATTGGCCTCCATTGGCTGCTTCTCTGATTAATGCTGTCTGTGCCTGGCCACCTCACTTTTCAGATTTATATTTTGGCAAAAAACAGAAAACTAAGGTCACTAGTTGGTAAAATTTTACTTATTCCTGACAAATATTCACTAAAATACATGAAAGTTTTTTTTAATGGTTGATTACGAGTTAATTCAAAACCCTTGTTTTTGTTTTAAATTGATCCAAAACTGCCTTTATTTCTGCCAGCTTGTGTTGACCAATTCAATATTTTCTTCTCATTGTTTAGACAAACAAGCAGATGGATGTGTTTGAGTGCCACGGGCCACGTGCCGTGAGCTGTCTGGCCTCGTCGCAGGAGGGGGCCCGGAGGATCCTGCTGGTTGGTTCCTATGACAGCACCATCAGCGTGAGAGCAGCACACAACGGACTGCTGCTCCGCACACTGAAGGGCCACACCAAGAGTGTTCTCTGCATGACGGTAGGTCAGGCAGGAATTCTGGGCTTCAGCTGGGAGACATAATCAGTGATGGAAAATATAATAAAAAAAAAACGCTTAGCCAAATGTGTCACAGCCTCCTCCATCTTTTCCCCCGTTCAGGTGGTCAATGATCTGGTAATTAGTGGATCCAGCGATCATTCTGTGTATGCTCACAACATCCATGTGAGTTCTTGTCATAGTTCATCTTCTGTAATTTAAAATCTCTTCTTAGTAAATTGTCGACCCGTAAAATGTATATATTTTTTCTCTTAAAAACAGACAGGAGAGCTTGTGCACTCATTTAAGGGTCATAGTCATGCTGTTACCGTGGTGACCATTGTTGGGAAAGTGATGGTCACAGCCTGCCTGGACAAACTGGTCAGAGTTTATGACCTTCAGGTATGTATGCCCAAAAACTAAACTAAAATAATATTGCTTTCAACTAAACTCTACAAATTCAGTTATGGAAGGGAACTTCAGGTTGTTTTTTAGAGTTTTGTTTTATACCATCAAGCAAGAAATGTTCATTGTCTCCACAGTCTCAGGACCAGCTGCAGGTCTATGGTGGATACAGTGATATGGTGTTGTGCATGTCCATTCATAAGAACATGGTAAGAACACATACATTTCTTGTTTGTAATTAACTTATAGTATCTGTATCTGGACTATACAGTTCCTTTTGAAAGTATTCATACCACTTAAACTTTTCCACATTTTGTCACAAGACAACTTCAAAGACTTTGGTGTATTTCTTAGGGGTTGAATGTGATAGAGCAAGAGAGTATTGCAAGATTATGAAATAGAGGGAAAAGGATAAATCACATTCAAAAGTGTTCTCAAATCCAAATCTGAAAAGTGTGGCATGCAAATCTAGCCTTTTTCGAAAACAAAAAGAAAAGAAAAAGGCCATAGCGTGAGGAAATTAGAGGGATTTTGTCACATACACAACATCAAGTCCTGTCACACTTATGATGTGTTGCTTTTGATGAGCTCCCGTTCTGACTAGTGCATGCAAGCTAGGGTCAGTGGGGTCAGATTCAGTGTTTTGCTGTGCCATGACCAGGTACATTACTTTTCCTTGGTTTCACCACTCTGTTTTATTTCACATTAAAGGATCAACTGGCCATCTTGGAATGAAATTTTAATGCTCTGAAGTGGACAGATAATTATTAGCTGAGTTTATCAGTCACAAATACTTAACCGGGGTAAACGGCTAAATTTCCTCTTTAACATGTCAGCCAGTTCTGCACAGGTCTAGTAGGGAACCATTCATTTGATTCAGGTGTGTTGGAGCATCTAAAAGTTGCAGGATAGCAGCTTTCAGTAAGGCACCCCTTCACTTTCAGTTTCAAGCATCCAGCACCCCGAGTTAAGTAGAGCGTCTGCATAGTGTAGCGTGAGATTAAGTGTCGATTAAGTGCACTTTAGTACTGAAAAATCAGATCTTAAAGATGAAATAGATTAGGTTATCTGTGTTTGTTTCAGATCTACACCGGATGTTATGATGGCAGCGTGCAGACCGTGAAGCTGAACCTGATGCAGAACCACCGTTGCTGGGTAAGCTATAGTTGCAGGGCTAACCAGTTTAATTGGAATACATCTTGATGCATCTGAAGGACATTTTCAAAAGATCCTGTAGAAACCTCCCCCTTTACCTAACAGACCTATGCTGTTAATATTTCATTTTTCTCTCTGAACTGCCGACACCCAGCATGTGAATGGCTGGTTGTTATGATTGGTTGATATAAATGACTTGTGTTCACAGTGGCATGGCTGCTCGCTGGTCTTCGGGATGACAACGCATCTCCAGCAGCACCTGATCAACAACCACACTAGTGCCAATTTTCAGACGTTTAAATGCCGCTGGAAAAACTGTGAAGAGTTTTTCAGTGTACGCAACAGCTCCAAGCAGGTATAAATCCAGTCAGCAGATTTCAAACACTGGAATGTATTATTCTTGATTAAACACAGATTTTAATCAGTTTCTGTTCAGTGATGCATTCATTAAAAAAAAAAATCAATAATCAACAACAGAAACTGAGGGCAATTTAAAACCAAAGCTGACAGGATCCAGAGATCTGAAAGCAGTGAAATAGCATTTATTATTTTTTACTGAGTGTGTTTATCTCTGAGTTGTAAGTTTTGATGTGACAAACTAAAGATACACCTCATCACCTTGACACAAATTAATGTGGAAAGCCCTTTAATTTTCAGAATCAGACATTTTTATCCTGTAGATAAGTCTGGAAACTCAAACATTTGAACATCAGACTTGGAAAATGCTACAATTAAATATTATGCTCTTCCAGACTGCTTAGGAACCCTGTTACCACACATCAAATGCTAACTGCTGAATCACTGAAACAGAACTGGTATCTGGCCTTCGGCTGTGGACAGTTTTATCATGTTTGGATACTTCTTAATAGAACAATGGTTAAACAGCGTGGTTAAATGTACTTGTTCCTAGAAGAAAAGGGGCTTAGATCTAAAACCATCATGGCAACAAATGCACAGAGGCAAGCCTGCAACATCCTTTCCTGGTCTGTTCTGGAGCTTTGATTGGTTTTAGACAGAACTGGCAAAACATGTGGCATTTCTTTCTTTTACAGCGATGTTTGCTGCCATATCAGCACCTTGAGCTTATGGTGCAATGAAATGTTCTGCAAAACGTTTCAACGGGTGGAATGAGTGATAAAACACAAACCATCTTAAGATTTCAACTAATGTAGACATGGTTTTTCCTCTTGTAGATGGTGATGCTGCACATGCAGAAACATACTGAGGAGGAGACTGCAGTGAAGCCATAGGGGGCCGGTGGTGGGAACTTATTTTCACTATTAGTCCCCCCTCCATCCGTCCTATTATCTTAACCCATCTCTCTTTTAACCTCCCATATTGGGCGGGGTATGTTCTCGGGACCTTCTACTCCTAACCATGCTCCCTTTGAGCCTGACTCCATCCTTTTTGTTCGGTGTTGGAATCTAACCATGATTCTGTCGCAAAAGGAGGGTGGGTTATGTTGTTTTTAAGTACGTTCTAAGAAACACGCCCTTTCCTTTTGTCAGACCACCGCGTTTCCTCTTTCACTGACCAAAGCAAGATAAAGAAACACACAACTTTTGTTTTTTTGAAGAAACTCTAGTGTTGCCAGAGCCTGAGGGATCTGTTCCATTTTTCTGCTGCAGCTACAGCAAAAAATCTAGAATCATCACGTAGATTCACCATAATGTGGCATGGTTTGAGATATTTTTAGAGGTGTGCAGTTGTGATATGTTCTGCTGAACGACCTGAAGTTACTTTTCTCTTTCTACGAAGTTGCTGTAGCCACATGTTTACAGCAGGACTGAGTGCATTGCTACTGTGTGATCTCCTCGGTCATATTTACCAGGGTGGTGGGAATTTATCGAAACTTTTTTGTTTGTTAAGGTTTTTTTTCATTATTATTTATTTGTTGCTCTTCCCGATGTCTAAGGACTGTCTGACTTGAGGTTTGCGGTGAGAACATGAAAGTTGAGGTGTTTCCTACTGTATGTTTTAATCTGCGTGGAGTTATTTGTCGGTTTTAACGCTGTTAGGTGAACCTTGTTTGTCAAGAGTGAAGGGAGGTCGTTTTTCTTTTTCTTTTAAAGTTTATTTTAGATTTGGAGCGTCTAGCAGAAGGCACAGGAGCTTTATTTTCCACACTGATGATTTCCTCATGAAGTGTGGATCTGAAGGATGTTAAGAGGAGGTGTTGGATGGAAGAACATTGAAGGAAGAGTAGAATTTCATCTCCCATGCCAATAGTCAAGGAACTGGTAGCACAAACTGCCCCTTTAAAGGTGGTTTCCAGACGTTTTTACCAGCATGATGTTCTCTTCGTGTAAAAGGATGCTGTGCAGTTCACCTCTTATCTGGCATTCCGGAGTTTCTTCAAGATTTTCATTTTTAATCAGTGTTCTGAAGAACTATTTTTTTAAAAAGTGCAAACTACAAAGATGTTAATAATAAAAATTGTGTGCAACATAAAAATGTCATGATTTTTTGTTTCTAGTCTGTTTATATTTTGACCTTTTTTAAAAAAAAATTCACATCAGAACTGGTGGTAACGCAGTCAAACCAACAGCTACATATTTATTGGGTTAAAATGCTTAAAAATGTGGTACACTCATTTGATCAAAGCCTTCATGGAGGGGAAAAAGAAAAAAAATCACAGAAAAAGCTGCAGTTCAACCCTTTAGCCATATTCTTTCAAATCCATATTTGAACTTCAACGCCTGAGTCTGGATTAAGACCCGTTGGCTCCTTGTTTTGATCTTTGATCGAGTCCAACCACGTGCAGAGATTAAAAACTAGAAGACTGGACAGTTGTCAGGAGGCGAAGTCCTGCCGACTGGCGCCGAGGAAGCCTGAGTTTCTCCAACAGGGAGAGCCATGTTTGGAGCTGTATGCAGCATGGCTCAGTCGCTGGTGAAAGGAACATTTTACTGACAAAACTGAGTGGGAAAAAAACCTTGAGAGAATTTTAGAAATTTAAAGCCCAGGTCTGTGGGTTAGATGCATGGGGACAATCCTTCCAGCTAGCTTATAGACAGAAGAAAACAGTATGATGTATGAGAGGCGCTCTGTGAGGTATTGTGACAGTAAAAAGAGGTTGATTGTGTTTGCTGCCTGAGAAAAGAACAGTACAACGGTGATGATGTCATAAATTAAGATAAAGGAAGAAATCCAAACAAAGCCAAAAACTGAAAGAGACCGATGTGGTGATCATGGTAGAACAAAGGCAGAGGAAACAGAACGGGAAGATGTGTTCGGAGCTTCTGGAAGTGAGATGAGGTGGATGAAAGCTAACGGCGGTCGGGCACACTGTATATTGAGGTAAAGGCTGGCAGGTCTGGTCCTCATGGGGAGTGGAGTTCACCTGGGACAAAATGGACCTTTCTAGGCGTACATGGTCAACTGGAGCCACTTCAGATTGAGGAGAAAAAAAGGAAACACTTTATTTAAAGAAGAAATTAAGCAGTTTATTCAAAATCTGTTATGGTTTAATTTGCAGTAGGGTTCTTGCGTTTGTCCTGAATGCCCCATGTTGACCACTGAATTTACTGGGGTGGTTGGAGGTTTACATGCACTAATTGGAAGAATGCCATGGTTCAAGGCTATTAAAAATCCAAATTAAATATGAAATCCCTGTCTTGAATGCTGGTACAACATACACATTTTAAGGTTTTTGAATGTAAGAATTGTGTGCACAAGTTTATATGTATTTTTTAAATTATACAAACACCCCCACTAATATTTAGATAAATGTCTCGTGTTTTTAAAAGTCATCAGCAAGATCCTGGCATAATCCTGACTGGATATTTGACCAATCATCTGATAATGCTCATTTAAATTGGTATACCTATAGTCCATTCATTTTCAATAGGGCTGAAGTTGGACTTATTCTCAAAGCTTAATGTTAGCCACTGGTGTTCCAGCCTCTCCCAGATCAGGATCAGCTTGAGCCATGCTGGTTCCTGGGTTATTCATGAATATAAGGACCATTTCCCTGACTGTTTGGGCTAGATGAAAACTAGAACCAATTAGGTCTTCTAACAGGACAACGATCCCAAACACACATCAGAAGTAGTTTTGGACAACTTCCTGAACGGTCTCCCCAAAGCTTTAACCATATTTTAAGTTCTGGACTGTGGCAGTAAAACCAACCAAATTTAAATGAGCTCGATCATTTCTGATGTGAAGGGTGGCCAATCATCCAACCAAAAGGTTGATGACGGCCACGAAAAGTGGGGAGTTTCTCTGCAACTTGCTAATGACACTTCTCCAAATATTAGTGGGGCTGTATGTATACATCTGAGGCTGGATGTTTAAAATGTCAGAATCAATGTAGTGCATTTGTGTAAGTGTAGAAACATGATGGTTTCGTACCTCCAGGGCGCTGAGTCTGATGGTGCCGTCTCCATCCTGGTCAAATGCTTGGAAGGCCCCTGAGAACAAGAAAAGAACCTGAAGCGAGTTGTGAACACACGATTATCAGAAGTATACATAAACGGAGAAAGCATAAAACAGGAGTTAATTTTCACAGGAGTGGCTGTCCTACAAAATGGACCCCAAGAATGCTCATCCAGGAGACCGCAAAACTAACCAAAACAACACCTAAAGCACTTTACACCTCTCTTGCCTTGAACAATGTCAGTGTTCATGATTCAACAATAAGAAATAGACTGGGGAAAAATGGAAGAGTTGCAGGGAAGAAACCAGTGCTGACCAAAAAGAGCACAACAGCCCGTCTCACATTTCCCCCCAAAGAAATATGTTAATGATCCACAAGACTTTTGGTAAAATATTCTGTCGACTGATGAGACACAAGTGGAACTTTTGGGAGGATGTGCATGTTGGTATATCGGGCATTTAACCAGCACACTCATATATGGTGGTGGTAGTGTGATGGTCTAGAGCTGCTTTTAAGGACCTCAATGAATTCTGCTCTCCAGGAGAAAATACTAAAGCAGAATGTCTGGTCGTCAGTTTGAGACCTTAGGCTCAAGCACACATGGGTTAGCAAACCGACAATCAAAAGCACAACCACTTATTAGTTTAAGGGTTTAAAATCCCACCGTCTTCCCATTGAATTCTGTCTTAACGGGGCACTGACTTACTGAACATGGCTTCGAGCCGAACCAGACAGCTGATGAAGCTGTCAAAGTCGATGTTCATGTTCTCGTTTGCGTAGCGCATGGTGATGATGTCATACAGCTGGTTGTTGAGACGGAAGCCTGGACAGGACATAAGACACATGACTGTACAGTGACAAAAACAATAATTAGGAAATGGTTTTCATCAATTATTAAAGCACAAATATCTTAAAGGTTTTTCAACATTTGTGATCATCCACTTTTACTATGATACCCCTAAATAAAATCCAGTGCAATCCATTGCCTTGAGAAGTCATCTAACTGAATAGAGTCCCCCTTTGTTTAATTAGTCTCAGTATAAATCCAGCTGCTCTGTGAAGATCTCAGAGGTTTGTTAGAAAACCTCAGTGAACAAACAGCTTCATGAAGAACAAGGAACACAGCAGACAGGTCAGGGAGAACGTTGTGAAGATGTTCAAAGCAGGGTTAGGTTGGAAAACAATATCCTAACTACTGAACATCTCACTGAGAACTGTTCAACCCATCATCTAGAAATAGAAAGAGTATGGCACAACTGCAACTCTACCAAGATATGGCCTTCCACCTAAACTAACAGGCTGGACATTCAGATGATTAACTAGACAAGTGTCAAAATAGGCCAAGATAAGTCTGGAGGAGCTGCAGGGGAAGGGTTATGGAAGAGTGGAAAGAAGAAAGCCAATGTTTAAAGAAAACTACAAGAAGCCCCAATTGCAGTTTGCCCACATGTATGGGGATACTACATGGACCAAATTTGAACCTTTCGCTTTGCACGCAAAACACAATGTGTGGGGAAAAGCTAACAGCACTGAACACGCCATTCCCACAGTGAAACATGGCTGTGGCAGCATCATGCTGTGCAATGCGTTTCTTCAGCAGGGACAAAGAAGCTTGTTCTACAGGGAAAGATGCATGCAACTTTGTGTTTGAACAGCCTAGTCAAAGTTCAGACCTTAAACCAATTGAGAATCTGTGGCAATACTTGAAAATTGCTGTTCACAGATGATCTCCAACCAATCTCACTGAGCTTTAGCTTTTTTGAAAAGAAAAATGGGCAAAAGTTTCAGTCTGTAAATGTTCAAAGCTGTTAGAGACATAAACATCTCTCACTATGTTTGCAGTGACAGGCGGTTCTACGAAAAGTGACTCTGGGTGTCTGAATACGAACACATGGCACACTTGTATGATTTTATTTGTTAAAACATGTAGAAAACCCAGGATCCTTTCCCTACCACTTCACAGTCCTTCACTGCTGTATGTTGGTCTATCACATCAAATCTGGATAAAAAACATTGAAGTGTGTTTGTAATGTGAAAGAATGGGAAAATGTTTAAAGAGTGTGAATGTTTTTGCAAGACACTATATTACTAGCACATCATTAAAAAAGGGTTTCTGCAGCTTTAATCTAATTGTCTTAGCTTGGGCAAACTGCACTCATTTTTCCAGTGCATGATTAATAATCCCTCTGGCATGCACTCCATTTATCTCCTTGCATTTGTTGGTTACCAGTAGTGGACACATTTCTGTATTTTCTTACCTGCATCATTAACAGCATTCCTCATCTCGTAACTATTGATGCTGCCGGTCTGATCGGCATTATAATGCTTAAAGATTCCCTGGAAAACAGAAAATATGAATTCATCACATGATCACAATGAAAATCATCTCCCTCATCTGCTTATAATAAAAAGTTATTCGCTAAAAAATGGTGGAGGACGTTCCTTCTTCTGACACCCAAAACTAAAACAGTTGCAGTTGATTCAGTTATGCTTTATAAATGAATATGAAAGGGAACCAGCGTTTTTCCCACCTGCCACTGCTTGATCTTATTCCACAGATGTCTGAACTCCTGGAGATTGAGTCTACCTGTCCCATCCATCTAAACGGACATGGTTAAGACCAAACTCGACAAAATGTGAACTCAGAAAACAGCGACTACAATTTTCCAGTTCTTTTGTTACCCTTCAAACACTTTTCATTAAGAAGAACATTTAAGCAACACCATCTGTATTTCCTACAATGTAATTTTGTTCTTTAACATCTTTGCTAAAACAGTGTCTGTGTTGATTGTACCAAATAGGAGTGAATGAGTAAGTTTCCGGTTGTCAAAACAACCTTCAAACGTAAATATCATAGTGTCTGTGCCGTGTTGCCTAGACCCTGTGAGCGTCCTTCACAGACCCTATAAAAGGGTCTTGGCAGGTTGTGTCTCCTGTGCACCACACAGCCTGCCTGATGCACTCGATACAAAGGATACGTCCATCAGAGCAATCATGCTCCTGCAGCTCTCCAGGCTGAAGCCCTCGGTATTCAGGTCCTTGTCTAGAGGGAAAAAGATGAACAACATGAATCATGTATTTTATCGGAAAATTTTAATTATTTTACGAATCAACACCTGTGGGGCATGCCTTTGCATTTAGCCCCCTTTACTCTAATACCCCAAAATAAAATCCAGTGCAACCACTTTCCTTCGAAAGTTACCTAATTTGTAAACAGACTCCAGCTGTGTGTAGTCTAATCTCATTATAATACACAGCTGCTCTGTGAAGGCCTCAGAAGTGGACAAACAGCATCATAAGAACCAATATGTATGGAACAAGCATTGTTGAAAGAAAGTCATAAGCAGTCCTGTTTGCGGAATTGTGGAACAAGGTGATCTGGTCAGATGAGACTGGAACTGAACTTTTTGGCCTACATGCAAAACTCCATGTTGCAGAAAGCTAACACTGCACATCCAGTGGAACCCACCATCCTCACAGTGAAACACGGTAGTGGCAGCATCAAGCTGTGGGGGTATTATTTTATGTAGGGACAGAGAGTCTGATCAGCGTTAAGGGGAAGATGGATGGAGCCAAATAAAGGGCAATCATGGGAAAAAATACCTGTTAGAGTCTAAAAAAGACTTCAGGCTGACCTAGCAGATGAACAATCCTAAATATACGATGGACTGGTTAAGATCAGGGCCGTCCCATGTCCAGTGACTTTTACTCAGAACCAGATTTAGGTGCACCCATTCATTAAACCCATAAAGAGCCCTATTCTATAAAAATCAAACTACTTTGTTTTATTAAAATACTGCACATAACAGATCTCAGTTATTTATGCATTTCTATTGAAAAAACTATATGACTCAGAAGTACTTTCAATGTTACAATTTTACCTTGTTTGGCAAAACATTTTGTCTCCCGTTTAGATAAATAAAAAAATTTATGTATTAAAATGGCCTAGTCAAAGTTCAGACTCAAATCCACCCCCAAATACATGGCAAGACCCCATTAAATCTGACCAAGTATAAGCTATTCTGCAACAAAGAATGAATAAAAATTTCAGAGACATCCCCCAGAGGCCTACAGCTGTAAGTGCAACAAAATGTAGTTCTATTGAAAATTTTTATTTTCTAAAAGAAATGTAAAAACTTGTTATTTTGCTCCCTGTTTTTAGTTATGCAGAACTTTAAGGTGAGCTATCATAAAATCCAAATAAAACATAGTGAAGTTTGTAGCTGTAATGTATGAAAATGTAAAAAATAAATCAAGTGGGAACAAATACTTTTGCAAAGTATTACACAATAGTTATATATCAGGATAGGAACGATTTAGAGCTGACTGGACTTACGCTGGGTGATCACCCTGTTAAGAACATTTCTCAGTTCATTAGCTGTGATCTCCATGTCCTAAGAGAGAATGGGGAGCGGAGAAGCAGTCTTAGAGGAGGAACAAAAGAGATAATTCACATCTGATTGATTTCCAAATTTTTTTTACAGTAATTAGTTTACATTAAAAAAACCATGGGAGGATCAACAACTGCTTCCTGCGACCTTCTGTACTCACGTCACCGGCTATCTCCTGAAAAATAGTCCGGAAGTGCTGGTCCTCCTCGCTCTCTTCCCCCGCCGAGGCTGGAGCCGGCTGCCACATAGATGAAGCCACACAGTGTGATGAAGATTAAAGGGAAAAATATGGAGGTTGACATTTACGTCAACCCTAAAAAGATTTACCTTCACGATAAGGCAAAACATGAGGAAAGGAAAATGTTTTTGGAGCAAACAACATGATGTTCTGAGTAGTCAGAGTTTGTGGAGCGACTGTAGAGTAAATCAGACTTACCACAGGATGGTCGGCCTCGATTCTGTTCTCTATCTCCCTGAATGAACACGAACAAACACCGGTCACCATGCTGACATCACCAACATCTCATGCAAACCATAAGTTATGTTTTCATTTTTCATCAGACATTTACTGTATGTTCGAGTACATCTGATATCCTGACGTGGAGCTAAAACTGTTCCGTCTCTTAAAAACCATCAAAAATTGAGAAAACATTTAACAAGGTATGAAGAGTGAATGACATGTTGATACCTGATACTTCCTCCTGACGAGAGTTTTTGGTATCGCTTATATTAAAAAGCCAGAATAAGCTGGTTGTCAGCCTAACGTCATAACTTATATCCTCAGTAACCAACAGTGTCAGCTACAGTTCCCTTTCAGTCGATTCACTCAGTACAACATGAGTATGGGATATCACGCCCCGCGTGTCCTAGCTGAAGCCACCTCTAATCAGGCCTCCTAGGCAAATGATGTGATGACGACAGGTGACAGGCCCCGCCTGCACTATATACCTGTCCGTCATCGTCGTCATTACTCAGTTCTTACGCTCTTCACCTCGCTAAGAACAACTCTTTGAGTCAGGCTAGCTAGCTAGCTGCCGCTGGTTTGCTCTGTGTCTCTTTTCGAAAGGCTACTTGGAATAGTTCAACTGCTTTTGTTGGAGTTAGTCACTGCTGCCTGCTGGTAAGCGTGTCTGCCCGCGAAGCGCTTATTTCAAGCAGTTCAGTCTGGCTTTCGTGGTTCGGGATGAGCACAAAGCTAATGCAAGCGAAGCAGAAGTCATCTATTTGTCACTGTCCTCAGGGGTGCGGCTTCTCGCTTCATGAGTAGGACCAGCATGAGGCTTGTCCCGTCTGTCTCGGGATCGTTCACGCTGGCAGAGCGTTGCTGGAGCCCGAAGCATGTGCGTTCTGTCGCCAGCTTCGTCGCTCGACCCTGGAGAGGCGGGTTAAATTCCTTGAGAAGTTGCTGGGAGAGGCTGCTGTCTCACAGCAAGACCCACTGCTCTCCGAGTCGGGAAACCCAGTTTCGTCCGATTCTGACAAGGACGGCTTTTCGGTCAAAGTCCCCGCTTCCAGCTGGGCGGACCATATGGAGTATGTTGATGGGTTAGCCGATAATGAAGGTGGTCCGCTGCTCAATTGGAAAAAATCTACAGGGCTCAAGTGACCACCACTCGTGCCCTGAGCTCCATTACCATGCTGCAAACATACCAAGCTATGCGCTTGGCGGAGCTTGGAGCCGCAACACCGCCGGAGAGCCTATTGATCCCGCTCTTTAATGAGGTGAGAATCACTGCTGACTACATCCTCCATGTATCCCGCTGTGCAGCGCTGTCCCTGGGCAGAGGGATGGCATCAACGATGGTTGCACAAAGGCACCTGTGGCTGACGCTCTCTGAAATCCCGGATAGAGATAGAGCCGTCTACCTGGATGAACCGGTGGTAGCCGACGGGCTGTTTGGGCAATCTCTCGACGCCATACAGGCAAAATTTGAGCTTAAGAAAAAGCCGACCTACGCACTGAGCTGTATTATCCCCAGGCAAGATGTGAGACCCAAATCCAGCTCGTGCACTCGCAAACCAGCTGTACCGCCACTCCCACCGAAGAGGATGACGCAGCCCCGTGAGCTTGAGCCCTCAGACGGCACAGCCACAGAACCACGGCCAAGCTCCGTGAAAGACGGCCTGGAGTAGGGGTCCTCCTCCGGGGCTCCAGAGGGACTCGGCGTCCCGGAAGAAGAAGACACAGTCCTCCTAGCTGTGAGACTCGAGATTCAGGGGTTTCAGGAGCAGGGAGACATGTTTGCCAGTTGTTGGCGGCCGCCACCCAAAAGATGTTTTGCTGGTGTTGTTCAGGATCCCAGTACCAAGAGGCGCTGCGTTTCCCCCACACAGTCTCCCAAGCACAATTTCCCCACAAATGCATTTGCACTAAAAGCACCCAGTTTGGGTGCGTTGAATGTGTTTCTGAGCACTACAGTTGTTCCAAATGTTTGCATGTATGCTCCAAACGTTTCAATAAAGACAGCTTTTTCTATGGAAAAAAGTCAAAATCAAATGGCTGCAGGCAACAGCCAAATGAGGCTGCACCTCCCTCGCACGTCGGGAGAGGGCACCACTGTTCCACTAACAGTGCCGCAAGCCAGTTGCCTAGCTGCACATCTCCACATGTGATGCGCATGCGTACTCCAACCTTGGGTGAAGAGGACCGATGCTATGGGTTACCGTTTACAGTTTCGCCGGAGACCACCCCGCTTCATTGGAGCGGTAAACACGGCGGTAATAGCCCAAACAGCAGAGGTTCTGAGAGAGGAAATAAATACGCTGTTGGCAAGAGGAGCTATCCGTGCGGTTCCCGAGTCGGAGATGAAAAGTTAGAGTCCACGTTTTCACTTATCTGGACGACTGGGCTTTAGTAGCCAGTTCCAGAGAGCAGGCGACAGTGCAGCTGTCTCGGGTTCTGTCACACATTCAGGCCCTAGGATTTTTGGTAACTCTCAGAAAAGCTCTCAGCAATTTTCATTTCTGGGTCTGGAGATATGCTCCCTTACAAGCAGGGCACGTTTTTCCGACTACAGAGTGGCCGCGTTTTACCGCTGCCTCGCTCAGTTTCAGTTGGGACACAAACTGCGTTTCCAGACTATCTTATGGGTATGATGGCATCTATGATTGCAGTAGTACCACTCGGTCTACTGAAGATGCGCCCGTTCCAGCAGTGGACCCGCTCTCACCGGTTCTGTGCATGGCGTCACCGCAGCAGAAAGCTAACGATAACCACTGCCTGTATGTCGGCTCTCAGCCCTTGGCGGGAACCAGGACTGTTGTGCCGAGGTTCGCCTATAGGGAGAGTAACCTTTCGCAAGGTGGTATTCAAGGATGCCTCCCTGAGGGGGTGGGGGGCGTTGTGCGATGGCGTGCCGATGATGGGGGTTTGGACACCAGTACAATCCAAACTCCACATAAACTACCTGGTCTTAGCGGTTCTGCTGGCTTTGCAACATTTCTGCCAGGTTCTGTTAAACCAACATGTTCTGGTCAGGACAGACAACACCACTGTGATTTCATACATAAACAGACAGGGAGGGACTCGTTCACACCCTCTTACAGTGGTGCAGCATACGCTTTCTGTCTATCAGAGCTACTCATGTCCCGGGACGACTTAATCTGGGCGCAGATTTGCTCTCCAGAGGCGGACCTCGGGTGAGAGAGTGGAGGCTTCACCCCTCCGTGGTGGCACAGATATGGTGTCTGTTTGGGACAGCAGCAGTAGATCTTTTTGCCACCAGAGCCAACACCCACTGTCCTCTGTTCTTTTCCATAACTGATCAGGATGCTCCACTGGGAGTGGATGCCCTGGCCCACCCATGGCCCAATGTACTCCTCTATGCATTCCCCCCAGTGGAAATGATACTACCTGTACTAGAGAGGGTGCGCAGACAGGGTCTGTCCCTAACTTCCCATTTGCCGGGATCTCCTCACTCAGGCAGTGGGGAGATATTTCATCCACACCCGGAGCTGTGGAAGCTGCATGCCTACCAGCTGAGAGGTCCAGCTTATTAGCCAAAGGTCTCCCCCCTGATGTGATGGCAACAATCCAGAATGCAAGAGCATCCTCCACTAGAGGTTTATACGCTTATAAATGGCGGGCTTTTGAGCAGTGGTGTGAGGACAAGTACATTGTTCCATTTCAGTGCTCAATGGTAGACGTTTTAACATTTTTGCAGGAACTGCTGGATAAAGGTCTTTCTTTTTCCACAATTAAGGTCTACTTGGCTGCCAATTCTGCCTGCCATATTGGTTTTAATGGAGTCACACCAGGTGCTCATCCTCTGGCTGTTCGCTTCTAAAAGGGGGTTCGTAGACTCAGACCTGTGATTAAACCCAGTTTTCCTTCCTGGGATCTCACATTGGTACTAGAAGCTGTTTGTGACCCTCCATTTGAACCTTTGGAGTCAGTAGATGTGAAGTTCCTTTCATATAAGCTTGCTCTGCTTCTTGCGCTGACAACTGCGAAGCAGGTTGGATACCTCCATGCTTTGTCTGTAAATCCTACCTGCATACACCTTTCACCTGATGGTTCCAAGGTCACCTTGCGACCTAATGCAGCTTATCTTCCTAAGGTTATACCTTCGGACTACAGCTCCATGACTATGGAGCTTTCTAGTTTTTATCCACCTCCTTTTGCATCTGAGGGACAAAGGAGGTTACACTTCCTGTGCCCTTTACGTGCACTGCGCAGTTACATTGACCGTACTTAGACTGTGAGGTTGTGTGATCAACTGTTTGTGTGTACTGCTAACCCAGCAAGTGGGAAAGCTCTGTCCAGACAAAGACTCTCCCACTGGATTGTGGAGGCTATTTCTCTAGCTTACAGCAACAGGGGTCTCCCAATGCCAAGTGGTGTGAGGGCTCACTCCACTAGGGGCTTGGCGACCTCCTGGGCCCTATTTAGAGGGGTGCCCATGAGTGACATTTGTGCTGCAACCAGCTGGTCTTCGCCGCACACATTTGTAAAGTTTTATCGTTTGGATGTGACAACCCCTTCTGCGGCTCACTCTGTTCTTTCTGCTGGGTCTGAAGTGCTGCACTAGTATGCAGTGCATGATCCACATTTGATGGCTGTTCTGCGGGGCGTTTATATATGTCCCATACTCATGTGTTGTACTGAGTGAATCGACTGAAAGGGAACGCCAAGTTATGCATATGACTACTGTTCCCTGAAGGAGAGTAACGAAGTACAACACATGGCTGCCCCGCTGCTCAGCTGGGCTCGGGGAATAGCGGCTATCGAACTGAGTAATGACGACGATGACGGACAGGTATATTGTGCAGGCGGGGCCTGTCACCTGTCGTCATCACATCATTTGCCTAGGAGGCGTTATTAGAGGTGGCTTCAGCCAGGACACGCAGGGCGTGATATCCCATACTCGTGTTGTACTTCGTTACTCTCCTTCAGGGAACAGTAGTTATATGCATAACTTTACGTTAGTAGCTGTCTACATACGCTCATGATGGGCATGAATGTCACGTTTAGTTTAGGCTTTTAATGATTCATTTGAACAGTTCTTTTTCCAGGGTTTAAAATTATTATGCAACATACAACTTCAATGACGACTGAAGTTGATTTTTATAAACTAGAATTGGGCTCACGTGTACGCATACAGGCTCATATACACAAACCCACCCTAATATTTGAATAGATTTCCCTTTGCAAATTGCAGAGAAACAACACTTTTTATGGAGCTATCAACAAACCTCTGGCATAATTCTGCCTGAGCATTTAAACTAATGGGGTTCCTGACATGGACTCAGCTTTTAATCTCAGTCTATATATTTATGGTAGGATTGAGGTCAGGACCTTTCCAGGAGCTCAATGTTGGTCTGCTTCTGTTTTATCCAATAAACAAGCAGACTGGATGACTGTTTGGGGTTATTGTCTGCAGGAAGTCCTCCCTCCTCATTATTCCATCCTCTTTGTTCAATGCACCAGACCCACGTGAGCAAAACAGACCCTGAGCATGATGCTGCCATCACCATGCCTGACAGTTTTGCACATCATCTTATGGTTGAAAGACTCCCACTGAAATCTCCAAACATTATTCTTGTCATTGTGGACTTCCTTGATGGCCTTCCCGAATCTCCAACCTCAAGCCTGTTAAGCATCTGTGGACAGGAAGCAAACCAAAGGACCTCTACTAATTTTGCTAAGTAGAGTATTCAAATATCCAGCCAGAACTATGTCAGGAGCTTGTTGTGGGCAACAAAAAGTGTGTGGTTGAAGTGTAACTGCCTAAGGGACACTGAACTAAATTTTGGGGTATATGGCTGAATGCATAATCCTGACCAAGTGTGGATTAAAGAAAATCCACAACAAAGTCAAATATGTTCACCCAGTCCTTGTCTTTAAAAACCATTGACATTATATGTTTTATAATCCATCCACCCTTAAAGGAAAACAGCTGTAATCTATTGTTAAATGTTCCAAATTAAATTGACAACCATAGAGATGATGAGTGTATGTAAACTTTTGACGGGAGCTCTACACTAATGTAACTGTAGAGAACTGAGAGTGTATGAGATGAAGCTGATTCTGTGTATCTATCACACAGCCCTGATTCACATCCATATCCTGCTCCATCAGAGCACCGGCTGGCTCTGCTTCGTGTTTCATCCTCCAGGGTAGCAGGGTAAGGCTGGTGGTTCACTGAGGCTAGATCTTCCAGTACGAAGTCATTAGAAAGTTTACCGGATCACAGCCAAATCGGAAGTTGCTTGTCCTACAAAAGATTCCATAACAGCTTCGAACTGGGGCCGATTTCTTCCAGTTCTACAAATCAAACTTCCGTTAAAATCGTTTGCTCTTGGTGCTCTTTGTCGCACCCAACAGTTGGTTAAAACCCAACAACACAAAACATCAAAACTGCTACTGGCAGGGTAACGTACAGAAGGTAGGACTGGGTATTGTTGGAAATGCATCTGTACTTAATTTTTTTCAAGACTTCACTTATGATCATTCGGAAAAGGCTTGACCTGTTAGAGTTTAACTGGAGTTAAATAAAAATGCAGAAGAAAAACCTGCAACAGAGCTGTGTCTCTTTTTTCAGTGCCCAAATTTCACTTTAAACATAGTTACTTTACTAGAGTGGCACAAATCAAATGTTTTTCAAACAACTGAGGCCATTTTCTCCCTGAATGCTCTTTGATTCCCTTTTAAAGCAACTGAGTTAAAAAAAAATCAGATAAAGGTTTTTATGGTTTCGTGTTTACATGAATAAATGGGGATAATCTTGTAATTCCTTCATTTTCTGTTAGATTCAGATCTATCATCTCAATCAAAGAACCTGCAGCAAATGTTCTCTTTCATGCCTTATGCTGAACTTCTTAGGAAAAACCTCTAAATTAGTGGATATGGGAATCGGCAGCTCAGACCTCAAAACAAAAGCGGAAATCTGTATCGGCCAGAATTAGCCTGATCGGTGCGTTTCTACATTTAATTGGACCTTGTTCATGACTCTCCCTTTTATGTGAGACAGTTTGATGAAATAAGGTCTGATATGAAATTATCAATATTTATTAAAAAGAACAAACTACAGCCTTATGTCTTTCTGCGACATGACGGAACAAATTCTCCAAAAAAGAATGTGGCTCTAAAAAGAGCCACATCTCCTGAAATTTGAATCTGCACTCTTCCAATAAAACGGATCCCTATGAAAAAAGCTGTGAAGTGATGGTAAATTTGTAGCTTTTGTAATATAACCCTGTTGTATTTTAACCAAAGCCTGTAGCAACAGTTTAAAAACCCTTCAGTAAAAGAAACGATTTAGTTCTTATACATTTTCTCCTCCAGCAATACCCAGCCCTTCTCAGAAACATGTAAAAACAAATATTATAAAATATCAAAAAGCATATCTAACTATACATCTATGATTCTCTGAGGGGAAAGTATTTACCCCCTTTGCCCATTTACAGACTAGTTTGCCCACATCACAGCACCCACTCACTCAGAGGTGTTCCTCTTTTCAGAGAAGACTCGCAGGATGAACTCTCCCTCCTGGTGCGGCTCGTACGTGGAAGGCACGATGACGTACTCGCCGGGGCTCAGGCGGAAGCGCTGCGTCACCTCCCGGAGGTTGATGTAGGACTTGGAGCGGGCCTTGGAGGAGTTGAACAAGAAGAAATCCTTCTGCATGTGCTGCTTGTTTCCGTGCATCTGCAGGGGGGAGTCAAAGAGACAGGGAAAGATTAGATAATAATCCTGTTGATGATAGATGATGACGATAAAAAACAAAGGCAGGATACAACTGTTTGCAGCTTCTGCATGAATGTTTTGTTGACACCTTCCTCACCTCCTTTGGCACCTGTGGAAACATACAAGCAACATCAGTATTGCTGAAATGGCAACTTTTTAGCTGCTAACGGTTAAAAAGGGAATTTCTAATAATAAAGGAAACTAGAATAATTCCATATATGCACCAAACAGTAATTGATAAAAGTTGTAGTTTACTTTATATTGATGCAGTGCTACAATTAGAATGTTAACAATGTATAAGGTCCTGCATAAAACACTTCAATGGGGAACAAACCACATTTTCCAAAAAAGTTGGAATTCTCTAAAATACAGCAAAAATATATATCGATGCCTATTTTCATTGTTTTAATGAGCATAGGAAAATATATGAAAGGGCTTAAATTATCCATTGCAGATGAAAAGGACAGAGCTAATATAGTTAAATAGTTTGATCTTGATAAATCTAATTGAAATTAAATAAAATAATTAAAACAAGATGCATATATTTTGGTATTATTTTAAACAATCTTGCCAACAACAATCTAGTGTTTTTCAACTGATTTTGGTTTAAGTGCAAAACTTCAGTATAATTTTATGGGAGATACCTCTACAGTGGACTGAATCGAAAGAAAGAAAGAAATCGTTCTTCCAAGCCAAAGGTTAGTCTGTATGAATACAAGGGCCGTTGGCTGGTAATAAACAGTAGTTTGGACAAACAGAAAGACACTGTTTGGTCAAAACATTTCTAAATTTGAAAATTATTTTGTATTTTTGTCTACTAACTTTGGATTCGAAATCTACAAATAAACAGGGATTTCAGTTTCTTTTACATTTTAAAACATTTTGAAATTTTTCTGGGGATGGGTGGGTTTGTATCCTGAACGGTCTCATTCAGCAGTAAGGATCTAAGTGAAGACCTCATAAATGGCGAATCCGATGGTGAAGAGGTTGGCCCCCATCTTTCGCTCTTTTCGTCGGTTCTTCTGCATCAGGGACACCACGAAGGTGCAGACCACCTCGTTGTCATCCGGATCGTCATCCTCCTCCAGCAGGCGAAGTCGGTACTGAGGGTTGGTCCAGAAGGTGTCTGCAGGACACATGCAGAATGAATATTTCAAATGTTCTCACATTCACATGAAACAATGCTTCTTGTTTGACCTATGTTAACCTTTTAAAGCCATTCAATTAAGCTCTCTCAGTGTTTTTGGTCAAGTGGGCAGATAAGAGTAGACATTTTTGATTAATAAAAAGCTTTTTATACACTGCCTGGCCACAAAAAAAGTCGCCATCAAATAAAAACGCTCACACACTAATATTTTGTTGGACCACCTTTAGCTTTGATTTCGGCACGCATTCGCTGTGGCATTGTTTTGATAAGCTTCTGCAACGTCACAAGATTTATTTCCACCCAGTGTTGCATTAATTGTTCACCAAGATCTTGCATTGATGATGGCAGAGTCTGACCGCTGTGAAAAGCCTTCTTCAGCACATCCTAAAGATTCTCAATGGGGTTAAGGTCTGGACTCTGTGGTGGCCTATCAATGTGTGAGAATGATGTCTCATGCTCCCTGAACCACTCTTTCACCATTCGACCCAGATAAATCCTGGCATTGTCATCTTGGAATATGCCCGTGCCATCAGGGAAGAAAAAATCCACTTATGGAATAACCTGGTCATTCAGTATATTCAGGTAGTCAGCTGACCTCATTCTTTGAACACATACTGTTGCTGAACCCAGACCTGACCAACTGCAGCAACCGCAGATCATAGCACTGCCCCCACAGGCTGGTACAGTAGGCACTAGGCATGATGGGTGCATCACTTCACCTGCCTCTCTTCTTACCATGATGCACCCATCACTCTGGAACAGGGTAAATCTGGACTCATCAGACCATATGACCTTCTTCCAAAGCTCCAGAGTCCAATCTTTATGCTACCTAGCAAATTGAAGCATTTTTATCCAGTTAGCCTCATTGATTAGTGGTTTTCTTAAGGCTACACAGCTGTTCAGTCCCAATCCCTTGAGTTCCCTTCACATTGTGCGTGTAGAACTGCTCTTACTTTCACTATTAAACATAGCCCAGAGTTCTACTGTTGTTTTTCTTCTATTTGATTTCAACAAACGTTTAACTGATTGCCGATCACGATCATTCAGGATTTTTTTCCAGCCACATTCCTACCTCGAAGACGATGGGTCCCCACTATCCTTCCAGTTTTTAATAATGCGTTGGACAGTTCTTAACCCAATTTTGGTAGTTTCTGTAATCTCCTTATATGTTTTCTCTGCTTGATGCATGCTAATGATTTGACCCTTCTGAAACAGACTGACATCTTTTCCACGACCACGGGATGTGTCTTTTGACATGGTTGTTTAAGAAATGAGAAGCAACTCATTGCACCAGTTGGGGTTAAATAACTTGTTGCCAGCTGAAACATAATCGCCCATGCAGTAATTATCCAATGGGAGGCTCGTACCTATTTGCTTAGTTAAATCCAGGTGGCGACTTTTTTTTTGGTCAGGCAGTGTATGTATTAGAAAGCAGTCCATTAGTGCACCTGGATAGTTCCTGCAGCCTCCGGCAGAGCAGCCTCTCACCCAGCGGCCCTCGTTCACAGAAACTGTCCACTTGTGAATCTTATCGTCCTCAAGGGCATCAGGTGTTAGGTTACATATCTCAATCTTAGTGTAATTCTTCTTGAAGTCCTCAAATGACATCCTGAAGGACATCAGAAAGTACAATGGACATTTATGAAAAGCAAATGTTATGGGGACAGAATTTAGAAAAGTTGTCAATTTTCCAGGTTTTTGTAATTTAAAAAAATTGTCAGAAAAATACAGAAAAAAAATCAGTGTGACAAATATCACTAACAACTCAACTGACAAGCAGGCCAGTATGTTAGAGGGAAACATAGAAATATAAAAAACGTGCCACAACATAAACTAATACTTGGCTGAAGCCCCATTTGATCCAGTTCCAGCACTTGATACTCTTTAGTTCTAACCAGCTATCAATTATAGTAAATTTGATTAACCTGGTATAAAGTTCAGTTGTCCTACCAATATTCCTGATATTGGCTCATTTAGCTAAAGTCATTTGCAGAGAAGTTACAAAAGATTAAACAGATCTCATTGTACAAATGCATCAGTCAGAACGGGCACAAAAACAACAGCATTTTATATATACACACACAATGGCCCAGTGAAGACAGGCATCAGTAACTAGGGAAAATTGGGGACAACAGTGACATTACAAAAACTAGACTTGAAATGAAGAGAGGCACAAAAACAACATTGAGCATCACCAGGGGAGCACCATACTCAAGCTGAAACATGGTGCTGGAGGCACCAAGCTATGGGAATTACTTCAACCTCATAGCACCTCATACAAATGTTTATGTTTCCTAAGCTGCAGCAGTCTAAACCAGGGAAAAAACTCATGACACGCACAAACATCGAACGTCTGTCTTTCTTCTTAGTTTTATTCCATATCTTAACAATGTGCAACACAAAATCCACTTTAGTCATCCTATCTGTGCATGAGAAGTACAAAGGATAATACGATTGTTGTTACTGTGGTCAATCTACCCTACACTTTTGCAGCCCACTGTTGTGAAAAGGAGAGTGCGGGAATATCTCACAACAGAGTAAACTACCAAACCTTCACAGGCCTCAATAATGTGGCAATAAAGTGCATACACAACACAACACCAATGTAAAAAATACCAAAAACTAATTTATTTGGCTCCAACTATATGTTTGGCAAAAAAACAAACAAAAAAACACATCACCCTCAGTAAAACACGCTGTTGGCAGCATCATGCTATGGGGTTGATTTTCTTCAAGTGTACCTGTCGTTTGTCAAGGTGAACAAAATTATAGGCAGTTCTAACGGCAAGGGAGATATGTTTAATATGCCTAGATGACAGTGAGGCCAAGCACACATCCAAACCAAAAAATTTTAGTTCACCTGTAGGAAAAGTCTAATCTTGGAGAACCAAATCTGACAGAAATAAAACGGGGTCTGCAGCAGGCTGAGAGATTTGTAGCTGCCAATTCAAGATGTAGAATGTTGATAGACTCTTCCCAACAAAGACTAAATGCTGCAATTAAATTGAAAGGTGCTCCAACCAAGAATCATTTTACACAGTTAAGGTTATTGCCCCTTTCATATGTCCCCTCAAGGATTTTTTTGCTTTTCAGTTGAATTGTACAGAATGTATGTCACATGAAGGGAGGAAAACCTGGCGTTCAAACAGGGCCGACTCATGTAACCCTCACAAATGCAGTAGGGTGTTTATCAAACGAGCCTTACCAGAACTCTCCATCCTCTGCGCTTTGGTGCTGCAATTTCTCTTTTTCAGTCTTAGAGAGTGTGGCCCACTCTTTGGAGCTGTTGGAAGACAATAAACAAGAAAAGATGTGAGCTCCTAAATAAGTAATATACTGTATATCTGTGAGGCTGAAGAAAAAAGTGTTAGGATTGTTTTAAACAAACAAAAGAAATCCTGACTTGTCACTCCAGGGACCGTTCCATTCCACCTGACCCCATGGATTCCTGAGACGCACCAGACGAACTTTAGCGTCCTTGTGCTGGGAGGGTTTACACTGTAGTGACACACCGAAGTGAAAATAGTGTTGATAGATTTAAAGCTGCCCTCTCAAGCTGCCCTACTTATTTTTTTCTGTTCTGTTCATATTTATGCTGCTCTTTAGAGTCCAAGTTGGTCACCCTACTTCCACTGACCTTATAACTGTGTAGAGTGCACAAAAGATTAAAAAAGGGAATAAGTCGCTGTGGAACAGAACATGAGAACATGTTCGAGTTGAGCTGCCGGCTTTACCTCGTCCACCGCTGTCACGGAGTAGGCGTGACCCTTCACAAGTCCCGTCACTGTGCGAGTTTCAAAGCGAGCAGGAACCAGGGACTAAAGTCAAACGTCGAACAAAAACACGAAGAAACCAAGAAACCACAGACATCATTCTCAGTGAGCATTATAAAACTACAGGAGAATCCTAGCTAGATTTCAGCAAAACTCTTGCATCACATTTCAAATAACACATTTAGCTGTAATCTTTTAGTCGCACTGAGATAACTAATATCTCACATCAATGGAGCAGCCCATGAGTGTCCCTCTCTGCAGGGCTTTCTTCATGATCTTATAGAGCTCTTTGGGAGCTTCCTTCATCTCGTAAAACTCTGTGACTCCACCAGTGAAATCCTCCATGGCTTCCGTGGTGTTCCCACCCTTCAGGGCCTCATAAGAGCCATGCAGCCTGGACAAAGAAACAGGTAAGAGACATTTTTTCTGACACTTATTTTAAAATCACAATGTACATTAATTTGTAAATAATGTTAAATGTAAATGTTCCGAGTTGGCCAAAAGGCTAGTTCCCTTTAGGTGGATTCACTGCAACACGTAGTATTGGATCAGGCCCTCGTGGGTTCTGGATGAATACACACTTCTAATTATGCCTTTAAGCAAATAACAAAAGACAACAGACGTTGGGCCCAGCCTTACGCAAACAGAAGTCGTCGTCTCCTTTATTCTCCAACTCTAACACTCTTTATCTGGCCAACAACACAACCTTGATGCTGTTGGGAATGGTTTGCAAGACCTGACCTGACAGAGGCTTAGTTTTATGTAGCAAAACATCCAAAACACAACGTTTCTAGGGTTTGGTGACTGGGCCCTGATACGCATATTCAGGCTTTGGGCTCATTAGCGAACTTCCAGACAAGCATGCGGACATCAAACCAGCAGTTTTGTGTCTAGGGCTAGAAATGTGGTCACTTTCGGGTCGAGTGCGCAGTTTGCTGCGTTGCGTTAAGCTAATGCTTTACTTAGTTTCAGTTGGGATGCAAACTGTATTTCCGACTGTTTTACAACTTAGTGGCTTTAATAGCCGTAGTTATCTGTAGTTTCCCTTGGCTGATTAAAACGGAGGGCTTTTCAGCTTTAGACTGATTCGTTTGGATAGTGCACAATAACCAGAGCTTGCATAGCAGCTCCCTTTTAATGTTTCCAGTTTGAGGGTGTTTGTTATCAAGTTGATGAACACATACACTTGTCTGAGGGGGTGGGGTGGTCTATCCAACGGCAAAATGGTAAGAGGTGTTTAGAAGGTAGTGTCCAGCAGAGCTACGAGTGTCCCTGGTTGCCTAAAACTGGGGGCCGATCTTCTGTCCAGGGGTGGTCCCCTGAAGAGGAAATGGGTTCACCCATTGGTGGTAACTCAGATATGACCCTGGTTTATCAAAGCTATGGTAGACCTCTTTGCTAGAGTAAATACTCATTGCTTTCCCCACAGTGGTTCAGAACCCTCTCTGAAACCCCTCTGGGAACAGATCTTCTTACACATTCATGAGCCAAAATGGCTTTGTATGCATTCCTACTGGTGGAATGATTGCAGCGGTGCTGGAGAGAGTACACAGACAGGACCTCTTCCTGATTCTAGTGGCCCTGAAATGGCCAGTGAAAGCATGGTTTGCTGAGATAAGTGAGTCATTGGCAGCTACGTCCTGGAAGATACTGTACTGCAAGGACCTCCTGTCTTGGGTCCTTTTCACCCCCATCCTGAGGTCCAACCTTTACCGAAGGGCCTTCTCCCTGCCACTGTGGCAGCAACTCAGAGTGGTGTGCTTTTAAACAAAGGTATAAAGTCCAAATTAATTATCTTCACTGTAGATATTTAAGCTTTCTTCAGGTGCTGATGGATAAGGTTTTTTTTTCTTTTCCACAATCAAGGTTTATCTGCATGACTTTAATGAGGTGGTCCCAGGAGTCCATCCCTTAACTTTCTGAGGGGTATGCGGGGTGTAGGTTGAGACCAGCACAGAAACATACCATAACACCACTGGATCTGACTGTTGTGTTAAATGCTCTCTGTGGTCCCCCATTCAAACCAATTGACTCTTAAAGTTTGTTTTAAACAAGACTGCCTTACTTTATATCCTTACTTCTATGAAGAGCGTTAGAGACCTCCTTGCTTTCTCTGTACACCCATTTTGTGTATAGTTCATGGTGGATGGGTCAAAGGTTGTTCTGCATCCAAATGCAGCACATCTTCCGAAGGTTATTCCATGATACTAGATCCCCACGAAGATCAAGCTCTGTTGTTTTTATCCTCCCTCTTTTTATCTGGACAACAGAGGAGGTTGAATTCCCTCATCCTGAGCGTGCACTGCGGGTCTACATTGAGCGTACACCTGGGTTACGGCTGCCTGAAGATCTCTTTGGGTGTTTTGCAAACTTTGTCAGGTGCAGAGCCCTGTCAAAACTGAGGCTATACCCATAGCTTATAGTAGCAGGGGTACTCCATCAGCCAGGACATGCGAGGGTGTGAAATACCATACTGCATGTGATGTACCTCATTTGTTTACCTCAGGGAACAGTAGTTTGAGCGTAACATTTTTATTGGTACTCCCTGCGCCAGGTGTGAATAGGCACGCAATATCTAGATAAAATCAACAATAGTATCAACAAAATAATTAATGTAAAAAGAAAATTAAACATTACAATATATCTAAGCTTGTACAACAAACATAATTGATCATAAGTTTATTTCTTGAGAAGCTGACCGATTGTGTTACAGAATCACTCTGATGTGATTCATAGACCAAATGTTGACTTTCTTAATTGAATTTTTTTACCAGGTAAAATATTTGATAACCAGTTCGATTGTTCACAGAACATTTAAAATGAGCACATTAGACAGAGGATCAGGAGTAAGCCCACTTTAATACAGTTTCTAATCTGAGTGGAGTACATTCCTTTAAAATATAACAATTTAGAAAGCCACATTAAAATATGTTTTCTAAACGTAGAGGATTATTGAGGAAAAAGACCCGCTCAAAATTTCTCATAAATCTAACATTTCTCAAACTGAACTTAGCCTTGGATTATACCTCTTTTTTTTTTACATGGGTTCTGATGTTAGGATGCGGATCTAAAAAGGAACCTAAATGTTCCAATTGCAATACCACTTGTAGTATGCCTCCTCTGAAATATCTTTACTGTGGTTATTATAAAAGGACATTAAAAATGTATTTTGGGGAGATTTAGCTGTAATCAACATTTGCGGGGCCAGCATGTAACCCTTGCTTTAAGATCTCTCAACCTACCAAACTTACAGTAACAGTGGTGGGATAAAAACCGTTGATCTAAGTAATTAGAGGCTTTCTAATTGTTTTCCGTAGGTCGAGGAACACAGCCCCAACAACCCCGTCTTTATCCCTTGAACCTTTCCTGAGAAACAAAGTTTTTTCAATACTTTTGATATAATAGGCAAGATACTAACATGTCCATAGACTAAATCAACAAAGGATCATGATCTTACAGGTATCACATCAGAATGGTTTCAATAAATTAAGAAAGAAAACCTTCACACAGTGCAGGATAACTAATTTATGGTAAAGGATTAGTGATTGAGGAGCTAATATCTTTATCCATCACACAAACCAAAGAATGGGAATGGTTAACATACTGTGCTTGTAGCTGAAGGAACAGTTGACATTGTCCTACCAAAACACATTCAAACCCACGTCCAGATGCTATACCAGTAAATGCAGCATATATCTAATAATTAAAGTGACAAACACAGTACAGGAATGCACTATAAAGACAACAGCAGCTGAAACCCCCTTAGAAGTGCTCTGTCCTTCATACTACAGTATTATGACTCACTTGGCGTAGGCCTTCTCCAGCAGGGCACTCCAAAACTCGTTTCTCTCGGCAGACTTAGTGAAGACCAGCTGGTTATTGAAAGTAGGGACGCGGTCGTCAATGACGACATCGACCCAGTCACCATAACGCCAGAACTGAAATACAGAGAACCCGTTATCAAACACGTAAGAAGATATTTCTTTAAGGTCTCAATAGATGCACTGATTTATATTAAGCTGTGATTTATAAATCCAATGCCTTCATTACTTCTTATTTTATTATTGGAATTAGTATTTACAGTGCCTTGCTGAAGGATTCACATTTATATTTAGTTTCATTACAAACATAACATTCAATGTATTTATTGGGGTGTGACAGACCAAGACAAAGTAGAAAACAATTGTGGAGTGAAAGAATTAAAAGAAACACGATTTTCACACAACAAACATCTAAAAAGTGTGGCATGCATATGTAATCATCCTGAAGTCAACACTTTGTAAAACCATTTTGATGACTGAAATTTTTGCCTTGTTTTCTCAATAAAATAGTTCAAGATGAGTCAAATTAAATGGAGAGCATCTGTAAACATTAATATCCAAGTCTTGCCACAGATTCTAAACTGGATTTAGGTCTGGACTTTGACTGGGCCAACACACAAATAAGCTCTGACCTAAACAGTTCCATTGTAGGTCTGATTGTATTTTTAGGGTTGCTGTCCTGCTGGAAAATGAACTTCCATCTCAGTCTCCAGCCTTAGCAGCGTCTAACAGGTTTTTAGGGGTTGTCCTGTATTTAACAAACTTAAAATGGGACACCTTATGCCTTTATTCTTGCCACTCTTCCATACATACCAGATCTGTGGCCAGTGTTCTATAACAAACCACTGAAGGCTTCACAGAACAGCTGTTTATACTAATAAATGAAGTTATACAGAGATGGGCTCTATCTAATAGTTAGGTGACGTCTAAATGAAGCTGTTGTACCAGTTTATTTAAAGGCATCAAATTAAAGAGAGCTGATTTAAATTGCAATACAC
The DNA here is from genome assembly GCA_036173005.1 of Crenichthys baileyi. Taxonomy (NCBI): domain Eukaryota; kingdom Metazoa; phylum Chordata; class Actinopteri; order Cyprinodontiformes; family Goodeidae; genus Crenichthys; species Crenichthys baileyi. Next base: position 280,489 of record JAHHUM010001759.1, read on the forward strand.
ACATTTCAAATATTTTGTAAACCATGCATTATTTTATTTCTGCTCCACAAACATGCACTGCTTGTTGCTGGTCTATAATGGAAAATCCCAAGACAATACATGAAGTTTGTGGCTGTAATGTGACAAAATGTAAAAAAGTTTAAAGGATATGAATTTTTTTTTTAATCACTGTTAGAATAAACACCAATCAAATTAATAAAGATACAATGTCTTGTAAAATGTTAAATAAACTAAGTTACCATTATTAAGTCTCAGTAAACTGTTTCCTAAAAAAATTATGTGTCTTAAGTAAGCGACTAGGGTCAGAAAAGTAGATGATCACATCTGGAGATCACGTGGGATCTCACCTGGAAGTGAAAGATGCCGGCATAGTTCTCGGAGAAGCTTTGCTCCTGGGGAACAACTCGATAGAGAAGTTTCTCATTCAGAGTAAGGCAAGCAATAGCAGCTAACAACCAGCAATCACCTAAACAGAGAAAACAATGGTAAGTAATGTCTAAGGAAAAATAATATTTCGAAATCAGTGCTTCTGACCCATCTTTTTTCCTATGACTATATGTTGCCCAGAATGCACCCCGTCCTTTGCATTATTGAGTTCTCTAAAGAGCTGAGACCAAAAGAAAACTCCTCCCTTGGACATATTTTGTCCTGCAGGTGGGAAAGGTTGCTGCTGAGTGTTGATCTTTGTGTTTTTAACCATCCAGGTTTGGAACGGGGTGTAATACGAGGACAATGTAAATTTTTTCAGCAAGAAATGGTCAACAGTGTCTGCCAGGACTTTTGTTCCCTTTGGTCCCCTTTATTTGCTGTGTGAACGAAACAACAATGGGAAGTGCTGCCGGTTGGATTTCCCTTCCAAAAGAGTAAGCCCAAATGAGGAGGCCGCTGCAGGCAGAGAGGCCGTTTGCAGGGGATTCATGGGATTTACTTTTATGAGAATAGATTGATGTTGTAAACCGTTGCAACAATCGTTGATCGTTTTTATGCAATTCTGTTTTAGCTAAACTCAGCAACATAAACGGACAGAAACCTTAAAAAATCCTTCCTGAAGTAACCAGTCATTAATTATTTATAGAGGCAAAGCAGTGCTGCGTAAGAGAGAGCAGTCACAGTAAGACTGGGTTTAACTAATATTTTATAAACAAAGAAAACGATCACACATTTTAACAGCTTTTAGCATCTTATTTTGGCAATTAGCATAGCTAGCATACATGAGAGCTCTCCAAATGGATGCCCCCATTTCCAAATCTAGAAAGTTTTAAAGGATAAAATAGAGCGTCTTTGTTGTACAATATTTAGCCTCCAAGTTATCTGCTTTAGGTCTTGCTCTCGCTCGCTGTCTCCCAGCCAGAATGAAACGCAAGCATACCTCGACATGTAGAAAATAATTTCCTTTAAAATAACTTATTACATTTCTGTGCTTTCTAAAAATATCCAATGTTGAGTCGTCTTTCCACAGGAACAACTTCCACATTAAAGTGTGTGGTCAGAGCGACCTATTAGCACTTATATTTAGTGTGTTTACAGTTTGGGAAAAGATTTGATTTTTTATTTTTCAACCAGCTAGCCAGTCAATGCTGTTAGGGCATAAGAAATAACCAGATTACACCCATTTCAATGCATCTCTAAAATTTTAGCCACTAAAGAATCAAATAAATCATCTTTTGAACCTCTGCAAAAAGTTTCTCTTACAAAATATAGGGAAAAGACCCATTTTTAATAATGAGTGGTTGTGCTGTTATGTTCCCTATGTGCTTAAAATTTAAAGAGACACAGTTTACCTAGATCTCCCTGACAGATGTCTGTCCTACTCGCTCCTCCGACAATGAACTGAGGGTTTTCACAGATTTCCTGCAGAATAAAGAGCCCAAAAATAAGATCACTTCAGTTTAAAACATGGACTATATTAGGTTTGACCTCCATTACATTGAAAACATTCAAAAACAGGTATAAAACGTCTTCCTGAATACATCTGAAGTATTTAATTCCCGATGTTATCCATTCATAAAATTAGACTTCATCGTTTCTTCTCAGGTTTGCTGTTATGTATAAAAAAATCCTGTTCCACCTGTGATCCATCCCCTCTTAATGTATGCCTTTCCATCTGCCAACCAACCTACCTTGGGCCTCTTCCAGACAATGTTCTTGACCTTGTTGGACTTGTGTCCAAGCTCCTTGAAGCCCAGAGACTCCACTGTGGCGGGGAAAGCTTCATCCTCAAAGAGAATCTTGCTCTGAAGGTACTCCTGTCTCAGTGTGTTGTAGTCCTGGCCGTTAAAGCGGACGGGCTTGTTCAAGGACCCTTCCCCATCCCTCCTTTCTCGTTCCCGGATCAACCGGTCACAGAAAAAGCCAGACGGTGTGTATGGCATCTCCACTCAACAGTTTTATTTTGGAAAAAAAACTGTCCCTGGCCACCTGTTCGAAAGTCTAACAAGCCAAAAGACCCTGGCATAAATCCAAACAGCTAATATCTGATTGGTTCTTTCTTCGTGTGACGTCTCCCTCCCCTTCGTCACAGAGCAGATACAAACACTCTGTGTGAAAGAAACATTCTCCTTTCGGATGCCATTCATGTAGACACACAAACACATGTGCACAGAAACTCACAAATCACATAAACGTCTATTCGTGCCGCTCCCATTGGCTGATGCAAACAATGACCTTTACCTGCAAGTGCTCTGCTGCCATCATTGTTGGGTGACACAAAGGCCAGAGGGCATGCAAAGAGCGGTTGGTAGATGCCCTGCCTCAGCAGAAGGCATTCAAGCCCTTTAAACCTCTTCTCAATGGAGCTCAGCATTGAGCAGTCTCAGCACAACCAGAGCAGGCTAATGCTATGCAGGGGAGCATCGCCCATGTTTCATTTTTTTGTTACATTTTTGTCACTATAGCTGATGATATATGCTCATGATAACGTACAGAAATGTTGGTGAAAAACAGGTCAGGTCGTCATACTAATAATACAAATCAGAATATCATTGTTTTATTTTGCATTCTGACATAGAAGTGTGACTTGAAGGTTGCACTGAAATATAAATCAGAAATGATTTACCCTAAAATTAAAGAGTAATTTAAATGAATTAATTAAGGAGTTAATATGTTCTTAAAGCTTGTCATTATGGGTGTAAAGCACATTGCAAAGGTCTTCATTCCCCTTGAACTAATGTATTTTGTTTGATTTTATAGGATAGACAACACAAAGCAGAGCAGAGTTTAACTCAATTTGCTACAAAACTATTCAGCAATGCTGGCCGTCGTTAATTGATCTGTATCTCCCAGTCCATCACCACTCTGAGGTTCAGGTTGTTCAGTGTCAGCATGCAGCAGGTCTCCAGGAACTCAAAGGAAGCAGAGATGGCGTCAGCGCCTGGTTAAAAAAAAAAAAAAATAGGTTTTGCTTATCTTTGGACTAAAAAACATCTGTTAAAGCTAGAAAATTAACAAACTGAATTATCAACGGGAGGCATGGGAGGGGTCAGATCCCCCGTAGTGTTGTAAGGCTACTGCAGATACACCGGTAAGCACTTTTCTCTTTTTACTTTAACGTGACTACAGCTCCTCTGCCTGGGAAGCAGCGATCAAAAATGTGGCATTGTTGCTCAGAGGTTTAGTAAGCTCACAAATTGATCAAATATGTAACAAATGTTGAGATTTTTGGGTTCCCACAGTACCCTTTTCCAAAATTCAAGATTTTTCTAGATGTTTCAGTTTAGCCTCTTTATATGTTTATATGATCAGGTTGAAGTCGTCTTTGACACAACACAGTTCATATTGTTCCCAGAGTAAAATATTAAAAGCCATTCATGCTTTAGAGCTGGGTTAAATTGTGACTGACAAGTATATCCTAAAAGCTGCAAACGGTTTGAAGTAAAATAAAAAAACAGAACATTTTTTAACCGCGTTAGATTCATTAAGTGCCTTACAAACTAAACTAAAGATATGAATATGCCCAAGTTTTATATCAAAGTGATATGACAATCACTTTGCTTGTTTGAGTCTTTCATTTCAAGAGATCCTGATTTTGTCAATACTTTTCCAGACCTGGAAAATACTAAAAGCACAATCCAGACACGATCCAGACTTTTAAAGACTGTGTAAGAACTAAGAATGCAGCGATTTGATCCCAAGGCCTCCCATCTTTGCCACACTCCCAGCGAGATGGGGGTGCGTTCTGCATGGCCTGGTTTTTTAGCAATATGAGCTGTTTTCTTAAAACTAGCAAAACTCGATTAAAGGTTGTGTAGATATCTTACTGATTGTATTATATAAGAAATCCTCAAACAATAATGTTCACAGTGAGCGAGAGGTCTTCTTGCTTGTGTTAATTCAACCTGCAGGCTCAAAAATCTCCATACACATTTAAGAGTAGGGGAAGACCTGCGCAGAGAGCAGCTGAAACAACAGTCTTTAAATAATATAAGGTTCAAAAGAAATAAACATTATTTTGTTTTGAAATCCTTATTTGTTTGGTTTTATTACGTATTCCAATCTGATGTATGGTGGATCTTTCCTTAAAACAAATTTTTTATGAGTTAAATGTGAAAGTAGATCTAATGGGGCTTCACTTGCTTTGGGGACCTCTGCATGTGCTTGTGATTGAGAAAGCATCCTCTCTCCTCACCTGACACGTGGACGTTCACTCTGGACGGCTTGTTCTTCACTCCCATGATGGTAACCGACTGTACGACAGTTTCACAGACAAATCTTCCTTCACCAGTAGCTGGACTGGGAGAAGCGACAAAAATAGCAAACATCAAACCATGGGAGTTTTCATGCTTCTTGTAGTTTCAGCAGACACCTTCTTAAACAGGAAGCCTCTTCAGGAGGCCGTGAGTGTGACTCACCGACAGAGCAGGCGGCCCGACAGCAGGCTGAACCTTCGCAGGCAGAAAGCCTTTCTGTCACGGTACTCAAAGGAGTGGCCGTCATCGAGGTATAAATCCCCATCGGCGCTGCCCTGCACAACAGCCAGGAGTAATGCAGATACAAATGTTCCATGATGAAACACGAGAATACTAACAAATTCTCTTAAATTTAGCACAATACACTTTTTCTCTGTTTATGGATGAAACTTCTGAAATATAATGAAGAATTTGCTTTGAGAGCAAATCTTCAAGTATTGATCGTAAAATTTGGGATTTGCCCTTAAAATATCCGCAGGGTTCATTTGTACACTTTGTGGGGTAAAATTCAATGTTTTTCTAAATCGAAGTTTCAAAATTTTTATGGTAGTTTTTAAAACATTCCGACATTAAAGAGCAAAACCTTTTCACCTAATAAAGTTTTATTCTCTATATGTTTCAGCTGCTGATTGGTAGTTTGGTAGCAGAATATTTTACCGCCTTTTTTGACATCTGAACAAGCTTAAATCCAAGCTTTAAAATCCATAACACGTCAATTTGTCAAACCTGGATTAGATCTTCTGACACTAACACTTTTAAAAGCATAGTTTGTGGTCTGTGATACTTTTATTTCTTTTGCAAAAATAGAGAAGTTTCAATGCTTAGTTTGGAATCTTAACCAGACCCAGTTTAACATCCATAAGTCCAATTAAAAACCCTGGTTCAAGAGCAGCAGCTAGAGGCAAACAAAAAAAAAAAAACAGTTTTGGATTTTTCTACAAGTGTACATTTTTCAATGCATTATGTCAGTCACTTAACGAACCAGAGTTGAGTTGGACAAAAACAAATGAAAAAAACAGATCACGAAATTATGGTCAAGAAGTTTTATTTTTTTTATTTGTTTGTGAAGAAAAATATTAACCTAATATTTAAGTTACATAAAAGCGTTTCTATTTTTTTTCTTCCTAATTGCCTAAGTAAAGTAAAAAAAAATGCTTGGGATTGCTGCAGTCAACAACACAATGCAATCAACAGTCCACTGTCGCCACATGTTCATCCAGGAGGAGTGAATGGTGCAAGTCAACGACTCGATGCTATCTGCTATGCCTCCTTAGACAGAAAACATTTTAACCAATTTGAATAATAAATTGAACTTAACTGCATTGTTGGGTAACTAGGATCAATTGGGAATGTATGTGCTTGACTTTAAGATGACGTGTTGTGAATTGCTGCTACAGTTCTCCCATTCCAAAGAAGACATGTATTCCATCTTGTTTCAAATCACTTTCCTATCTTTACTTCATACTTCCATACCTTCTCCAGGCGTTCTTTCACCCGCTTCCTTATCTCGTTACAGATTACAATATCGTCTGCAAACATCGTAATCCATGGGGTCTCCTGCCTTACAGGTATCAAAGTGTCCATCATCATAACCCCATTCAAATATCAAAGAAACAAAATGCATTTCTTAAAATGTTATTAGCAGCTTAATAAGTATCCAAAAGGGGTGAAAGCTCAAGAGAAGCGAGCGCTTATATCACGAGAGAATTTACTTTTTTCCATGTTCAAAGTTTTGCTGTACGGGACATTTTTGTGGACTCGAATTACAATAAAGACAAGTCTGTTCTATTCTGGAAAGACAAGAGAAAGGCTAGAAAATGCAGGCTAAATGTTTCTCAGTTTGTTCTGTTTGATTTCATTTTTCTAAATTATGGCATTGTAATAAAAATAATTTAGTGTATAAAACATACAATCAAGTTTACTTGTATTTGATGTTTGTTGGAATAGCTGTAAATTTGAAGTAGCTGGTATAAGCTGTTACTGTTATATACAGGCTTGGATTGCAGTTGTTACCTGGGAGTTTAGGGCCACAGTGACATTCAGAGGCAGCTCTCGGTAGTCGGCCGTACATTTGCCGCTGCCTGTTGATCTACAGACCACCGAGCCGCCACGCTGAAACACCGGAACCTGTCCCAAGCAAACATAACTAACTGCATTACACTGGAGCAAGACCTGGACTTTAAAGGCTTCTAGCAGTGATGTGAAATGGCGTTAATGGCTGGTGAGGCACAGACTCCTCTGTAATGAACCCAAAATAGAGGCATATATTTGAATTTAGACCTTAATTGAAACATTTAATTATTTTAAAAGCTTTTAATTATGCTTTAATCAATTCCATACTGTACAACAATACAATAGCAAGAAAAACAAAATAATGTTTTATATAATTAAATAGATTTTTTAATTTTGGCTAATCTCTCTTTTTTTAATTAAAGTTGGAAATCGTCAGTCAGTCATTTTCTACCGCTTCTTCCATAGTGGGGTGCCTATCTCCAGCAGTCTATGGACAGGATTTGGGGTACACCCTGGACAGATCGCCAGTCCATCGCAGGGCAACACACAAACAACCATGCACACACTCATTCACATATCTAAGTCAATTTAGAGAGACCAATTAACCTAACAGGCATGTCTTTGGACTGTGGGAGGAAGCCGGAGTACCCAGTGAGAACCCACTCATGCACGGGGAGAACATGCAAACTCCATGCAGAAAGACCCCCGGCCGGGAGTTGATTCCAGGACCTTCTTGCTGCAAGGCAACAGTGCTAACAACTGTGCCATCGTGCAACCCATTGGAAATCGTGTATGATCTCATTTTTATTTGTATATGAAGCCCTTAGAAGCAGGTTGCATTAATTTGAGTCTTTTAAGATCTCCTGGTTCTCCCTCACTTTCGCGTTGTGGACGCTAATGTTCAGTCTGTGCAGCCCATTCAATGCCAGGTCAAATCCGTGTACTCTGCACTGTTTTCAGGTGGACCACTCTGGTTAAGAAGCGGTTTCCTTTCTCCCACTAGTTTGAAGCAGATCTTTTAGCTCCGGGGTTGGTCTTCCTCTTTTTGAAACCCTAATGTTTCAACTGAAAATCCAGTTTAGAAATATCCTTTTCCAGTGTTGAGAAGTAACCTTCCATTTTGTGGGACCAAATTTAAATAAATGTAAGGTTACAGGACTTGTTGCTGAAACCACCCCTGTCCTCTGCGTAGCTGAAGAGTACATAGCGACATGCTGGTAGCAGTCTGTGCCTATGGGGCTCAGCACTGCCCCCTATCAGTGCGGCATGGTACTTTTTGCCTCACCCTGTCCATGTTCACTGCGTATTTCTGGCCAATTAGAAAGATTAAACACATTGAACACACATTAATTAAACATATTGGATCGACTGTGGAAAGTCTGCATGTTTAGTATATGTGTAATCCAGCATGTATATTGTTGACATAAAGAGAGACAGCAATAGGCATGCGCTAACTGCCTGCATCAATCAGTGTGTGTGACACAGCGCAATCGGTGATGAAGCAGCTATTCACTGCCTTACCTTGCTTTTCTCTGCATATATTTGAATTGGCAATGCGTAATTCAGCAAATTTGACCATAAAAATGTTGAAATCATACAGGAAAAAAGTTTATAAAACAGTCAAGTGGACAAATTGATTTTCTCCGCTAGTATTTTACTTCTCATAATGACAGGTATGGCAGTACCTCACCTGCCTCCCCTGACTGCACCTCACTGGCTTCTAGTATATTCAATTTACTGAATTACAGTAAATTGATGTACGCTCTTTAAATCATATTAAAAACTTACTGTGTCCAGGTTGACTGGAAGACTCAAACTCCTTCCTCCTTTGTACGCCTTTGCAGAGCAGATATCATACCAGATCTTAGACAGAAAGAAATCATTAGTGGCCTCAAAGGCGGGTAACATGAATAAATCACACTGTACAGGTATTATTTATAAACATATCACATATACATGTTACAGTTATAAACGCCTGCTGTTTTACTTTACCTCAGCAGATCCAGGAAGTAAGACTTTGACTGTCTGAGCACCTGGTTCCACCACAGGACAGGCAAGCAAGGCCCCCCCTGTATGAAGCCAAACACTGAACTTCAGAAAAACAAATGTTAAATATTTTCCAGGCGAAAATGGACAAGTAAATTCAAAACGTGTTTATCACCAATCATGTACTGATTGTCCTCGATGAAAGTGCCCTCCTCTTTTGGGAACTCCACCCAAAGAGGTCTGTGTGAGAGAATGAATGCTTGTTTATCTTTTTGCACCGCTTGACATGAATCACTAATCCAGTCCAGCTAATAGTAGTGCATGGTGTAGCCCGAATCAGAGGTCTGCAACCTTTACAATCCGAAGAGACATTTTTTTCCCATTTCAGTTAAATAAAACTTGTTTACAGCCACAAATGTGAAAAACGACGAATTGTAATTGTTGATAAATATGTACTATAGGTAATTTGTTGTCATTTTTAAAGAACCACCATTTTATTTCTTTTTTAGCTTCTAAACTACAGAAAACTTAAAAAAAAGAGGATGGATACATTTTCTTCAGTAGGATGTTGATATTGATGTAAAAAATACAGATTTAAAAAAAATATTACTGGCCTTTTTAGTGTCATTCTGTTGTACAAATTCAATGCAATTATTCCTCGAAAAAGGTAAAAACTGCTACAACCATCATCTATATTTAAAAACATTAGATGGTTCAATATCATTTTTAGGAACAGCACTAGGCCAGCTTTCTCTTTTTCTTTCTTTTCGTGTTTAATGGGGGTTGGCGTTACGTGCATTACGCCACCAACTGGTAAGGAGTGTAACAGCGTCATCATGGGTTTTACATTCGTACTGGTAAATTTGTGATTTGTACTTGTATTGTTGCAAAGTTTTAACTTTGTAACTTGTATTCGTAACTTCTAAATTTGTATTCTCACAAGATGAAACATTTGATGTCACATGTATGTATAAGTTGACGAGGCACAAATAAAAAACTTAAATTTATTCATGTTTGAGTTTACAAATTTTACAATTTTACATTTACAAATTTAGACACCTACCAATATGTTTTTTTTTACAGCTATCTCACCCCATACCTACCTCACATGACGTTTGTAGTTGTAGTACTGTATGTGAACAGCAGATGGCAGCAACACTAACCTTACAGGAGGCATCCCAGTGGTGTGAGCATAGTGGAAGAGAGTATACCAGTAGGGCAGCAAGCAGTACCTGGAAGCAGACGAGGAGGGTCAGTTAAGATACTCCAGGAATTACTCTTGGATAAATTTTCCACTAAATTTCACTCTTTCTAATTTAACATAGCATCAATGTTTGATCATGTTTTATCAATTCGCTAAAGTATATATATATCTTATATATAATATATATATATATATATATTATATAGTATATATATATATATATATATATATATATATATATATATACACAAACTTGAATGTATTTTGTTGGCTGTAAATGTAATTGATCAACACAAAGTAGAACATAACTGTAAATTGCAAGAACAAAGACACATAGTTGACTACATTCTTTTTACAAATACAACTCTGAGAAGTGTGACGTGCACTTGTAATGACGAGTTAGCACCATAAAGAATCACCTCTCTTTACTATTACAGCCTTCTGTTGGGGTACATCTCAGCTCATAAGCTTAGCCTGATTAGGCGAAGAGCTTCTGTGAACGTCAATTCTGAAGTTTTGCCACAGATCCTAAATTGGATTTAGGTTTGGGTTTTAACTAGGTCATTTTAATACAGTGCTGTGAAAAAGCATTTGTACCCTTACAGATGTAGTCTGTTTTTTTTTGTAACAGATTTAAATATAGGGCAAAGATAACTTGAGTTAATACAAAAACTGTTTTAAATGATGATTTCATTAAGAATGTGAAAACATAACTGCCTTCTAACGCTGATAATCTAGTTTAGCTGCAGTTGAACACTTTTCATACCATTTATCTGGTCAGATGTTTGTTTGTTTATACCGTTGTTGGATGGCAGTGCGGATTGCTGCGGTGACCTCCTCCCCAAAAAGCCACGGTTCACGTCGCTTTGTGTCTTTTGCGGAGTGGCCTCGGAAGAATGGCTGCAGGGCAGCTGCCTGGTACCAGCGTACCAACAACTCTGGATCTGGATCCTTAACAAACCCACCAACATCAGCTGTAATGAAAACACAAGGAACATTAGGGGGACTGAGTGGGACACAGCGGGAAGGAAGAAATCCTACTTATGCAAAACATAACTGACAGTCAAGACTTTTCTTAAACTGATAAAAAGGCTGTATACTCTTTAGGTTCTTTTGTTATTAGACACACATTTTTTTGATACGAAGACTGGAAAAATATTTGCTTAGATTAGTTTTAACTTTAATAATTTAAGCAGTAAGTATATTATCTACACTGAAAGGCTTACCTCCACAAAATGCAATGCCTGCCAAGTTCAGAGACAAAACCATTGGAAGAGAAATCTTCAGATACTCCCAGCTGGAAACGTTGTCTCCGGTCCATACTGCTCCTGCAACAAAAAGTACAGGTCATGATTCATCTGAGAAATTCAGAGACAAACTCAAAATTGTTCCGGTTTGGATCACTCACCCAGCCTCTGTGACCCTGCAAAGAAGGAGCGTGAAAGGACAAACGGCCTCTCTGAACCTCCTGAGCGGGATATCAGACCGTCCACTGTGGCCATGTGCTACAAGAACACAAATTGTGACACCCTTCAGTTTAAAAAGTAACTGCCTGGGAATTTCACTTCCAAGAAAGAGCTGCTGACCTGGTAAAAGCCGTACAGGTTATGTAAATCCCGATGCTCCCAGCCTCCATGGTGAACTGCGTCCTTCGGCATCGTCTGTTCCGGCCCGTTGAACACAGACGGCTCGTTCATGTCGTTCCACACAAACAACGACGCCGTCGATCCCTTTATGAGATGTAAACTGTTTTCCTCATGTTATTTGTCTCTGACAGACTATTGTTACACTGCAGTTGAAAATTGACTGACGCCCCTGCTCTTAAAACTTTAATGTTGTCCAATAATATTTTAGAAGCTTGGAGCATACTGCAACGGAAATCGTTTAATCTTTGTCCAATCTCTCGAGGTCTTCAAGAGTCTTGGGTTTTCTGTTACGCTCTCTTCCCTTTAGCTCACCCCAGAGGTTCTCTTTGGGATTTACTGTACATCTGAGGATGGAGATAACCAAATATTAAGTGTTTTTAAGTCTCACAATCCATTTCTGTGTTGATGTGTTTACATATTTTGGGTCATCCTGCTGAAAGACCTAATCACTCATTAAAATTTCTGTCAGAGTCCACCAGATCCTTATTTAAAATGTCCATTTATTATAAAGAACTCCTGACGCTGTGCACTCTAATGTTCTCTGGGAGGACCTGTGACGCCCATAGCATCACAGGTCCTCCCTCATGGTTAACAATGAGTATGAGATGCTTTCTATATATTTATCCTCTTCTTTCTGTCTGATCCACTAGGTCTAATCTTAGTCCACTTTACTAAATAACATGGTTTTAGTAAAAGTTCTAAAAGTAAGCTGTTAAGTAAACTCCACGAGCTAAACAAAGACCTTTACATTAGTGTTGCCAGGAAAGGAAAAAGTCTAGCCTCAGTTTTAAAAGGTTAAGTAATCTTGAAAAAAGCTAAATTATTGACTGCAGATATGGGCAGGTTTAGCTTTCTACTTGTAGCTATTTTCTCAGTTCTGAAGAAAAACCCAGATCCCATTTTGATGAACAGCTAAAAGAAAAGGGTCTCTGCGTGTTTATATGCCTCATATCATGGATTATTAATGAGAAGCTAGAAAAGTCAATCATAAACAATAAAACATGTCAGTTATATTTGTTTTATAGCATTCCTTCTTAAAGGGCCAATAGGTTTGCAACTTTATTTTGTTGAAAAAAAAATTAAATAATTTCTTTCATTGGATTTTTTTTCTACTTCTGAATAAATTTACTCAAATTAATGGTTAGGTATTTTAGAGTTTAATATTATGCTGCATCAATAAAAGATGAATTTAATTTTAATTTATTTTATTTATTTATTTCTTACACATCTTCCCTATGGGTGCCAATTGGCATGGAAGGTGCCGTGTCTGCATGCAGAAGGATTCAAGCAAAATGTCTAGATCTAGTCTCTGAAAATTAATATTCACGAAAGAAGTTGGCAAAAAATAATAAAGCATTTCTTTAAGAGCTAGGATGGTCTCAGTTACAACCTTTTACCTGCAGCCTCTCTCTGTTTGTGTGTCATTATGTTAGCACTGGATACATTTAATAATTAATAAAATCCTGAAAAAGATCAAAATGTTTTGAAAGGGAATTGAATTGATAAATTTTAACAGGGGATACTTTTCTCCTTTTAGGTATGCAGATCTGTGCATAACATGTCTTATTCACTAAACTCAACTCAAATCATGGAAGTCGATAATGAAACCAGTTTTTACATTTCATCTGACTGTTCGTATGGAACTGTTACAATTATTTTTAACAGGCTTGCAGAGGTGATCATGATTGTGTCGAATATTTAAAGCCAATAAAAGAATGCAGCATATACCAAACCTTCTCTCCTGACCATTACCTTGTATTTATCCAAGCTGAAGCACTTGGAGTACCACGCTCGGGTTGCAGGACAGCTGAAGTCAAGATACGAGGACTCACCTGTGAGAAAAGTGAACACAATTTGCAGTTAGAAGGAAAACACAGAAAAAATATTTTTTCTCAGATGTTCGGAGGTTTGTGCTGTTTTTCCAATTAAACTTTGGCGATTCACCTGGCCAGCATGTGCCCTGATAGATCTGTCCTTCTCTGTCCTTAACAAAATGTCCTCCATCTCTGGCCTCACGGTAGAGCGACCAATCAGGGTCGACCTTAATATGTGGATCACTTATCACGACCATCTGAAAAAAATTAAAAAAAGTTTCAAAACAAGAAGAAGATTCTGTAAATATTGTGGATTTTGCATCCTCAAACTGACCTTCCGGTTCTTTTTCTCCAGATGGTGCTGCAAACCCGCTGGTTTGGGAAAAAGAGCAGGATCCCAGGTAAAGTAACGCTTCCCGTCAGTGTGCTCAATATCCAGCCAAATGACGTCATAAGGGATGTTGTGGCGATCAAATCCAGCATCCACAGCCTTCACATCAGCCTCGTCGTTGTAGTTCCAGCGGCACTGGTGGTACCCGAGGGAAAACAGCGGCGGCATGGCTTGATACCCTGAATGCGAAAATAATAAAAAGTGGGTTTTTTTTTGGCTTTGTTTATTAACGCTGAATTTACCACCGCTTACACACCTGTAAGCTGAGCGTACTGTTTGAAGAGCTGATGCGGTCTGGGCCCAAGCAGAATCATGCAGTCAATCACACCGCTTTCTGAGAGCCAGTGGACGTCACTCTGAGGCCGCAGCCGCCTCCTTTTAACTGGGGGTGTTTGATCATCCTGTGTGACACAGCAGACACTGGAAATAGTTTTTCAGATCAAGATCTGTTGTGCTTTGTCAAAAGTTTTATAAAAATGTTTACTGCCTTTGGCTGCTAAATTCTAAACTTTTAATCAGAAGGCATTCCCACAGCATGATGCTGCCACCATAATTTCTAATGGAGGGGATGGTGAGTTTTTTGTATTTGTAAAAAATTTAAACCATAATTATGTACTACTTGGTCTTGTATCACATAAAATACATAAAATAAATAGCACGAAAAAATGTTCAGAAGCTAAAGGAGTATGTACACTATTGCAAAGCAGTGTAAATGTTATTAACCAGTCGTTATATGTGAACCTGAAGGCACCATAATATTGCTTCCCCTAAATGCTTTCTAAAAATGAACCCTAAAAAACGTTGTCATCTCTAAGTAAAGCAGTCTGATGCAGGAAAAAGCTTACCTCATGGTCAGTAGGGGAGTACTGTATGTTTACAAAAGTGTCTGATGCGTTCAGCCAGAACACACCAATGGTCCTGTCTGGTTTGTGAGCTACCATCAGTGGCACAGACCCATACAAGCCGAGCCGGCAGTACAAGTCGGCGGCAAACACATCTAAGTTGTATAACCGATAGGGTTCACCATCACTGTGGAAGGACAGGAACATGTTGCAAACACTGTTAATTTTAACGTCAAAGTGGTGACACCGTTTATGTAGAATATAAGCATGCACCTAGTGTCTCTAAGCTGCAGCCTGTCTGGGTGTTCTGGCAGACCGTAGACATGCTGGAAGCCATGAAGGCAGAGGTCAGCGCCGAGGCTGCTGGGACCTGACGAAAGAAGTACATCAACATTCATTTTTTGATTACTGAAATATATGTTTCTTCAATCACAATAGAGATAAAAGTAGAGCAAAATAGCACATAACTATGAAGTAAAAGTTATATCATCTAGGGTCTTAATATTTGTTTTATCTTAAAAAACTGGATTGCATTTGTATTTATCCACCTTTACTTTGATACAAACACAGCCAATTTCCTTCAGAAGACACCTGTTCACTAAAAGGAATAAACCTGTGTGGAATTTGATCTCAGTATAAATCCAGCTGTTCTGTGGTGGCCTCAGAGCTTTGTTAGAGAACATTAGAGAACAAATGGTATTATGAAGACCATCGAACACAGCAGACAGGTCCACACAGGATCCACAGCTCAGGTGTGGGAATCTGTCAAACTCCACAAACCAAGCCTTCAGAGTTGGAAGAAGAAAGCCACTGTTGAAAGAAAGTCAAACGATGTCCTGTGTGCAGTTCGCCAGTCATGTTACACAGTGTGTCTTAACCCTGGTCCTCAGGACTAACTGTCCTTCATGTTTTAGATGATCCCTGCTCGTCTACGGGCGAGAGGCAGGGTACACCCTGGACAGGTCACCAATCTGTCGCAGGGCAACACAGAGACATACAGGACAAACAACCATGCACACACTCATTCACACCTAAGGGCAATTTAGAGAGAACAATTTACCTTCCTCCCACAGTCCTTTGTGGACTGTTGGACTGTGGTCAGAACCCACGCGTGCACGGAGAGAATATTCAAACCTAATGCAGAAAGACCCCTGGCCGGGCAACAGTGCTACTAACTGCGCCACCATGCAGCCCCTTAAGTCAGGTGTGCCAGCAGGGAAATACCTAAAACATGCAGAACCTTGAGGAAACACTGATGTAGGGGACACAGCAGAAGGAACCAAGATTGATTTCACATGCAGAATGCTGTTTGGACTTGAGACTTGAGATTGGGATGAAGATTAACCTTCCAGAAGGACGACAATCCTAAACATACAGCCAGTTACAATAGAATGGTTTGTTTACAAACCATTTGCTTTGATGTCCACAAAATTCCTAAAAGTCTCCTTCCACAGTGAACTTTGCTCGTCCTCTTGAAGCTGGAACAGAAGCAAACAACCAAATGAAGCTCTTATTAAGAGCAGCATAAAGTTGCTGTTTGAGCTTTCTTATCTTCTTACCTTTCTATGTTTAATGATGCAGGGGAAGAAAAATACAAAAACAGTTTAAACAATTACAGGGATAATTATCTTTCTTAGAAATAGCATATCTCTTATAACTTTGCCTGGGTGGATTCTGCAAGCTTTCAAACCACAGTTTGTCCTTAGAGTTGAAGGTAACCACCACTTCATGATCAAACAGAATCTCCAGTCGGAAAGGGAAGTTCCACAGGCGGACCTGGTAATGTCCTGAAGACCAGGAAAGGTTGATGGAGTCTTTAGTCTGGCTCTCCACTCTCACACTGTCGGATCATCAGGAAAAAGATAAACAAAACAGTGAGTTTCTAGTGATACTACTTTGCAGCAATGCTAGAGACAATCTGAAAAATGGTTATTGGAAGTAAGACCATAATGATGCTGATGTAGCTCTTACTGGTCACTCCGAGGTTCTTCACTCAGCACATCTGGAACTCGGTAGCGTGCCTTAATGGGCCAGGCCTCGTCTATTACAATCCTTACAATGTCGTTTTTGCAAGGTGACACAGACAGAAGGAGTCTGGTCTGTGAAAAGATGTTTCATGAAGAAAATTGTTTATTTGGATGTTAATGACTTCATACTACTTAAAGAGGCGGAGAGAAATCACATAAAAGAGAGTTACAATGAACTACTGCTCAAATGTTTCAGGTCATCAAAAAAAATAACTTTAAAACACACTGACCACCCAGGCCTGGTTATCTGCAGAGTCAAAATATCACTTCAATAGAACCTGTCTGACAACATGAAGTAGGCTAAAAGATGTTAAACAGCAACACATACATGCACCGCTACAAAGAAATTCAGTCATTTGCATCTATTAGTCTGGACAGGCTTTGGGACTCCAGTGAACAACAGTAATTTACAAATGGAGAAAACATGGAACAGTGGGGAATCTGCGCATGAGAGGCCGGCATACCGACATGACTCCAAGAGTGCATGGACGACTCTAAAGCAATGCAGTAAAGACTGTCCAGAGTAGAGTGAAACACTTTTTAGAGATACACTTCTTTATCAAATTGTACCAAGACTTCTTATTCAAAGAGGTGTCTTTTGTTTCCCTTCAGCAAAGGCTAACAAGATAAAACGTCACTTGTGTTATGTGTCCTTGATGCATGTGTTTGGAGGCCTAAACGAAGGCATAATGGGGTCCAAGTCCAAAAAAACTCAAAAGACAGTTGAAGTCAATATCAACTTCATACATGCAGAGGGACAGAGGGGTGGTATACTGGTTCCTGAGGAAATATAATATTCCAATATTTGGAATATTTGCAAATATCTACAGAACTGATCTCAACCCAAGCCAAACAGCTGCTGTCTTTGTTGAGAAGAAACTAAATTCTGTCCATCAGCTGCGTTGCCTACCGTTGTACAATACCTTAATACCCCAACCACAGTGCCCTGATAGAAAGTCTGGATTGTTTAAAAAAGGTGTGGAAGATCTTATGTTGAGAGCAACCTTCTACAGCGAGGTTGGAGCTCCATGCTTGGTTGGTGTTCAAAGTGATAAGGATAGAAAATAGGTCTCTAACAGTTACAAACTTACAACTAAACATTAAGTTCCATAGTGGACAATTGGACTGAAGATACTCGACCAAACCAGATCGAGGTTGGGTCAGCTCTAAACCAGTGTGCATGTAAACCAGTGTGCATGTAATGCAAAGTGACAGAGCCGAACATTTGGACCTCTCTAGAACCTACCCCATGAAGTTTAGCCATTTTTAGTTAAGGTTTTCTCTTGTCCCAAATAAATAAACTCAACCAGCTTTCAATAACCCTGATGGATAACAAAATAAGGATAATTTGTAGTGGATAGAGTAGCCTGGGCAGGATATTAATTCTAATAAGAGCAATTCTACCAAGCCAAGAGAGACGCAAGAAAGTCCAGGGTTCTAAATCGGCTTTGTAGGACCAAGAGGGGGTGAACTGGCCTTAGATAGGTAGAAGTGTGTCAAATTAATATCTAGAGACAAACAAACCACAAGTGACCAGCTGAAAGGGGGAGATTTTAAAAGAACCAGGAAAGAGAAAGCAGATCTTAGCAGAATAGCCAGAGATGTGGCAAAATTAATATTATACCCTGAGAAAATTCCAAAAGAGGAAATAGATGGAACTGATTCGCGACAGAGACAGAAGGCCTGGTTTGAAAAATGAAAACATCATCAGTACGAAGACTAATTATATGTTCTCAGTCTGTCAAACCTTAATGCCAGATATGAAATGATGCAAATGAATAATAATTTCAAAGCCTCCTCATCTTATTGTAGAAGTCACAAACTTTAATAAACCCAGCTGGGCTGTATTCTTCCCAAGCAACTTTTGGTCTCAGTGAAAAAAAGCTATGGTCTACATGCAGAACAATAATCCATACTGGCCTCCCTCAGCCAGAGGATAATTTTTTCTAAAGAACAACATAGGGTCCAACACTATGTGACAAAACTCCTGATAAAATTCACATCCAAACCCATCTGGACCTTGCACCAGGATTGTAGAGACCCCGAAGGAAAGTGTGGTCTTGTTATGGGACTGCACGTTTTGATGTGCTGTGTTTTTGGCAGGTTAAGGTCTGAAAGGACCTTGTGTATTAATACAGTGGCATTCTCAGACTGATGTGAGAAACATAAATGTTCATTTAAAAAAGGGGCAAATTCTTTATTTGTTTTTGCATCAAAAGATCGTGACTTTTTAGAATCTAAAATGGAAACAACAGAATGAGAATCTACCCTCTTGTTAGTGAGATCAGTCAAGTATAAAAAAACCTTTTATCTTGGTTTAAAAAAGGCCTCCACGAGATAGATAAAGGTGCAGTAAAAAAATAATAATAACAAACCTGTCCATGTAAAGTACATTTAATGTGGATAAGCCCATAGATCATTCATCCTGGTAAGTTTCAATAAACTGACCTTTGTGTTATCTTCCAATATTTCAAAGTGTGCGCCCTTCTCAGTGAGCACAAGGGTGTCCAAAAGAAGTCGGTGTTTCAGGTTTGGACCCTGGATCTGTCGTCTCAAAGGCACATATAGAAGTATTAGCACATGGATCTAACTGACATCTGTCATAAATCCTGCACAGAAGCAGTCTAAATAGATTGATCACATTGAACCTATTTAAATATTTACATCACAGAACATCTTATTTACTTTAACATACCTGTAAAAAGCAACATCCTCACTTTTTTTGAACTTTTCCTTCCCCTCATCCTCAGGGATAACACTGAGACCCAGGTGCAAAGAAATGGAAAGAATACGCTCATTATGCAGCTATTAAAAAGGTTTAACAACAACTTTGGTGAGTTAAAACGTAAAATAATTGCTTCAGCAGGTAAACCTGAGTTGTATATACTTTTGATGTCAAAGAAAGTGTTAAATGTTTAATCCTGAACTTTCCCCATTCAGTCTCATCCAGGATATATCAAAGGTCAGCCTGTCGCTGCAAGACTGAAATAACACGAAACTTGCTGATACCTAATAACAGGTTCGCTCTTTCCCGCCATTTCAAGCAAAACCCAGACAGAAACAGCGGGTGTTTATAGGGGTTCTGTCTCCTTTAGTGGAAACACACAGACTATTTTCTCTGAATTGACGTATTTGGTCCTAGTGACAGCTGCAGCCTGGCAGTGTAGCAGGAGGAAGCGACTGCATCAAATCCGCGAAGACGATCCAACGCACGGCGAAGATTTTCAAAATAAAATTCATCCTGTGAATAGCTATCAATGGACGTCGTTCACCTTGTCAGCGCATCAGCCATATTGTGAGTGGCAGGCCTGCATTTGAAAGTATGCTTGGAAGCGGGATTTCCCCTTTTAGATAACGTAAAACCATTTTAATTAATCATTTTTAAATTTAATAACATTTTTTTTACTTTGGTCTAAATAATGATGATATTTGACAAAAAAATGTTACGTAAACTGTCCTCAGAAACCATATTACACCAATCACATTTGATTGATTTGTATTTAGTTCTGCTATTTTGTAAGGAAAATAAACTATTATTCAAGGGCTGGATGTGAAACAGTTAATATTGATTTTTTTAGATGGTAATTATTTTTTAAACAACAATAATAAATTAAACTATGAAGATTAAAAATAATGAAATTAGGAGTGCTTATGTATGTATAGATAGATAGATAGATAGATAGATAGATAGTATATTTGAAAGCCCAGTGGATGATGTCATGGCTTTGTAAACTTCTGATAGGATTCTGATTGGATAATTTGCAACATTTACCTTAAATTGAGCATGGCAACGCCTCAAACACACACCTGTGTAACATCATGGAAAACTGAAATAAATCCGCCTAGATATCAGGAAGTGAATTTGTGGATCTGCACAAGTCTGGTTCACGAATGCACAAAGGGACGAAGATCTTAATTTTAGTAGACATGCACCGTGGTGTGATGAAGCTAAAATGAAAGTGTTTGGCCTTAATGGCGATTGTTAACTTTATAACTGCGGTCAAGTGAGTCGACAGTGTGAAATAAGCGGTCACGCCCGCCGACGTCAGCTCTCTGTTAAAGGTTAGTTTCGCACATACAAGGTCCGTTACGGTAATAGAGAAGACCAGACGCCAGGAAACAAATGACACACTTACAACTTTCACATAGCCTACATGTTTTATGTAAAAAAATTTAAATATTTTATAATTTTACTGTAGATTTTCGGAGACAAAGTACCTCCTAATGCTTATCCGTTATTTACTTCTCAGTCACTTTCAGCAATTTCTTTCTCCAAAATCATGAGAGGTGACGATACACTCTCTTCAGATTATGTTAAGGGTTCACCTATACTATAACCATATCTTATAATTTTACTGTAAAATTTTGGAGAAATACACAACTCAAAATAACGAATAATGCTTATCCAGTATCTGCTTTTCTCCCACTTTCAGGAATTTATTTCTCCAAAATCATGAGAGATGACAACCCACTCTCTTCAGGTAGAGGGTCATCTATACTACAACCAGAATAAAATATTTCTGAATTTTACAGTAGATTTTTGGAGAAATAACTTGTCCTCACAATGCATATCAAGTATGTGATTTTATCCTATTTTCAGGAATTTATTTCTCCAAAATCATGAGAGGTGACAACTCACTCTCTTCAGATTATGTTAAGGGATCACCTATACTATAACCAGGGTACTTTAGAATGCATATACTTGATTTTTATTATTTTTGTAAAATTAATAAATGCATTTGATGTCCAGGGTTAAAGGCAAGTAACATCATTCTTTATACATGTTTTTATTCAACAACTTTAAAAACTTTTTATTTAAGATAAACAGAAATTTATTTATAAAAGCAGAACAACAGTTATCAAACCAAGAAACGATCTAAATCTAACTTGAAAAAGGAATGCAACAACGCCGAACCTGAAAACAATGAATACTTTAATCAGTGACACATCTGGCAGTCCCACACTGTTCTCCTCCATTTGGCATTTCTGCAGCATCCATGTGCATACATTGCAAATGGTACCACCAATTGCATGAGTCACACTGAATCTGTAAATATCCCACATAAATGTTAAGTCAGTCAGCAATATCTATATTACGGCATGTTAATATTCATTACAGGTTTCTTTTTTTGTCCTTTTATACACAAATCTTTGCTTTTATACACAAATCTCTGCTTGAGGTAGGCACCAGCCTCCCAGCAACCCTGCCCAGAATTATTGGCAATTTAAAACATTATGAACTTCATACATGCATGTGATTTATATGTTATAAATCATTTATTGATGGTGTTTCACTTTAATGTTCATGATAAAGAAACCTTTATTATATATCACCACAAAAATACTATGGGTTCATGGGTTCTACAACCTTCACCCAGTCAGTGACAGCTGGCCCCGACATTGGTTGTTTGGATGCTGAGCACATCGCACAGTTGTTGTCCATGCAAAAACTTAAATTAAAGTGTATATATATTTTTTTTATATATATATAAAGAATATCATGGCGGAAAAATCTGAATATTATACAATTACCAGATGATTCAAGAATTTGCAGTGCAAACGAAACCTGGTCTATTTAAATATCCGGTTTAGTGGTTGAAAATGTCATACTTGGCTTGTCTGGAAATGCCTCCATGACTGCCATTGCCATCCCTAAGAAAAGTTATTTCATTTAGTAAGTACAGTATCCACCCAATTCCTTGGTTTAGGATAAGAATTCTTCATAATCTTGATCATCTGTCATGAACAACAAAGCGATGTGTTATGGAAATCTATTATCAATAGGGTGAGATATTGCTTCAATAAATCAATTTCTCCAAGATTGTCTTCAGAGTGTTTATTAAGGCTCACAGTGTTTGAAAGGCACAAAGCACAGTTCAGTGAATGCACACTGAGGCCAATCTTCAGTGCTCCTTTATACATTACAAAGCTAGATGAGAAACAACTTCTGCGAAAACAACTCCCTAGTTAGAGACAATACAGTGTTCTTTTCACAAGGCCATCACCTCCTGTCTGAAACTGCTCAGGCAGTTTTCCTCCCTTCCTCTACAAATCTCAAAGGTAATGAGAACATTTTAATTAACTCTTTTACATGCAGCTACTATAACTGTTGGTCAAAACAAACTCACTTCTCCATACCTAAAGCATAAGTCAATTTTTCCACTACATTTCTACCATTTTAATTATTTATTAATCACAATAAAACAAAAGAAAATTTTACAAACCATAAAAAGATATTTGTAAAAAAAACACACAATGCAAAGCATGACATAGGCTTCTCCACAAGGATCAGATGCTTTCTGCACTTTAAGATCAATGTTTCATTAAGTTATGGACATTTTAAGCAGTGTAATATTCATCATCCTCATCTTCACCGTTTTCTGCAGAACTCTGATGGGCAGAAGGTTTGGATAAAGATAACGTGATATTGTACACTATTCTCAATGGAGCGCATCATAAGGCACACACAGTTCACCCTGAAATCCTTCCTCAGTCGTGTTCTCAGTGGGATTAATATCCTGGGGATCTGAAGCATTATAACAGGATGACACACAATCTGTAATCTTCCTTTCTCCTGGTACAGCAACATAAGTAGAGGGGAGATGGTGCGACAAGCAGATAAAACAGTTTTCTGCTGTTGCAGTTTTGGCTGAAAAGTTTCCAAATTGATACCACAAGTTCTGTTTCACCCATGGTGCTTCCATAGGATTTTGCACTGGCCTTGGAAAAGCTCTTCGTTCTACTCGACCAATCTGAGGGCCAGTGGAAAATGTAATCATGAAAAAGAAGAGGGCAATAAATCCCAGCAGGGAGAGGAAGACTTTAGCCATGATTTGATTCCTCAGGTTGTTCTCCGCTGAACAGCTTGCAATGCGATGCGTGGACCAACGTGGCTCTTTCAGCGAGCTTCACAGCAGTGTGAATGATGAGCAGAATCTGGAAAGGTCCCTGCCACCGTCTGGACTTCCAAGGCTTCCTTCAGAAGTCTTTAATCAGCACCCACTGTCCAGGCTGGAACGCATGTAATGGACCCTCAGCTGGGCTCAGGAGGGTGGTCCTGGTTTTCAAATGAGAAGCATGCAAAAACCGTGACAGATTCTGACAATATACCAACATATCATGCTCATACAGGGGCATAGATAAGTCAGTCAGTGGTCTAGTCGGGGTGCTTCCCATGTGTGCTGGTCTGCCAAACAATATTTCATAAGGACTGATATTTACCCGTGCTCTTCACCTTATTCTCATATACATTAGTGGCAAAATTTTTGTCCATGAGAGACCTGTCTTTTCACACATTTTTGACACTTTAAGCTTAAGTGTGCCATTCTCTCTACAGCCCCTCCAGACTGGGGATGATAGGCACAATGTCTTTTTCATGTGAAACCCAGTACTTGGCTTACTTCCTGTAAAGCTTTATTCACACGATGTGTGCTATTATCACTACTGATGACCTGTGGTATTCCCCATCGGGGAATTATTTCAGAGAGTAAGGCCTTTGCTACTGCACTGCTGTCTGCCTGTTTGCTGGGGAACGCCTCTACCCATTTAGAGAACATGTCAACCATCACTCGACAGTATTTCTTACCTTCAGAAGGTGTTAGTGCAATGAAATCCACCATTAATATAGGTGGGGGATGTGCTGCCCAGACTGCCGCAACGCTTTACAGTAATGTTGAGCATGTCAAGAAGGACAGAAGTGTACCGCAGCCAATGTGCAGCTGAAAGATGTGATGTTTTTTGTTCAAGGAGAATAATCGATACAGTGTGTGGCACATACACCATTAAAGGAGAATAGCCCACAATGTCTCTGGAAGCCAGAACAGCTTTTTCTGCTGCTGCCACAGCTCTGAGACATCCAGGGAGGCCTGCAGCTACTGCATTAAGTTTAGAAGAGAAATAAGCAACAGGTCTAAGGTGTCCACCATGTTGTAGGAGGACATGAAACCTTTCTTTTCATCCACCATCTGAATAAAAGGTTTCGCAGGATGGACCAAAGCCAAAGCTGGTGCCTTTTGGAGTGCATTTTTTGAGTCTTGAAATGCTTTTGCTGCCTCAGGTGTTCAGGTATTGCATTCCTGGGCAGAGATATTTTCCCCATAGATCAAAGAAGACAAAGGACTTTCCAGAACAGAGTAACTGGGAATGAATGAACGACAATAAGAAGTAATTCCCAGGAAGGACATCATTTGCTTTTTTGTGTGTGGTTTAGGAATTTTGGCAACTGCTTGAGTGAGCTCAGTGGACAAAGAATGTGAGGCAGCTGAAATCACATGTCCCAAGAAAGTAACTTTACTTTGAGCAAACTGCAGTTTTGACAGAGAGGCCTTATGTCCCTTAACACAAAGGTGATGTAACAATTTCAAAGTGTCTGATTTGCATTGCTGCTCAGTTGGTGCAAGAATTAAAAGGTCATCCACATACTGAAGAAGGACAGAACCTTTAGTAAGATGCAGATCAGCCAAAGAATTTCTCAATGCAGCATTGTAGAAAGTGGGACTTTCACAATAACCTTGACACAGTCTAGTAAAAGTGTACGGTTTACCATCAAACTCAAATGCAAACCAAAATTGGCTATCAGGATGCACTAGATGAGAAAATGCATTTGAAAGATCCACAACAGGAAACAAGTTTGCATCTGTAGGAATTTGGGACAAAATAGTGTGTGGATTGGGCACAGACGGGGCGCGTGGTACCATGGCTTTGTTTACTGCCTGTAAATCTTGCACAAATCGCCATTCAGCAGGCTGGCCTACAGGTCTGATTTTTTTTAACAGGAACTAAGGGTGTTTTAACTAGTGAGGTGGGACATGGCACAATTATTCCTGCCTGGAATAGTGAGCGGAAAACTGCCCTAATGCCCTCAATAGCCGCCCTTCTCAGAGGATATTGTTTTTGGTGAGGTCTATAATCAGACTTAGGAGTTACGACAACTGGTTCACAATCAGAAATTAGGCCAACATCTTTTTTATGGGCTGACCATAATGTGGAAGGAACTGAAGACAGTTCTGGATGCACTAGAGCAGGAACAGAAGCTAGACTGTGAGTTATGTCCACCAGCTGAACTGTGCGAGCACAGTGAAAAGAAGAAGTATAAACCTTTTTATAGACTTGGTCTTTTGTGAAAACCAGATGGTTGGGTCACAGGTTACTATCCAATCAGAAATAAGAGTACACTTTAAGACAAAACTTCCCACATCTCTCCACTCCATCCCCACAGCTTTTGACAAGGATACATAAGGCGATGAGTTATCTATTGAGAAAAACTGTTGTTGTGTTTGAGACAGGTTAACTTGCACGGCAGCAGTGTAATTATTCCAAAAGAGAGAAACTGTGTGGAGCCTATCAGAAGATGTGTGGAAGAATGTTCACAAGATTCATCCGGTCTGCTCATCACGAGCATGTCAGGATCTCTGCCATGGTTGTTTTTTGGGTTCCGCTTACTGTGTTTAGCCTCTAGATGGCGTCTGAACGTGGGGTCTCCGACAGGTGTTTTCCATCACCCTGATCATCTCCAGAGGAGGATTTAAGGAGGAGGCTGCCAGCAATTCATTGCCAGCATATGGAGGATGTGAGGTGAGGAAAACAGCAAAGGAAAGCCAACATGTTAAGGTGAGCAAAAACACAAGTTATGCAGAAGCAGTCAAAAGTGTGAAAGGACAAAAGATAAGAGGGGTCGAAAAAAAGAGAGAAAAAATTCCTCAAAAACTGCAAACAGAGGGGGAACATTGAGTTATCGGTGGGAAAAATTTAATACTATTCATTGCTTACGTCATCAACTGTACTGACCAGGCCAAACATAAACAAAAAAATTAAAATAATTGTGAGAGGAGTGGAAAAATTTCTGGGCTTCAAAGAGGGATCTTGGGAGAACATCAACAAGAACCTCAGCTGATAATATATGAGAATACTACAATGGAAGAAGTCTGATAGCTAACGGACAGGAACTGAAAGGGTATATTGATGGAGTAGAAGAGAAACCAGAGGTGATTTGTTTACAGGAGACATGGTTAAAACCATCATTAGATTTTGTTATTAAAGGGTATGGTAGCATAAGAACGGATCGACCAGAAGGAAATGGAGGAGGGTGTGCGATATTTATAAAAGAAGGAGTTCAATATCAAATAGTAAGAAAAGGTAAAGATTTAGAGTATATAGTTGTTGAAATTTGGGAAAAAAAAAAGGACAATGAAAAGATAATTAATTTTTTATAATCCATGTAAAAAATTTATCAATGGAATGGTGGAAGAGATGTTAGAATTTTGGGAGGAAAAAGTAATTTTGGTTTTGGAGACTTTAATGCTAATAGCACAATATGGGGAAAATGTAATGATAAAAAACGAACAAGTTATAAAAGAAGTAATAAAAAACCTAAAAATTTAGTATGTTTTTAATGATGGGGGGGGTAAAAGAATTAATGTAAGAACAGGAACAGAGTCAGCAATTGATTTAACTTTGGTATCAAATTCGTTAGCTGGTATATGTGAGTGGGATATTAGATAAAAATACAACAATAGGTAGTGATCAATATCCCATTAAGATAAAAACAGGACTAACATTTAAAACATTAAGAATTAAAAAAAAAAATAAATGGAAATTTTAATAAGGCAGACTGGATTAAAATTTTCAGTATCTCAGTGAAAAAATCTAGGAAAAAATAAATATGAAAATGGATGTAAATAATATAAAAAAAATGTGTTTGTAAGATAATTATAGAAGCTGCGGGAAAATTCAAAAAAAAAAAGGAGAAAGACGGTGTGATAAGAAAAGGGTTTTACCATGGTGGACCAGTGAATGTAGAGAAGTAATAAAATTAAGAAAAAAAGCATTTAAAAAAAAATCCAGTATTTCAAAAACCTCATTGAATAAAAAAAAAGAAAAAAAAGCAATGGTAAGGATAATTATTAGGAATGCAAAAAGAGAATATTGGAGGAAATTTTTTGCAGTACGGTAGGTAGGAAAAAAAAATTGAAAAAAATAGGAAAAAAATTTTAAAAGAATGAATGGTATTAAAAAAAGAATATGGATATCCAAAAATATTAGAAGTAAAAAATACAACTATAAAAAAAAGATGAAAAAAAGTAAAAATACTAGCTAAAACATTCAAAAAAAAATTCATAGTTCAAGAAAACATTAGTGATGAGGGAAGGGAAAGGGAGGGGAAAGCCAAAAAAACTGAAATAAAAATATTTACTACAGAACCATGAAGAAACAAATAACTTAATGAATGAACCGTTTAAAAAAGCAGAACTGAACTCTGTGCTTAGAAAAATTAAGAATACGGCACCTGGTAAAAAATTCAGATTTGTCACACAATGATAAACAAACTCAGTGAATCATCCAAAAGACGTCATATTAGAGCTTTATAATAAAGTCTGGGAGGAGGGGGAGCTGCCTCAGAGCTGGAAGGAGTCAATCATCGTACCAATAGTAAAACCCGGAAAAGACAAAACAAAAACCAGAAAATTATAGACCCATTGCTTTTAACATCAAAATGTATGCAAATAATGGAAAAAATGATTAATAATAGAGTAATATTTTTTTAAAAAAGAAAAGGGGTACATTATAAAAAGTGCAAAGTGGTTCTAGAAAAAGGGAGAAATACTTAAGGGCCCCAACATTATGTTTAGAACATGAAACCAGAAGAGCGCAAGTTAATAAAGAAAGGGTAGTAGCTGTAAAATTTTTGACATAGAGAAAGCTTATGACATGATGTGGGTTGAAGGATTACTGATTAAAATTAAAAAAAATGAAAATCAATGGAAAAAATGTTTTAATGGATTCAAAATTTTTTAAAAAATAGAAACTCTTTAAGTTAAAATAGATCAAGAAAATCAATTTAAATATGCTGTAGACAATGGTATGCCACAAGGTAGTATTATAAGTCCATTATTTTTTCACTATAATGATAAAAATTATGTATTTACAGAAATTGGAAAAGAAATGGGATTTTTCCCCTTTTTGCAGATGATGGAGCCATATGGAAAAAAGGGGGAAAAAAATTTTAAAAAAACTGGAAAAAAAAATACAGGCGGAGATAAAAAGGATAGAGGAGTGGGGTTTTTCAAGGGGATTCAAGTTCTCAGTCGAGGAAAAAAAAAGTTATGGTATTTACATGAAAAAAAAAAAAAGAGAGGAAAAAAAAATTAAAAAATATAAATCAAGAATTAGAACACGTTAAATGTTAAAATGTTTAGGAGTATGGTTTGATGAGAAAATCCTATGGAAAAAAAACCCCATATGCAGAAAATAATAGATAAATGTAAGAAAGTATTTAAATATGAGGGTGTTTGGCTGGCAGTGAGGGGGAGCAGATAGGGAAGCGTTTAAAAAAAAATTTTACACAGGATTGATCAGATCAAATATAGATTATGGGAAGTATTATATTGGTTCAGCACAAAAAACAATCTGGGAAAAATTAGACATTATTTTCAACATCAAGCATTAAGACTTTGTACAGGGGGTTTTAAACAACCCCAACAGCAGCACTCGAAGTGAAAAAGGGAAAATGCCGTTAGATTTGAGGGAAACACAATTAAAAATAAATTACTGGATAAATTTACAAAGGCAATAACCCGGGTTCATCCAACAGGAGACATCTTGAAGCCATGCTGGGAAAAAATTTAAAAAAAGACAAAAAGTTTTTGGATGGATCATTAAAAAAAAAACGAAAAGTTTCATATACAAAATACAGTTAAAAGTTCCGATATTGCCAGTAGTGGTTGTGCCACCCCTGGATCTTACCAGAAGCACAGGTAGATATGTCATTAATGGGGAAAAAAAAAAAATGTATATTAGAGTTTTTTTTTAAATTTTAGTACAGGAATATGTTAAAAAATTATTATCCATTCCTTCAGATTTTAACGATGCATTGAAAATAAAATGATAAAGTAGGAATAGCATTCATAGTACCGGGGAAAAAATTTCCAAAAAAAAAGGTAGGGAAAACGAATCACGAATGGTTTTAATCAGTATACACAGGAGAAATGTTAGCAATACTTTTAGCAGTACAGTTGGGGGGAAGACATAAAACCTTTTAAAAAAATAATTTTTTTAGATTCAAATCAGTACTATTGACTTTAAAAACATAACCATTCAGACAGCAGGCCAGACATTTTACTAGAAAAACAGCATTCTTTATTCAGACTACAAAGGTGGGTTTTTAATAGTATTTTTGGGGGTTCCCCAGCACATATTTTGGGGGTTAAAGGGAAATGAGATGGCAGAAAAAGATGGCTAAGAAGGCAACACAAAAATCATATCAATTTTACAGTACCTTTAAGTAAAATCAGAAAGCAAAAAGCATCATCAAACAAAAAAATTGAAGGAAAGAATGGCAGAAAAAGGGGGGATGGAGAAAAAAAAGGAAGGGGTTTTTAGGATTAAAAAGGCAGTCGGTGAAAAAAAGAACTGGAAGAAGGAACAGAAAGGAGGGAAAGGGTAATAACAAGACTAAAATTTGAGGACATAAAGGACTTAATATACACTGTTTTAAAATGAATAAAAAAATAGTACAGGGAAATGTGACCACTGTGGGATGGATGAAACAAATTGAACATGTTTTTTTATAGAGTGTCAGAGAAAAGACTGGAAAGAAGAGGTAGAAAAGAGAATTTGGAAAAGGATTAAAAAAAAAGTTTTAGTATAATAGATTCATTAAAAAAAGACAATAGGGAGCAAAACCTATACAAAATTATTTTAAGATTTTTTAAAAAAAAAAAAATTATTTAATAGAATTTATGTATATAAGTAGATATTAATCCATGATGAACCACCTCCCTAAATAGTGGGGGCGGTAATGCACACCTACAATTTTTTGCCAACCGCTATTAAACCCCAGAAGAAAAAGAAGAAGAAAAAAAGAAGAAATCTTGGCTAGAGTGCTGCCCCTAGTGGTTTTACCTGAAACCGACCTCGCTGTCAGCTCTTGAAAACCTCTTGGATTATTGTCTTCTGGGGAAGAAGTCATTTTTCCTCATGAAAAAAAGACCAAACCTCCCTTTGCTCCTGTGGATCTCACGGCTGGCCAGCTTCCTCTATACCTGGGATCCTCCTCAACCCCCAAAACCCCCTGTCCACCCTCCCCACGCACACAAGCTTTTCCACAGTATACTCTGGGCATCCTAACTTCCTGGCAAAACTTTAACTCACATCTCGTTCCCCCGGGTAAACCCAAACCTCGGGGGTTTTTTCCCCCCTCCCCCCTTCTAGCGGATCATCCCTTTTTCCCCAGTAAGACTGAACAAATTTTTTATCATTCTCTATTTCAAGTTTTCCCCTGCTTACCTTTTGCTTTATTCTTCTTACAGTTCATACTCCAGTTCCCGTTCCCAGTTCTTGCCTTGTCTTGTAAATAAAACTTCTAACTATAAACTCGTCTCCTGAATTGCTTTCTGCATGTGGGTCAAACTTGTTAAATCCAATATGACAGAGCAGTACAGTGCAAAGCATCAGGACTCATAAAGTCAGCATGTGGAGACACTAAGTTACGCGTAAGCGTGATTCTCTTTCACTGATGTTTTACTCCTGCTTTGTTCTCTAACATTTCTCTTATGTGCCTTAAATTCCTATTTTAGGCTGTTTTAACCTGTTACTTTTTGATTGTTTTTAATCTTTGAATTTTAAGGACCTTCTTCTTTAAGTGTTCTCAATTTTAGTTTTGTGTTTTACATGCTTTCTAAAGACTCTCGAAGAACTTCAAGAAGCTTATTCAATTCTAGTGGGTTTTTAAATTGCTGCCTGTGTTCTATTACAGTGCCCTGTTAGCAAAGTTCCTCAAAAAACAAATTCAGTACAGGAAACATGACAATAAAGATTCTTGAATCTGGATTATCAAAAATAAGCTTTTGTTCCACCTTTATAATTTTATGTGTCCTGTTTATCATTAGTATTTTTAACTTCTTTCCATCTTTTAAAACTGAAAGTCGTCACCCTCTTCAACTTTGCGAAACACAGAGTAAAGCGCTTCACTGACAATAGTACTGCTTTATAACTAGTTGAAAACAAAGTTACGTTTGCTCTGGTCACCAAAATGACGACCAAAAAGTGACAAGTGACTTTAAAAAAAACACATTTAATTGTATTACATGTCGTAATATAGATATTGCTGACTGACTTAACATTTATGTGGGATATTTAAAGATTCAGTGACTCATGCAATTGGTGGTACCATTTGCAATGTATGCACATGGATCCTGCAGAAATGCCAAATGGAGGAGAACAGTGTGGGACTGCCAGATGTGTCACTGATTAAAGTATTCATTGTTTTCAGGTTCGGCGTTGTTGCATTCCTTTTTCAAGTTAGATTTAGATCGTTTCTTGGTTTGATAACTGTTGTTCTGTTTTTATAAATAAATTTCTGTTTATCTTAAATAAAAAGTTTTTAAAGTTGTTGAATAAAAACATGTTGTATAAAGAATGTTACTTGCCTTTAACCCTGGACATCAAATGCACTTATTAATTTTACAAAAATAATAAAAATCAAGTATATGCATTCTAAAGTACCCTGGTTATAGTATAGGTGATCCCTTAACATAATCTGAAGAGAGTGCGTTGTCACCTCTCATGATTTTGGAGAAATTCCTTAAAGTGGGAGAAAAACAGATACTGGATAAGCATTATTATAAGCGTTATTTTGAGTTGTGTATTTCTCCAAAAATTTACAGTAAAATTATAAGATATTGATTCTGGTTATAGTATAGATGACCCTCTAACATAATCTGAAGAGTGTATCGTCACCTGATTTGGAGAAATAAATAACTGAAAGTGACAGAAAAGTATATAACAGATAAGCATTAGGAGGTACTTTGACCCGTTATTTCACCGAAAATCTAAGGTAAAATTATTATTTTTTTACATAAAACCTGGATGTGAACGTTGTAAATATGTCACTAATATAAATGTTGTGAAGGTTGATTTCCTGTTTTCCTCTTAATTTCTGAACCGTTGCCTGGATTGGCGTCTGCTCTATTACCGTAATGTAGCTTAAATGTGCGAAGCTAACCTTTAACAGAGAACTGACGTCAGCGGACGTCACCGCGTATTTCACACTGTCGACTCACTTCTACCGAAACTCATTGCATTCACCAAAGAAAAAATAATTGACATATTTCCCTAAATATGAGACAATATGTCTATTTTTTTTTTGTTTTGGTGAATGCAATGAGCTTCCGTACACTTGACGTTGGAGAAAAAAAGAGGAAGCTTACAAGCCTGTGCAAATATCATGGAGTGTGGGCGTCCGCGGAAGAAACTAGTACTCATCACAAAATATACGTGATAAGAAAAGAAATTCCAGGAAACGAATGTAAAAATCTTATAAAGGGGTGTACTTCTTACTTAAAATTCAGAAGTTTAAATACAGTTCCTTAGTATTCGTTAATTAAGATAGATGGAATTAAGTATTGTGAAAGAAAACCTGTCTGAACCTCCATCTTTTCCATTCATGTCTTTCATTTATTTCTTTCAGTGGTTTTAATCATTACTTAATTTCATAATTATGAATTACATTCATCTTTGAGAGAAATATTTTCTTAATTGTTTTAACAAATATTTTTGTTTGAATAAAAAAATATATGAAAAAATATCAAAATCTCATTAAATTATAATTTCATAGTTTCCTTTGGGATGAATAAAGTTTTTTTTTTTTTTACTTGAATTGAATTGAATAGTCTTCGAATCTATCATCAATAGGTTTTTACATTTTATCTCAGCCTAAAATTTCACCAGCTGTGAAATTCATGTTTCCATGATCTGCATCAGCTAAAAGAAAAAAGATTCTATATTTAGCTTTTTTATTATTTAAACATTATTCAGAGAACAATAACTACAAACATTTCAAAGTACAAATGACCAAACACCATGGCCTACGTTGAATTGTTTAACTATCTCTGTCTCCCTCTTATGGCGATTTTGTGTATTACAGGAAAAGTCGGCAGGTGTTATGCCGATAAGTGCATGCCTGTCGAGATTTGCATGCCCTATCGCGGGAACGCGCATCACTCTAAACAACCACATATCCTTAAGAAAACGGAATAAAATGTGACCCACGAGTAAACTTCTAAAAATATTCGTTATATTAACATGTTTCTTATCTATGAAAGCCATGAAAAGGTAAGTTTTTTTGGAGGTTCATTTAAAACAAAATTTTGGTTTGGTTTTGTTAACATGTTATTGTTAACAAAACCAAATCAGGAACATAAGGCAGATTTTACCTAATTACTCTTTTAAGTAAATATGGCAAACTTGCTTTAACTCTGTAAACTATTTACAGGTCAAGCAAAGAAAAGCTTCTTCAACAGGTGGGCTTTGTATGCAGAATGGTCACCCTTTAAATGTATTTTCTTGAGTGAAAAAATGGCATAAACAAACACAAGCTGCAAATTGCCACCACCCCCCCTTATCAAACTACTATTAAAAAAAGAATAATCTGGACAATTTGCTATTGCAAAATTACAGGCCCATCTCAACTCTCCCATTTATCAGTAAGGTTACTGAAAAAGCTGTGTTAAACAGTTACCTTAACAATGACCAACTGCTTTGATGTCTTCCGGTCAGGTTTCCTGCTCACCTCAGTACTCAGACTGCCCTTGTCAAGGTGTTTAATGACATGCTCATAATTTCAGACTGTGGTAGAACCTCAGAGCTGGTATTATTGGACCTCAATTCAACACTGTTGATCACGGTATATTACTTGAGCGACTGGAGAACTGGGCCGGCCTTTCTGGTACATCACTTGACTGGTTTGAGTCTTACTAGAAGGGCAGGGACTTCTTTGTTTCAATAGGTAACCTTACATCAAAATTGACAAAAAAAACCACATGTGGGGTTCCCCAAGGTTCCATCCTGGGAGCTGATCTATTCAATATATACATGCTCCTCCTAGCTCAGATCATAACAAACAAGATAAGTTACCATAACTATGCAGATGATACACTGCTCTACATTACAATATCACCAGGTGACTATGACCTCATTCAAGCATTGGGTAAATGCATAGAACAAATCAGTGGGTGGATGTGCCATACTTTTCTTCAGACGAATAAAAACAAAACTGAAGTCATTATTTTTGGATCAAAGGAGGAGCAATCATGAGTCAGCACACAGCTTCAGTTACTACAGCTAGAAACCACTGATCAGGCCTGAAATCTGGGTGTAGTGATGACTCAGACATGAACCTCCAGAGGCACATGAAGACAATCACTAGGTCAGCCTTCTATCACCTGAAGAACATTTCCAGGATTCAAGGACTAATGTCCCAGCAGGATCTGGAGAAACTCATCCATGCATTTATCTTTAGTTGAATTGATTATTGCAACAGTGTCTTCAAAGGTCAACCTCCTAAAGAGTCAATCAGCCAGCTGCAGCTGATCCAGAACACTGCTGCCCACATCCTCACTAAGAAACTAAGAAAGTAGAGAACATCAGCCCAGTTCTAAAGTCCCTACTCTGGCTCCCTGGACCTCAGAGAATATACTTTAAAATACTTCTGTTAGTTTATAAATCACTGAATGGCTTGGCACCAAAATAAAAGATTTGCTGTCATTGTATGAACTTTCCACACCACCTTGGTCTTCTAGTTCAATTCTACTCTGCACCCCCAGAACCAGAACCAAACATGAAGAAGCAGCATTCAGTTCTTATGCTCCACTGATCTGGAACAAACTTCGAGAAGATGGCAGAAATGCTGAATCCTTGAGTTCTTTTAAATCGAACACATTTTTTTAGATTGGCTTTCTAATATAAAAGTTTAAAAGGTCCTGCTAATCAGACTAAAAGTTTAAAATTATTTATTTATTATTTCATTATTATTGGGTGTCGTGCAGCCCTAAATTATTAAAATGTGCTAGTTTTAGTCTGTTGTACAACTTTTCTTTATTATATTATGCCACTGCAATGTACTTCTTTAGTTCTTTTGATTGTCACTGCAGAGTTGTAAAGCACTTTGAATTGCCTTGTTGCTGAAATGTACTTTATAAATAATCTTGCCTTGCCTTGCCTTACCATGGTATGTAACACACCACCATTAAAACGTCTGGCAACTATTTTCCCTTTTAATCATTGTTAAAATAAACAAGGTACTTATTAAATGCTGTAATACATATGTTCTTTTGTGGTGTATTGGCGTTTTTTTTCTACAGATGACCTGACTGACGATATTGTTAACAATAACATGATTTATACATGGTAAGCAGAGTATTCTTTGACAAATCTACATTCAGGCTGCTAGCCAAGACATAGATCATTGGTTTCTTCAACTTTGCAGTGTTATTGAAATGTATGTAGTGTGGTAGAAAAATAAAGTTATAACGTGGAGAAAGTACTTGTATGTTCCTTTGCAGGCAAACGAGAACACGAGTCTTCATGATGACAAATGTTTTTAAGTAGAAAAATCAAGAGTATGGAATATTGTTCAGGGTCAGACTGATATTTTTGGTATGCCCCTGTAACTCCACAGTATAAAGAGATAACAGCTCCAAAATATCAGTTATAGTTATTCATCATAAGAAGTGTTTGTGAGCAAAAAATCAACAATGTGGGATACTGTTTGTCTATTATTTGGATGGGGATACAAATTCTGGCAAGGTCAGCCCGACAAAGTCTGTTTCCACCAAATATAGGGGA
This sequence comes from Crenichthys baileyi, assembly GCA_036173005.1. Classification (NCBI taxonomy): domain Eukaryota; kingdom Metazoa; phylum Chordata; class Actinopteri; order Cyprinodontiformes; family Goodeidae; genus Crenichthys; species Crenichthys baileyi. The sequence goes on from JAHHUM010001759.1 coordinate 316,717, forward strand.
AAGCTGTAAGATGACTGTGCAAGATTGGGGCAGAAAGTTTTAAAAAGACAAAAATAAAGAGCAGTAACTAATCATAATCTCAAGGATATTAAAATTAAAACACTAGACAAGTGGAGTAGAATGGGGATACAGATTCTGGCAGTGTAGAATGAAATAGGAATGTTAGAATGAAGATGTTAGAACAGACACTGTGTTGAAGATTATGGTGATGGCAAGGAGGACTTCCAGCCTGAATGACTCTGTGCTCCAAAGAAAAATGTCATTAAATGTTATTAAAATGTAAATTAAAACTGATTTTTTAAACTCTTATATATTGCTATATTTTGAAAGATACATGCCTTGTTTCCTGCCAATTAAAATCACGTTAAATCTAGAGATGCCAAGGTTTTGAATCATGTTGGGCTTAACTTTATTCAGTGTTTATTTTTTTACATTTGGGATCTGTTTCATATGATCTATTCATATGGATCTAACAACAAAACGTGTTTTAAAAGAATAAAGTAGACAACTGTTCAGTGATGTACCCAGTAAGGTGTATTTTTGTTAACAGCAGACAAAAATTTGGCGATCTGGAATCGATCACACGTCAGTTTCAATGTTGACACTGTGGTTTATCGAGTGTTAATGTTTTTATGTATCGAGTTTATACTGACGTGATTATCCTCTTATTAGGCAAACGCTTTCGGTTTGTTCACGTGCGATACCACGTAAGAACAACACTAAATGCGTCATTTACTGTTGTAAACATCTAACTAAACGATTAACTAACAACACTAATTCCCACAAAAGTAAAGCATCACTACTTAATGCTACAATCACTTAACCTGGATGGCATTAAATTGACCTCCGATAATAAAGTAAAAAACCTTGGTGTTATTTTTGACCAGGACATGTCATTTAAATCCCATATTAAACAGGTTTCTAGGATTTCCTTTTTTCATCTCCGGAACATTGCCAGAATTAGAAATATCCTGTCCAGGAGTGACGCTGAAAAACTAGTCCATGCATTTGTTACTTCGAGGCTGGACTATTGTAATCCTTTACTATCAGGATGTCCACAAAATGCAGTTAAAAGCCTTCAGCTGATTCAAAATGCTGCAGCAAGAGTTCTGATGAAAATTAAAAAGACAGATCATATTTCTCCTATTTTAGCTTCCCTTCATTGGCTCCCTGTTAAATCCAGAATAGAATTTAAAATTCTCCTCCTCACATATAAAGCCCTTAATGATCTAGGTCCATCATACATCAGAGATCTGATTGTTCCATATGTTCCTAACAGAGGACTTCGTTCTCAGACTGCAGGTTTACTGGTGGTTCCTAGAGTCTCTAGATGTAGAATGGGAGGCAGATCCTTTAGTTATCAGGCTCCTCTCCTGTGGAACCAGCTCCCAGTTTTAGTCCGTGAGGCGGACACCCTGTCTACTTTTAAGGCTAGGTTTAAAACTTTCCTTTTTGATAAAGCTTATAGTTAGAGTGGCTTAGGTTAACCTGAGCTATCTTCCTTATTTTAGCTCCGTCTTCTTCTCCCCTTGTTGGATGGAGTAAGGGGGAGTCAGGTTTAGCCTAAACCGGCTCAGTTATGGTTGAGGTGCAAACACACCCTCCATTTCTGCTACCTGTATGACCCCCTCTCTTTTCCAATGGATATGGTCAATCTGACAGAGAGAGGTATCCCAATCGTTGTAGTTTTTAGTATAACAATGGCCATCAGTGGGCTCTAGATGGACAAACTGTCTACTTTTAAGGCTAGGCTTAAAACTTTCCTTTTTGATAAAGCTTATAGTTAGAGTGGTTTAGGTTATCCTGAGCTATCTCTGTAGTTATGCTGCTATAGGCTTAGGCTGCTGGAGGACATAATGACCACTTTCACCCTCTTAGCTACTTTCTCATGCTGCTCATCAATTTTGTATTATTTGCTGTTATTTCAGCTTTTAACTTTGTTCTCTCTCTTTTCTCTTCCTAGAAGCTACACCTGGCCTGACTCTGTGTCTACCTGTAACACCTTTCTGGAGAGGGGAATCCTCCAAGCTTCTGCTGGCAACAACTTAATGCTCACCCTCTACCGATGATCCACATGGCCCTGTCTTTCAGTGTTTAACCCTTTCTCTCTCCTAGACATAGCTACTGACTGAGCTTTTACTGTAACTAACTTTATGTGCTCTCTTCAGACTCTAACATTGAAAACTGGCTCAGAGTTTATCTGTTCTTTCTTTCTAGGTGAAACGACTAAAGGAGCTACATCCATTAACATTTACCTTTTCCTTCCCATAGAAAGTACTCCTAGATCAGTGCTTCTTTGTTCTCTTTGTGTCTCTGCTCTGTTCTCTCTAACCCCCAGTCGGTCGTGGCAGATGGCCGCTCACACTGAGTCTGGTTCTGCTGGAGGTTTCTTCCTGTTAAAAGGGAGTTTTTCCTCTCCACTGTTGCTACATGCATGCTCAGTATGAGGGATTGCTGCAAAGTCAACGCCAGTGACTGTCCACTGTCTCTATATGTTCATCCAGGAGGAGTGAATGCTGCAAGTCACTGACTGGATGCAATCTGCTGGGTTTCCTTAGATAGAAAAACTTTTTATCCAATTTGAATAAATAACAGAATCTGGCTGCACTGTTCAATGATTAAGATTAATTGGAATGTATGTACCTGACTTTTGTGAAGTGCCTTGAGACGACATGTGTTGTGAATTGGCGCTATATAAATAAACTGAATTGAATTGAATTACTTCCACGTCTAGTTGGTTAGAGTTGAGACGGAAACAACTGGGTCCGCTCTTCCTGCTGAATGCGCGCTCCCGACGCAGAGGATACAAATTCTGTCGGGGATACGTAACCTCGGCACGACACCGGACCTGAAGACGGATGCGACTCCACCTGACCTGTAGTGTATTTCTAAATGAAGATGCTAGATGCCCGGTTTCGTCGCTTGTGTTTGGTGGTTTTAGCGTTCGGTTTTCACCTCGGAGGAGCGGCAGAGGTCTCGGTATGGAGCGTAAACATCAACTCGGTCAGTGTTTAACCTTCGGTGTGAGCGTTTTTACGGAAAAGCCACGGTCTGCGGGCTAAATGTTCAGCAGCTGGTAGCTAAGGCAGCTAGCAAAGCTCTCCCCTGTATGCGTGTTCCACCTGTCAGGAAATAGATGGATGGAATCTAATATGCTATGCCTTTTAACAAGCTACAGGCAGGTTATCTCCTGGAGTGTAACCCTATCTGGAGGTAGCTTTCACAGTAAAAGCTATTTAAAAGAGGTGATCCTGACGCTTTATATTATGCCTACGATCAGGGATGCGGATCTTGAGGATAACATAATGCTAAAGAGTGAAAAAAACATAAATACAAAAGCTAACATCTGTATAATATGAGCTGGGGTAATGTGTTAATGGGTGTTTGAGCCAAAACCAGTGGCCTATGCTTCTGAATGTCTTTAATTTACATGGTTCCTAACAGTCTCATGAACACTATGGCAATTATTATTTGTCAGATCTGGACGAGTATGGATGTAGATAAATAGATCTAGAAATATAGTAGCATTTCAATATTTGATTCCTTATCCCATTCCATATTCATCCATCCATCCAATTAAAATGTATCATTTTTAAATATATGACTATCACTATCACAACCCTACAAATGCTGCTCTAAACTAAAACCTCCCCTTTATCAAATCACAGTTTTTTTCACTAAGATAAATGATGGCTTATCCCATCCATCCATCCATCCATCCATCCATCCATCTTGCTTGTGTTTATTTGTTTTTTTGCAGGTTCCACATTTAAAACATGGCCAGCTACAAGTCTGTCTGCAGTCATTTCATAGTTAACTTTAGTATTTATACTTTAAAACTGTGACAAAGTCAGTGAACTCTGGAAAATTGGGTGAAAAAATGTGAAGAAACCCCGAATTTACAAAGTGCCGTTAGAAAAGGACAGTTTTAGTGTAACATTCTAACACATTACGGAAACAATCAGATATTGACATGCAGACCAGGACATGTCTCTTGGTCTCTCATTGAGATGTGAGGAGCAGAAAAGTCTCCTGATCACATATGAGATGCTGTGTCACCTAAAGTGTGATTGTTTGTTTTCTATGTTGTGTTTTTAGACACAGGATGCTGTGTTTCGGAAGACGCTGTATGCCAACACCACCATCTTTATGAGGTGTAAGTAGTCAGACTGCGTCCTCATGTGTTGTGTTTTTCTCTAGGCTGAATTTTACTTCTGGGTATTTTCAGTGCCAGGTTTTTGTTTGACCTATGGAGCTCTGGCCCTTGTTTAACCTTCTGATCCGTGAAAGTTGTTTAAAATTGGGAGCTTTTTCTCCCCTTTATCTGATAATCCTGTCTGCTATCCTCTCTCCTCTCTTCAGTTCTCAACGACTCAGGGTCATGTAACAGAAATCTGGCCTTTAACATCAGCTGGTACCTGCGCTCATCCGTTTGCTATAATGAGGTCTTCAACACACCAGTGAGTTATGCTTCTGTTTGTTGATGTCCGTTATTTAAATCTGGGACATAGTTGCACAGAAGGTTCTGTCTGCACTGATTCAACCCTTTCCAGACTGATTATTTACAGGTATTCATCCAATACAGTCAGAGTGCCGTTCCCTAAAAGGCTGACATGCAGAAGTCCTCTGAGCCTAGTGAAACGCAAAGCACGGAACTGATTCTCTCTTCGCCTTGTGCCTTCAGATCTTTTCTTGGTTCCTCGTCTTACAGAACAAAAATCTACCAGACGTACACTGCACTGCAAAAGAAAAACTGATTTAGATCCATCCGTCTTCCCATCAGCTCTGACCAGCTTATCCCTGCTGAAGAAAAGCCCACAGCATGATGCTGCCACCACCATGTTTCACTGCGGGGATGGTGTTTTCGGGGGGACGTGCAGAGTTGGGATTCTGCAACACATATTTTCATATATTGTTCTCATCACCTTCAACCTCATGTTTGTTGTGTCCCCTAAAAGGCTTGTGGCCAATGCAAACATGACCTCTTATAGCTTTCTGTCAACAAATACCTTCTTCTTTCCACTCTCCCATAATAGGTGAGATTTGTAGACTGCACAACTGATAGTTGCATTGGATTTTATTTTGGGTTATCAAAGCCCAGATGTACACCACACTTTTTAGATTTCTGTTTGTTAAAAAAAAAAGTCAAATAAAAGGCACATAAAATACATGGAAGTTGGTGATTGCATCCAAGCCGGTGTCAAATATTGTGGGGAAAAAATAAGTTTAATAGAAAATCATTACTACTGTGATAGACAGTTAAAACTACTACTCTGTATTGTTTTCTGCAAATGAAAACTAATTTTCAGCATGTGCAGTGTTCTGAACGTGTCAGCATGTTGAGTAAATCATAGCTGGAGGAGGGTAACAGAGTGGACGTTTGGACACTTTTTCCTCATGGTTTTTTTTTCTTTTGTCTTGAAGGACAACAAAGCGATGAACATGTTTGGCATGGACCACATGCTGAAAGATGGCTGGAGTGGCTTCTATAGCCAGGGCTACATGTACTTTGAGAACTGCTCCTCCCTCTTCATCCCAAAGGTAAAGCCTGATAAATGTACTCCTTGCAGTAAAACAGCTGCTACCTGAACTCATGATTTTCCTGCGTTCCAAAATGTGAAACATTCCAATGTTTTTTGCTGTTTGCAGGTTTATTTCCCGGACTTCAACCCTTATCAACCACTGTCCAGTCCAAAGGTGGGTGATTGATTTCACTGACCATGCTGTCTGAAAGCTCTTATTTGTTTAACAGCCGTATCACTATACAGTTTTATTGAAATTTTGTGATTGATTTCAGAGTGACCCATCAAATCAGACTCTCACTTGGCCTGATAAGCCGGTGAGGAAGGCTTTTCATACATTAAACCAAAAAAATGTTCATTTTTTTTTATTTAAAATCTTGCCTTCATGTTTCAAACTTCTCAAATCTTGAAATTTGTGTTTTCCAGGATCTCAGTGCAGTTTCTAAGGCTTGGGAGGATGGTCCCTACCTGTTCATAGTGAAGGTGCAGCCTATGGCCCGTGGAGTTGAGGATGAAGACATCGGAACAGAGCTGCTCAGCTTTGCTTTCACAAGTGAGAATCGAGCATTTGGTGCAGAGTTTTTTAGATGTCATCATACAGTAACAGGTTTTTTATTAATTCCCCAGTGAAAGTGGAGATGAAAGGACCACATGACTACTCCTCCCCAGCAGACTGGCCTCTGATGATCGTATGTATCTTGATTTCTTGAAGGAACCATAACAGTGGTATTAATCTGGCTGTAGTAGCCTTGTACGTTATTTAGTTGCTGCTGGATGGCATTAAAGTACAGCTGTGTGTGTTTCTCTCACCTCCTCTCCTCTCAGTTCTTCATGCTGATGTGCATCGTGTACGTGCTGTTCGGGGCGCTCTGGCTCTTCTGGTGTGCTTGTTATTGGAGGGATCTGCTGCGGATCCAGTTCTGGATTGGTGCGGTCATCATCCTGGGCATGCTGGAGAAAGCTGTGTTTTACTCCGAATACCAGAGCATCCGTTACAAAGGAGACTACGGTCGGGCATGTTTGCTTGAGTCTGGCGTATTTGTTCTTTCCATCAGTCATGTCCATCATGTTGTCTGTGGATTTTGTTGTTGCAGTTCTAGGTGCTGTGATTTTTGCTGAGCTGCTCTCTGCCCTAAAAAGATCCCTGGCTCGAATCCTGGTTCTCATAGTCAGTCTTGGTTATGGCATAGTTAAGTATGTCGACTGCTTTGAAAAATATCTATTAGTTTTTTTTGCAGCCTAAAAACCAGCGCAGAACTGCTTCTTAATAATCACTGTTCCTCCCTGTGCTGTAGACCACGGCTAGGTACCACAGTGCATCGACTGGTGGCTGTTGGACTTCTCTACCTTCTCTTCTCCTCTGTGGACGGTGTGCTGAGAGTGACAGGTGTAAGTAGCAGTTAAATATGTGAAACTGTTGAGAAAACTGAGAAATGACCCTTTAATCCCCATTTAACAAATGTAATCTTGGTAAAGACCTGTGAGACATTAGCCTCTTTGTGTTTTTTCTCAGATTGAGTTTTCTGCCTCTACAATTCTGTGAAAAGCATTCCTATTCATTGAACGTTTTCAAAATGTGGCACTTGACAACTACAACCTGTTAAGTGAAAGTGACATGATTCATGGGTTAAATAATTTTTTTGTGGGCAGAGCAATATAAACAGCCACAGACTGATTTGCCAATTTAGAACACAGATGTCTAAAAATGGAGGAACTAGTTATCAAAAAAATACCAAGTCTCCTATTTAGGATTACTTTGGCTTTAAACTGGATGAAAGAGGTAAACCATGGGATGTAATTACTTGCGAGCAGTGTGTCACATATAAAACAGTTTGATGTGGAGACTTTTTCCCACCGAGCAGTTTGTTGTGTGACACTGCGTACGCCGGCGGACATCAGCTTTGAGTCCGAGCGTACCTCCGCGGAGTCAACCAGGCTACACCCAACTATGTTTTAGCCTTAACCCGTAGGCCAATAAACAAAATACCGCTCTTAAAAAAACAAAAAAAACCTTTGAAGGGCTCAGCCTATCGTCGATGGTCGAAAAATTTGTCTAATTGCCCAACCTTAGTATGAATCCAGCTGTTCTGTGAAGGCCTCAGAGGTTTTTAAGAGAACATTAGTGGCCAAAGGAAGACTGAAGTTCTGCATACTGTTTACATCCAATCATCAAAACCTGTAGAAGAAAGGAAGCATAAAACATAATGCTCAAGGCCCAATCACTCCATTATGTGTACAAGGACAGTCAATAGGCAATATTGTAAATAAATCCTGTATACAATATACAGTACAAGAATACGCTTTTCTAAAAATGCATTTAACCATTTAAGAAACATTCGAAATTAATTATCAATTTGTCCATTTGAAGCCAAAATTTGAAGGGTATAAATCCTATAAGCTTCATGTTGTTTGGGTAACTTATTAACGAAATACTGCACTGAGGAATGACCCTTAAAGTGCACTGCAACTGTCCTGCAACAGTTTCTGTGCATTTTATCCTCATTGATCTTTTGTGTAAGTGTGCTTGTAGTTTTCCCAACATATGCAGGCCCACAGGGGCAGCAAGTCAAACAGTATGTATGGTGTGGCACAACAGATGTAAAGTCGACTTTTGGCTAACCCTGGCATATTTGCATGGATATGTTCATGAATGCATTGTCCCTTTCAAATAAAAACAACCAAGTCATAAGACTATTACGGGCTAATATTTTATAAAAATTTGGTTTTCATGGAATTGTTGCACTGTGCACAGTAGTGACTCTGGAGGAGCTGCAGAGGCCCACAGCTCAGCTCTGTTGACCGGACAACAGAGTGGCAGGAAGACAGCCATCTTGAAAAAAGCCATAAGGTGTCCTATTTGCAGTTTGTGTTAAGCCATGTAGAGGACACCACTCATACGGGGAGGAAATTCTCTAGTGAGATGAGACAAAAACGTAACAAAATTCTGTGTGGCAGAAAACTAAGACTGCCCCAAAACACCTACATTTGCAACTGAATGAAAAGGGGATAAACTGTAGTATAAACTGAGATGTAAATATTAAAGCACGCCTACATTTTCACATTTTTATTAGTAGAAATGTTTCCCTTCAGTCCCTACACATAAAATTCCATTAAAATAAATGAGCCCCTCTTCCACTGAAAGTCCCGTGATTTAAATATCTGGGATTTTTTTTTTCTCGCATAAAAGGAATCCTGGGTAATTTGTGTGTCTTCTGTTTCCACTGCTATGAAGGGTCATGGAAAATTTTATCTAAATTTATTCAAATCAGCCTAGTGACATATGAGGGAAAAAAATTGCAATAAAAGGGTCCAGCAGTCATGGTTGCTCAGCACATAACCCGGCCCCTCAACAATCCCGAAGTAATCTGAAAGTCCATACCCCGGACCAGGACTTTTTTTTATCCAAGAAAGTGGATCGAAGAAATTAAAAATACTTGGGTAAAATTGTGTCGAAACACGTGGAGGTCTTTCAAAATCGCAGGTGATGTCTGAAAGTCTCTGCAGTGGAAAAGGGATATATTGAGATTTGTGGATGTAACGTGGCAAAATGTAGAAAAAGTTATATGAATACTTTTACAAGTCACTGTAACTAAGCTGAGAGCTATAGTATTTAGAGCTAAACTGCTCAGACAAGAGCTCCATTGATCTGGTTTATCAAACCTGCTCTCATCTTGTTTCTACAGGGTTTCTATGGGACTGTCGCCCTGGTGGCTAATCTTAGCCTCTCTCTCATTGACTCGTGTGTCATGTGGTGGATATCCTTTTTCGTTCCACTAAAGTGGGCTTGCTCAAGTCCATTCAGGGATTCTTGGAAGCATTGTGCATTCTGTATAAGTATTGTTTTTCCATGTGTACTCCCAAGGTTCTCCTTAATCAGCTTCTACATTTTCATCAGCTTGTCACAAACCACTCGTCTCCTGAAGCTCCGCAGAAATGTGGTTAAGCTGTCTTTATATCAGCACTTTACCAACACGCTCGTCTTCTTCGTTGTCAGTGAGTTCGACGCCGGTCTGGGAAAAGAAAACTAAAATCAGAGCTTGTCCAATGGGTTGTTAGTCGAGTTTAGAGAGCACATCGACATGTTCAGACCAAAATAATTCATGTTCGGATTCTGTTTGTGTATCTACATCAGTTTTACGTTACTTCTACATCGGTTTTAAGTTGATAGTACAACATTTAGGATTACATTTTTTAAATGTTGTGGAAAACCCTCCCAGTCCACGAGACTTTTTCCCAGTTTTGACTGTTTCAACCAATCTTCACACCAGCAGGATTCCCAGTCGTTCTTTTGCGACTCCAGGCTATCTGTTTGTGGACAGAATACAAAGGATGATTAGCCTCCTAAAGGTTTTTCTTTGGTGAGATAAAAGTGTGTTAAAGGGAGATTTTAATTAGAAAGGACATTTATAAGCTACAGCTCATATAAACAACTGCCTGCTACAACCTCTACAACGCAAGAGGAACATTTTATAAAGAGTCCTTTTATTTAAACCTCAATGTCTTTCTTGACCTTTTGATTTGCCACATCACAGCTCGATTTCAACATTTCACTTACAAGTATTTTGGGTTTTGATTTATGTACTGAATGCACACATGTTCAAAAATCCATACAGCACAATTTCACTACTTGCAAACAATGCACAAAAGCTGCTCATTTATGGACATTTTTCAAACAAATTAAAGGCACCAAAGCTCACAAACTGACCCAGCATGTTTTGCAGGATACACCAGAGTGCAAAAGTTAGAGATTTTGCAATAAAGTTGCTCTTAGTTAGTCCAGATACCTAAACAGCTGTGGATTTGCCCTGTAACACAGTCAGCCCACTAATTGAGGCATTCAGGGGGGGATTTTTTGGGGGTATTTTGGACTAGGCTCAAGTCTACAAACACACAACAGATTTGAAGCTGTCACAGTTTGCTGACCTCAAGTTAACAGCATAATGGAAAAGCTGTGTGTGAAAACTAAGTACACCCCATGACTAAATAGCTTGTAGCAGCAAGAACTTGAATGATGTTCTTTGGTCCACTCTTCTCTTTCCAACATTGTTTCTGGTCATCGAAGTTTGTATCTGCACAGCTCTGTAAAGGTCCAGCCACAACATTTCAACCAGGTTGAGCTGTAGACTTTGACTAGGCCTATGTAACACATTGATTATTTTCTTATTCAGCTATTCTGTTGTAGATAGATTTTTTTGCTCTGTTGGAGAGAGATCATTGTCCTGATGATGACTCAGTTTGGACCAAACTTCAGCTTTTGGACAAATGGTCTCATATTTGTTGATTTAGAAGACACTGGCATATAAAGGAGATTGTAGTTGACTTACTGACTGCAAGGTGCCCAGGTTCTCTGGACACAAAACAAGCCCAGAATATCAGCCCTCCACCACCATGCTTCACAGTTGGCATTAGGGTGTCTGCCATATTCTTCACAGAGAGCTGGGGCTTCCGGGCAACCCTTTCCAAGATGCCACACATGTTTTATTTTCTAATTCTGCTGTCATGAACTTCTGTAGACTCTAAGATGTTTTTTTTATTGACCTGAAAGTTAAACAACTGTCCTGAAATTGTCTACTTGTCAATAATACTCAGTAGAATTACTTGAACTTGTTTGGAAGTGGTCTTCTAATCTTTCCCTGATTGATGGACGGGAACGTTTGCTTCTTTAAGGTCATTGCTAATGTCTTGGCGTAAAGTTAACTAATATCCGTATACTCCAGAGACGCAAACTGCCAAACCTTGCTGTCCTAAATACTATAGAAACACAGAGGGTGTACTTAGTTTTTCATCACAAATAAATAATGACAGTGTGGAATAAGCTCTGTGTGTTTTCTTTACCCTTGAGGTTAGATTTAAATACATGTAGAACCTAGTAAAGGACAGGTCAGGTTTATTTATTAGATTTGTGTGTCTCTTTCTTTTTCCTGTGAGTGGACATCTTTAGCTTCAGTTAAAATGTACCAGAATATGACCGGTGTTTAAATTGTGTCCACAGTTTCCATCATATTTATCATCTGGACCACCAAGGTGTTCAGGCTGGTCGACTGTCAGAGGGTCAGTTCAATTTTGGTGCTGACTCAGATCGATTCTGTTCACTGTGTGCAGAGGAGAAAAGTGAACCCGCTTCCCCTGTGTTCTGTGTTGGTTCTGTCCCCCCAGAGTTGGCGGGACTTGTGGGTAGACGATGCCTTCTGGCGTCTCCTGTTTTCCACTATGCTGCTGGTCATCATGGTGCTGCTGCGACCCTCTGCTAACAGCCAGAGGTTAGTGTGGAGCCTGGGCCAAAAATATATTTATTTTTATTATTTCAATTACAGAACTGAGAGTTGAGTTTAGCCTGTGTTGTGTTTACTCTCAGGTTCTCTCATTCCCCTCTTATTGACGAAGATGATGAAGAAGATGAAGCCAAGGAACCGATGATGAATGAAGCTTTTGGTAAGAAGTACCTGTGCCTTGAATTCAAAATGAGGCTTGTATCAGTATTTATAGTCCCCATCGTAAGTATTCATACCACGGAAGATTTTTATGTTTTCACTTTACAACCCAAACCTTAATCTCTTTTATTGTGATTTTAAGCTGTGAACCAACACACAGTAGTCATTGTTCTGCTGGAGGTGAACATCCACCCAAGTGGAGTATCATGCTGTGAAAATAGAATTTTCACAGCATGATACTGCCACCACCATACCTTAGCATGAGGATGGTGTGTTCAAGGTGACGTTCAGTATTAGTTTTCTCCCATTTTGCACATAGGCCAACAAGTCCAATCTTAACCAGAGCAGCACCTTCTTCCACATGTTTACCGTGGATTTTATTTGGGTTTATCGGAGTAAAGGGGGCTGAACACAATCGCACACCAGAATTTTCAGATTTTTATTTGTAACTTGTACGTCCTATTTCATGTTGGTCTATTAAAACATCACAATAAAATACGTTGAAGTTTGTGGTTGTAATGTGACGAATGTAATAAAGTTCAAGAGGAATAAATGCTTCTGTAAGGAATTGTTTAATGATTTAAAATTTTATTTTACTTCCCATTATAATTTTACAATTACACAGTTAAAAAAAAACACTAGTAACCCAACTGAAGGCAAGACGAAGCAAGTTCATTTATAGAGCACTATTTATACACCAGGCAGTGTGAAAGTGCTTCACTCAAAATCAAAGGAGAAACATAAAAAAATATCGCGAAACACTGACACACATTTTAAAATGTAATAAAATCTTAAATCTTACCCTTTAGTCTCCCATCATTAATCAGACAATTACTTTCTTGATGAGACTCTTCGACCAAAAGCTAAAGTAAACAATAATGTTTTCAGTCTTGATTTAAAAGAACAGACAACTTCGGCACATCTCAGGTTTTCAGGCAGTTTGTTAGGGAGCTGAGGAGCATAGAAACAGTGGAGAAACTGCACAATAATTGAACCTACTGAAAATAAAAGCATACAACATACTGACCAACAAGCACTTTTCTGGCAATGCCTGTCATGGTGTCCGATCTTAGCTATTTTTATTTTTCTGTCCAGAGGGAATGAAGATGAGGGGATCGAAGCCTGACGCTAATGGCTCCCAGAAACTTCTGAGTAAAGAGGTAGATCTTTATCTTCTTTATAACTTTAATTATGTTCTTCAAGCTTTAGTTTGTTTCAAACCTTGGATTCTTGTCAGGATGAGGACCTGAAATGGGTAGAAGAGAACATTCCTACCTCCGTTGCTGATGTGTAAGTCACTCACTGCAATTACTGCACAGTAGCCTTTTGAATGAATTCCATACTTTACCATAGAGAATAGAGAATGGACATTCGAACAGTTTCAACATATCGTTATAACAGCTCAGATAAATGTATGAGTTGAAGGAACAGATATAGGACAGGTTACGATTGATGAGGTCAGTGAATAATAACAAAATAGCAACATGCTAACATTCTGATCTTTTTCCCCTTCATTCAGAGCTCTCCCTGTAATGCTGGATGAGGAAGAGGTAAAGTCTTTTTCTTTCCCCGTGCTAATCCCATGATTCTAGTCACAGTTTCAACTATTTAAAGAGATCCAACTGTTGGCTTTTAGCTTGCCCTTATCTCACAGTCACATTGCTGCTTGTGCATAAATCTCTGTGTTTATCTTCTAGGAAATCCTGAAAACTAAGATGGAGAGATCTAAAATGGAGTAGAAGTAAATGCAGGAAGGTGCTTTAAGGGTAAGAAGGAAGCTTCACTGAAGCAGCAATTAATGGGATCTAAGAACTTTCATCACCACAAAAAACATGAAAAAGATTTATTGTTTTCTTTTTCTTCTTTTTTTTTTTACACAGGTTGTATAACATGTATGAAGCTCAGGAGTGTGACCTGTGTTTTAGAACAAAGACATGTTGTGTTCTGAGTTTAGAGGTGCTTTCAAGTCGACCCACCTCTTGCATTGAGGCGAAACTCAAATAGATGTTTAACAGAACGTTCTTCTAAAATATTTTCTGGGTTTCACCTCTGTGTCTTCACTATTGGGCAAGCTCAAGCACATGGTTTGCATGTTAAATGAGATTCTTGTTTAAAAAAATGAATATTTATCTGAAACCTATTTTCTGTGTTATTTGGATTAGTCCTGTATGTAATTACAGCAGATGCGGTTGAGGATAAAGTCTTCTGGGGTTAGTTCCATTGCCCACTTCTCACTAATGGAGTTAGTTCAATTTAGAATATGCTGAAGTATGAAAATGTGCTGAAAACAGGAGGGTGTTGTTGAGAAGAACTGTCTGAAGTTAACACAGAATGAGTTGTCCCTTTTCTGCAATAGTTGCCAGCGTTTGTTTTATCATTGATCATTTTGTAATGGAAAAAGCAAGGGTCTCTATTATATTATTTAATGCATTCAGCTACAGAAATCAGAGAAAAAAAATATTTTGTCATCTACTTTTACATGTGTTGAACTTTGTTTTCTTTAGTAACTACAGTGTGAACATTTAAAGTTCGGTTTTGTTTAGGCCCACTGAGGGATCTCTAGCTTAGAAATAAAGAAGTCACTAACTGTCCACTGCCTTGCAGCAGTATACAAAACCCTTTGAACTTAGTAGCATGTTGTCACATTGCAACCACAAACTTCACTGTATTTTCCTAGAATTCTACATGGCAGACAAACAGAAGTAGTGCAAAAATAAAAAGTTCATCCAGAAAAATATGGCATGTGGTCCTTGTCAACCCCACTAAGACGGTACTATGTAATACCTACTTAACTGCTACATTAAAGTCTTTCTAGGTATGTCCCTGCCAGCTTTGGTCATCTAGGGAGGTCGTCTCGGCCCCATGCTAATTAGGAAAACTACTCAAGCTCTGTCAGATTGGTTGAAGACCCTTTGTGAAAATAAACGATTAAGTCATGCTACAGATTTCCAATTAAAGTTAGGTCTGGACCTTGACTGTGCCATTCTAAGACATGAAAATGCATTGATCTAAATGATTATATTGTAGCTCTGGCTGTAGGATTTTGGGCTGTTGCCCTGCTGGAAGGTGAACATCTGGCCCAGTCTCGAGTCTTTTGCAGCAACTAACAGGTTTTCTGTATTCTGCTGCACCCATCTACCTATTTATCCCTGACCAGCTTCCCAGTTCTGGCAGGACAGAAGCATTTCTACAGCATTAGCCTGCCTCCATCGAATATCACTATGGATATGGGGTGCTTAGGACGTGCAGCGTTAGCTTTCTACAATACATAACATTTTGTACATAGGTCAGAACACCTTCTTCCACACGTTTGCTCTGTTCCCTGTACGACTTATGGCAAACTGCCAGCAGAACTTCTGATGACTTTCTTTTATTAGTGGCTTTCTTCTTGTCCTTAAGGTCCTGTTTAGTTGTCTTACCAACACAGTTTCCCACCTGATGTGTGAATTAGTTATCAGGCTCCTCTTGGCTGCTGCTCTAATTAATACTTGCAGATGAGACACACTCTTTATGTTTACAGATGATGGACTGAACATTGCTCAGAGAGATGTTCTAAGCTTTAGGTATTGTTTCCAGAGGTGCACCGATTGCGGTTTTCTATTTACTACTTGGGTGATTTCTGATGGCAGTTGGTTGCACTGGGTTTTCTTTAGGGATATAAGTGTAGGAGGGGCTGAATACAAATGCATGCCATACCTTTAGATATTTGTGTATAAGAAATGTTGAACAGCATCTATGCTCAAGGGTATGATTACTTTTGCAAGGCACTGTATATCAACACTATTTTTATCCAGATCAGATCAACAAGATGGAATTTTGTCTTTTTGTATCGTTTCCTTCATTGTTAAGTTTTGGGGAAAAAGAGATTCCCAGTTCTTAATGAATATTGAAAACATGAATACTCAAAAAGTGTAACATTATGTATATTTGTATTTTATGGAAGTGCAAATTCTATTTCTGTGTTTCACTTACATTCAATATTGCAGCTAAAAATATTACATCTCTTGTGGATGAAACACATGATTTACAGCATGTATGTTAGAGACTCACTGCACTAATTGGATCAATGTTTTCATTCAGAATCTCATAAGGCTGTTCCTGTTACACAAAACATTTAGTTTGATCTCGTCTGACACAATTGTTTGAATCCTTATTTAGTTTATGAAAATATGTATGGATATTATGAAATCCTTGGGTTCTGTTTCAATATAGGTTTAAGTCTAGTTAATATTTATTTGTAGAGAGACACATTTGTCACTCTTCAAAGATTTTGATCTGTTGTGAAGCTTTTTGCATAAGTTCTGCAAATAAACTTTATATTAAAAAACCGTGAAAATGTGATTTTGTTTTTTTTTTTCTTTTTTTGCACTTAATCAAAAATAAAACTGATTTACAGAATCTTAGCTTCGTTTTTAAAAAACCTTTTCCATCCATTTTTACCATCTTCATATTACGGACATTTTGTCTGTTATTGCTACCATCTCCAAACCACGCATCATATAACACTTGTGCTGTTTTTGTAAACCTTCCTGTTCCCTGAGCTATCCTCCAATCACAAAACAATGCTGCTCTTGACCTGGTTGTAATCCAGTTTCAAACGTTTCAGATTAAGATCTGAAATGAATGCCCTGCGATGGACTGTCGACCAGTCCAGGGTGTACCCCGCCTCTCGCCCGTAGACTGCTGGAGGTGGGCACCTTGCGAAATGTACGCAGAAGCTGTACGGAAGAAGCGGGTATAGAAAATGGATGGAAGTGAAATTATTTTAATTCAAGTTATTTGTTTCTGAAAAGAAATGAGACAAGCATCTCTTAACAGATAAAACGATGGAAGCAAAATCCAATAAATGAGTCAAAAAATCAAACAATGTAAGTTTGAATACAAATTACTGTATTTGGTTGCATTTTCATATAAAATGGCACGTCGAAAATGATTCAAACCCTTCTCATAAATGAACAGAAATATCTATATTGGCATTAAAGCATTCAAACCCTTCCTTCACGAATGACCAGCTTTTGAACGTTTCTACTTGTATTTGCTATCACCCTGATCTCTAGCTCCCTCCTCTCTACCTGATTCAAGTCAGGACTCATGCTGGGCCTCTCCAAAACGTTGACATTACTTCCTGTCATGTTAACATGTTCATAAAATAAAAGATACTTAAAAATTAAACTCCCAAAGGCCCATGGAAATTTTTGGGGGATTAACATATTATATAAGGTTGTTTTTTTTGCTCCTTGTCCAATCTAAATACGTTTACCTCACAATATTCTCTGCAAACTTCATAAAGTACTCCATCTGTTTTATCTAGCCATGTTCTGTCCATCCATTCACCAAACCATACATTTGTCCATCCATCCAAGCATGCATAGGTTTGTCCATCCATCCATCTTATGTTTATCGATCCATGCACCTTTTATTATCCCATCCATCCATCCACTCATAACGTCCTTCCTCTTCATGTCCTGTCCAGCAGCCCCATCCTTTTTCCATCGTTTTTTTTCGTAAAACCCTTTTCCCTTCCTCCTACGTCCCTTTTTGGGGGTTTCGTTTTAAAAACCCTTACTACTGAAAAAAAAAAAAAAAATTGTTCAAAATTTAAAGTTAACTTTTGCATTCAAGTTAAAAAATGTGCTACATAGGACATGACAGACGAGTCTGTCAAAATAACTTGAGTCTCGTGATAAAGGCACAGTTAACTGAATGCGGAGCGGGAAATAAAGCCACTGCACCTTTAATTCGCTCCTCGTGAGTTCAGTCACGTGCCTGTCAAAGCCTCGCGCAGCTGTCAACAGTGAGGAAGTAGCGAGAAGCAACAGTGGAAACTAAACTGCCACCATAAATTTTTTGCGTCTATTATTTGGCGCATGTAGCCGCCTACAGTTACGTTAGGTTTTATAGACAAAGTAAATGGCGACCTCTGCGCGCTTTTCTTTTGACCGCGAGTTAAAAGAGAACAATGTTTAGAACCAGTAGCTGTTGCTTGCTAACTTCTAAGCTAGCTCGCTAATAGTCAGATGTTGTTATGGTTGGAGCGATAGCTGGCTAAAGGGACGTAGTATTATATTTGTCTACAAGACCAGGATTTACCAGACTGCAACTTATGCGTCCAAACTTGACACATGGACCTGTTCGGTTGGTTTTAATGACGATATAAAAAGCAGCATCGCCCAGACAGACTCGTCATCTGTTGTCTGGCCAAATCGGTTTGCAATTGATCTCCACGGGAAAAATTTTGCTATAGAATGCAAAAAAACGCTTTAAGAAAGCAGACCTTATGGCCGTGCCTTTTTTGAGAACTTCCTTTCCGACTTCTTGCGGCTTGGGGTGAGTACATTACTTCACCTTCAGGTTGTCCCTCTGTGTGGTTCTGGTCCTGCAGTCTGAAGTGTCCCCCGGGCCTTGAAGGGGTCATTTGTGGCACCTAATATCTCTAAGACAGGGACGGATGTCTTCATTTTTTTGACGGGGTGACACATGTAAATGACCTGGGTACCCAACTTTGTAAAGGATTAGTTGACCGTTTAAATAAGAATTGCTCCAGAAATGTTTTTCAAATATTCAAAACCCTTTTTTTATCCCAGATTTTTAAAATCTTTTGCCTATCCTGACTAAAAATTTAAAATGAGTCAAACAGCCAAATTTATAATAAAAAAACCGACTGTCACATTCCTTGTTTTACCCCATCCTGAAAATAAAGAAAAAATGGGGAAAGAAAAATACAAAGGGTTGAACAAAAAAACTGGACTGTTTTTTTCCAGTCTCCGAATCCTGTTTTAAAAATGTAAGTAACTTTTTATAATTCAAATTTTTTCATTTTTTTAAAAAAAACGTGGCCTAGAGTCTAAAGGAAAAATTGGCGAGGGAGTGTTTAAAACCGTGTGAAAATTCCAAAGTCAGTCATGATTTTTGGGAGCAGTGTCATCTACTGGTGGTAGCTGATTGCCTCACAACATGGTTGCAGTAATTCATCAAAAGTGATGAATGCAGATACTGTACAGTACACTTATACACTTTTTTACTATGTTGACATGTTTGTAATGAAGAGCGAGTTTTTGTCTGTCTTTTTAAATAAAAATTTCCAATAAATACAATTTTCCATATTTATCAAAATGATCCGAAATAAGCACTTAACATGTATCTAACTTTGCGTAATGAATCTATATATGAATTTCACCTTTTTATTTGATTTACTGAAATACATGATCTTTTTGATGTTATTCTAATTTACAGAGAAGTACCTGTATATTCAGGAGAGGTACATTTCAAACTACAAAGGGGGACACTACAGAAAATGTTTGAGAAACACTGCTCTAAGGTAGCTCCCTGCATCTTTTAAACTGACTCACCCTCAATGTTTGTCCCCACAGAAGATTGGCTGCTGGTTGGAACAAAACCAGGACATCTTCTTCTGTACAGAATCAAGAAAGATGCAGGTAAAAAAGATCGAGGGCTGGTAGATGACCTGAACTTGTATAAGTCCCCAGAGACCCCAAAGCGGTTCACACTACAATCAGTCATCCACCCATTCATCCACACATTCACACACTGACAGTGGTGAGCTACATTGTAGCTACAGCTGACCTGGGGCAGACTGACAGAAGCGAGGCTGCCATACAATCGGCGACACCGGGCCCTCTGACCACCATCAGCAGGCAAGGCAGGTGAAGGATCTTGCCCAAGGACACGACAACTGAGAAAGACAGAGCAGGCATTTGAACCGGCAACCCACTGGTTACAGGACGAACTCCTACCACCGCTGCCACCGTCGCCCATCAGGGATGGATATTTACGTTTGACTTAACTTTTTTTTCACCAGGTGTTGATGAAAGTTTTTGTATTTTTTTTTCTCCTCAGGAACCAACCGGTTTGAAGTGACTTTGGAAAAATCTAATAAGAACTTCTCAAAGAAAATCCAGCAGGTAGGATAAAACCTGGAACAGTAACAGTATAAACCAGTTCTTCTTTTGGGGAAGACCAATTTTAAATGAAAACACAACAACCAGCTGTTGTTTTAGCTAAACTTCCTGTTTGAGCACATTATTAAACATAATGTGCTCAATGTTATTCTACATAAATCTTATTTGTATAATCAGCTGTTTGTTTAAATCAACTGAAGAATTTAATTATTTCTTCAATCAGTGTCTCCTACCAATTTTAACTTACATTTCTGCTGTATTATTGTTTTCTTCTCTTTCTCCAGCTTTATGTTGTCTCACAGTATAAAATTCTTATCAGTCTTTTGGGTAAGTTTTGACTTATTTCACTATCCTACATGTGTAAAAGTTAATTTGTTGTCTATCTACATCCTTGTTTTTTGGTCTGTTGAATTAGGAACTGGTTGTAAAGGTGTGGGATTAAAACCAATTTATGCAGGAATTTAGTCTAACCTTTTGCACTGATGCACCTAACTTGTTTTTATTTGGTCACACTGCCACAACTTTAAGGTATCAACGAAAAGTTTCACAGGTTCTTTACCCTCATAACATTACATGCTTAAAAGTAACACTTTGTTCATTTCCAATGCAGGCTGATGATTATAGTTTAAAAAATCATCAGGATTAACAAAATTAATACAAATCATACAGCATAATGACAATAAAACAAGATAAAAACATTTATTAGGATGTGCAACAAACTCTCATCACACTGTGGAGTCATCTATACAGCATAGTTTCTAGCCATTTAATCAAGAGAAGTCTACAAACCCCTCTCTTGTGTCTTCCAGAGAACAACATCCACGTCCATGACCTCCTGACCTTTCAGCAGATCACTGTGGTGTCTAAAGCCAAAGGATCCACACTCTTTGCATGCGATCTGCAGGTCAGTTACAGTCTTTCTTTGGCTTTAGCTCATTATGCCCACAAAACAAAAACACTAAGACATCTAACTGTTGCTCTGACTGTGTTTAACACCACTTTATTTAGTGAATACTTGTATTATCATAGAAAAAAAACCTCCTCTGGCCTCAAAAATGTGTAAATATAACACGATTATGGAAAAGCCTCTCGGGATGAAACTACAAACACAACTTCAATGTATTTTGTTTATTTGTTGTAACAAATGTAAAGCATTCTGTGAAGGCATCAAAGCTTTTATTTAGAGAACATTGCTCAACAATGGTCAACACATACAATGGCCCAGTCAAAGTCCAGACCTAAATTCAATCAATAATCTGTGACAAGACTTGAAAGTTGTTCACAGGCACTCTTCGTCCAGTCTGACTGAGCTTGAGCTGGCCACAGATTTTCCTCTCTACCTGGACAAAGCTGGTGGAGATATAACTCAAAAGCACTGCAGGTGTAATTAGAGCAAAAGTTGCTTCTGCAACATATTGACCAAGGGGGTGGAATACAAATGCAAGCCACACTTTTCTGAACCTTTTCAGAACCATATTAAACATGTCTTTGTTCTCTGCTATCCATTTTAAATCAGCTCTACCTTGTTGTCAAATCAGGTAACATATTCCATGATTTCTTACTGTGCTGAAGTTAACTGACTCCCCATCAACATGGAACGGTTTATATAAAACTACCGAAATAAGACAGATTTCTTATTTGGAAACACATTTGTGGCTTTCTTTGTAAAGTTAAAAGTCATGTATTTTTTTTTTATCTTCAGCAAACAAGCTCGGGAGAGGAAAGCCTCAGAATGTGTGTGGCAGTGAGAAAGAAACTCCAGCTGTATTACTGGAAGGATAGAGAGTTCCATGAGCTGCAGGTAAATTTAATTATACTGAACATGAGAGGCACTGGTGTGTGATTTAAGTTTTAATGTTCCACTCCGGCCCTTGGCAATAGTAGATTTTGGCATCTCAGTGTTTTGTTTCTGTGTCTCAGGGTGACTTGGGTGTCCCAGATATTCCAAAGTCCATGGCTTGGTGTGAAAATTCCATCTGCGTGGGTTTCAAACGGGACTATTACCTTATTCGGGTATGTTTTACAGAAATTCGTCCTATTTTTATTTGACGTCAAGAAAGTAATTCTCAGGAGAGTTGCAAAATGTTTTCAGGTCTGTCTCTTATGGAAAGCAAATGCTTTGACTTCGTATCCCTAGAAACCACTTAACCATTAAACCAAGACACACACGTTATATGAAATAATGGCTGAAAAAGGAAAGAAACTGATGTTTTTTGCCTTTTTAAAGCCACAAAACCTTGAACAAAACTCATAACAGTTTACTGAATATGTGTATGTTAGTATCTGCAGTGTTTAAAAATGCACAAATTGATATTTTATGTCATATCTTGTTGTTTTATGGTGATTTGTTTGTTTGTGTAAGACATCTCAAAGTGTTTTTTTACACATAATATTTAAGTGTGTATGATATTTGGTTGTTAATCTCATTACACATTTGGACTCTCCCTGCTGTTAAATAGCTGGATGGCCGCGGCTCCATTAAGGAGCTCTTCCCCACTGGGAAACAGTTGGAGCCTCTGGTTGCCCCACTGGCTGATGGGAAGGTGGCTGTGGGGCAGGATGACCTTACTGTGGTGCTTAATGAAGAAGGAGTTTGCACCCAGAAGTGCGCTCTGAACTGGACTGATATCCCTATTGCCATGGGTAAGGAAATATTCCCTAACATTGACTTATGCTTGACATTAATCAGAAAAGACAGATTTTTTCTGAGATCTATGTGGGTCAGAGCTGCAAACAACAAATAGAAAAGGAGTTTTTTTTTCCTAAAATGTGTCAGCTGTGGCAGTTTCACCAAGAACAGTACATGTCCTTCACCACATGATGAGCTTCGGCTTTCATTTGATAAACAAGGAAGCCCTAAAAACAGCAACCTGGTTTAATCCTTCTAAATAAATCTGGTTGTTTAGCAGTAATAAGCTGGCCTGTTGAAGTAAAATAACGCCACACGAGGAAATGGATTTGTGAAAGTTTGACACCACAGTTTCAGGGGTAAGCTCGTAGTGTTTTCTGAGAGTAAAGCCTAATGTATGTTTTGTGGGTACCATGCACATGCATATACTGTGCACTATGTTATATCAGTTATTTTCAATCCAAGAAGTTTAAGCATGACTTTAGTTCCCACTGCTACAGCGCCTTGCACACACTATTTCCCACAGTTATCCACAATATTTTCTCATTAACACTACAAACGTCAACGTATTTTATCGGGATTTCATGTGATATAACGGCACCAAGTAGTGCAGAAATGTGAAGTGGAAAGAAAAGGATACAGGGTTTCCAACATATTTTCAAATAAAAATCTAAAAGGTGTTGGGTGCACATGTATTCACCCACCCTGAGGTAATACTTTGTAAAATCACCTTTTGCAACTTTCATAGCTGGAGGTCTTTACCAGCTTTGCACATCTGGGGACTAAAGTATTTGCCCATTCAGTCAGACTGGATGGAGAGCGTATGTCAACATAATTTTTTTTATGTCAAATCTTGTCACAGATTCTCATTTGGATTTAGGTCTGGGCTTTGACTGGACCATTCTAAGACATGAACATGCTTTTATCTAAACAATTTCATTGTAGCTTTGGATATATGTTTCTTATTATGTGTTATTATTTATCTTGGGTCACTGTCCTGCAAGAGGGTAAACCTTCACCCATGACTCAAGTTCTTTCCAGCTTCTACCAGGTTTTCTTTACAACTGCCCTTCGTGATGCAGTTTTTTCACTAATGTTCTTTTTTTCACTAATGACTATATTTAGAGGTATTAGAATAAATGATGACGAATACAAATCTACACCACACTTTTCAGATTCTTGTTTGTAAAAATATTTGAAATCCATGTATCATTTTCTTTCCACTGAAGTTATGCTCTACTTTGTATTGGTCCATCATATCCCAATAAAAGACCAGTTTTTTGTTGTAACATAAAAGAATTGGGAAACGTTTTAGGAGTATGAATACCTAAGCATGGCACTGTACACTGAACAATGTTTGAGCTGTCATTTTGAATTTCAGCTCGAGTTTGAACCCTGACTTTAACCGTGACTTTAATTCCCCTTGCTAAATTTTATGCAACATTTCAGCTTATAATAATAATGCAGTTGTGAAGAATCCCAGGATTTTTGGTCATAGAATCTCTACGGATTTCTTCAGTTAAAAATTTTTAGGCAATTTTCTACAAGATCACTTTGCCTTTTTACTAATGAAACAGGAAGTGCCCGGATAGGATTGCTCTAATATTAGCCAAAACCTTATAACGGTTGTCATTGCTCTGTCAGTTGTAATCCAGCTGTCTTTTCTCTGTCATAATCAGTTTTCCTCTTTCCTCTTTGTAGTCTGAACAGTCCAGATACAGGTTTGGCTTCCACATGTGAGAAGATGAAATGTTTAACTCATGACTAATTCACCATAGGTCTATGCTGTGTGTTTCTGTTCTCATTGGAATACAGAAGGGACAAATAAGAGGAAATGAAGCCTCCAAGCACTGGTTTTATACAGCTTTCAATTTCCTCATCTTCATACTGTCAACAGAGCGGCGTTGGCATGCAGAGGCTGATGTGAGCTGGACCATTTTAAATCTGTTTAAACGGACTGTCCCAATTGCTTGACTATAAAGAACAACCTGGTTTTTTGTGCATCATCTGCTTCATATCACAAAACCATGACTAAACTTGCCTCGTTGCTGGATTTGCAAAACTGTTAGCCTCACTGATTGTAAACCTCAGAGATTTTAATTTTTTTCAACAACTTGTCCCCCTTTTTCTGCTTCAAGCACAACAACCATCAATTTCTGTTCCATTCTTTTTATTTACACCTTCTTTCTCATAATACCCCTTTTTACATCTCCACAGAGCACCAGCCTCCGTACATCATTGCAGTGCTGCCCCGGTATGTGGAGATACGGACCTTGGAACCACGGCTGCTGGTGCAGAACGTGGAGCTGCAAAGACCACGTTTCATCTCCTCAGCAGGGTGAGACTGACATTACAGCGATGAAACAAATCACAAATCACCTGTTTACTTTTGTGCAGAGCACTGATCTTCTACTATATGATGTTTTTTCCATTATTGTAAAATCTGTTTCAGACACACAGTTTAAAGAAAAGATCTGACTTGTGATTTTTGTTGTTTGTTTTTCCCCCTTAGGAAAATAAAATTTTGTTTTACTAGACTCCTAAAAGCTTTTAAATCAACCCCATTTTATTCTTAAGAATTACTATTTAGATGCTGCATTTATTAACAGAAACAAAGTGCCTTGTAAACAAACAATTATTTGGTCAGTTTGCACCTTCCCCGATTGCTGCCAAGTTGCCATTTCATCCCTTCTACTTCCATTTCGTGCCTGCAAGCCAGTTATATATATTTTATCACCATTTATACTCAAAACAAAGAAACTGAAATAAAATAAGAATGTCAAAAAGACAAACACAGCGACAAACAAAAGCATAAAAACATGTGCCATAATGACATAACGGAAAGAAATGTTAAAATTAGGTTTTAGCAAATAAAGGGCTGAGACATGATTGAGCTGAAAAGTCATTTTTGGCCCCTATAGGTAAACTGCAGTAAACAGTAATGTTTTCAGTCCTGATTAAAAGGAGCCAAACATTTCCGCACATCTCAGGTTTTCAGTTGGTTCCAGAGCTGAGCAATCTACAGGGGTTGGACAACGAAACTGAAACACCTGTCATTTTAGTGTGGGAGGTTTCATGGTTAAATTGGACCAGCCTGGTAGCCAGTCTTCATTGATTGCACATTGCACCAGTAAGAGCAGAGTGTGAAGGTTCAATTAGCAGGGTAAGAGCACAGTTTTGCTCAAAATATTGAAATGCACACAACATTATGGGTGACATACCAGAGTTCAAAAGAGGACAAATTGTTGGTGCACATCTTGCTGGCGCATCTGTGACCAAGACAGCAAGTCTTTGTGATGTATCAAGAGCCACGGTATCCAGGGTAATGTCAGCATACCACCAAGAAGGACGAACCACATCCAACAGGATTAACTGTGGACGCAAGAGGAAGCTGTCTGAAAGGGATGTTCGGGTGCTAACCCGGATTGTGTCCAAAAAACATTAAACCACGGCTGCCCAAATCACGGCAGAATTAAATGTGCACCTCAACTCTCCTGTTTCCACCAGAACATGCCCAAAGTGAAGCATGGGGGTGGATCAGTGATGATTTGGGCTGCCATATCATGGCATTCCCTTGGCCCAATACTTGTGCTAGATGGGCGCGTCACTGCCAAGGACTACCGAACCATTCTTGAGGACCATGTGCATCCAATGGTTCAAACATTGTATCCTGAAGGCGGTATCAGGATGACAATGCACCAATAAACACAGCAAGACTGGTGAAAGATTGGTTTGATGAACATGAAAGTGAAGTTGAACATCTCCCATGGCCTGCACAGTCACCAGATCTAAATATTATTGAGCCACTTTGGGGTGTTTTGGAGGAGCGAGTCAGGAAACGTTTTCCTCCACCAGTATCACGTAGTGACCTGGCCACTATCCTGCAAGAAGAATGGCTTAAAATCCCTCTGACCACTGTGCAGGACTTGTATATGTCATTCCCAAGACGAATTGACGCTGTATTGGCCGCGAAAAGAGGCCCTACACCATACTAATAAATTATTGTGGTCTAAAACCAGGTGATTCAGTTTCATTGTCCAACCCCTGTAGAAACTCACCTTGTTTAGTTCTTGTCCTAAGAACCCTAAGCAAAAGGTCTCAGATGACCTGAGGGTTCTACATTGTTCATACCTAACTAGCAACTATGAAATGTGTTTAAGCCCAAGATTATTCAGCATTGCCAGAGTCCTGGTGTTGGTCAGGGCTCCGGCAGCAGCATTTTAGATGAGCTGCAGCTGCCTGATTTGTTTGTTTTACAGAGACCAATAAAGGAAACCATAACAATAGTGTAACCTACAGGCACCACCATTTGTGTCCTGTAAGGAAACCCTTTATTCTGGTAGTATTTTAAGGTAGTATTGGCAGATTGGTAGTATTTTAAGGTAGTTTTGGCAGATTTATTGATGGAGTTTATTTGGCTGTTATGGTTCAGATCTGAGTCCATGATGACACCTGGGCATTTTGCTTTCTTCATGGTCTTCAGGCCCTTTGAGTCTGGTTTGAGATTTAATTTCTAACCTTGCATTTTGAGACCAAAAACAATGACTTTGAGTCAAAGGGATTTCTGACCCACCTACTCGTGGATGTTTTGGACACACTGACTCAGTGGCTGTAAAGAAACAATTCAGTAGAGTATAAATAGAATATAGAAAATCTATTTTAAATTGTCAGTTTTCATTGCGGGAACGTAATGTCCCCTGGAGCAGATTCCTTTTTTTATGGTCAGTACAAAGTGTCAAACGGCGAAGAGCTCCATTTCATACCTGAAGAAGTAAGAAACAACCAAAACTGCAAAGGCAGTAAATAGGAAGGGGGCAAAATTACGACGCAACCCCAAAACAAACCAGCCAAGAGTGGATGATGTTTGCATTTATTTTCTATAACTACCTTTTTTTTGCAGTTCATCATTCATCCTTGGAGGGTTTCATCATCTTTTCTGTTTTCGTGAAGATGATGTTGGTCCATGTTTAGAGAAGAAGAGTCGCTCTGATGTTGCGTGCCAGTAGTTAAAATGCCTTCTCTTCTCTCACAGGCCAAACATTGTGTATGTAGCCAGCAATCACTTTGTCTGGCGCCTGGTGCCGGTGTCGATAGCCAGCCAGATCCGCCAGCTTCTTCAGGACAAGCAGTTTGAGCTGGCTCTTCAACTTGCAGTAAGCAGAACAAAGGCTTGTTTTTTATTTTATTCTCCCAAAATCTAATTTTGATGAGACGCACTAATAGAAAGACTAAAATGCTTTAAGCTTTGTATAATCACTTTTCTGAAGGGTGAAGAGAGTCGGTTCAGGTGTCTCCTTGGATTCCAGTGTTCTTTCAGGATGAAGCCAGATAAAATTTTAAGTCAGATCACGTTTCACTCTATATATCCTTTTTTTTCTTTCAGAAAATGAAGGATGATTCAGATGGTGATAAGAAGCAGCAGATACATCACATCCAGAATCTTTACGCCTTCAACCTGTTCTGCCAGAAGAAATTTGATGATTCCATGCAGGTGTTTGCTAAACTGGGCACAGGTAGGACTTCTCTCCTAGTCCCAGTACACTGGGGTGGTAATGTCAGACAAATGGGTCTAATCTATGCAAAATACTCCCTTTATTTTCCCAACCTGCAACTGGATTTTTCTTCTCTCACAAATCGATCTTGACAATCACTGAAAACAGATTTAGAAATTTGAAGGAATTGTTTTTACTTTTCCTGAATCAATTCTGGAATCATGTTTGTAATAACTTCATCATATATCTAGCTTTTAATTCTTATTGTTTGATATGTTGCTTATTGTAAACTATGTTTTATATATTATGAACTCATGTGTCAATGTCACATCTCATTTGTACAAAAAAAACAACTCATGCTCTAACTGACTGAAAGTCCAGGAGGCTTGGCTTCTTTGTTTTATTGCAATTATAGTAATGTGTAGTGTATAATTTATAATGCCCCTAATGCTTGTTCTGTGTTGCCAGATCCCACACATGTGATTGGACTTTACCCAGACTTACTCCCATCTGACTACCGCAAACAGCTGCATTACCCCAACCCTCTGCCGACCCTGTCTGGGGCCGAACTGGAGAAAGCTCATCTCGCCCTTATCGATTACCTTACCCAGGTGTGTGTTTATAACAAAGAAATGAAATTTCTGCATTTTTAGAAAACTGTAAGCACTGCATGAGCTACATAAAGTTCACTTCAATGTTGGGATGATAAAAATTGTGCTAAATGGAAAAAAAAAATGTTTTTTATCTTTTTGGTCCTCACAGAAACGCAGCCACCTTGTTAAACAGCTTAATGACTCGGACCCTTCTACAACATCTCCACTCATGGAGGGCACACCAACTATTAAAAGCCGCAAGAAGCTCCTGCAAATCATTGACACCACATTGCTGAAATGTTACCTGCATGTAAGACCACCACGTTTTTTGCCTTACTTTAAATATAACTCACTGCTAACAGCTTCTTTTATTTATATATATACTTGCCTAAGTCTAGTTATTTATTACAAAAAATGGTTGCAGTGTTTTTCACAGCTGCTCTTAACCTTTTTTTGACATTTTGTCACATTTTAATCACAAACTTCAGTGTTTTGTTTTAACATTATTTACAAATAACAATCTGAAAATTGTGGCGTACATTTATATTCAACGCCTGAAACGTTGTATAACCATTCATTCACTGCAGTAACAGCTGGTCTTTTGGGGTGTATCCTGATCAGCTTTATGTCTACAGATGGAAGTTTGTTTCTATTCTTCAATTCAATTCAATTCAGTTTATTTATATAGCGCCAATTCACAACACATGTCGTCTCAAGGCACTTCACAAAAGTCAGGTACATACATTACAATTAATCCAAAATCATTGAACAGTGCAGTCAGATTCTGTTATTTATTCAAATTGATAAAAAGTTTGTCTATCTAAGGGGAAACCCAGCAGATTGCATCCAGTCAGTGACTTGCAGCATTCACTCCTCCTGGATGAGCATTGGGGGGACAGTGGACAGTCACTGGCGTTGACTTTGCAGCAATCCCTCATACTGAGCATGCATGTAACACGTGGAGAGGAAAAACCCCCTTTTTAAAACCAGGGAAAAAAACCTCCAGCAAAACCCGGCTCAGTGTGAGGGGCCATCTGCCACGACCGAACGGGGGGTTACAGAGACAGAGCAGAGACACAAAGAGAGCAAAAAAAGCACTGATCCAGGAGTATTTTTTCTATGGGAAAAGGAAAATTTTAAATGTTAAATGGATGTAGCCCCTTTTGGGCTCGTTTAAACCTGAAGAAAAAAAACAGAAAAACTCTGAGCCAGTTTTCAATGTTAGAGTCTAAAGAGAGCACATAGGTTGTTACAGTAAAAGCTCAGTCAGTAGCTATGCCCTGGGAAGAAAAAGGGTTTAAACACTGAAAGACAGGGCAATGTGGATCATCGGTAAGGGTGAGCACCAAGTTTTTTCCAGCAGAAGCTCGGACGATGCCCCTCTCCCAAGACAGTTGTCACAGGTTTAACACAGAGTCCGGGGCCCAGGTGTAGCTTCTAGGAAGAGAAAAAGGAGAGAGGAAAAAGTTAAAAGCTAAAAAAACAGCAGATAATACAAAATTTTAAAGAGTAGTGTGAGAAAGTAGCGGGAGAGGGTGAAAGTGGTCATTATGTCCCCCGCAGCACTGAGGCCTATAGCAGCTATAACACATACAGAGATAGCTCAGGATAACCTAAGGCCACTCTAACTATAAGCTTTATAAAAAAGGGGGAAAGGGTTTTTAAAGCCTAGCCTTAAAAGTTAACAGGGTGCCCCGCCTCACGGATTTAAAACGGGGGAGCTGGTTCCACAGGAGAGGAGCCTGATAACTAAAGGGGATCTGCCTCCCATTCTACTTCTAGAGACTCTGGAAACCACCGTAAACCTGCAGTCTGAAAACGAAGTGCTCTGTTAGGAACATATGGAACAATCAGATCTCTGATGTATGATGGAGCTAGATCATTAAGGGCTTTATATGTGAGGAGGAGAATTTTAAAATTCTATTCTGGATTTTCACCAGGGAGCCAAGGGGGGGGGAAAGTTAAATAGGAAAAATATGACCCTTTTTTTTTAATTTTCATCAGAACCCCTTGCTGCGGGAAATTTGGGGGAAATCACTGTAGGTTTTTTAACTGCTTTTTGGTGGAATTCCAATAGTCCACCCCTTGAAGCCCAAATGCATAAACCCAATTTTTTCCGGCATCATTCCCCTTGGGACAGGATTTTTTCTCATTTTGGAAATGTTCCCGGATTTGGGGAAAGAAGGAATCCTGGAACCGGGGTTTTTTGGGGGTTTTAAAGGGCCCCTTTTCCGGTTTCAAAAATCCCCAAAAGGGTTTTTTTTTACTTTTTTATGGGAGGTCAATTTTAAAGGGCATCCGGTTAATTTAATGCAAAGGGCAGTTTCTTTTTTAAAAGACTCCGGTCCCAAAGACCCAACTTCGGGTCTTTTTCTGAATTTGGGAAGGGGCAGAAAATTTAAAGACACCCCGGTTTTTAGGTCCTTCAAGACAGGGGTTTGTATTTCTATCTAACGGTTTTGGGGCCTCACAGGATTTATGGATAAAAAAAAGCTGATTGTATCAGCGAAACAGTGAAAATTTTTTCTAGGGGGCTGCCGGGATTTTTTACCTATTGGAAGCATATATGGGGGTAAAGAAAATTTGGGCCCCAAAGGTACGGGAAACCCTGGGGTACTCCCAATTAACCCTTTGGAGTTTAAAGGGGGGTTTTTTCATTTCCATAAACAAACTGGAATCGGGGTTCAGAAAAAATAAGATTTAAAAACCCCGGGCCTATTTGGGGGGTTTCCCCCTGACCCCTACCAAGCATTTTCCCCAGCCTTTCTAAGGGGGAATTTATTTGACGACTGTAAAATGCGGGGCACTGAGATTCTTAACAAACCATACAGACAAAAAGTCCATTATCTGGGGCCCTAAAAAATACATTAGTGTTTTCCCAGCAGGGGCTTTTTCCGTGCTATTTGGGGGGGGCTCTAAAACCCCTACTGAAACTCTTAAACGGGTTTCTTTGGGGGCTGTGAAAATGCTCCACATTTGATTGGCAACTTATTTTTCTCAAGAATTTTGATGAGGGGAAAGGGTTTGGGGGATATGGGGCTTTAATTTTTTAATTTCTCTCGATCAAGCAAAAGGTTTTTCTTAAAGGGGGTTTTTAATTTTACAGCTACCGTAAAATCTTTTTGGTTTCCCCAAAAACCAAATTTAAAGGGGATAATTAATCATTATCTAAAAGGGGGGGGGTTTTTGGGTTAATCGGGGGAACACTTCCAAAAATTTAATTTGGGGTTTTTGGGTTTGGGGGGTCAACCATACGGGTTTGGGGGTTTAAAAGATAAGCTAAATTTTTTCTGATAAACCCCGGGAAGCTCCCGGGGGTAAAAAACGCCCAAAAACCCAAAATCGGGGGTTCTAAAAAAGGTTTTTTTTCCGGGGGTTTTCTCCCTTTTTTGGGGGAGGGAAGGGTTAATCATCTCTGGGGGTTTGTCAAAGATTTTCTTCAAATTAAATAAATTTTTTATTTTGGGAAGAACCCCATAAAATCATGACTGCTGGGGGGCTAAGGGGAATTTGGTTGGCTAAACCCCGGAGCTTTTGACTTTTGGGGGTAAGTTTAGAAACGTACTTAAGGGGAAAACCTAGGTTTTATTCTTGTTTCATGTTTTTATTAAGGGGGGATTGAAAATAAGCTGTTCTGGGGGCTTTGGGTTGAAGTGTCTTTTTATACAACGGGGTAGGGGGCCTTTTTTCCCAGATTAAGTGGGGAATCCCCCTGGGGGTTGTTAAGCCCATTTTTTCGCTGGGGTAAAAATTGTGGGTTCTGACTTTTGGGGGTGTTTTAAAAAGAAAGCAGCCAAAGAAAAAACCGGGGAGGGGTTGGGGGGGGTTTTGGGGAAAAATTACCTTTTAAAGGGGGGCCCTGCATTGTTAAAATGCACCACAAAGGGAAAAGGGGGTAACATTTTGGA
Source organism: Crenichthys baileyi (assembly GCA_036173005.1). NCBI lineage: Eukaryota > Metazoa > Chordata > Actinopteri > Cyprinodontiformes > Goodeidae > Crenichthys > Crenichthys baileyi. The sequence goes on from JAHHUM010001759.1 coordinate 349,211, forward strand.
ACAAGAAAATAAATTTTTGAAGGAGAAAAAACAAAATTATTGCCCTCCACTCTGTTTTTCCTGTGAAAAATGGGGGGGAAAATTTTAAAATTGGGGAACGGGGGTTCTTTAAAGGTTTTTAAAGGGGCCTTTGTCTTATAAGGGTGATCTACTACAATAAATTTTTCTTTCAGGTGTGGATTACTCTGTTAAAATAAACTCAAAGGTTTTAAAAAAGGGTTCAGCCCGGACAGGGTTATGAAAAAAATATTGTTATTTGTCCTTGTACACTCAATGCCAAATATGTCAGCACAAGGTCCAAAGGAGAATGGGGGAAAAACGTGGGTTAGGTTTTTTTTAATTTTTTGAAGAAAAGCCCAAATTGAGTCTAAGAAAACCATTAAAGGGCTATTTTTAAGCTATCACTTTCAGTTTTCAACATGAATGTTAAAATCCCCCACTATATTAACTTTAAACCTCTGTATTTAACACAAAATCAGAAAAAAGGGCCCGGAAAACTGATCTATAATTGAGAGTAAGGGGGCCTGGTGGACGGTTAAAAACAAACAGAATTTGGTTTTAGTGTTTTTGCAATTTGGAGGAAAACTGAGGTTAAAATATTCAAAAGAGTTGTAGCTATTGATTGGTCGGGGACTAGTCAATAAATCGGAACTGAAAAGGGGGGTTGCTAACTCCTCCTCCTCGCCCAGTATTTCGGGAATGTAAAAATTTTTAAATAATTAGTAGGAGTTGACTCTTTTTATAGAAAAACATAATCCTCTTGCTGCAGCCAGGTTTTCGGGTGGGGAAAAAATAAATCAACTCTGATTGTCACAAAGGGGGGTCACAAAACTAGCAAAGTTTTTGAAGAGGAGATCTTATTTTTTGTAGGCCCCAAAATTTAATTGTTTTATTTTTATTTTTTAGTCTGAGTTTGATTTTTTTTGGTTTTAGATTTTTTCCCCTGTTTTTCCTCTTTTTAGATTTTTTTTTTAATCTTTTTAAATTTTTTGGCCCTTGGGCGAGACACGGGGTTTTTAAAAAGGTAATGGGGGGGTAGCATTACAGAAGCTGCAGAGAGGAGGGTTAAACTACGACCCGGGCTTCCTGGTCTGAACCCTGGTTTTTTTCAGAGGTTTTGGAAAACAAAAAAAAATTTTCGGCCAGATTCCCAAAGAAAGAAGGCTGCTCCATCCAAAAGGGGGGAATGGATCCGGGGTCTCTCCGGATCAGACCAGGTTTTTTCCCCCAAAATGTTCGCCAATTTTTCCAATGTAACCCACATTTTTTTTCCCGGGAAAACCAAACCTAACCCCCAGCGGTTGAATGACAGCATGCGGCTAAACATGTCATCACTGGTCAGATCGGGGGGGGGGAACCAAAGAAGAAAAATTTCACGGAGTCCGACATTTTTTTTTGGAAAACTTACACACCGAAGCAACCAAACTTTAGTGACCTCCGTTGCTTAACCGGGTGTCTTCCCCCAACCCCCCGCGTGAATAACAATCTTCCCGGGGGTTTTTTAAAACTTACCCTTTTAGCCAGCATTTTTCAGGAAAGGTTTTTGATGTCGCCCTTTTTTTCGGCCCCTGGCAGACATTTGAACTATGGTCGCTGGTGTCTCTAGTGGGCCAAAGGTTTTTGATATGGGGGCTACCAATTTACCAAGTTGGCTTCTCAGCGGGTGTGGGGCGCTGAGCGGGGAAAATTTTATTAGAAACGCAAACGGGGTTTTGGGTACCTGTGGGCTGAGAAACTAAACTTATGCTTCCCCACGTAACCCTCACCCCCCCCTGGAAACCCGGCTGCGCGGGGGGTCTGCCGGGGGACTCTACGGGGACTAACCCCCGGTGGCTCCCCCGCTGGCTTTAAGGGGGCCCCGGCTATCTGCTGGGTTTTTTTAAAAGCGCGGACCGGGCCTCCAATCCACACCCCCAAGGGCCCCCAAACTACCCAAAAAACTAAAATTTAATTTCACATAAACCCTTATCCCAAAGGGGGCAAAAGGAGTAAATAACACTGACACAGAGAGCAATAGAGAGGGGGGAGACTCCCGAAAGGGGAAACCAAAAACGGGTTTGCCATGGTGGGAGCTAAACAACCCCTAACTTTTCGACCCCTTACCATACTAGAAAAAACCGGGGTAAAAACGGGGAAAGGGCCCAAAACGTTAAATAACCAAGAGAAAGTATGGGGTTTTAAAAGTGCTTAAAGTATTATAAAAGTAAAAGATATCAAATTTGAGAGAAAATCAAAAAAACGGGGGGAAAAAGGGCCTTCCACACACCCCCCACTCCACCAAGTGGGAAAACAGGAAGTGACGAATACGCCTTAAACCCGCCTTTCCCAAAATGAAAAAACCGTCTTTGCAAAAAAAAAAACTCAAGGGTCACGGCAGGTCGGATGGAGAGTGTCTGTAAGGGTTAAGTTTTTTCATGTCTTGGGCCACAAAATACTGGTGGTTTTAAAGTCTGGACTTTGGGCCGGGGGTCTTTCTGGGTTTTTTGATCAAAACCATTACATTTTTTAACTCCCGGCTGTAATTTTGGGGGTAAGGGGGGTCCTGTTTTGAAGAAAATGTTCACCCCCACCTTCAGGTTTTTTTTCCCGGGCCCCTGGGGACCCTTGGGCCTCCATCCATTTTTGGGGAAGGTCATTTTTTCACCAGCTTCCCGGGTCATGCCCCCTTTTGAAAGGGATCCCCACAGCATGGGTGCTGCCATCACTAGTTTTTCAGGGAATGTCTCAGGGTTTTATTTTGCAAAGTTTTTTTCTTTTTGAGAATTTTTCAAACCTATTAACATAATTTTTAAGTGACTCTAAAAGGGATTTTTTTTCGGGTGGGGGGTGCTCCAAATTTAAAACCAACTTCAAAATCTTTTAAAAGTGAAAAAACCGGGGGTGCCCTTTGGTTTGTAAAAATCATTGCCCTAATCACTTGGTTTAATTATTATTAGGGGTTGGGGGTAAATTTTTTAAATTTTTGGGTATCATGTCTCCAAGGGGAAAAAAGTTTGGTTTTCTATTAATAATTTAAATTTAAATTTTTTTATTGAATTTTAAGGGGGCTTACCCCCATGCAGGTTAATTAACCTCGATATAAGGGGAGGGCCAGGGAGGGGGACCTCAAGCTGGAGGGGTACAAACCAGTTTAAATCTAAAGGGAAACACTAACTCCTTTTAATTCTCCCTAAGGGGTTTTAGCTGTGACACTTTTAAATGAAGAACCTCCCTACATACCTTCCCTTTTTTTCTGCTTAGATTTGGGAAAATTCTCCACCAGGGGGTTAATTTTTGTGTTCATATCGTGTAAAGCAGAAAAGGGGCCTGATTTAATTTCATTGGGGGGTATTGGGCTTTAGGGTTTTTTGAAAAGCACCCGTGTTGTAAAAACTATTCTATCAGGCAAATTTTTGGGCCCCCGGTCCCCCCCCCCTCCTTTTTTGGGCTTGAGAACAACCACTGGCCAAAAATAGGAAAAGCAGGTATGGGGCCTGAAAAAGGTTTTCGAAGTACAGGGGACTTTATTATTTCTTACGAAAAAAAGGGCTTGCACCACAAAGGTAAGCAGCTGCTGATGCTTAACAGGTCAGACTGTCATTAAAAGTAATTTTTGTTTTTACAATTTTCTTGGGGGCCTTTGGTTTTGGTTTTTTTATTTTATTTTACTTAAGTTAAAACTTAAAATTGAAAAAAAGGTTTTTAAAAACCGGGGTTTTTTTCCTGCAAAAAAAAACAAATTTTCAGCTTGATTATGGGGGTGACGCTTTTATCCCCGTAACTTATCTGGGAAAAGGGGTTTTAAATTTTTTCGGCGGGGAGGTTTTGTTGGGAGTTGTGGTTCTGGAAAACTAATCTTTCAGAATTATTCTAATATTATAGATTTAGGGGGTTTACAAAAAAATTTTCAAGGGGGAAATTTTTTAAAAACAAATTTATTAATTTCATTTTTGGTTTTAAAATCAATGCTTCCCAAATAAACAGTGCCTTGCAAAAGTATTCATACCTCTCAACCTTTTTCACATTTTCCTCACATTTAAGCAAAAACAACAGTGATGTACAGTGGTATTTTGTGCCATATTTCTTATGTTTTTGTTTTTTTGATAATGGATTGAACCGTCGAACTGCTTTATCTCTGACCTCTCTGCTGTGTTCCTTGGTCTTCATGAGGTTGTTTGTCCAGCAAACCTCAGAGGCCTTCACAGTAGAGCTGGGTTAATACTGAGATTAAATTACACACAGCTGGACCAAGTACCTGCTTGCCTTGCACCGGGTTTTATTTAGGGGTATCAAAGTAAAGAGGGTGATACCAAATGCAACCCACACTTTTCAGTTTTTTATTTGTAAAAAGATTTATAAACCATGTATTCTTCTCATTCCACAACATAATTGTGATCGGTTTTCTGTTGAACTGTGACATAAAATCCCTATAAAATAGATTCAAGTTTGTGGTTTGTAACTAGGGCTGCAAATAGCGAATATTTTGTTAATCGACTAATCTGTTAACTTTTTTTTTTTGATGACTAGAATAATAATCGGATAGCAAAAGGTGCTTAATTGGAGATTTTTTAACAGAATTTGAACCAGGTGAAGCTAAAGTAACAATTATTCGATTACTAAATTAGTTGACGATTATTTCAATATTTGACTAATCTGATTAATTGTTTGAGCCCTATTTCTAACTGGACAAAATGGAAAGAAGTGACAAGGTGTATGAATACTTTGACAAGGCTCTTTCACTGGCACTGATACAGCAGTACATGTCCTCTGTGCTTTTTGTTGGTACAATAACTAAGGTCACTGATGATTTTTTCAAGTAATTTGCTCATGGCCTATTTATAAAACAAGCATTATTCACATAAACAGGTACTGTTCTGTGAAGGCCAGTACTTGTTACACTTTAAGCTCTTTTAATAACAACTCTGACATGGAAATAACAAAATATGCCAAGATTATTATATATCCTCATTCTTTATCACATCTAAACGTAAGATACCAGGTTTGTCTGGTTTGGAGGGTCGGGAATATAAATGTGAGTGAGTATAGTGAATGTCAATGTTCCATCTTAAATAATAATAATAAAATAAAATAAACATTCGTACTCGTCGTCTTCCGCTTATCCGGAACCGGGTCGCGGGGGCAGCAGACTAAGCAGAGACACACAGACGTCCCTCTCCCCAGACACCTCCTCCAGCTCCTCCGGGGGAGCCCAAGGCGTTCCCAGGCCAGCCGAGAGACATAGTCCCTCCAGCGTGTCCTGGGCCGTCCCCTGGGCCTCCTCCCGGTGGGATTTGCCTGGAACACCTCCCGAGGAAGGCGTCCAGGAGGCATCCGGTATAGATGCCCGAGCCACCTCAACTGGCTCCTCTCGATGTGGAGGGGCAGCGGCTCTACTCCGAGCCCCTCCCGAATGGCCGAGCTCCTCACCCTATCTCTAAGGGAGTGCCCGGCCACCCTACGGAGGAAGCTCATTTCAGCCGCTTGTATCTGGGATCTCGTTCTTTCGGTCATGACCCAAAGTTCATGGCCATAGGTGAGGGTAGGAACGTAGACCGACCGGTAAATCGAGAGCTTCGCTTTTCGGCTCAGCTCTCTCTTCACCACAACGGACCGGCACAGCGCCCCCATTACTGCGGCAGCCGCACCGATCTGTCTGTCGATCTCCCGCTCCATTCTTCCCCTACTCGTGAACAAGACCCTGAGATACTTGAACTCCTCCACTTGAGGCAGGAACTCCCCTCCAACCTGAAGAGGACAAGCCACTCTTTTCCGGTTGAGTACCATGGCCTCTGACTTGGAGGAGCTGATCTTCATCCCAGCCGCTTCACACTCGGCTGCGAACCGCCCCAGCGCATGCTGTAGGTCTTGGCTAGAGGGGGCCAGCAGGACCACGTCATCTGCAAAAAGAAGAGACAAAATCCACTGGTCCCCAAACCAGACCCCCTCCGGCCCTTGGCTGCGTCTAGAAATCCTGTCCATAAAAGTTATGAACAGGACCAGTGACAAAGGGCAGCCCTGCCGGAGTCCAACATGCACTGGGAACAGGTCCGACTTAGTGCCGGCAATGCGGACCAAACTCCTGCTCCGCTCGTACAGGGACCGGATGGCCCCTAATAAAGGGCCCCCGATTCCATACTCCTGGAGCACCCTCCACAAGGCATCACGAGGGACACAGTCGAATGCCTTCTCCAGGTCCACATATCACATGTGAAGCGGTTGGGCAAACTCCCATCAGCCCTCGAGTACCCTGTAGAGGGTATAGAGCTGGTCCAGTGTTCCACGGCCGGGACGAAAACCACACTGCTCCTCCTGAAGCCGAGGTTCGACTATCGGCCAGACTCTCCTCTCCAATACCCTGGCGTAGGCCTTACCAGGGAGGCTGAGGAGTGTGATCCCCCTGTAGTTATGAAGGGGGACCACCACCCTGGTCTGCCAGTCCAGAGGTACTGTCCCCGACCGCCATGCAATGTTGAAGAGGTGTGTCAACTATGACAGCCGCACAACATCCAGAGATTTCAGGTACTCAGGGCAGATCTCATCCACCCCGAAGCCTTGCCACCACGGAGCTTTTTAACCACCTCGGTGACTTCAACCTGGGTGATGAAAGAGTCCAACCCCCGAGTCCCCAGCCTCTGTTTCCACCAGGGAATGCGTGATGGCAGGATTGAGGAGATCCTCGAAGTACTCCTTCCACCGCCCGATAATGTCCCCAGTCGAGGTCAGCAGCCTCCCACCCCCACTATAAACAGTGTTGGCGAAGCACTGCTTCCCCCTCCTGAGGTGCCGGACGGTTTGCCAGAATAGCTTCGAGGCCAACCGGTAGTCCTTCTCCATGGCCTCACCGAACTCCTCCCAGGCCCCAGTTTTTGCCTCTGCCACAGCCCGGGCCGCAGCACGCTTGGCCTCACGGTACCCGTCGGCCGCCTCAGGAGTCCCACAAGCCAACCACAGCCGATAGGACTCCTTCTTCACCTTGACAGCATCCCTTACTGCCGGTGTCCACCACCGGGTTCTGGGATTGCCGCCGCAACAGGCACCGCAGACCTTACGGCCGCAGCTACGGGCAGCTGCATCGACAATAGATGCGGAGAACATGGTCCACTCGGACTCTATGTCTCCAACATCCCCCGGAATCTGGTCAAAGTTCTCCCGGAGGTGGGAGTTGAATACATCCCTGGCTGAGGGCTTCGCCAGACGTTCCTCACTATGCACTTGAGCCTGCCAAGTCTGTCCGGCTTTCTCCTCCTCCAGCGGATCCAACTCACCACCAGGTGGTGATCAGCTGACAGCTCAGCCCCTCTCTTCACCCGAGTGTCCAAAACATGCGGCCGAAGGTCTGATGATACGACAACAAAGTCGATCATTGACCTCCTGCCTAGGGTGTCCTGGTGCCAAGTGCACTGATGGACACCCTTATGCTTGAACATGGTGTTCATTATGGATAATCCGTGACTAGCACAGAAGTCCAATAACAAAACACCACTCGGATTCAGATCGGGGAGGCCATTCCTCCCGATCACGCCTCTCCAGGTGTCACTGTCATTTCCCACGTGGGCGTTGAAGTCCCCCAGCAGAATAATGGAGTCCCCGGCAGGGGCACTATCCAGCACCCCCGACAGGGACACCAAGAAGGCCGGGTACGCCGCACTACCGCTCGGCCCGTAGGCTGAAACGACAGTCGGAGACCTATCCCCGACCTGAAGGCGCAGGGATGCGACCCTCTCATCCACCGGGGTAAACCCCAACACGAGACGGCTGAGCTAGGGGGCAATAAACATTCATCCCAGAAGGTTCTGGGTGAGGAAACAACAACATCCTATGTACAAAAAAGCTGACATGCTCGACAGATTCCCATTAAATGTTTCATCAGTCACCAAATTCACTCAGTTTAGGAAGGAAAGGACTGGGTTCAATAGTGAATATTTAACGGATAAAGAAACAAAGGTGGGACAGACCTTTGGCTGATTTAAAGTTGATCAAAATCACCATTTATGATTTGTACATTTAAAAGATCAACCATTCTGTTGTTCTTGTTTGTTGTGTTATTGTTTAATTAGGGGAACAAATATTTTATCTGAAGAGGAAAGTAATTCATCAAGCCACAGATATGAGTCAGCTGAAATGAAACTGTTGTCACAGTCTGAGTTGTTTCGGTTGTTTATTTGTTGCAGGCAATCAGCATGACAGTGTAACGCTGAATAAATTATCTGTTTCATCATCCCCTTTTTCTTTGAAACTCGGCTTGAATTAGAGCTTTGAATGTCAGACCATTTGTCACCTATTGTCTCGTTTTGTTCCAGTTCCAACACAAGATCATTAGCTTAAAAGTCTCTGCTCAGAATTGCACAATTGAGCCATTGTAAGCACAGTTGGTCCATTATGAAGAACTTCACTGGGCACCAGTTGGATGTTTGTAACTAAGCTGTATCCTGGGGCCTGTGAGTCAGCTCGCTAAGGCTACACAATTCGTCTCAGAGGAGGTTTCCTGCATGTGGTTGATTCATGATCCTCGTAAATAAGAACAGTTGTGATCTTTCTGGTTCTGGTCCATTCTGGATGATGCGTGCACAGCTGGTCCTAATTGGCCTGCTGTGATTTACGCTTGTGATGTCACGCTGCTTAAGTTTGCCTCCAATTAAAAGCAGCTGTTTGCAGCCACCAGCTAACACTGTGGATATGCTTCATCCAATTTCTGTGGATAGAGGCATTATACTGTGCAGTACACACCAAAAAAACATGGAATCCCACTGTTTCACAGTAACCACTGATCATGCATTCACTCTTACTGTTCTGTCACGCGCCTCCCTTTAATTATTCTTACTTTGTTTGCTCTGTTTCAGCTTTGCAGGTCCTGCTGGACCAATCTACCAAGGCCAACTCTCCTCTTAAAGGTCATGAGCGAACCGTCCAGTACCTCCAACGCCTTGGTGAGAATCAGCAGTCCTCTTGAGCAGACCTTGACTTGTTAAACTGATCCTTAACCCTTGAACTTTTCCACGTTTTGTCACGTTGTTACCACAGTCTTGGATGTATTTTACTGGGATGTTATGTGATAAACATATTTCACTGCAAATATAGCTGCAAATCTTCTATCTCTGTCAGGTTTGCACGTCTAGAGATTCAACCACAGACTTATGTTGCCTCTTATGGTTGTATTTAGTTCCAACCATCTTATCATCAACTCTGGATCCCCACAGCATGATGCTGCCACCACCATGTTGGGTTTAGGCAGCAGTGTTAGTTTTCTGACACAGTGTTTTGCATGCAGATCAAAAAGCTTAATTTTGGTCTTGTCTGACCAGAGCACCTTCTTCCACATGTTTACTGGGTTTACTTCTGGAAAGCTGAAGACAGGACATCTTATGATTTTCTTTTCTTTTTTTAACAATGGCTTTTTTTCACAGCACCCTTTTGTGGAGTGTAACTTGTAGTTCCTTTAGGCTGATTCCTATGAATTAGGTGACTTCTCAGGGCGATCAGTTGCACTGGTATTTTTTAGGGGTTTTAAGAGTAACAGAGGCTGAATACAAATGCACAACATACTGTTTCAGATCATATAAAATACCACTAAAACACATTGTTTGTGGTTGTAACGTGCCAAAATGTCAAAAACAAATGAAGAGGTAAGAATACGAATAAATATTTTTGCAAAGCACCAGTCTTCTGTATGGCTAGAAGTGAAATAGATTTCAGTTTTTAAAAACTAATATTGACATAGTTTATTTCTTACCTTGTAAACTTCTCTTACACACAGGAGCAGAGAATCTGGGCATAATCTTTGAGTTTTCTCCCTGGGTGCTTAAGATCTGTCCTGAGGATGGCTTGAAGGTGGGCACAGGTGTTTAAAAAAAGATCACATAAGCATGTTCATTTATTCCCAATTTTCTTGTATCTCAGCTCCCTGTACCTTCATGGCAGTAAGCCACAGGGAAATTGAAACTTGAACATCTTGTGTTTTACATTGACTTGCATGATGAAAGGATCCCTGTTGGTATGAAAATGTCTCCTTCTTTTTAGATCTTCACTGAAGATCTGCCCGAGGTGGAGACTTTGCCCCGAGACAAAGTGCTACAGTTCCTGAAGGAAGGCTTTGAGGAGCTCGCCATCCCGTATTTGGAGCACATCATTTATGTGTGGGATGAGAACGGCCCTGAGTTCCATAATGTGCTTATTCAGCTGTATCTGAGCAGGGTTCAAGGCCTGATGAAACAGTACCTCAACTCACTGCCAGAGGGTATGTGCAGAAGTTCCCTGAAGCTCTGGGCACTTGAGAGTCGGAAAATTTCTAGAAGTGTTTTTTCTCTGGCTGGTTTTTGCTATTTCGGGTATTTAGCGTTTAACTGAAGATGGTATCATTCTGTCTAATTGTAAGATGACACAAATTAACATTCAAATTTGAGTGCAAGCAGCTTTTAGTATACATTGTTGAGAAATTAACTTATTTTTTTTTTAAGTGTTAGCTTAGTTACTGTTGTCTCATGAAAGATTTCTTGTAATCTAAGCATTGATAGATGGAAAGACCTTACATTTAGAGAGGTTACTCAGGTGCATTCACAGACTGACTGCATCACAGCTTGTTGCCAGAAAATGCAAGCTCTTAGTTCATTAATCGAATTCATCGAACACAAAGACAATAATTAAAAACATTTTTTTAAAGTTTGTACAGACAGCATGTGATGAATGATCTATTCTGTTGATGTCATAAACCTTCCTGATTGAATAAATGAATAACTGCACTGTAAATCTATAACACTTTTGCTATGTTTACTTGATCAAAAACACTGTTAGATTGTTCTAACCTTCTCTAACCTTCAGTTCATAGACTGATCACTTACTTTAATACCCATCATAGCACTATTTATGCTAATGAGATGTGCTCTGTATTGTGTAGGGGTTTCTGCTGTTCCTGCCGGGCAGGAGAAAGGTGAACTGGGAGAGTTCAGGAACAAACTGCTGTCCTTTCTGGATATTTCCACCAGCTATGAACCTGCCAGACTCATCAGTGACTTTCCATTTGATGGTAGGAAGGCTTAAAGCTCTGCTGCTATTGTACAGACCCAGACAAATGTGTTGATACCCTTGTACAGATGTTTAAAGAGCCTATAAATCCTTCTTTATTGCAATTGCATAATCTCACAGTAAGCAAAATTCAAAATTTCATTTGAATCCATATATTCATTTAGGGAAAAAAACTCTAGTTTTTAACAAAATCACTGGTGGCACAATGATTGGTATCCCTGCTGTCAATACTTTGTGAAACCCACTTTTGCTAACAGGAAAAGGCCAAGTCTTGAAATATTATAGCAACAGGTATTGCATCAGAAACAGCCCTTTGCAAAATTATTATTCCAAATGTTGAAATTACAATTACTTTATATTCGTGATTTATTGTGCAGCTCAACACCAAACGAGCCTCATCTGAGTAAAGCACATACTTCTATAAACTGCCAAGCGGAGTTTAGCAAACTCCACATGTTTACATTTGGGATAGTAGGACAGAAAGAGCCTTTTCCTGGCATCACCCCCAAACAACTTGTTGTCATATAGTTTCTAATGATTTTATAGTGGCTTGGTGACCCCAAGATGCCATGAATTGCTGCAGCTATACCAGTAATATTTAGAGATCTTTTCTTTTCTAACCCCCTCACCATCCTTCTCTGTGTTTTATAGTGACAAGATAATTGGGTCGTTCTCCAGCCAAGTGGCTGCTGGCGTGAGGAAAAAGGCGTCTGCTTAATAATTTACTCGGAGAAACACAACATCATTGATTACTAGTTAGAAGGTCCTAGAAATTCTGCTTAAGTTAAAAAAGAAAGGTATACATTAAAAGTAGCTTCAGGTACATTATTTTTAAAGGGATTGTTAGGGGTGCCAGTAATTGCGTCAACTGTGATTTTCTCAAAAGTATTTTTTTAATTGTTTAAATGCTCAAATGAAGCGTTTTTCAGTGTGAGATTATGCTGCTGCTGTAAGAGATCAAATTATTTTAAAGGTCCTCTTCACCTTAATAAAAACATAAGGTACAAGTTATATTTATGAACAGGAATTTAAAAGAATGCTGTGCTTGCTTAATGTTAAAGTATTTATTATATATATATACATGAAAGCACATTATTTCTGTTTGATACCACTTAGAAAAATATGTCAATAATCTCGCAGGTCTTGGGCTGCATCACTGACCTTGTTGTCCATCTCTTAAGGGTTGCTGGAGGAACGGGCTCTGCTCCTGGGTCGCATGGGTAAACACGAGCAGGCGCTTTTCATATATGTTCACATACTTGGTGACACCCGCATGGCTGAAGAGTGAGTACTTGTGTAAACACCACCAAGCCTTGCCTAACCTCACATAACAGCAACCATCAGAAAAGTCACTGGACTGAAGCTGAGCAAATATTATCTGACTGAATCATTTTGTTGCCAAATATCATATTTGAAAGGAAGGTTGTTTCTCTACATTATAAAGGCAGATGACTCATCTGAATCGTTATGATTATGTGAAATGCTATGACCATGTTGGTTATAATAATCAGGTTCTAATCAAGCTTTTCTGAGTCTTTGATTATATTTTTCTTTGTTTTATGATGTAGATATTGTCACCGACATTATAACAGTTCAGTGGAAGGAAATAAAGATGTAAGTACCTTTTTTCTGTTTTATAGCACTGCCTTATTATGCAACAGATACTCTCATTGTAGCAGAGAAACCTAAGTATCATCTTAAACAGAAGAAATACAGTCAACATATCATTACTGTTTCCGCAACGGTCACAAAAAATTGAGTTTCTAACTTTGCTGTCGGGTTTTACATGTTTGTGTTCAGTCCAATTGTTAGTATGAAACCCCCTTGTTTACTCTGATTTCAGAATAAACGGTAGTAAAATGAAAGAATAGGACAGATACTAAGTCAGGATGTGAAGGAAAGTAGTAAGGAGGAAGTTAGTGTGGCTTTGAAGGGGATGAGGTGTGGAAATGTGTTCCAGATCATCTACCTGTGGAGGTATGAAGATGCCAGAAGAGTGAGGGGATGTCTGATGATTGGAGGAGGTGTGTGGTGCTACCGATCCTCAAGAACATAGAGGATGTATAGAGGTATAACGTTTTTGAGCCACACAATGAAGATCTTGGAAAGACTGGTGGAACCAAGACTCAGAACATTGAGCAGCAGTTTAGTTTCATGCTAAGAAAAAGTAGCTCAGGTGCCATTTTTGCTCGGACAGTTCCAGTAGATAAGGAAAGGTCAGAAAGAGCAGCAATGTCTCTTTATGGATACTGTAGGGTGCCTAGAGAGGAACTGTAGTGCTGCATGAGGAAGTCAGGCGTGGCAGAAAAGGGTGTCATACAGGACATGTATAGAGACGGTGGTGAGGTGTGCAGTGGGACTCAAAGATGGGTTTAAAGGGGCGCGGCGCTGCTGGTGTAGGGGTTAGCGCGCGGCCACATATAGAGGCTATAGTCCTCGAAGCGGCCGTCCCGGGTTCGAGTCCCGGACCTGGCGACCTTTGCCGAATGTCTCCCCCTCTCTTTGACCCTCCTTCCTGTCTGACCTCACCTGTCTGCCTACTGTCAAAAATAAAGGCCTCTAGTGCTGAAAAAAATCTAAAAAAAAAAAAAAAAGATGGGTTTAAAGTAGGGGTGCAATGGTGATGAAAAGGTTGATGGATCGGGTCAGGCAGGAGGCTTCATGTTTCCAGATGACATCATAATCTGTGGTGAGAGTAGGGAGCAGGAGGAATAGAAGTTAGAGAGCTGGAGGTTTGCACTAAAGAGAAGAGGAAGGAAGGTCAGCAGAACCAAGACAGAATACATGTGAATGAGGGTGAAGCAGGAGGAAAGGAGAAGCTATAGGAGGAGAAGATATTTTGAAGGTGGATGAGTACCTAAGGTCAACCATCCAAAATAGTGGACGGTGCCTACCTGCAAGTGGCAGAGTGGAAGATGCTGAGATTTCCATTGGTAGTGATCAGGACGTACAGGACTAGAAATGAGGATATCAGGAACAGGTTGGGCGGTTTGGAGATAAAGTTAAAGATGCAAGGTTGAAGTGGTTTGGACATACTGAAGAGATGAAGAGGAAGAAGTTACCAGGCAGGTGGAAAAGATGAAGACCCCAAAGATTGATGGACGCAGTGAAGGAGGACATTAAGATGGTTGGTGTAACAGCAGAGGATGGAGGTAATAGGGTGAGAAGAGGCAGGGGGCCTGCTGTGCCGAGCACGGTGGGAAGCAGACTAAAGAAGAAGAGTTTTCTTCTGATGTCAGCATTTTAGAAAGTGTGTATTTGTTTTTTTCTGAGATAATTACATGTTTCTTGGTCACAGTTTGGACAAAAAGGAAAATTGTGTTTTATAAATAATGTTTCAATAAACTAGAGCTTCGGGTCTGTTAGCTTAATTTTAATAATCCTTCATAAACTTTAAATTCCAGTACGAACATTTTATGCAGTCAGTTTTGAGTATTGAATTATGTTTTTTTTATCTCAATCATGACTGAATGAATGTAAATAGAGATGCAGAGATCTGAACTATGAGGCTAATTTCTGACCTCCTGTTTTGCCTTTTATTATTTTAAGGTTTAACCCACTGATGTGGATTTTAGCTGATTATTCTTATGAACTATTAAATGGGAAGAGATAAGAAGAGACATTTGTTTCTGGTCTTTTTGGTCATTAGTTATTTATATCAGGGACAGAAATGACATCACACGTCATGTTGTGGAGAAAGTAGTCTTCATAAAACGGTTTTACTAACATTTTAAAACAAAAACTTTACTGAAATCTTTAGCTTCTTATATTAGCAATTAGCATCATCAAAGCAGTCTATGCATTTTTCCCTGGACATTGGCCTTACCTTATCTCTGAGTTTTGCTAAAGGCTGCAAACATTTTCAGATCAAGCTCCATGACAGACAGAGGTTGAAAACTGAAAATGACAAAACAGAGCAACATTGATGTACTCTATCAGCCTTCCTGTTATCTGCTGAAAGTCCTGCTCCGCCTAGTGCGCTTGCTGCTTGATCTGAAAGTGAAATGCTTGTTCCTGAGTAGCTCATTCTTTGTATTTCACTAAAATGAGACAAAGATTTGACTGTAGGGAAGAATTAACCGCTGTGACTCTGCCTTGCAGGTTTATCTGTCTTTGCTGCGGATGTACCTGTCCCCCCCTGACGTCCACTGCCTGGGGCCCATTAAGATGGAGCTCACTGAGCCTCAGGCCAACCTGCAGGCAGCCCTGCAGGTCCTGGAGCTGCACCACAGCAAGCTCAACACCACCAAGGTAATCATTTCTCGCACCTTCAGCACTTTTACAGTTAAACTTTAGTTCTGAACTTTTGCTATGAATAAAAGATAGAGGCTTGAGTAACAAACGTGAGTTATAGGCTTGTTTTTTACTCTGATATCTGCAAGCACTGATAGTTTAAAAAGCAGCCAAACTAATTTATCCAAAATGTCTCTAAATACCTTTTTAAAAGCAGTTTTAAAAATGATTTGTTTATATTAATGACATCACTGGATTAAGAAATAACTGAAATAACAGGTTTTACATGATGTTTTGAGTGATTTACCTGTTTTGGGGCGCCATGCTATTTATGAAACGCATACTTTTCTGGTCAATGTTTCCCAGGCTATCAATCTGCTCCCAGCAAACACCCAGATCCGGGAGATAAGGGTTTTCCTTGAGAGTGTTCTGGAGGAAAAGGCCCAAATGAAACGCTGCAACCAGGTGTTGAAGAGCCTGCTGCAGGCTGAGTTCCTCCGGGTGAGTCCTAGAGAGTGTTTCTGTGGTTGATTATTTTTGATACAAAGGAACAGCGGGCAGCCAAAGTGAAACCCTAAGAGAGATTTTTCCTTCAGGTATCTTCATGGGGGACCTTTGAAAACAGAACCAGCTACTCTGTTAGAAACGATCCTAAAGGGACTGGACATTTACGCAGTGCTTAATCCACTCTTTTCAAAACTTACCGGTGTAGACCATTCAGGGGATGATGCTTAAACATTAGTAGTGCTCAGTATGACGTCATGCTCATCAGACAGGCAGGGGTTTGGGACAGTTAAAGCTTAAAAGTAATCCTCCAAACCTCATTAACCAAAGGATGGCTAAATTTGAAAAACTTAGATTTTTCTCTCTATTTTTTGTCAGACATGCAGATAACTCTGGCTGGGAAAAAATATGGTTAAATATGAGTTTGTGTCTGTTTTCAGGTGCAGGAGGAGCGCATCTTCCATCAGCAGGTTAAATGTGTCATAACAGAAGAAAAAACCTGCAGAGTCTGTAAAAAGAAGATAGGAAACAGGTAACAATATCTCATTTCAGAGATCGTTTTTTAAATCTCGTTTTGGTAATTTGGGGTGCAGTTTTGATGTCCCTTGAACTTTTTCACACTGATGGACAAGGTATGGAGGGCATTAATCAGAGAGGCAATTAAGAGGCCCATGGCAAACTCTGGAGGAGCTGCAGAGATCAATTGCTCGAAATCTATGCCCTGCATACACCATTTTCCATTGTAGAATTATTTTTTCTAATCTGATTGAGGTTGAGCTCACTTTAAAGTGAAAGCTTAGAAAGCTTGCATCGTTTTCCTTCCACTTCACAAAAGATCCAATATAATAAACTGAGATTGGTGGTTGTAATGTTACAAAATGTGGAAAAGATCAAGGGCTTTGATTAATTTTTGCAAAGCACAGTAGTATTACTATCAGGTTCTGTATTTACCATATATCTTATATCAATCTAAACTGTAGTTTTATTAATGCTTCATAGTTACTGGAACGGAAGGATGGTGATAAGAAATCCTTATTTCATATGATTCTCTTTCAGTGCATTTGCCAGGTATCCCAATGGTGTGGTTGTGCACTATTTCTGCTGCAAAGATCGCAGTGTGTGTCCCACTGAGCAGTAAAAGCCTCTTCTCACACTGCAAATAAACACCCTCCTCTCCCCTGCGGACTTCGCTGCTTGATCGTGTTGAAAGTAGAAATATATTTGAAGGTTTGCAGTACGTTTGGCCTGAGATGCCCTTTGCTGCCACAGAGCAGAATAGGACCACCGTTTTCAAGCTGGAAGGTTGAGGCTTTCTCTCTTTACACATGAAGAAACAGGAGGAATGTCCGGGGACCCTCAGCAGGAACGGAGAAGTGAACAGAGAGGTAGATCAAGACAATCCCAAAGCATGTGCTACTGTAACACCAGGAAGGATTTGTTGCCTTAAAGGCACACTGCCCTGGTAGATTATTGACAGCTTGGGATAACAGAGGTTTGTACTTGCTATCTCTGATCATTACAGACAGTGTTTTTTGGTTTGTTTTCTGGCTCTCACTTTTCTTCCACTACTATAGCTCATTGTAGGCCTCAAACACACCTTGATATGCCATACTGAGTACTACAGTACTGTTAAATGCCTTCTGTGACTGAAGATTGTACTTGCAATGAAATGAAATTTGTCACTTGTGACTTTTTGTTAGAATATAACAGACTATAGTGCTTTTATTTAATATACGTCTGCCTTTTTTCATTTAATATTATTTATAGGTCAACCTTCTTCCCCAGTTCTTACCCAACTACATCCACTGTTGTATTAACGTTATTTTAACAGGTCATGACACAACACTGATTCCCTTGGCCATTCTCTTACAGATGCTATGATCAGTTCAGCCATCAGCTGAGAGATGTCAAATTAATCAGCCTTTCAGTCTGTTTCAAAAATCCAAATGTTCTTCTTCTTGCTTCTTAAATCTGAATAGCCGCTGCCTTTATTAGTAGGATCTGTTCCACTAAATGCAATACATATACACAAAACAAGAAAATTTAGTGGTTATTAATCAGTTTTCCAACTGTAGCAGTATTCACTCCAGTATATTTATTATTTTTATTTCTAACTTTCATTGTAAACTAGAAATTTGTGCTGCCTCTTCTTTCCAAAGGTCTCTCACTACGGTAGAAAATGGAAGTCCTGCACTTTAAATTGATTCTTTTGATTCTCTTTTTGAAATACTGGAATTATACTAAACTGGAATGGTTGATATCTGCATTTTGGAGGCAACATTGTTCTGAAATGTGTCTGTTTACTGTTTCTCTAGTGAGCAGTTCAAAAAACAGAACAGTTTTCTTTACTAAAAATAAAAAGCATGCAATGTATGTTTGCTTGGTCAACAGTGTCATCATTCAGAAATGTGTCAGTTTCATTTGTTAACCATTAAGCACACCATCTTTCTGAGGTTGTCTTTCAGATTGGTAAATGTGTGTAAAATGTGTTTAAATGTGCCAAATTTAGATCATGCTAAACGTGTGAATGTTAACATTACTACTAAGGATATAACAGTTTTTCATCATAGCATTGAACTCGGTTGTAAGCTTAGTGATTCACAGTGCTTGTCAGCCTCTTACGGTTCACATCTGCTCCTCATTGGCATGAATATCATTCTGAGCTTTTATTGATGGATTTGAAATTTTCTTTTTTTCAGGCAGGTATCAAATTACAACATATAACTTTAACTGTATACAAATGTATGTGTATTTTCTTGAATCTGCACAGGTAATATACATCCTTCTGGCATAATTCTGGCTAGATATTTGACTACACTTCTTATCTAAGTTAATTTAAATTAGTTCTTTCCATAATTTTATTTTATTTTTTGTCCAATCCAAACCAACTTTGGTTGTTTGTTGGTTGGCGTATTCATCTGTCCAAGTTTTGATCATCTGAACCAAACTGCCACCCAAGATGAAATAAAATTAGTTGTCAGGAACAACTGAAAAACCATCAAGGCTCAATCCTATGAGAAACTGAGCTGCTAGTACACCAGTGCCGCTGTCCACAAAAGCTAGTTTAGCATCAACATGGGCTGAAAGGTTCTGTTCCAAAACCAGCATCTATAAAAGCCTGACTGAAACTTGCAGCTGCTCACATGGACAATCTAAATACTGACTGGAGAAAAATGTATATTCAGATGAGACAAAGACTGAACTGTTTTTGCCACAATGACAATAAGTCTATATGGAGGAGTCGAGGTGAAACCTAAAAGTACTCCACCAACTGTCATGCATGGTGGTGGTAGCATCATCCTGAGGGTCTTTTTTGCTGCCAGTGGTACCTTCATCAAAATGATGAAGCAGACTAACATTGAACTTCTAAAATGGCCCAAACACTAACCCAATTAAAATATTGTCCACTATGCTGAGAAGCTGGATCTGTGCTAAACCAACCAATTGAAATTAGCTCTTCTAAAACTGATGAGTAGTGAAATATTCAGCCAGTATTATGACAGAAGCTTGTTGATGGCTACAATGGTGTGGCTTCTCCGGAAAAACATTATCTAAATTTTAATGAGAGTGAATGTAGATGTTTGAACTATTTTCTTATTTTTTGAACATGTCATAAAAAGTACTGTTCAAATGCCTCTTAAAAGCCCAATAATAATACATTATGCTAATGATGAGTATATGTCAACTTCTCACTGGAACTATATCTCCTTTTACATGTTTATTTTTAGATTTTTAGTTATTGCTATGCAATGAGCAAATGGCCCATATCATGATTTTAATAAAATCACCAAGACACCACACTGTTCCTGGCAGCATGACTTCAGCCTGTAATATAACAGTACTGTTGTACCTCACATTTAAAATGGCTTTGAATTAACATTTTATGCTTTAAGTTACATTAATGTATTACTGATACAGTTGTGGGACTGTTTCGCTGAACCCTTGTTATTCCCACCTTGACTTGCCCACAGTTTTTATTATTGGGTGGAGTGGGTTGGAGTCCCCGCCCATATTCGTTTAGTGCATGCACTCCCCCCTCTCCACAGCCCATTTACTATTGACTCACTTTTGAAGTAATTTGAAAAATAAAGGCCACTAGTGCCTTTTTAAAAAAAAAAAAAAAAAAAAAAAAAAAAGGCTGGGAGTCACAACTTAAAATCCTTTTGTTACAATTTCACCGAATTGAAAATATAGAGCATGGACGTTAATGGTGGCAATCTCATCAAACAAAATGTATTTGGTATTTTTCTTCTTTTAAAACTGGAAATTTTTCTTTAACCATTGTTTTACTGCAGAAATACTGTCCGGGGGGGGGGGGGGGAGTGTTGAATGTAACTAGTTGTAAAGACAGGTAAATCTGAAGATTATTTGCATAACAGTGGAAAGACAGGTGATTCCGAGTCATAATCACTCTGGGTGGCAGCAGATAAAGGGGAAAAAAGAAGGGGACCAAGAATGGAACTCTGTGGCATCCCACAAAACAGAGGAGCACTGGAGGAAAATGCATTATTAATTTTAAAACCTTTAAGATACCAACATAGTGGCCTAAGCAAGACAGCTGTGTAACAAGCGATGGAATAAAGGAGTAAAAAACCCTAGGTACATCTCACAAATTAGAATACTGTAAAAAAAAGTAGAATATATTTTGTCACTTATTTCAGAAAGTCAAATTCATATATAGATTCATTACACAGAGTGAAATATTTCAACCCTTTGTCTTGCAATTTGGATGATTATTGCTTACAGATGATGAAAAATTCAGTGTCTCAGAAATTCAGAATACATAGGATCAATAAAAAATATTTTAAACAGAAATGTCAGGCTTCTAAAAAAAAGCCACTGGATTTGTATACCTTCATAGGTTAAAACCTATTAAGGAGTATTAAGGGTCACTTGAAGGAAAAATTATGGACGTAGTTTGGAGAATTTCTCTTTCTTTTCTGTTAAAGTATAAAGTTGAAATGTAAAGGAAAACGTCAAAATTCTGTTTCATGGATAAAGGTTTTTATATTGGTTGCATATATAAAGTTTGTGTTTAAACTAAAAGACTATTTTTAACCCTAAAGTAGGCGCTGGGTGACTCAGCAGGCAAACCATATGCAGCGACTATAGTCGCGGTTCCCTGGGTTCGATTCCCGGGCTCAGGCCATTTGCTGCATGTCTTCCCCTTCTCTTTCCACCCTCTTTCCTGTCAAGCTACTAATAAAGCCTATTTACATGTCTTTCGCAGGTGTTTGCGGCAGTACCGTTTCAACTTTTTTCACGTCATTTTCTCTTTTTTCGTAATTTCGTCTTTAATCTTAAAACAGCTTAGCAACAACAACAAAAAAGCTTCCACCTCGTTTGTTTTACCAAGTGACCCTAATAGTCCGTGGTAAAAAAAACTGTTGTTTACATACAGTTTAAAAAGAAAACCTTTTTTCCTCACTGCCTTATGTCAGACTTAAGTTTTTTGGTCAGTTAGTAGTACCAAAATTATCAGTATGTGCTAAATGCCAGAATAATTAGCAATAGAACATGTTTGACAATTCTTTAAATTCAGAAGTTTACATACAGTACATTTCCTTTGTATTTTATAGAATTGCCTTTTAAACTGCATGACTTGGGTCAAATGTACTGGGTATCCTACCAGCTTTTCACAATAGTTTGTCCCATTCATACATTTGTCATCATTCAGTGTCCCATACCAGTTCCGACAGAACTGGTATACCAAGTAGGTTTTGTTGGCCAACTGCTAACACACCTTATCAACCCTGCTAATTTTCTAAGGGACTGAAATCAAGACTTTGTGATGGCCGCTTGTGGTGGCTTAAAGGGGACATATCATGCTTTTGATTCTTTCTTTTCACACTTAAACCATGCAGTTGTGGTCTATATAAAGTGGAAGGTCAGTTTGTATGTTTGAGCCTTGCCCACTGGGCTGAGCAGCTCCTGCATGTTCCAAATTTAACATACCTTAGACCCTACTTAGAATGTTTTCGGCCCACTTGTACAGCCTGGTTGGGTGGGGTCAGTTCTTCAACATGTAGTAGCTCCCAAAGTGGCCTTGCTGTATCTAACTAAATTTTCACTGTACGTTATGGTGCTGCATATTTCCCACAAAGAGATGAAGCTGGTCTGGATGTTCTACAAGTTAATCAGGATGTTTTCATTCATGTCAAAGATTTTCAGTCTCTTCAGAAATATCACCTCAACAATGGAACAAGTCTTTTAAACTGAACCACCAGGCAAAGACTCTGTAACGTCTACAGAGTTCTGTCGGAACTGGTATGGGACAATGAATGATGACAAATGTATGAATGGGACAAACTATTGTGAAAAGCTGGTAGGATACCCAGTACATTTGACCCAAGTCATGCAGTTTAAAAGGCAATTCTAGAAAACGATATTTGACTAGATTTATGGTGAGTGTGAGGGATGAAGCACTGTCACAACAATAAAAAGCTAATTGACATTCTATTTATTTTACTTTTCCTTTTCACAGCAGTGAACTATCCAAGTGAAGACATTACTCTGGAAAAAAGACTTTTTTTTGCAGTGAGCTGGATCAAACAAACTGGGAGGTGAAGAAAGATGGGACTAGAATCTAGCAGTTTTTTCTAGAATTTATTGTTTGCTTCAAAAAAGCACACTGTGAATTAACAGAGACTTTGTATATTTGTCTGACTGTGGGGAATGATCAGATTTATTTGGGACAAATAATTAGGGAGCAGAAACATACATTTGATAGAACTTTGCCAGTTGGAATTCAAACTTCAGGAGATGTTCTTGATGTATTTCCTAGTGAACAACTCAGAATATCTGGTTCCCACTACAAACACAAAGAGAATGAACTATGGCTTTTCTTGTTATAATGCTAGAAAAAATAGCTATTAGCCAAGCTACAGGCATCCAGTGAAAAATGAGGCTTCATTTGTATTTCATGAATAATCCTAATAAATACTGCTTTAATCCACATTACACTTTATGCATGGTTCTATGAAGTAAACAGCTAAAAAGATAGTTCACCAATAAGTAAATATGTCATATTCTGCGTCAAACGTGTTCATTAAACATCTTCTGTCAACTTAGCAACAGTACGGTTATTAAAAACCAATAAGAATGCATGCATGTCAGCAAATCTGCATGAACCTACCATAAACCTCCTTCAGCTGTTGCCAAGCAAACCTGCAACATCATAAAATTTCTAATATTATTTACTTAACTGCACACACAAAGGTCTGTTGAGCTTTGAGCAAAAAACATCAGTATTACTTTCTCGCAGTCTTCCTGAATGGATAAATTCTATCCTAGAATATTGATGCTTCGGTTTTTTGGTGTTACGTATCTGTGATAAGCAAGTGGACCAGCCAATAAAGACATAATTTCCAGGTATTTCTTCACATTTCAATTCAATTCAAATTCAATTCAAAAATACTTTATTAATCCCAAAGGGAAATTAAATGTTGTTGTAGCTCATTATGAAGGTTCCTTCAAAAAGTCATTGTAGATGCTGATGGCTGTGGGCAGGAAGGATCTCCTGTAGAGGTCTGTCTTACAGCAGATCTGAAGAAGCCTCTGACTGAAGACACTCTGTTGTTGTACAACAGTCTCATGAAGAGGATGCTCAGGGTTCTCCATAATGTTCTTCATTTTATGAAGAATCCTTCTTGGCACAATGATCTCCAGAGGTTCCAGAGGAGTCCCCAGAACAGAGCCTTCTTTATCAGCTTGTTGAGCTTTATTAAGTCTCTGACTCTGATGCTGCTACCCCAGCAGATGATGGCAGAAGAGATCACACTCTCCACAACAGACTTATAGAAGATATGCAGCATCTTGCTGCAAACACCAAACGGCCTAAGCTTCCTCAAGGAGTACAGTCTGCTCTGTACCTTCTTGTAGACGGCTTCACAGTTGCATCTCCACTCCAGTCTGTTGTCCAGGTGAACATCAAGGTATTTATACTGCTCCACCACCTCCACCTCTTCTCCCATGATGGAAATAGTTTTTGACTTATTCCTGTTTCTCTTAAAATCTACAATCATTTCCTTTATTTTAGTCCCGTTCAAGATGAGATGATTGTTTCCACACCATGCCACAAAGCGGTCCGCCAACTTCCTGTACTCAGCTTCTTGTCCATCTCTGATCCACCCCACAGCTGCAAAATCATTCGAGTATTTCTGCAGATAACAGGAGTCTGTCTGGTCCTGGAAGTCTGAGGTGTATAGAGCGAAGAGGAATGGTGAGAGTACAGTTCCTTGTGGTGCTCCTGTGCTGCTGACTATCTGGTTAGACACGCAATCCTTCAATCTCACAAACTGTGGTCAGGTAGTCTTTGATCCAGGAGATTGTTGAAGCCTCCACCTGAGTCTTCTGGAGTTTCTGACAAAGCAAACCAGGATGAATTGTGTTAAATGCACTGGAGAAATCAAAGAACATGATCCTCACAGTGCTGCTGGCTTTGTTCAGATGACAGTGGGTTTGTTGAAGCAGGTGGATGATGGCATCTTCAACTCCAACTCCACAGCGATAACCAAACTGATGAGGATCTTGATAGTTTATTGTTTGCTTACTCAGGTGGGCCAACAGGAGTCTCTCTAGGACCTTCATGATATGGAATGTCAGGGCAACAGGTCTATAGTCATTGAGGACTGATGGGTGAGTTTTCTTTGGTACCGGAACAAGAACAAGACAACTTGATGCAACTCACAAGTTCTATGAAGTATGTGAATAAAATGTCTAATAATAAGTTGACAAGTTATTACTTTTCCCTTTCAAACTAAAATAACAACTGAGTTCTTTACCTGATCAGCATTTTTGCATTAACATTTGCTCAGCAGGCAGGTCAGTGATAGAGCTGTGGAGTAATTCAGAGTTAAGTTAAAATAAATTCATTAGAAGTCCCTCACATACAGAACACTATCTGTTGTGGATAACTAACATTGCGCATCACCAGGAACACACCATCCCCACTGTAAAAACATGGTGATGGGAGCATCATGCTGTGGGAATGCTTTTCTTCAGCAAACGTCAGGGAGCTGGTCAGTGTGTGTTGAAACGTGACAAAATGTGGAAAGATTCAAGGAATGTGAAACCTTTCGCAATTTACTGTATTTTACTTGACCCTTCTAATAGTTCTATGACAAGAGAAGAGCTTTTTCTCTCTCTCTTTAATTTCTTCCTAGGATATCTTCATCATCTTTAGGGCTTAATGTTCCACAAGCTCACTTTCTACACTTGGGTGAGACAGATGAGGCAAAAAAAATCACAACAGCCCAACTGCTTAGCAACGCAGCACAACTGAAACACTCCCACTTTCTCCATCTGGGCTTTCAGAGGATCTTAATGACTCTTTCATCTGGGGAGGAGGGCACGATCTATCCTCAGAACAACCAAAACAAACAGTATATACTGGGCTGTTGTGTATCTGAGGCTAAGGGAGAGTTGCAGCATTATTGTAAGAAGGTCTCCAGAGACTTTAAAAAAAGCGATGTCTGTTGGACTGGAGGAAACACTAAATAATCCACCCTCCTCTAGGTTTGTGTAGCTCTCTTACTGTGTTTCTCTCCCAAAAAAAAATTGTTGCTGTGCCGAGATGCCGTCATGTCTTGGAATAGTGTGTCAATGTAAAAATGGGAAAGATGTATAAAATGGAGGCTGCCCAGCCAATAGGATAACTTCTTTCCGCAAAACTTAGGAAACTGATTTTATTGATATTGTTCTAAAAAGAGAGAGAGAGAGCGATAGATAGATAGATAGATAGATAGATAGATAGATAGATAAAAGTAGATAGATAGATAGATATAGATAGATAGATAGATAGATAGATAGATTTTGCTCTTACTTCTCAACGAGATTTCCTTACTCAACACTGCTGTTTTTCAGTAGGCAGGCTGCTATTAGTATGGCACTGTAGATTCAGTGCCTTGGAAAAGTATTGACCCCCTTGGCTTTTTACCTGTTTTGTTATATTCCAACCTGTAATTTAAATGTTTTTAAATCTTATTTTATTTGATTGATCTGCACAAAATAGTTTAAGTTGGTGAAGTGAAATAAGAAATATATATATATAAGAAAAAATGATTAAAAGAAAGAAAAAAACAGAAATTGGTATCTGCATATTTATTCACCACCTTTGCTATAAAGCCCCTAAAAACTTCTGGTGCAACCAATTACATTCAAAAGTCACATAATTAGTGAAATTAAGTCCACTTGTGTACAATCTAAGTGTCACAGGATCTGTCTGTATAAATACACCTTTTCCAAAAGGTTCCAGAGGCTAAAACACCACTAGAGGCATCCCACCATGAAGACCAAGGAGCTCTCCAAACAAATCAGGGACAAAGTTGTTGAGAATTACAAGTGAGGGTGGGGTTATAAAAAATATTCAAATCTTTGATGTTCCCCTGGAGCACCATCAAATCCATGATCTTCAAATGGAAAGTACATCATACCACAACAAACCTGCCAAGAAAGGGCTGCCCACCAAAACTCACAGACCGGACAAGGAGGGCATTAATCAGAGAGGCAGCACATAGACCAACAGTAACCCTGAAGGAGCTGCAGAGCTCCACAGCAGAGACTGGAAAATCTGTCCATAGGACCACAATAAACCCTACACTCCATTGAGCTGGGCTTTATGAAAGAGTGGCCAGAAAAAAAACCCAAATAAAACAAAACATTAGTTTGTGTTAAAAATGATCAGGCATCTTTTGAGTTTGCTAAAAGGCCTGTGTGGGACTCCCCAAATGTTTATGAAGGTGCTCTGGTCAAATGAGACTAAAATGCAAATTTTCAGCCAACAAGGAAAACGCTATGTCTGATGCAAACCCAACACATCCTACCACCCCAGAAAACCATCCTTACAGTGAAACATGGTGGGGGCAGCATTATGCTGTGGGGTTGTTTTTCAGCAGCAGGAAGTGGTAAACAGGTCTGAGTTGAGGGAAAGATGGATGGTGCTAATGTTCTTGACCAACACCTGTGTCTGTTTGCCTGTGATTTGAGACTGGGATGGAGGTTCACCCTTCACCAGAACAATGACCCGAAGCATACTGTTAAAGCACCACTTGACTGGTTTAAGGGGAAACATTTAAATATGATGGTATGACCTAGTCAGAGTCCAGACCTCAATCCAGTTGAGAATCTATAGTTAAACTTGAAGATTGCTGTTCACAAGTCAAACCATCCAACATGAAGAAGCTGGAGCAGTTTAGCCTTGAGCAAAAATCCCAGTGACAAGATGTGACAAGCTCAGAGACTTAACCAAAGCGACTTGCAGCTGTAAGTACCACAAAATGTGGCTCTACAAAGTACTGACTTTGGGGTGGGGGGCGAACAGTTGTGCACTCTGAAGTTTTTTGTTACTTTATTTTATATGTTGTAGGCATGCTCTGTTAATGAAATGGTGCAAGCTCTCAAACAATCTATTTTAATTCCAGGTTCTGAAGCAACAAAACAGGAAAAAAATCCAAAGGGGGTAAATGCTTTTGCACAGAACTGTATGTGGTTATGAAAGGGATACCAGAAAATAATGTTGCAGTGGTGGAAATGCAGGTTGGCCAGGCTCAGAGAGTCACATATTTTTTCTATTAATGGTTTTAGAAAACCCAAACAGGAGCTCACAAATGCTGTTGAAGGGTGGCCACATGCATTGATACAAATCTGTAAACCCTCTCCAGACATTTCTATTTTTTTAAATTCTGTCATTCTAATTCTGTAAGACATGTTTTATCCTTTATAATCCAGCACTTTTTGAGTACAAACTCTTCGCTATAATGAATTCTGATGTTGCTGGGCGGTAGGTTTCTGCAGTACTATGGCAAAGTATACTAAAAATAGCAACGGTATTGGTTTAAATCCCATTTTAAAAAATAGATACAAAGTCTGTTAATTACATGTCTGTAATGATGGAAATTTTGTTAATTCTTTAATTGTATTCTTTTAAAACATGATCATGCCACTGCGATTATACTTATTACCATCTTTTACAACAGTGCAGCTGCCACCAGAGTGAAGGCTAATAAAGAGAAGGCAGCATAGACTGCTGAATAATGGAAGAAATGACAGTACAATATATTATGACCCTTAAAGTGCTAATGTGACATGCATTACATAAGAAGTGCCATTAAATGGTAAATGGGCCAAACCTATATAGCACCTTTTTAGTCATACTGACCACTCAAGACATGCTGCAACAAAGCAGCGTGATAAACAGTTCTTGGCAGATGTTTGTACTGACTCCCTGGGGTATAGTTAGAGGAAGGTTTAAGGCTTTCAAATATTTGGATACCGTCCATCTCTACTGGAAAAACAAATGTATGTGAGTTTTGGTTTTTTTTGGCCTGCGTGTCCCATCTGTGCTCTAGACACTGTAATTTTACAAGTTCCTTGTCAGAGCCAGCCCAAGGCATTAGTGAACTAAGCCTCAACGCCAGCAGGGGGCTGCAAAAAGCTCACACAAACTGAAGAAGATGAAACATGAGTGTACATTTCAGTTCATGACAAAGATTTAATTTTGGAAATGTATCATTTCTTTAGGATTTAAAATAAATGACAAATGTGCTAGTTGCAATCTGAGTTAACAGTCACTGATTGGTATCATTTGTTTATCATTTTTGCCACTCGTCTCTGTGCTGAATCTGCATTTCATGCACACAGCTTCAAATCAATCGTCAATTTTCCGTATAGTTTTGGAGGTGCAAACAAAAACAGGCCCCCACCCCTGAGTCCGAATTGAAACACTTTGCTCCAGATTGCCAGAACAAATGAGAAATCAGAGAATTGAGCTTGTCTTCAAAACTTATTTAATGCTATCTAAGAGGGTCAATGGGTCAAGCAAAGCACATTCTTTAATTAGCTGAATGTAATTATTGGCTCACCAGTAAACCATGAAATCTGGGGGAGTTATGCGCAAAACATTCAAACAATCAATCTTGGGCAATTTAAAAAGATAATTGTTGATGCTGTGTTGGTTGGTGGGTGATAGCCCTAACTGGAAGTGGGGCCCCATCAATTTTTGGTCTGGCTCTGACAGATATGAGACCTAAATATTGACTGCCATACTAAATGCAGTTTGTGGAGGAAAACTAACACGACCCTGGTTACACTTCCTCCTACAGTAACACATGTTGATGGCAGCATCATGCTGTGGGGAATAATATATAATATAATAGGAGGAACAGATAAACTTGTCAGAGTTAATGGGAAGAAGGATTGAGCTAAATGCTGGGTAATCCTACAGGAAACCCTGGTAGAGCCTGCAGAACACCCCAGACTGTGTGGACGGTTCACCTTCCAGCAGGACAATGACCCGAACCGTACAGCCAGAACTAAAATGGAATACTGTAGATCAAAGCATATTTAAAAACTATTTATATCCAGTCTGACTGAGTTTGAGCTGTTTATCAAAGAAATTTTTAAAAGATCTAATTTCTAGATGTGCAAAGCTGATAGCAATATACCCCCAAAAGACTTACAGCTGTAATTGTCGTCCATTGTGGTTCTACACAGTATTGGTTTAGAGCAACTGAATACAAATGAACACAACACTTTTCAGATTTGTACATTTTGAAAGCACTTTCCTTCCACCTTTACAATTATGTTCAACCTTGTGTTGGTCTACATTTACATAAAACATACATAGGCAGCAAGAGACAGGAGCATTGTGGGAAGAAAGGTTGTGTATTCTTAAAAAAAGAAAGGGGAAATAATTTTAAAAAACTGGAGAAAATCTGTCAGAACCCTCCGCAAGGACAGGAAAGAGGAAAAAAAGGGCCTGACAGAGAAGAAAGAAAACCATGAACTATACATTCTAAGGAAAGATAATAATACCAGAGATTTATTATATAAGAACATTTTAGATTACAACTAACAACAAGGACAATCTATTCTACCCAAAATTCTCTTTTCCTATTTGCCATACCTAAATGCTTGTGTATATGTGTGCATGCAATATATCTCCTTGTATCCTCCTTATCAATGTGTTTTGTTGTTGTAGTGTGGCATTTGGTGGCTTCAGGCTGGCTCTGT
Organism: Crenichthys baileyi; assembly: GCA_036173005.1. NCBI lineage: Eukaryota > Metazoa > Chordata > Actinopteri > Cyprinodontiformes > Goodeidae > Crenichthys > Crenichthys baileyi. The sequence continues at coordinate 378,956 of JAHHUM010001759.1, forward strand.
TGGCTCATTTCCAGCAGGATGTGATGGCCTTTTTGTCAACAGTTTTCTTGTGTAACAAGAAGGAGAGCTCCTGATAGAAAGCAGAGGTGTAACTCACACCTTCTGGACTTTCTGGCTGGTTGATCTCTGTATCCCGGAGCACCACCCGTGTGCTTGGTGGAGCTCCAGGAGCTTAAAGGAAACAAAAGATGATGGTTTGCATTATGAGAGTTCACTAAATGGCTGTGTGACAAAAAGATGGAAAACTACGTCTTAAACATTTAAGCATAATTAGCAATGTAGCTAACTTATTGAAATAATGTATATCAAACCAAGTTTTTAGATTTATTTATAAGCATGTCTCCTTTTCTTGCTAATAGCAACAGTACTTACAAAGTAGTCTTAGCCCTTCATTGTTTTTCAGATTTTCTCATGCTAATACCTCAGACCTTAATGTATTTTATCAGGATTAGAAGAAAAGAAAAATACATGTTTTTTAAAACTGTTTGCAAATAAAAATCAGAAAAGAAAGTCTGGATAGCATTTGGTTTAGTCATTACTTTATAGAACAACCCCTTGCTGAAATTACAGCTACAAGTCTTCTGTTTCTGCTTTGGACATTTAGAATTTGACTTTTTGACAATTCTTTGCAAATTAGCTCAAGCTCAGATAAATGTTAGGTCTTGCCCTAGTTATCAGTTAGATTTAGGTGTGGACTCTGATTTGGCCAATTTAGCACATGGCTATTCTGTGATCTATATGATGTTGTCCTGCTGGAAATTGAGGCTCTGTCCCAGTCCCAAGTCTTTTGCAGCATATAAGGTGTTTTGTCTCATCCACCTTCCCAATTGCTCTGTCCAGTTCCCCGCATTTACAAAAGAAAGGCATTTCCAGAACATGATACTTCCATCACCGTGTTTCACCACTGGAAGGTGTTTTTAGGGTGATGCACTGTGTTTCATTATACATTGTATCTTGCATGTGGGCCAAAACGTTTGACATTGATCTCATCACCAGAAGACCAACATGTCGGCTGTGCCCCTTACATGAATTGTGAAAAACTGCAAACAGGACTTCTTATGGCTTTATTTTAATATTGACCTTATTTTTTCCACTATTCCATAATGGGCAGATTTATTGACTTCATGACTAGTCTTCTTATCAAATTCTCCCACCTGAACTGTGGATGTCTGCAGCTCCTCCAGAGTTACAATGGATCTCTTGGCTGCTTCTTTGATTAATGCTCTCATTACACACCCAGTCAGTTAAGGCTAATAGTGCTGCCTTAGTGCTCTAATTATCTTTCCATTTAGCAGAAGAATTATTGAGCAGTGCTCCTGAGGTGTTTGAAACTTATTTTGTATAATTTAACACTGCTATGAACCTCTGCTCAACATTAGTCTTTATTAATTAGTTAACATCTGAAGATTGGCTGCAGTGGATTTTTTGGGGGGGCTATCTGAGTAGAGGGAGGCTATACACATATGCACACAAAATCGAACATTTAAGTCATCAGTAGGCTTTATGTCAATAGGTTTATAAACTTTTAAATTGTGCTCAAAATCCCACATTTTCCATAAACTGGCTTCTTTTTTTAATGGATGTAATTTCTACAATAAGCAGATATACATATCAAGTTGTTTTTTTGTTGTCATATAAAAATCAATTCAATTCAGCTTTATTTATATAGCACCAATTTACAACAAGTCTCAAGGCACTTTAGAAAGTTATTCAATCAAATCATATAGACAGATTAACAGTCAGTTACATACATTCCTATGCAGTCAAAGGGGATTATTATTCAAATTAGTTAAATAGCAGCCAGCTGCCATGACCGACACAGTACCACCAGTAACCACCAAACCACCAGTAAACCTGCAGTCTGAGAACAACAATATAGTTAAAATGCGTTGGAATATGTATTATTATTATTATTTTTTTTTTACTTTCCAGGTGTGTATTCAGGAATAAACATTACTTGATATAAAAAGGCTTACGTTTGTTGTTGTTGAGTTTTAAGCATCTTGTTTTAATTGGCAGTGGTGAAACAGCATGTCATTCCTGTATGAGTCCACCTCTGCTTTGTTACGCTGTCATTGGCCCAGAAGCTCGGATGAATTCCTGACAGCCAGTCTTACGACATGTACAAGACTAAACTTGCACACATCAAAGGCTGAGGAATATCAGCTCCAGCAAGACGGTAGTAGGCTAAACTTCCACTGTCATCAATGGTATTCTATTGAGACGTGCGTCTGCCGGGGTGTGTGACTGGAGGTGTCTGGGATTTCTTTAAGTGTATTTTCTCAATGGATTAATTATTGTGACCCTTGAAATGTCAGCTGTTGTTCTGCCTGAACTACTGAATCCATACAAAGCCATAGGAAGCAAGATTCACAACTAAAACACACTTTGTAGAAGCACCTTTAGTTGCAATCACAGCTTTAAATCTTTTGAGGTGTGCTTATACCAGCTTTCCACATCTACAGACAGAAATTTTGGCCCATTCTTTTTCACAAAATTTCTTAAGCTCAGTCAAAGTGGACCACCGCACCTTGTTCCACATGTTTGCTGTTTCCCCTGCATGACTTGGAGCAAACTGCAATCAGGACGACATTTGGCTTTTTCTCAACAAATGTTTTTTTCTTGCCATTCTTCTGTAAACGCTAGATATGTGGAGTGCCCAACTGATGTCATGTTGACAGATTATCCACCTGCGCTGCCATGTCTCGGTAGGTGTCAGGTTTTGTTTTTAGAAGGATCCAAAGGCAGGCAGATCAGAGGTAGAGAGGTGAAGAGTTTTAATGATGAAAAATAAGGACTTACAATTCTGGCATGAAGAGATAGGACACGGAACTGCCGTGAGTATAACAGAAGAATACAGCGATGAACAATATAAAACAAGGAGCTTAAATACTTAAATACAAGGCAGGGGTGAAAATGACTCTGAACCAGGTGAGCTAATGAGAGCAGATGTGGAACAGCTGTGGCAGAATGAGAACAGAAAAGCTGAGGGAGGGAGAACAATTAACACAAAGAGCTAAACTAAGACTCAAAAAGAAATAAGACTAACACTGATATAAGAGATTAAATCAAAATGCACAGGGAAACACAACACAAAAAAACGTAATGTGGCAAGACCTTATTGACAATAAAAAAACAACCCAAAAATGATCAGAAAGCAAATACAAAACAAAACCAATAAACTTGTGAATCATAAATTTTTTTAGTTGTGTCATCCTTTTTCCATTTTCAGATGATCCACTGAACACTGCTCCATGAGATCTTGGAGAAATTTTGCAACCTGTCTGCTGCTTTAAATTTCTCCACAACCTTCTACCTGACCTGTCTGCTGTGTCCCTTGGTCTTCATGATGCTGTTTATTCATTAATGTTCTCTAACAAACATCTGAGACCTTCATAGAACAGCTGAATTTATAAATAACATGACCTCAGAAGCCAATTGTTTACTTTTAGGGGTATCAAAGTAAAGCGGTTGAAAACAAACAAACGCCATGCTTTTCAGATTTTTTTATATAAAACTTTCCTATAACTTTACAGTGATCCACTACTTGGTTTTATGATCTCATAACATTCAAATAAAATAAATTGAAGTTTGCTGTTGTTACATTTAAAAACATGTAAAAAAAAATCTTTAAGGAGTATGAACATTTCTGCAAGCCATTGTAGTCTGCTGGGATCTCGACAAGCACCCATGGAAGCATGCACAGATAGTTATTAGATAATTACTTTTGAAATGCATCTTCTTTATTGTACATTTTAATAATTTTTGTTCTGGCACCTTTTTGTTCATGAAACACAGAATTCCTGAAAATGTTCAACAGCTTAAGGTTTCCATGACATTTTAAGTGCTTTCCTGCCTCGAAACAAAATCCAGTTATTTCTCCTGCCTTACGTTTTTTCTGCATGATCTAGCAGTTACTATGCAACACTTTTCCCTTCAACCCACTTAAAGACAGAGGTCAGGGGTTATAGTAAAAACAGAAAGCCTTATTCTTGTAAATATATATGCTCAAGTGTACGCAGCAGAGTACACTCACACACACCTACACACAGATAACTGCAAACCGTTTAAACATATTTTCTCTCTGTGCAGATTAGCTGCTCTTTTTTGTTTCTTGTAAAATAACTGAAATCAGTTCATCATCAACTGATCTGCTCCACTGTAGGGATAAAAATGAATCTATTTATCATTGAGGTTCAGAACTTGAAAGCCGCTGAAAAACTTCTCAAACCTTAATATCGTCCAGTATAATAAATAAAAACTGACATAGCAATACAGCAAATGTGCTTTATTGCTGTGGATACTGTTTTTGAGCATCAGGCAGATAAAAACCATCCATGTGTTCATTGTTTACACAATAAAATACTGTTACACAATATTTTTCATAAATTGAGTTTATGATGCCTTCGACTCTAAAAAACCTTTTGTTTTCACTTCAGAAATCTGTGTAAAATCTCTGCATTAGGAAAAGACTACAACTGGGATATGTAGTTGGTAAAATACATATTTTTCACTTAGGTGAAAAGCTCTAGTTTGGGTCAGATGAGACTGCTTTGAATATGAATTTGTGAAAAAGCATCTCATGCCCACTGTTAGATACAGTGGATTAATCTATGATGCTGTGGGCCCATTTCTCTTTCAAAGGCCATGGGAACCTTGTAAAAGAGGCATCACAAATGCTTTGAAATACCAGAGCATTTTTTAATATGGAGAACTCTACCAGTAAACATGTTCAAGTCTTAAATATATTTTTCAACAGGCAAATCTCCCAAATATATGGAGAAACTACACACAAAATCGACCTTCTTTCATCACTCTCTCATTCTCCAGACCTAAATCATATAAGAAACTGCAGAATGGGTTGAAGAGAACGTAACGAGGACCAAGGACTCTGGAAGACCTGTGCACAGAGATGGTTAGAGATCTGTCTCTCTGTATCCTCCATCCTTGTGAAATGCTATAAGAGATTTAGTGCTGTCATGTTGGCAAAGGCAAGCTGTAGAAAATATTAAGAGAAGGAGGGGCCACACCAGGGATTTTGTTAAGATCAGTTGCTGCTCCATTTAAACAAATGTACTTATATTTAAAGTTGGATTTATTGATTTAAAATAAATACATAAAAATAAATAATCACCTGTTTTATCAGGATAAGATCTCTTTTCCAGTGATATGTTTACTTTAAGACAGTCTCTCTTTCTTCACAGCTGACATGGGAATGTAGAGGTTTGTCTCTCTGTGTGGATGAAGGAGGATGTTGACAGAGGTATCAGACTGACTGGACTGGAAACTCCCCACCCAGACATTCTCAGACCTCCCAGCATCCACTAATCTTGACATCCCTAAGCCAGTAAAGGGCTTCGTTGCCAGGTCTAGAGGAAAGAAATGCAGCCACACCACACAGTGTTCAGAGTTCCCAACCAAGCTGCCAGTGCTGACACCTCACCATGACTGCTGTGTGCATTTCTCCTCGCCTTGTCTGTATGCTCTGAGACTTTTTTCTTCCTGCTTTGGGGTGTCACTGTCTTTCCCATAGAGAAGAGCAACAGCAGAGCTGCGAGAGGCACAGGCCTGTCCATACGAATGAAGACAGATGTCTTCCAGCCTTGGGCCAGATGTGGCTCTGACCCCTGCGCTTCTCCTTTTTGTATACACACGATGGATTCAGGGCAGATCTCATTAGCTGACGGTCTCTCTGTGACAGGCTGGACGACCGGGAATAGACGGCTCATGAGCACAATGAGATTAACCTTCAAGCCACAGAGATAAAAGGTGCGAGCACCACTACCGGAAACCTGCTAGACTTTTTCTAATTTACAATGGCAATTTTTATGCCTGGTAATTAACAATGACAAGAACATGTTCATGAGGAATAAAGGGCAGTTCCTTTCAAATAATTAAACCCCTTGAACCTTTTCCCAGTTGTCAAATCCCATTGTATTTGATTGGGATTTGATTAGAGAAGTAGCCAAGAGGTGCATGCCAACTGCAGAGGAGCTGCAAATATACATAGCTCAGGTGGGAGGACAACTATGAGTCATACACTCCATAAATCTGTCCGTTGTGGAAGAGTGGCTAGATGAAAGCAATTGTTGAAGGAACACCGTGAGAAGTCCTGTTTGCAGTTTGCCACAAGGACACAGCAAACGTGGAAGAAGGTGCTCAGTCAGATGAGAATACTTTTCTCCAACAGGGATTGGCTGGTCAAAGATGATGGGAAGATGGAAGGAGCAAAATACAGGGCAAAATGGAAGAAGACCTGTTAGGGGCAAGGATTCACCTTCAACAACATTAAACAAACAGCCAGAGCTACAATGTTATGGTTAGGATCAAAGCATGTTCGTGTATTAGAATGGCCCAGTCAAAGTCTGGTCTAATCCAATTGAGAAACTGTGGTGAGACGTTTTGAGATTTTCAGATGCTCTCTGTCCAATTCAAAAGTTTAAGCTATTTTCTAAATAAAATGAGCCAAAAATGTCCATCTCTAGATGTACAAAGATGGTAGACACAAACCTCAAAAGACTGGCAGCTGTAATTTCAGAGAAAAATGTTTCTGCTGGCTGAATACATATGCACACCACACCTTTTCAGATTTTTATCTTAAGACCCTGTTTTTTTCCCATCCACTGCACAATTATGCACTACTTTCGTTTTGTCTATGGCATAAATCTCCAAAAAATACATTGACATTTATGGTTTTAAAGTGCACCTAATAAAAATGACTATAACTTTAATGCTGGTATGAAACATGGCTTATTGCAATGTACTATCATCAATGATAGCATAGGAAAAAACATATTTTCAACAGTCAATGGTTTCTCCATGTTGCCTTCCCCTTACTGCCTCTGGATCATGTTTCTTCTCACTTATGCTTGTGATGATGAAAACTTGGCCTTCCTGACCTGTGATGCTGTGGTGGTGGGCCCAGTTGTGGGGATGTTTCTCACACAGTGGTTTGCTCTTAGCTGGGGTGGGATGAGCTCATTCTGTTAGCTGTTTGCATGTTTCTTGTCGCAGAAAGGGAAACTGCAGCTTCCTCGGTTCTGTTATATACCCAGGGTGTTATTAGGCTTCTTTTGTTTTCTTTGCTGGTGAGCTGGTCCACTTTTAAAGGTGGGGGGAAATTCTAAAAAGGGGGTCTTTTCAGTCTAATGAAGTCAGATGTTTTTTTTTACCCCTCATATTTATTCTGAGGTCATCTCTTGCAATTCAAAATAATCGGAAGGAGATTAATGTTACCTCAGCAGCAAACTCTTCTCTTTCTCATTATTTCAGTTACCGTGTTTGAGCTGGAAGCCGATAATTAATTTTGAGATGCACCAGCAGAATAATGCTTAGTAACACATCCACTGAAAGTAGTGCAGATTATATTTAAATTCTGAATGCTGGATTAACAGTGTGTTACTGCAAGGTTGTGGCAATGTTTAGCTTGCTTATTCAGATCATATGGTGTTTATTTCTGAAAACAGAATAATTTAAACTAATTTAAATAAAAACAGGATAAAAATGGTGGAACTGGCAAGTCGAAAATATTTATGTAAATCCAATGAAATGTGTAGTTAAAACTGACATTGTTAATCCCTTGAAAGGGAATAATTGTATTTATTTTTTCTTGAAGAAGGCTTGTATTTGAAAGTGATTGGGCGGGTAGTAAGGTTGGTGCAGCCCAGTATACACGGTATACAATGCCACCCACATTAATTGGCAACGCTGGTGATAAAAACTAATTTGATTTATCTGCCATTGAAAATGTTAGAACACCTCTTATGCTTTTTTTTTCTGGCCTCTGTTCCACACCACTGGTTATGGGTTGCACTGGTATAGCGCTTTATCCAGTCCGACGACTCCAAAACGGTTCACACTACAATCAGTCATCACCCCATTCATACACAAATTCACTCACTGACAGTGGTAAGCTACATTGTAGCTACAGCTGCCCTGGGACAGACTAACAGAAGAGGGGCTGCCATACAATCAACGCCACCGGGCCCTCTGACCACCATCTGCAGGTAAGGCAGGTAAAGTGTCTTGCCCAAGGACACAATGACCGAGATGGACGGAGCGATTTGAACCAACAGAACGTTTGAAACCGTTTTGTGAGCTTTGAAGAACTAAATAGAACTAAATTTACTTGACAATGAAAAAGCATTTATTTACCTCAGAAAAAACGTGTTTGAAATAAAACATCCACTCATATATCTGTTTGAAGCTGAAAATCAAAGAGTCCATTTAATGCATTTTATGTAGAATGTGTAAAATAATTGAATCGTATGTCACCGGCAAGATGGTGCCACCACCATGTTCCACGGTGTGTGTATGTGTTCAGGATATGCTGTGTTAGTCGTATTCATATTTTTTGTATGCAAACATTTACTCTGGTGGTTTTAGCTACATTAGCTACGTGATCCAAACACATGGAAAATCTAAACATGGAAATATATAGAAGGGAATACTTATGCGACAAAAAACTCTCTGTTGTGTTCCTAATGATTTTATGATCTAATTCCCATGATTCATATCTTCTTCAATAAAGCATGATCATTTTGTAAAATCATATTTCTATTTAGAGGTAAAACACCTATTTTGGCCAGTTTGTTCATGTAAATGATAAATCATCTTTAACTCCAGGGTTAATTGTGGAGTACCACAGGGTTCAGGGCCAATTGTCTTTACTATATATATGCTTCCAATAGGTCAAATTATCAGGAAAGGGCTTTTAGGAAAATTTTTTCACTGTTAAGCTGATGACACTCAGCTTTACTTATCCAAAAATCCTGATGACCCAACCAAGTTAGATAGACTACAAGCATGTCTTGAAGACATTGTAAAAACTTGGATTCCTTTTTAAATTTTTCTGCTTCTAAATTCAGGAAAAGACAGGAAAGGGGTGTTTTTTGGACCGGGGGTTTTTTTAAAAAAGAAACTGCTTAGTCAATCAATTTAAACCTGGGGGCCCCATTAAATTGACGTCCGGTAATAAAGTAAAAAACCCTTGGTGTTATTTTGGGACCAGGACATTTAAATTTAAATCCCATTTTTAAACAGGTTTCTTGGGTTTTTCCCTTTCCCCTTTCACCTCCGGAACATTGCCAAAAATTAAAAATTACCTTTTCCAGGAGTGACGCTGAAAAACTAGTCCATGCATTTGTTTTTAAAAGGCGGGAAAATTGGGAAAATTCCGTTCATCAGGTTTTGGTCCACAAAACCCCATTAAAAAACCCTTTCCCAGCTGTTTAAAAAATGCTCCCAGAAAGATTTCGATTGGAAAAATTAAAAAGACAGTATCATTTTCCCCCCAAATTTAGCTTCCCCTTTCCCAGGCCCCCCCGGGGGTTAAACCAGAAATAGAATTTAAAATTCTCCTCCTCACATAAAAGGCCCTTTAATTTTTTAGCTCCAACAACACAGAGATCTGTTTTCGTTCCTCATTTGTTCCAAAACCCTAAAACCTTTTTTTTCTCAACGCAGGTTTAATGGTGGTTTCCAAAGGCCTAGGGGGAAAAGGGGGAGCAAAAACCTTTTTTTAGCCGGGCCCCCCCGGTAACCAGCCCCGGTTTTAGTCCGTGAGGGGGGACACCCTGTCTTTTTTTTAAAGACTAGGTTTAAAATTTTTCCTTTTTTGGGAAATTTTAATTAAGGGGTTTTTTTTATCCGAGCTATCTTTCCTTTTTTACCCGTTCTTTTTTCCCCCCCTTTTTGGATGGGGTAAGGGGGAGTCGGGTTTTTTAACCCCCAAAAGGGCTCATTTAAAGGGGTGGGGTGCAAACAACCCTCCATTTCTGCTACCTTTTGACCCCCTCTTTTTCCCAAATTTGGTTAGGGTTTTTAAAATCTGACAGAGAGGGTATCCCCCAATCGTTTTTGTTTTTTTTTAGTAAACCAAGGGCCATCGGGGGGTTCTAGTTTGGACAAACGTCTATTTTTTAAGGCTGGAAAAAAATTTTCCCTTTTTGGGATAAAGCTTATATTTTTAAAAAAAAAAAAAAAAAAAAAAAAAAAATTTTAAGGGGCTTGGGTTTTCCGGGGGGTTTTTCTCTTGAGTTATGGGCTATGGGCTTGGGCTGCGGGGGGACATAATGCCCATCTCACCCCCTTCGCTACATTTACCATTTACTCTAAAATTTTTTGTATTTTTTTTGCTGTTTTTTTCAGCTTTTAATTTTGTTTCCCCTTTCTTTTTCTTTTCCTAAAGCTACACCTGGCTGACTCTGTTTTCTACCTGAAAACCCCCTTTCTGGGGGGAAGGGGAATTCCCCCAAGTTTCTGCGGAAAACCAACTTAAGCTCACCCCCCCTTCCCTATGATCCACTTTGGCCCTGTTTTTTCAGTTTTTAACCCCTTTCCTTCCCCCTTAGACAGGGGATTGACTGGCTTTTACTGTAACTAACTTCTCTGTGCTCCTTTCAACTCTAACCTTTGAAAACGGGCTCAGAGTTTTCTGTTCTTTCTTTAGGTTTGAAAACGCCAAAAGGGAAAGCTCCCACCCCATTAACTTTTTTTTTCCCTTCCCATAAAAAGTACTCCGGGAAATCAGGGGGGTTTTTTTTCCTTTTAAAAAGGGAGTTTTTCCTCTCCACTGTCCCTACAGGCTTCCCCGGTATGAGGGATTGCTGAAAAGTAAAAGGGCCATGACTGCCCCACTGTCCCCCAAACATGCTCAGGGGGAGGAGGGAATGTTTAACAAATCTCTGACTGATGAAAAATCTTTTTGGGTTTTCCTTAGATAGAAAATTTTTTTACCCAATTTTTAATAAATAACTAATCTGACTGCCTTTTAAAATGTTTAAGGGTTTAATTTGGAATGTATGTACCTGACTTTTTGAAGGGGCCTTTTGGAAAATGTTTTTGGAATTGGCGCTGTATAAATAAACGAATTGAATTAAATTAAATTAAAATTTGAATTTAATTTAATTTGAATTCCAATTTTGGGAAATTTGTAAAGTTTGGCATTTTTTAAAATTTCCTAAAACCCTTTTATGGCATTTTAAAACCCCCCAAAAAATGGTTTATAATCCCAATCTGATTGGGCAAAAAAAAAAACAAAAAACATTGTGTTTTGTGCAGGGTCGAATTTGTTACAGTCTTTTGGGATTTTTTTTGGTTAAAATGACTTAACTTTTTGTTAAAAATTTGAAATTTAACGGGGGGCAAGAAACAGGGCCCCCGAAATGTATCACTGAAAAGGGTTTTGGGATGTTTCCCGCCAGGGCTTTTTAAAGGGGAAGAGGGGATGTTTCCTGTTTTTAAACCCCCTTTGGGTTTTCATTGGGGATCGAAAAAAAAAGCAGATGTCAGGGGCAGGGAGAGAAAAAAACCAAAGGGGTTTTTCTTCATGTTTTTCCCTTTTTCCCCCCTTTTTATCTGTAGAAATAAAGCGCGGTTGAAAAAAAAAAGTCCTACCTTTTTTTGAAAACCAAAGGGCCCGGATTTTAAACCCGAGGGGTGCGAGATTGGGTTGCGTGTTTACAGGGGAGGAGGAGGAGGAGGGGAAGGGGGGGTGATACAGCTCGGCGCTAGGACCGTGCACTCAGTCAGTGCGCAAATCCCAGCAAAAAGGGAAAAGCTTCGACGGGGGAAGGATAGAGGGCAGAGGTTTGTCTGTTTTCCCCGGCAGGTTAACCCAAATTAAGGGGCGGGGGAGGGGGACGGGGCCCCCTTCGGGGGCCGCGGGAACGGACCGGGGGGAAACCGGGCCGGGCTGGGGGCCTCCGGGGGTTGGGCCCCCCTTTAGGGGTTCCCATGCGCAGGTTTACGGGCCAAAACCCCTTTCCCCATTTCTGGCCGTCGCCGGGATCCCTCGGCACTTTTTAAATTACCTGGGGGCAGGACAAAAAACCCCCGCATGGGGGACGCCGTCCCTCCGCGTCGCAGACCGGGGGAGGGGCCCCCCGGGCCCAGAAGCTGGCCCCCGGGGCGGTGGGGGGGAACCCAAAGGGGGGAACGAAAAGGGCCCACCCCCTTGTTTTGAAGTGGACGGGCCCCTATTGGGGGAAAAATTTCTAAAAAAAAACAAAAAAAAAGGTTTAAAAGGAGAATGGTGTTTGTGGGCGGGGGCCCAGGGCCCGAAATAGAGTGGTGCTGTATGTTAAATGGTATGTTTGTGAAAACTGGGAAGGGATTGTGCCCCGGGGCTGGGTGTCTCACCAGGAATATGTTCAGCTGATGTGTATGTAGCGCAGGAACACCGTCCTCCTCCTGTGCAGGCATGCCTTTATTCCACAGGCTGCTCAGCGCAATCTGCAGCCTTCTCGGCCCGGTTTCTCCATGTTAACCCCCATCCCGGAGCCTATAAAGGAACCTCATGGACCGTCTCCCCTAAGACGCTTTCTCTTGTCTTGTGCGTCATGCGCAAACGACTAGAAAAAAAATTTTCCCCTGGAACTTTCCGGGGGCGACCCCAAAATTTTTATTTCGGAGCGGGGGCCAGATAGGGGCCACAATATCGGGAGGTGGCAAAACAAAAACCAAATGCAAAAAAACAAAATTTTTCGGAGTTTTTTTCCGAAAAGCGGGGCAAGGTTTGTATCATAAATCGAATCACAATCGTCATGCAATATCATTGTGCAATATCATAATCACAAAAGACTAATTAGATGCAATATTTGGTAGGAAATTATTTTTCACTTACCATGCTTTTTCCCATGCAATTTTGGGTTTTGAGAGGACTGCTTAGTTTTCCCTTTTCAATCACAAAGTAGTCGGACATAAATTTTTGTCTCTTACCCGCCCCCCTAGTTTTCCTTGGGTCTCTTCAAAAGGGGGGGTTGTGGTATTAAAAACATATTTTACATCACCCCCCACTTTTTTAGGTACCCCTTTTCTAGTACGGGTTGGCCCCCCCTTTTGTCTTCAGAAAATTTCCCTTAACCTTTCGGGGCATAAGATTCCCCCCAAGGTACTGGAACTTTCCCTCAGGAGGGTTTGGTTCATTTTTGCCCTGATGGGTTCACACGGGGGGGCTCCCAGTTTTGGGGCGCTCCCCATCCATGATGCAAATCTCCCGTTCCCACACATCCCAAAGGTGCTCTTTTGGTTTTGAGATCGGTGACTTTTTTGAGGCCTTTTTATTTTCCCCGGTAAAATTTTGCTTTCCCAAGGGAAATTTTGGTTGAGAGGGTTTTGTGTTTATGACTTTGGGCGTTATCCTGCGGAATTTGCCCATCAAAAGGGAGGGGTTTTAAAACTGGGGGAAATAAAAAGGGATGGACATGGTCAGCAACAATACTCAGGGGGGGTTTGTGGCTTGACAAGTTTCTAAATTTTGGGTACTAAGGGCCCAAAAGTGTGCCAAGAAAATATCCCCCACCCCCCATTACAACACCACCGCCACCGGGAACCTTTTGATACAAGGCAGATGGATCAATCCCTTTCATTTTTTTTGTCCCCAAATTCTGACCCTACCATCCCGAATGTCGCAGCAAAAATTTGAGACCTTTCAGACAGGGAAAATTTTTCCCCAATTTCTATTGTCCTTTTTTGGGGGGGCCTTTTTTAATTGTACCCCCTCCGTTTCCTGTTCTTAGCTGACAGGATGGCCCCCGGTGGGGTCTTCCCTGCTGTACCCCTCCCCCTAAAATTTTCCGCGTTTTTGTGGGGTTCAGATATGCCCTTCTAAATGCCTTGGTTGAAAAGAGGGGTTATTTGATTTAAATGTTGCCTTTCTTTTTAGCCGAACAGCCCCGGGCCCCCTCCTCGGACCTCTGGCATCAAAAAGGCATTTTTTGCCCACAAAAAACCCGCCGCTCACTGGATTTTCTCTTTTTTTCGAGGGTAGTGCGTAAAAAATTTTTTTTTTTTGGGGTACTTTGTTTTAAAGGTCCCCCACAAAACACAGACTAAAATAGGGGAGGATCAAACAATAAATAATCAAGAGGTTTATAGTGATGCGACTTCCTCTTGGCTCTTGGGTGGTAGAACAGCAAATCGGTTGATTTACAGAACCGGTAATAACGGGCTCTAGCACCAACCCGGTTAAGAACATCTTTGATGAAAAAGCCCTATGGGTGGAATGTGAACCCTCATCTGAGCTAAAAATAATATGAACAGGGCGAGTGCTTGTACATGAGGTCCAAGCAGCTTGCATGCAAGAGCCAAACCTCCCCTTTGGGTTTCCCCACACCTGAGGTTAAATTTAGTTGGTGAGGGTTGTGAAATTTGGCCCCCAGGGAGCTCCAAATAATGGTACAATTAAACAGAAACATTCTTCATTTCTCTTAAATATGGAAGCAAAAGCTTTTCTTTGCTTTGAAACAGAAAACCAGAACTCAGACTTTTCATTTCCTTCAAGAAAAAGAGATTTTTATTTAGATATTTATAAAACCTGATACATTATCTTTCTTCTAAATGGTCATGTCAGTTTTATCTTTAGACAGGTTTTATTGAGTGTGAGAGCAAAAATGGCTCCTTGCACTGTAAAAGTTGTTGACACCAACTATTTACCACCTGTATGTACCTGCTTTTTTATAGCCGATACAAAATTGATTGATCATGATTTTAAAATACTGTAACTCTGCTCATTTTCGACCTAATGATGTGTTCTCATTGTACTTGATTTTCTAAATTCCCAGTTAGAATTGCAAAAGATGTGCCCTCTGAATTGTTATCGGGGTTCAATATCCAATATGGCTGCCACACGTGAAATGTTGCCAATGTTGAACGTATAAAGTGTTCATGAGCACTTCTAACGGCTTTTAACCCATAAAACAGGTGTCCCCAACAGTGCTATATGACATCTATTTGTGAACATGTTAATTTGGTGTTTAAATGTATAACATGCCAAGAAATACATTGTTATTATCTTGGATTGCTAATCCTAGTTAGCCCCACAACAAATAGCAAATCTCACTAGTCTTCAGACTTAGTCCCAGAGCGCTCTAAACTATGACGCTCTAAACTAAACTAACACTTTCAGATTCAAGGTCCAACTTCAGAAACAGTGGAACGCAACATCAATAGGAGATCCTGGGATAATTTAAGGGGCGGAGCCAGGGGTGAGTAGCAGACATTGAAAAGGGCACTATTACAGGGCATAAAAATGAAAGCATTTTAATATGAATTAATAAATAATTGTTGCGACTCATTAAGTTTGTCCATTCCTCTCAGAAATTCATAAAAAATACTTTTCATCTAAAATGTGAGGCTAGAACATTTATGGGGTGGCTATTGCCCACCTGGCCCCCCCTTAGTGGTGCCACTGGAACCTTCCCGGCCTTCACAATGGATTTAAAAACAACAGATTTCAGAAAGAGACATGAGACGAAGAGCCACCTAGTACAGTATAGTGTGTCATTAAAGGATTATCTATGACAGATTAGGGCTCAGAAGTTAAAATAAGCCATTCTATATGTTGAAACTGTTGTCGCAGGTTCGGCAACCTCCTGTTTGCAGCCCCAGATCCAGTCAAAGAGCATGTCCTCACTTTGGATTCTGGCTGATGTTCTGCCAGCTTGGATTAGACTATGTTGTCTATCTGGCAGCAGACATTCTGCTGCATTAGCTGTAAAGAGATA
The DNA here is from genome assembly GCA_036173005.1 of Crenichthys baileyi. Classification (NCBI taxonomy): domain Eukaryota; kingdom Metazoa; phylum Chordata; class Actinopteri; order Cyprinodontiformes; family Goodeidae; genus Crenichthys; species Crenichthys baileyi. The sequence goes on from JAHHUM010001759.1 coordinate 394,462, forward strand.
CAAGTATCGTTTTAATCTGTAACAAGAAACTGAGAGTAATCTTGTAATAAAATACCCATCTGCTTATCTCATCCCAGATTCAGAATAATAAATACAAACATAGTAGTTTCTTACTATCTCCAAAGCTAAGGTAGAACAGGTAGAACAGGTATACACAGCGTCTCCATCCTAGTTTACTCCTCTAACAGCGGCTAGTTGCAGAAAAATCTCTCAAGCTGTTTGCAGAATTAACAAGAACAATGCAGCACCCACACTGTGTTCCTTCTGTTACAGCTACCCATGCAGCCCTCCGTACGTAGTCCCCCCACCTTGTGTATGAAAAGGGGGACATGTGCTCTGCATTAGTGTGTGAATACATAAGCGAAGTTTGTGGTGGTGAATCAGAGGATGCATGCAGCAATCCCTTTCGATATTCAGCTCTTCATCCCTCCAGCAGACTTTCCGGGCACATGCTGTACTCTGGCAATCAGACAGCAATTCTAATCAGATCGCTCTTTGACCTGAAAGTGAAGCTCCCTCTTTTGTAATTGCTGATTTTGTCAGTGGGGTCGTTGGCCTGTCACCAAACTGAGATGTCCCTGCTGTTTGTTTTGTAATCTGATCTGACGCCTGCCTGCTGCCAGCTCTGTCCTGCTCTTCAGCAGGATCGGGCTGGTACAGACAGGAGGCCTGCTGGGTGTCTCTTTCTCTGTCATAATTGATTCGTTGTTTTCTTTGTGGATTTAAATAGATTCTGTCATCTTTTTTTCCAGCATATTGACCCCTGTAGTGTCTTGCAAGACTGCAAAACATTTTCACATTTTCTTATGTTACAACCACAAACTTCAACATCTTTTAAAAGGATTGTATTTGATATACCTCAACATAGTGCATAATTGTGAAGTTAAATAACAGGACACATGGTTTTGAAAATGTTTTGCAAATAAAAATCTAATCAAATCAAATAAAAGTGTTCTGTGCACATGTATTTAGCTTTCTTGACTGTGACACCCATAGATAAACTACAGTGCAACCCAAAGTAGTCATTCATTTTGTGATCTTAGTACAAATCCACCTGTTCTGCCTCAAAGGTTTTTTAGAGGACAATATCAATCATACTGCATTGTGAAGACCAAGGACCACATCAGGCAGATCAGCAATACAGCTGTGGAGAAGTTTTAGCTTTGAACATTTCTTGGAGTATTGTTCCATCCATCATTCAAAAATGAAACGAGTATGGCACAACTGCAAACATACCTATCTACCTCCCGGACAGGATTAATCCTCTCCTGAAAGGGAAAGGGAGCATGTGGTAACTCTGGAGGACTGTCTGAAATCCAAAGCTTATTAGGGATACTGTTGACATAACAACTGTTTGTCATGGACATATACAGTGCCTTGCACTATTTTATTACATTCCAGCATGTAATTTAAATGTTTAAATGCTAATGCGATGGATCTGAACAAATCAGTCTAAGTTGGTGAAGTGAAATGAAATAAATACATATAAAAAAAAGAGTAAAAAGTTCTGGTGCTCTGGAGGAAGGTGCTCTGGTCAGATGAGACTAAAATAAAACTTTTCAGCCACCAAAGAAAATGCTATGTCTGGCGCAAATCCAACACATCCCTTCACACCAATAACATAACCCTTATCATCGGTGGTGGCAGCATCATGCTGTGGGGATGTTTTTCTGCAGCAGGGACTGGGAAAATGGTTCGATTCAAGGGAAAGATGGATGATGCTAAATACAGGGATGTTCTTGACCAACACCTGTGTCAGTCTGCCCGGGATTTGAGACTGGGATGGATGTTCACCTTCTAGCAGAACAATGAGCAGAAGCATACTTCAACACTCGAGTGGTTTTAGAAGAAACATTTAAACATGTTGGAGTGGCCTAGTCAAAGTCCAGACCTCAATCCAATTGAGAATCTGTTAGACTTGAAGATCGCTGTTTACAAGCAAAAATCCTTTAACACAAAGGAGCAGGAGTGGTTTTGCCCTACGACATTGGTGAAAATCCCAGTGGCAAGATGTGGCAAGCTCAGAGACTTATCCAAAGCGACTTGCAGCTTTAATTGCAGCAAACAGTGGCTCTACAAAGTACTGACTTTAGGGGGTGGGAACAGTTATGCATGCTATTATGTTAAGTTTTCTGTTATTTTGTCCTATTTGTTGTTTGCTTCACAATGGTTAAAACTCTCAAACAATCCATTTTAATTCCAGCTTGTGAGTCAGCTAAACATGAAAAGGCCAAGGAGGGTGAATACTTTTGCAAGGCATTGTATCTGCTCCTTATGGAAGAGTAGCAGGAGAAAAGCCATAAAAAATCCCATCCACAGTTTGCCCCAAGCCATGTATGAAACGCAAACATGTAGAAGACGGTGCTCTGGCCACATGAGATCAAACTTGAACTTTTTTATTTTAGCCAGCAATCAGAGCACTGTGTTGTGGAAACGTAACACTGCACATCACCCTGAACACACTATCCCCATAGTGAGATGTGGTAGTAGCAGGCTCATAGTGCAGGGATACTTTTTTTCACAGATGGAAGCCGATCAGATTTCATGAGAAGATGATTGGAGCTAAATACAGGAAATTCATTAAAAAAACAACACCCCTAAAGATATAGTCAGAGCTGCAATGGAATGGTTTAGATTAATGCATATTTGTGTGTTAGAATGGTCCAGTCAAAGTCCAGATCTAAATTCAATTGAAAATCCAATTCAAGACTTGGAAATTGAGCTATTTTGCAAAAGAGAATGGGCAAAAACGTCAGTCTTCCACCCCATGTCAAAGTTTGAGGTTTTTGTTGCGGACCAAAGTGTAGATGCAGGCGAGGAGACGGCATGCTGAGCAAAAACGAAGATTTATTAGTTCTAAACTCTGGCAAAACAGACGGCAGGCAGGCAAGGTGTATCAGAGAGTAAACAGAAGTCTAGTTCTAACAGAGCACGAGAAACGAAGGGAACTTGGCGCAGGGAACGTGACGCAACAAACCAGCACTGAACAAAGGAACTAGACTAACTAATATACAGAGGGTAACAAAGGGCAAGTAATCAAAAGAACTAAGAACAGGTGTGACACGGAGACAGGGAGGCTGAAGGAACAGGTGAAACTTATACAGAGGCTAAAGCATGAGGAAAGGAACTAATTAACACGACAGTAAGCAGAACCAAACGAAACCACAGACCAAGATAAAATAACCAAAGAAGCATAAGAAATGTAGAATAACCACAAACAGAGAAACTAGAGGAAACATAGAGACAATACCAAGCAAAACTATAAGCAAGATAAATAATCACATGAACCATAAGGAAACTAGAATAACCATGAACTAAAGTAAGCACAGAAACTAGAGGGAACATAGGAACTACAATGACAACCTAAGAACAAACAAAGAACCCATAAAGAAAACCTGAATACAAAAGTAAACAAACCTAACCACACTGACTGAATAGACTAGAAAGGAAACTAGTAAACAAGAAGAGTGAAAAGGAACAATTGCCAAGACATAAATAAACACAAAGATACTGAAAGAGAAATTAAACTAGAGAATACCAGGAAGACAATGAATTAATAATAATTAAAATAACAATAATACTAATAATAAACCATACTAAGTAGTAGTAATAATAAACCATACTAAGTAGTAGTAAACACTAGGAGGCGGTAGAGGGAGCAAAGGAACTAGAAGACACGATACCAAAACCCAAAATAGAAACAACTATGCAAAGAGTAAACATCGAAGCCACAAACAAAGTCCAAAAATGTCACAGTCTGACACCCCAAAAGACTTGCAGCTGTAAAATGTTGTCTTAATGTTGTCTCAGGGGGTCTGAATATAAAAATCCATGCCAAACTCTTCACATTTTTATTTGGTAATAAGGTTGAAAACCATGTCATTCCACTTCACAATTATGCACTACTTTGTGTTAGTCTATCACATCAAATCCCAGTAAAATATACTAAAGTCTGTTTTTGCACTGTGAAAAATGTGAAAAGGTTCGGTTGGTATGGATTCATTCGCAAGGAAATGTATTTACTTGCCCCTTTTTCCTTTTTTTCTCTTTAACTCGAAGTATTTTCATTAGCAGCATTTGTTACATGTAATGATATAATTTGTGAAAGCTGGCTCCACTTTCCTCCCCCATTTTTTGTAATGTCCCAACACTGTGTTTCAGTTTACAGTAACACATTGCATGTGAACTTTCACTGATTAAATTTTCAGCATTCACCGTAATGACCGGCTTCACTGACCTGCACATCTGTTGCTTGGTTGTTAACGCTGGGCATGTTGCAAACATTTGACCTCAGCTTGCCATTAACCTTCAGGCGTTAGCTGATGTCACCTCTCCTATAAACTTTATGGATTAGGTTTTCATTAAAGGATTAAGGTTCCTATGTTTAATCTAAAATTGGACACGAAAATTCCAGTGCATAAGATCTAATAAAGCTGCTGGGTTTTGTGGCCTGACGTCACACTGACATGCCAGCCAACATTTTATTTTTCAACAGACGTGTGTGACCGTATAAAAACTTTGGGACAGAATTGGATTAAATGTGCTGTTAACGATATTGTCTGAGCTAGGATTAACTACAGTTTACATTACTGTTATGCTTACGAAACCTGAAGAGTTTGTGTGACTGCAAAGCTCCACTTAACTATGAGCAGTTTAGAGATTTTTCTAACCATATATAGCCCATATTCCACTCATGTTAAAATACATTTTAACCTAAAACAAAACAAACGACCTTGCTGTTGTATTGAAATATTTATTCAGAAACTAAGCTGGTCTGCGTCGTCTGTATGTGCCTTGTTTAAAGTTGTGGAGTAGATGTGAATAGATGGAGTAGATCCATTCATACATTCATCTATCCATTGTCTGTGCCCACTCTTTGTTGCAGAGTTTCTGGGGGGCTGGTACCTATCTCCAGCTGTCATTGTTTACCTGGAACAGATCGCCATTCCATCAAAGAGCAACCCCTTAAAAAACATAAAGCTTAAACCTAGCATTTGGGCTAAAGAAATCCTGGTAGGGTTTTGTATGTAAGTTTGAGCAACATGAAACAAAGATTAAAAACCAATATGTAAAATCTGTAATGTGATATAGATCATCTCGCTTTTAAGGAAAGTTGCATTTAGCAAGAGTAATGTCATTGGCTAAAAGGGAACTTTTTCTTGTTAAAAAACAATAAATTTTGATTAAGGTTTTATAAGTCAGGGTTACATTTACGGTACAGTTCTAGGCTGTAATTAACAAGCCTTCTCTTGTTAAGAAAACTACTCTAATATCCAATACAAACTTACAGTGTTGAAACAAAAATACAAAGCATCCAGTAACAATAATATAAATATTTTAGTGTCCTCTCTTGCAAAACATATAAGGGGGTTATGAACAAGACTAAACCCACCGTAGCAAGATAATCTGATGTATCTTCTGTGGTCTCCATCATGTCAGAACCACCTTAACAGAGCTGCACTTCGAGTGTATAGGCCAGGTGCTGCTTGCATGTAATTTGTTAAATGCTTTACGTCAGCCTGCAAGAACAGCATTGCTAATCTTCCAGATAAAGCTCATACTTAATTCACAAGACTGAGCCTCAAAAGGTCTACTGTTACTTTTTTCTATCATCTGCCTTCTATTGTTTTAACTGCTATTTAACGTAGATAACACAGGGATAGAGGTAAGATGATTTGAGAGAGAACAGGAGCTTAAATAATTCATTTCATATTTTACAAGCTTCTATGAACTGCTCAGGTGAAGGTTTGGGTATAGTAGAACATGTTCCTTCAGGTCATTGATTTGTCTCCTGTTTATAGAATATTGATGAACAAGTTAAAATTACTTACTCTTACGGGTGATCATTTTTAGAACTTGTTTTCCCACCGGAACATGCATTCAAACAGCTAAAAAGCTGTCATTTTTATATGCTTTTGTCTTTGAGATCCTTGGCACATGTTATTGAGAGAGGCTAGTAATATCAGTACTTGTTGTTTTGGTTGATTTGTACTTGATATATTTTGGTTCAAAACGGAGTCATGTGCATTTCGTACTGGCCATGCGTCCATTTATACACACTTTTGAGACGCATTATACCGACCAGTTCATACCCATCTTGGTATGTTTCGTATGGACTACTTTTCAATTCCTACAAGCTTTGCAGGCCATTCGTACCAACCGTGTATAAATTCGTATCCCCTTTATAGACGTTTTGTACTTAACCTTTCTCAACTCATACCTATCAGGGGAATGTTTCTTATCAGTCATTAACCAATTGTTTTGCAATTTGAGGTTGTTGTATTTAAATCATGTGACAATTCAAGCTACTTTAAAGACATTTCGTACAGACACTGCGTCAATCTGTACCCACCTTTGAGATGTTTCATAGCGACCATGCTTCAATTTGTACCCTCTTTGGGAATATTTTGTATTGACCATTGGTATGTTTCATACAGACAATATGTACATGTGCCATGCATCAATTCGTACCTGCTTTGAGAATTTTTTGTACCAACAATGCGTCCATTTGTCCCCGCCTTGAAGGCATTTCTTATCAACCATCAGTCAATTTATTCCTGGCTCTGTTACAGTACTCAGCCATGCTTCAGTTTGTGCCTGCCTTGGGGACGTTTGGTATCAATAATGCATCGATTTGTGCCTGCTTTGGCGACATTTTGGACTTTTCATGCATCAATCCATACCTGCACTAGTCATGATTTGTACCAACTATGTGTCAATTTCTACCTGCTTTGTGGACACTTCATACCAACCATGCATCAATTTGTATCCCTTTGGTGATGTTTTGTACAGACCACGTGTCTGTCAACCAGCCATGCTTCAGTTTATACCTGCCTCGGTGATGTTTGGTATCAACAATACATCAATTTGTGCCTGCTTTGGAGACATGTTGCAGGGACCATCCATCAATTTGTATCCCTGTGGTGATGTTTTGTACAGACCGTACATCAATTTTTACCTGCCTTAGATTGTTTTTTACTGGCCATGCCTAATTTGTATCTACCATGGACATTGGTGCCTACTTTAGGGAAGTTTCAGATTGACCTTGCACATATTTGTACCCACCTCGGAGATTGTTGTACCTCACATAAGTCAATTTGTGTACCTGCTTTGAGGGTGTTTTGTGACTGTTTAGAAATCCAGTGATATACTTTTGTTTTTTTTTTCTCAACTCCGAGTCTACCATAAAGAAATGTGGTGTTCATTAAGTTAAATAATGCCAAATATCTTACTACAAATAACACAGGTGTGAAATGGTTTGTTTATTTGTATAAAGTTGAAGACGGAAAAGAGGATGTGGCTAAATGTGAGTACAGAATGTGGTTACGGATTGGTGCGAGTGCTGATTGTCAAAAACAACAAATGAATTTCTTTTTTTTTAGTTAATATTTGTAAAAACGTTTATGCAAATGCAATTTCAAGGTGATGATGTAGTACAGTTAATGTAGTCCAAATTCTTTACCATTATTTTACCATTGAACAGACTGAATGAAATTATCTGCCTACGTCAACAGGCTTAGATAATATCAAACTCAATGGGTTTTATTGCTTGTGTGTTTGGGTCTTGTTGTTTGCTTGGGGACTTGTAATCACATGTAATGCTGTAATAATCCCATTATTGGTTTATTGCATTAGTTCAAGCAAATGAAGCTGGAACTGTTGTGGCTATACAGGTTTTATTTGTCCTTGTTTTTTTGCTGCCAACCGGTAGGACTTTATGCATTTCATTGTACACATTTTTAATATATTTTTTTGAAAATAAAAGCTATAGTCAAAAAATGAGAAAGTTTTCCATATGCTGCTTTTTGTTATACTTCTACAACCCAGGTATACAGTATCTACTCTTCTGTTAAACTGTAGTTATATTCCACTCTTACTTGAAAGTCTAGAAAATCTGCACCAACTGAACAGAAATGTCTTTCCTTTTAAATAAATTCTTACATATCTCTGCTTTCTCTGATTAAATAACACCTTACTTCTTCCTGGAGTCAAAACATCCACACCAACGAATGCAGTGACCATGACCTGGTAGTGCAAGTTGTAGTCTGTTCACTGATAAAATCAGGAACATTTTTGTATTTTTTTTAGTTTCCAACTATTCAGTCACCAGTCAGGATCAATAAAGCTGACAATTGGTCAATTCTGGTCAGCAGCTAATTTTGGCATCTTTAGTAAAAATAGTTTTTAATGGTTTATATTTCATTAAATGAATTGCAAACATAGCATTGTACCAACTGGTCTATAAAATGATTGTGACTCCCATAGATCAGCCAAATGGAATACAACATTACAACAACCCCTATTAAAGTTAGTTAGGCACATGTATTTGTTTAGTAGTAAATACGCAATAGGTGTTTGTGAGCTTCTCGTTTGGCCAGTTTCCATCTGTATTTACAGAACCTTTGGCCTCTGAACGGCAGCTGATCATATATCCAGCACTCATTTCTAGCAACCTGGTAGTCTATATTGTCACTGTCAACTCTTCACTTTCCTCCAGCTGAGTTTTTTTTTCCACATTTGGGGTCACGCTGCTTCCCTGGGGAGCCTGAAAATGAGGTCAGTCTCACCTCAGCCTCTTCAGGAGCTTTTTCTAAAACCCTTCAGCTGCACAGACCTGCACTGAAGCAGCAGCAGCATCCTGTCCTGTGTCTGTATGTTCGTTCTGCATTTCAACCTTTGTGATGAGGGCTTCTCTCATCTTCCTTTAAGTATTCATCTGCTCCTTCAACCTTCCACTTTTCCGGGCTGCCGGTGAGAGTTAAAGCTCCTCGAAGGGAAAATCCATTTATTAATCAGGATTTTTTGACTGTATATTCTAATCTGATGGGTGCTCTGCTCATTTTGCCTTGTTAGCAGTAACAGCGACCTGAATGGGAGGTAAACATTTACATTTTTGGCGGATAAAGGTATTCATAATGAATTAAAAGTCAACCCAATTCATTTCCTTGTTGGCATCTGACACGTAGATTTTGCACATTAATAATCATTGCTGCAAATGTGCCAAGAGTTTGCCAAGCGGCTGTTTTTGTCATTTCTCCCGGGACAAATTCAACAAAGTCACCGGGAAGAAATGACAAACATGCTTTGTTGATAGAGGTTCTGACACTGAGGGACTCTTTTTATTCTTGCTCTGACTTTGCCTAACACAAATGTATATAGAGTGCCTTGCAAAAGTACTCATACCTCTCGCACTTTGTGACATTCTTGCACGTTACAACAATAAGCTTCAGTGCATATCATATATAAGTTATGTGCCAAACCAACAAAAGTGGTGCATAATTGTAAAGTGGAAGGAAAAGGGTGCATTGTATTTAAAATCTATTTAGAAGCCAAAAACATGAAAATGTGTCGTGCATTTATATTGAGTCAGTAGAGCAACTTTTTGGTGCAGTTACAGAAGCAAGTATTTTGGAGGATGTTTTTTTTCTCTTTTGCACATATAGAGACAGAAATGTTTGCCCATTCTGCCTTGCAAGTTGCACAAGCTCAGTCAGATTAGACGGAGAGCATGAAAAGCAGCATTGCCACAGATTCTCATTTGAATTGAAGTTGTTGCTTTGACTGGGCCATTCTATTACATGAATTTGCTTTTTCTAAACTATTGTTTTGTATCTCTGGCTGTATGTTTAGAGTCTTTATGTTGGAGAGTGAACCCTGACCAGAGTGTCAAGTCTTTTGCAACCTCTAATAGGGCTTTTCCACCCTACACAGGTTGCAGTTCTCAACCAAGGCTGGTGCTGGGGCCAATTCTTAACTGGTTCTGTAAAAGAACTGATTTGCTTTTCCACCACCTGAGAGCCAAGTTGGTTGGAGACAATTTAAGCACTCCAATAATATAATTTATCCGAGTAATCTAAATATAGATGCTATAATATAATTAATTGACACTTTACAAGCCTGATCAGCTGATCTCTCATCCACACCAACAGCTGGAAATGGGAGACAAAAACTGCTTTTAGAGCAAGATTTTTTTACATCACCTGGTGATTTTAAAAGACCAACAGTATGAACAAACTGTCAGAAATAACATTTATGGATTCAGTGGAAAATAATTAACTGTAAGAGCATTACCTTCTTAAGATCCTTGTTGGTTGATTTTAAAATTACCCTGTTTTTAGCTCCATTCATCTTCTCATTAACTCTGACCAGCTTTCCTGTTTCTGCTCAAGAAATACATCCCCACAGCATGATGCTGCCACCACATTTTTCATGATGGAGTTGGTTTGTTCAGAGTGATGTGAAATCATTTTGCATGTAACCCAAAAAATTAAATTTTGGTCTCATCTGACCAGAACATCTTCTCTCGGCTTCGGTGTGTTCCCTACATGGCTCGTAGCAAACTGCAGTGTTTCTTTCAACAGTGTGTTGTTTGACTGATACTTTCTGAAGACTTCACACATGAGTTGTATTTGTACTGAGAAGAATTACACACAGATGAACTATAGTTTCTAATTAAGTGATGTCTGAAGGCAGTTGGTTGCAGTGATCCAAGCCACTGTATATTTATACATGTCTTTGATTTCCATTGTCTTTGCATTTATGGACTCCATTTTCCATCGTCTGCAGGTGACTCAGCCCCCTCGAGCTGAGCAACAGAGCCAGCTGCTGGGCAGCTTTGATGAGAAGACGTACCTGGCAGCAAGGCAACTCAAACCGGGGGACGACCCATACAGGGAGCATGCCTTTAACCTCCAGGAGAGCGACCGTCTCGGCAGTGAGCGAGCCATACGAGACACTAGACACTACCGGTGCGTAGAGTTTCCTCCTTATGCTTATGTGCTGTTGATCTTCACAAGATGATCAGGAACTCATCTTTTGTGAGCTCCAAATGAATTTAGGGTTGCACTTATGATTTTATACTTGGATTGCTGGTTAAACAGTGATTGGAAAGGCTGTTTTAAAACCCCCAAGTTTAGAGAGTGAAATTATCGACTGGGACATTTTATTATGGAGTTCTGAATTTCCTCCTTTATGTTTGCAGTGCCTTTCTAAAAGGTGCTGTCCTTTTCAGCCTGATGATGGATGTTCGACCCACTGTGTCCGGGCTCTTTCCTCTGCCTGGATAGGACTCCTAACACATGTTTCTGAGAATAGTTTTAAATAGGCAGACATGACGAGTTAGTATTTTCAAATGTAGTGTAACTAGTTATTTGGTTTGCATCTGGCATCAGCATACTTAATTTGTATATGGTGGTTAAGGATTGATACTCATACCCAAAGTGATCATAGTGTCAAGTAAAACTCTTCCTACCTCCTAAAGTATTCATATTTGTCGCAATAAAACCCCTAAAATCAATGTTTTTTTGGGATCTTATGTGATAGACTGACAATTATACATAACTGTGAAATGAAGAGGAAATGATACATAGTTTTCAAAATTAGACAAGAATAAAAATGGATTCTACAGAATCACCTTTGGCTTTAATCATAGAGATTACCAGTTTAGAAAATTCAATCTAAAGATGTGCAAAGATTTTTTTGCAAAATAGCTCAGTCTTTGTCAGATTGGGTGTCATCTGTAACAGGAATTTTCAAGTCTTCCCACAGATTCTCAATTGGATTTAGGCCCGGACCATTTTAAGACACATGTATGCTTTGACCTAAACAGTTCCATTTGAGCTCTGTTTGTGTGTTTAGGGTTTTAGTCCTAGTTGAAGGTGAACCTCCAACCCAATCTCAAGTATTTACAGCCTGTAACAGTTATTCTTTAAGGATTGCTTTGTGTTTAGCTCCATCCATCTTTACCTTAAACATGACGAGGTTCAATGTCCCTGCTGAAGAAAAAGCATCCTCACAGCATGATGCTGCCACCACCATGTTTTACAGTAAGAACATTGTGTTCAGGGTAATGTGCAGTGTTCTAATATGTGTTCTAGTTCTAATTTACTAAATTCTAATAAGAAACACTGAAGCATATGTTGCAATGTGATAAAATGTGAAGAAGTATGAATGCTTTTGTAAGGCAATGTAGGCAAGTTATTTTTCAGGTGTTAGTGTTTTTTTATCACAATATATCACTGACCTTAGCCTTATGCCTAACTAATTCTCAAAATCTACTCATTTGATATGGTAGGCATCAGAAAAGGTAAATTAGCTCTCTGGATTTGTTAATCACCATTGCGACACATGTAAAACATTAACCTATCAAGAGAGACTCACAGCAGTGGGTCAAATTAATCAATCACTTATTCAACAAGAATTAGACTGATGTGTGCATTTAAGTAACACAACAGATCTTTGTGACTGTGTTTGTACCTAATCTGCCAGGATATTTTGTCTGTTTTCTTGCAGTACACCTAATTATGTGTTCTGTGGACAATTTGCACTTGATTTAAGTTTAGTGTGTTTAGTGTTTTTTTCCATGTTCAATTTGAGTTGGATTTCTTCCTTCTACAGATCTCTGCCTAGATCTTAGGTGGGCAAATAAAGGTTGTCATCCTCACGATCACCGAAAAATGCAGTGTGTTTTCTTGCATTCATGGATAATTTTACCTTAGAATTATAATTACAATTCTCTGCTAATCTAGAGTCAGAAGAATCAGCTTTACGCATTTGTAAAAAGAAATGGTTCTCTCTGTTAAAATGTCAGCCTTATCTGTGATTAAACAGGATGTTTTTTGTGCAGCTTGAGTCAATCAGTAACAGATTGTTAAATATGGTTAGAATGAATTTAGAGATTTAATGTTCACCATTGTGGGAGGTTGTAATAAGTTCTTGAGAAATTTTACCAGTCGCTTTCCTGGCGTTTTTTTCTCCTTGGCTTTGTGTTATCACACACGCGTGCAACAACGGAAAATGTTGCTTTAATAAAGGTGGCCACACCTCCTGAGATCACTTATCAGGTACATTCCCCAATTCTCCTTAACACACAGCTTTTCTATATTTCTTAAAAATCATATGTTGGGAATACATGTTACCAGTGAAGGGTTTATGTTGCGTTCATATATAAATACGTAACATGGTATTTGCATTCGCACTGAGGAATATGTCCATATGTGTTCATTTTTATATTTTGGAAATTTAGGTGGAATGTCTGAAATACATTTTTTATTAATTCATTAATGAATGAATAAATTCATTCATTCATTTTGTGCTGAACAAATTGTTTAACCTTCTTTATAGGTTTGTTTCGAGACAATTCCCAGTTACAAAACTTATATTTGTGAAAATGTTCACACATGCACTGATTCATGATGGTTATCTGTAAAGAATTAAATTCATAGCTTCAATTGTTTATTAAAGTTTTCTTCATCTGCTTGAATGAAAGCTAGATGTGGTTTTAAGTCCTATATATTAGCCCTCTGATGGACTGTGAACCTGACCCTGGATAAACGCTGTTTTGCTATAAACATATTGAAAAAGTTTAGAATTTGGCTGTGTATGATATTTCAGATGTCTTCTGACCTGGGCCTGATTCTCCCTGCACCTGATATAAGAGAAGAAAGTGGTCCCAAACCTGTGCAATTGTTGCCGGGCAACTAGATATTTTCATGTCACTAATGGCAACAATGAGGCTACTTCTGCTAATCACAGCTGGCTAAGACTCTGTTCAATGTGCTTTGAGACTGGATAGAAAGGTAATAGTATGTGACTGACTGAGCACATAAATCTGATCTCTTCTTTTCTTTTGTCGCTTTAGATGCGCATCTTTGACCTATGACACAGACCTTCCCTCCACAAGCATCATCATCACTTTCCACAATGAGGCTCGCTCTACTCTACTTCGCACCATCAAAAGGTAAAGAGGTTGGACATCAGTTGGTCTTATTAGACTGGTGCAATGACACAAATACATTTTCACTTGGATCTCATCTCTCTCCCTTTCTCTTTCAGTGTCTTGATGCGAAGCCCCCCATCTCTCATTCAGGAAATAATCCTTATAGATGACTTCAGCACTGATCGTAAGTTCTGTCATTTGTTCTTTGTTACTACAGGGAATATGTCAAAGCTCCCAATTATTGTATTTTTATGCTCCATCTATTTAATGCAACTATAATCAATGGTTTTATAATGACTATTAGGTGGTGGGAGGTATATTTAAACTCATAGTTTTCAGTATTTTTTCAATGTTGCTTTGAATAATTTAAACCTACCATTCTTTTTTTTTGCAACTGTTTTCAGCTACAGGACTGTAAATAACATGTGGCCAGAATCAATACTGAATGACCCTGATCTCTGGGCCCTCAGGCAGCGCTGCTTGAAAAGAAGACACAATTTTATGGAGCCCGGGCTCATATTCACAAAGAATCCTAAGATTAAAAGGAGCTCCTAGTGACCTCATTGTAAGAAAAAGAATTTCTCAAATTCTACGATTTTTCTGAGAATTTTCCCCATGTAAGATAAAAGTTATTTACAAAGTACCTTAGTCCTTAAGAGAGCTCCTAAGGTGAACAAATGTTAAGAGTAGTAAGGAGGACTTTTAGTGAGCCTAAGAGTGTCTTAAGCAGAGAAGATGGTGGAAAGACAGAGAGATATTCTCCTACAATGAACAACAGTGAATTAATAAGACTCTACCAGCTCGACCATGTAGGGATCCACCCCCTTAACAGTCGAGTAAATGAGCACACAAACTTTGATAACAATCATACAATTATTAATATAAAGATGAGGTAAACTTTATCATCTCCCTTGGGGGAAATTAAATAGTTTCAACAGCAGGACAGGGTTAAGGTGCACCTCTAGTAAGGTAATATTAGGAAGCATAAATAAATAATAGAAACAATAGCAAATTACCATGAATAAAAGTGAAAATATGTGCAAACAAGTTTAGTATTAATTTATTGCAAGTCATAACGTCATTCCAACATTGAACAACACTGTTGGATATATTACCTGTCCACCTTTGATGGTCTCATTGTAGTTAATAGTTTTAATTCTTATTTTAACTCCTCTATGCATATCGCATATTTTCCCATAATTCTGCAGCTCTACTTGCATTGTCTGACCTTAGGGGGAATTCGCTGGGCCTCCCACACTGGAAAGATTGGCAACCATCCGAATTGTTTTCAGATTGTGAATACACAGTCTCACTGGACAACGATGGATTTTAAATTGTTTGGAAATTGCTTTATAGCCCTTCCAAGATTAATGGGCAGAATTAATTGCTTATCGGAGATCATTGCTGATGTATTTCCCAATTGGCATTAGGTCAACACACAAATTTATGTTCCAAAACTCCTAGTTTCCCACAGGTAGTCACCAGAGACGGCACAAGGCACATGCGAACTAAGCCGCTGCTGAGGGCCCCCAAACCATCAGGGGCCTCCCATAAATGCTTGAATTTTAACACAGACCATACGTAGATGTAATATTTTTAAATGTGTTTATTGAGAATGGCATTACATTGGGTTTGAATGTTTCAAGATAGATAGATAAAAAAATTAAAATTGTTAAAAATGTAAGATTTAAAGGAATTCTCGAGGTTACTTTGTAAAAGGACAAAGGATAATCAGTTGTTTGATTGTTGTGTTAAAATAGTTGCAATCTGATGCTTAATCTTTTCGTTGTGTCTGAGTTTGGTTTCTTCACGACTGCTTTTAAGCTCAGCCAGTTAAACTTACCCCCTCTGCCAGATTCCACCAAATCTGTATTGAAACGCTGTTATTGATGGTGATGTTCTTAACAGGCAGAGGGGCCCCAAATCAAATTCAGCTTAAGGCCCCATACAACCTTGGGCCAACCCTGGTGTTTACACACGTGCTGATGCTCCCTTTTTCCAAGCACATTTCCCCTCCAGCCCTAAATCTAATGGAAGCAGCAAAGAGTCTCCACAGTTTTTGACACACCACTTTTCCACCTTGTTGACAGTGGGGAAACTGTTAAGTGTGTTTGTTCACTTAGTTTTAGATTGGAATCATCTTAAAACCTGGTAAAAACCAGATTAGGGTTTTCTTTCCATTTTACTGTGACTGTTAGTGAGATAAATAAATATAGATATAACAGACAAGTTTGCTTTGAGATGTGAGACCTGCTGTAAAAGAAAATGTAAAGTCAAAGTGCAATTTGCATTTAGGGAGTGAATAGGTTATTTTACATCCAGTAGCTCCACAAATAGGAATAGTTTCTATTGTATGTCAGAGGAAAACTTTGTCTTAGTCATTATTCCCCTTTGTCAGCATTGGGCAGATGAATTACATGAGCTAATGTTTCACACTGTCCATTGTGCTTTCTGTAATTTCCACCACATGCTGCTTGTGTCTGTGGGAACCGCATGCTGACCTAAATTCCCTGTGTGCTCAGACCCACATAAGGACACACTATAAAGTGCCAGAGCTGGCCAGACATTTAACAGTGGATGTAGCAGCAGGAGCACTTTAAGCTTCCTAATGCCGTTATTTATTCTCCCCATGGGCTGCCAATCTACCTGCACCCAAGATGAACACGCACTAACCACCGTGTCTGAACTGGCTGCCCAAATACCTTTAAACAAGAGTTTAAGCCTCCTCCGTTTTTAATTACAGTTCTTAGTATTGAGTGTCCCCAGAAACAGTTTCCTCTGGTTCTTGGTTACAGTTTGAAGCTTTTAGTTTTGCCCCTGTCTGACTGTGAGCAGGTCCGCCTCTTTCTCGCTCACCTTTTTGTTCGTCTAGGTTTTTTGTGTGGTCCTTCTATGTTAGTGCTTCTGGGTTTTTAGCACTAGAAGAAAGAAGGAAAGTCTCACTGAAAGTTTATCCAGTGGGAGTTAAAGCAGTCAAATGTTTTTGCTTGTAATTGTATCAGGATTAAACTACATTAAACTATACCAGCATTCATAAAACAATCAGTCTCACACCCTATCAAAGATCAGTCAGTCTCATAATCCCCTTTTCCACCGAAAGCCCTGGGATTTAAAGCTCCAAGAGTTGTTTTACTCGGGTAAAAAGAATATAGGGGATTTGGGTGTCTTGTGTTTACATTGCTCAGATAGGCCACGGACCATTTAAATCAGCCTAATGACGTATGGGAAGGCTGTGAAGAAAACTGTACTATACCTTCAGTCCAGAGGATAACTTTTACATAATAAATAATTTTTAGTTTCAACTGATAAATAATAATAGATGATGAGAAGCTTTAGAGTTATAATGTTGAATAATACCTTCCGTTAATCCTTAAGTTGCTCTGGATCCATAAGCAGGAAAAGTTTAAATCATTATTTTACATGTATTTTTTTTCACCAACCTCATAGTTGTTGTTTGTGTCATATTGAAAGTTGAGGTATTATTTTAAACAATGGTATAGATCACTTAAAGTTCTCATTTCAAGGGGCGCGGCGCTGGTGGTGTAGGAGTTAGTGAGCGACCACATATAGAGGCTATAGTCCTCGAAGCTGCCATCCCGGGTTCGAGTCCCGAACCCTCTCTTTGCCCCTCAAAAATAAAGGCCTCTAGTGCCGATAAAATTCTAAAAAAAAAAAAAGTACTCATTTCACATTGTTTTTCTGACAGTTGTAGAGCCATTACAATCAAAACTGTTCCATGTGGCCTCTATTCGGTTTATTTAATTCTAGTATTGTTTAATCAGGTCCACTTTCACCAGAGTGCAGCCGACTTTTCCGGCAGACAGGAAGCTCAGCCAGTGAGAGTGTGAGCATGTTGGTCAATAGATGGGATCTGGCAGGCAGACAGGCGAAGAAGGTGGCAGAGCACGTCGTATAGCAATAGCATTAAGGACTGTCCTGGCTGAGCGTAATCCCATTAAGGCTCGCCTTAACTATATGCCTTGTCCTCAGTCAAGGACACTAATCTTCACTGTGTGTGGACAAGTTCATGTGTGTCCAATTTCACTGTAACAAGAATAGATTGCCGAAAGCTTACTTAGTAATAATAATAACAATAATAATAATTTACAGAGCAATCTGAAAACACGATAAAAACAATAAAATTAGGATTCTCAACTGAAACTCTGAATACTAAAGTAGTTGTTGTCTTCAGTAGGGAATGATTTTGCCCAAATAAGAAGAACCTCGGTTTTATCTTTCTTTGAGGTAAACCAATATCTAATGAATGGAAATAGAGGTAAGTGGGAGGGTAGAGCTGGGTTTAGAGACTAGGGGCGTGTATAATCTGTACTATATATCTATTAAAACTGATATTGAACTTGTGGAAGATATTGTCAAGAGTAGGGAGATATATGATGAATTGCAGGTGTCCGAATGCCAAATTTGCGGGTAGCTAAGTGTTCAAAAGTAATGTCCAAGCCATCTCAGTCTGGCCAGAGATGGTTTAACTGAGATGGCTGTGTTTATTCCTTCATGAATAAACACAGCCATATGCTGCGTTTATTCATGAGGAAAGTCATAACTTGGATCTGTAAATGATGTCACACCCTTAACTTAAGTGTCTTCATATTGCATAACTGAAAAGCATGGGATTTGGTAAATGTTGTACTCAGGAACTGTTACTGCTGTGAATGTGACCAGTTTAAATTGAAACAAACCACCAGGAGTGCAAATAAACAGTCCATTACTGTAGATATTGCTTTATTATGTCCCTTATATCCCTACCCCTGCCATATTGGATTTTAATGTTGGGTTTGATGAACCCCCTCAGATTCTCCAAGTCGGAATTCTGACTTCTAGATTCATTTAAACAAAACAAACCAATATCTGTTTTTAACTACTTACACATTAAGCACTACTTACATACATACGTACACACAAGCACAAAAACGGATGCAGTCGTGCACACACACTTAATCTGGCTGAAATACAACATCTGCTCTGTGGGTGTAACCCTTGGCATCTGTCACATGTTCCCTGAGTGATTAGTCCCCCATATAGACATGTTTACACACACACACCTGCTGTCCCACACTCTGTCATACACACCCATGTCCCCTGTGACATGACTGGGTCCTGTAAATACAAACAAACAAGTTTGTTCAGGCGACATTATTTAATCAAAGAGGATTACGAGTTGTCAAGCTTCAGTCTGTAACCATCAGGCTGCGTCTCTGCTAGAGAGGGGGGCCTGTAGATCTACCTACAATCCCTCAGTAAGACCAGACTCACTCTCTGCTACTGATACTAATCCTCCAAAAGGGCATGAGTCCTTTTCAGCACCCATGTTTGTAATGCTGACTGTCTGCAGTGACGAAAAGTCAGCGGCAGCTTTTGCTCGTGCAGAGAAAGTTGGAGAAAACAGGCTGCTTTCTGAATTTTAGGTGAATTGTCCAGTAAAATTAAACTCTTTTTTTTGTGCACTCATTTGTGCATGTTCATGCGTTTCAGGGTATTCCTTTTTTTTTTTTTATAGCAAGGATGTGTGTTGCTGGTCTGTGTTACTTGGTGTTTAAATTGCTGTAAATCCATGCTTGTGTGGCTTGTGTGGTGTGTTTGGGTCAGAGTGACTAAAAAGAGATGTGTTTGTCTCAGTGTATGTTCTGCCTCCAAAATAACATGCCATCTCCTCTGCTCTCCACCTCCAGCTGAGGACTGCCAGCTGCTCTCCCAGATCCCCAAAGTGCACTGCCTGAGGAATAGCAGGAGAGAGGGTGAGTGAAAAGATTGGGAGGAGGTGGTCTAGTGGGAAAAATACTGCACTTAAAAGGGCTTTGTGGGCTGTGTGAGCACTCAACAAATATTGAACATTTTTCAAAGTTCACAAGAAACTGATTGAATTCATGGTAGTAAGAAAAACTATTTTCATAGTTTACCATTTAGAATTACAGCGTAAAGTATTCTTACATCTTGATTTTTTTTTTACATTACAACAACTATGTATCTTAATCAAATAGTGTGTGTTTGATCTAATGTAAAAAAAATCCAAGTATTCTGCAAAGGCTTCAGGAGTTTGTTAGAAAACATTAGTGAACAAATAGAATTATGAAGGCCAAGGAACACACAGTGGGATCAGAACTTAAGGAACACAGCAGACATACCAGGGATGAAAAACACTGCTCAATCAATCACCTGCAAACCTATCAAGACATTAATCAGAATAACAGTCAAGAGGCCTCTGGTGACTCTGGAGGCCCTGCAGAGATCCGCAGCTCCGGTAGTACAATCTGTCAACAGGACAACCATAAGTCATACACTCAATAAAGTTCACTGTGCTTATCACCCTGGACACACCATCCTCAGAATGAAAAATGGTTGTGATAGCATTATTGTGTAGGGATACCTTTTTTCGGGAGGGACAGGGAAGATTGTCAAGGTTCACTGAAAAATGGATGGACATAAATACACAACAATTTTGGAAGAAAGCGTTAAGACGCTGCAAAAGTTTAAACAGCAATTCTTCCTTCAGCAGCACAACAACCCCTAAACACACACCCAGTGCTGCAATGGAATTTAGATCAAAGCATATTTATGTGTGAATGATCCAGATCTAAATCCAAATGAAAATTTGTGGCAAGACTTGATGTGTCCTTCCCTGTCACACCGCTGGACATAGATCCATCCCTGCTGAACATATTCACATTTACAGAAAAAGGCAGCCCTGTCTTGAAATGGAACAGGCAGACATAGCAGATAAAGACTAATGGGTTGCAAAGTTCAAAAGCCTGACAGTGGATCTCAAAGCAGTTGCTCGCCAGAAGGCCACTCTCGCTAAAGAGCACAAATGGAATTATATTGAAAATCTCCCTGAACTTGAAAAACTTGTTTTTGAAACATTGAGTGCCATTCCCGACACGTATATGAACATGAAACAGTATGCCTTTGGAGTCCTGTTCATCTCTGGTTCAACATACTTATGCGAGCAAGATTTCTCCAGCATGAACTTCATAAAGTCCAAATATCGCTCTACAGTCCTGTGTGTAGATCAAAGTGACATCTTACAGCCCCAACAGGGAAGATCAGCATGGAGCTTCAGAAACAGAACTCACATTAAACAGGTATGAACTTAAAACAAAGATACAGGGGTTGGACAATGAAACTGAAACACATGTCACCTGTTTAATGTGGGAGGTTTCATGGCTAAATTGGACCAGCCTGGTAGCCAGTCTTCATTGATTGCACATTGCACCAGTAAGAGCAGAGTGTGAAGGTTCAATTAGCAGGGTAAGAGCACAGTGTTCAAAATATTGAAATGCACACAACATTATGGGTGACATACCAGAGTTCAAAAGAGGACAAATTGTTGGTGCACATCTTGCTGGCGCATCTGTGACCAAGACAGCAAGTCTTTGTGATGTATCAAGAGCCACGGTATCCAGGGTAATGTCAGCATACCACCAAGAAGGACGAACCACATCCAACAGGATTAACTGTGGACGCAAGAGGAAGCTGTCTGAAAGGGATGTTCGGGTGCTAACCTGGATTGTATCCAAAAAACATAAAACCAGGGCTGCCCAAATCACGGCAGAATTAAATGTGCACCTCAACTCTCCTGTTTCCACCAGAACTGTCCGTCGGGAGCTCCACAGGGTCAATATACACGGCCGGGCTGCTATAGCCAAACCTTTGGTCACTCATGCCAATGCCAAACGTCGGTTTCAATGGTGCAAGGAGCGCAAATCTTAGGCTATGGACAATGTGAAACATGTATTGTTCTCTGATGAGTCCACCTTTACTGTTTTCCCCACATCCGGGAGAGTTACGGTGTGGAGAAGCCCCAAAGAAGCGTACCACCCAGACTGTTGCATGCCCAGAGTGAAGCATGGGGGTGCATCAGTGCTGGTTTGGGCTGCCATATCATGGCATTCCCTTGGCCCATTACTTGTGCTAGATGGGTGCGTCATCCCCAAGACTACCGAACCATTCTTGAGGACCATGTGCATCCAATGGTTCAAACTTTTTTCCTGAAGGCAGTGCCGTGTATCAGGATGACAATGCACCAAATACACACAGCAAGACTGGGAAAGATTGGTTTGATGAACTAAAAGTGAAGTTGAACATCTCCCATGACCTGCACAGTCACCAGATCTAAATTTTAACCCCTTTGGGGTGTTTTGGAGGAGCGAGTCAGGAACGTTTTCCTCCACCAGTATCATGTAGTGACCTGGCCACTATCCTGCAAGAAGAAGGCTTAAAAAAGGGGCACTCATTTTTCTTTACTTTTTTGCTTTTTCTTCCATAATGGAAAATTCTAACAGTCTATTCAGTAGGACTATCAGCTGTGTATTGTATCCACCTCCTGCAAAAACACAACTGATGGTCCCAAAGGGCTTGAAATCCCACTTTTTAAAACCCTGGGGGGCAACCTGTAAAGGAAAACCCCATTTCAGCTGGCTACCTCTTGAAGCTCATCAACAGAATGCCAAGAGTGTGCGTAGCAGAAAAAAAAGCAAAAGGGGCTACTTTAAAAACCCCTAGAAATAAGACATATTTTCAGTTGTTTCACACTTTTTTCTTCAGTATATAATTCCACATGTGTTAATTCATAGTTTTGATGCCTTCAGTGTGAAGCTACAATATTCATAGTCATGAAAATAAAGAAAACTCTTTGAATGAGAAGGTCTGTCCAAACTTTTGGTCTGTACTGTATTTACAAATCAATCTCTGACTTAGGGTAGGATCTACTTATTCTACTGGAAATACTTAGGGTCTGCTGTTTAGTTAGTAATGCTAACCTCTAATATAAAATGTGAACGTTTAAGACGTCATCTCAATTATTATGATGTCTTTGTACACACACAGTGTGACATAACACTGTATTTCCTAGTTCAGTTTCCCGTTTAGTATCTGTGTTTTTTTTTACGGTTAGGTAGGCTAGTTTATTAGTCTTACTTTCTCTGTGTTAGTTTCCTTCATAGTTGTAGTCCCTTTTAGCATGGTTCTTTATGTTTAGTTTCTATAATTCTAGGACTCCCTAGAGCTATTGTTTACATTTTGTTTGTATTTATTCTAGTCCTCATGTTCTCTGCTTGTTTCCGTCAGTATGGTTTTAGGTTTGTTTACTTTTGTAATCTGGGTCTCTTTATGGGTACTTTGTTTATATTTAGGTTTCCAGGTCTTAGGTTGTTGTTGTTCTTCTGTTTCCTTTAGTTCATGGTTATTCTAGTTTTCTTATGCTTCTTTTGATTATTTATCTTTGACTATAAGTTTGCTTGTTCTGTGTTTCTCCTTATTGGTTATTACTTCCTTCACCATGTGTTAGTCTATGCATTAGTTCCACCTGTCCCTTCAGCCTCCCTGCCTCCTTGTCACACCTGTTCTTAGTTCCTTTGATTACCTGCCTTTGTTCTCCCTCAGTATATTAGTTGGTTTTGTTTCATTGTCCTTTGCTGGTTCCTCCGTTTCACAACCGCTGATTAAGTTCAGTTTTTGCTACATTCCTGCAGTGAGTACTCAAGTAAGTTTTGGACTGTCTCATGCTTGTACCTGCAGTGATACTTGCTACATTTTTGCTACGTTCATAACCTTTTGAATAAAGCTGAAGACCGTTTCAAAATGCTGCTGCCAAGCTCTTGTCTGCGCTTTGGTCCACCCCAAAACCCCATCGTGACACATATACAATAAATGAAATGTATGACATACACACAGTAAAACTTCTCAAACCAACTTGCATTACAAGGAAGTGACTCCACTCATAAAGGTTTTTTTTGTATTGTAGGTAAATACCATTTAACAAAATGGTATGTGTATGTCAAACAGAGTAAAGATGCGCACATAGTTGGGCGCACTGTGAGCAGCAAGGACTCTGCATGCACTGTTCGCGGATGTTTGAGGTTTCATAGCCAAGTGTACCAATTTCCTGCAATTCTGATGGCAAACTCCTACATTTCCCACACTTTGTGCCATGGCATCATTAGATGCTCAAAGGTACTATTTTCATACCAGGGTAGATACCATTTGATTTTAGACTTAATCAACCGTTTTGTTTAAATTATGGGCTGTAGGGTTCCGTTTAATTTATTTTTATTTTAAAGTAAAGTCACCAGTACACAAATCCTGTTTTTGTAAGGGGTATTTTCTGTTTAAATGAAGAAACCTAGTTTTTGGTGTCAGACATACAGTTTTTAAATGTAACCTGTACATACCAAGTCTTGCTCTACTATTAACCTTACTGTGTGACATTGTCGGATTAAAGTAATATAATTATAATAAATAAATACATAGAAAATAAGTAAACTAAATTCTAATATTGTTTGTATTATTGTATATGCAATAATGTCTTATATATGTTTCTTCATGTATAAAATGATCTACTGGGATAATTATCTGGACCACAGTCCAGCCAGAACTTCTAAATTAAGGCTCAAGGGTTCTGATGTGAGGGGGGTGTGGCAGAAGAACCAGAGAGGAGAGAAGCTGTGGACCATCAATACATTTCCAAAACCAAACACGCTGTTTCATGATGGTTTTGTTTTATTTGTTTTTTTGCATCTGAACAGCTGTCTTTAGGTGTGATCAGCTAATTTAGGATGTTATTAGATACAGCATACCCCGCCTGCATGTAATTCAGAAAGCTGATGTGTCCTCTTTCTTCTCTTTCAGCCTTCAGGCATGGTTTATGATTTGTAAATATTTTAGTTGCTCTTGAGTTTTATTAACTTCTCCCTGCCTCTTCGAAAACCTCATTTCTCCAGGTCCCATGGCCAATAACTGTACAGTAGTCTGTTCATGTCACATGTGGTCCCTTCTCATTCCGATCAGGTAAGAAAAAAGTAGGTGTCGGTAGTGTAAACGCTCACAAAGTGGGCCGAGTTGAGTGGAGCTGTGGAGCCTAAATAGAGCCCGTGGAAAAGGGGCATAAGTATTTGTTTCAGCTTTAGGAAGCACATGCCGACAAAGCAGAAATATGTCGGATTCAGGCCAACATTGTCCGACTGGCAGTTACAGTGAGCCGGATCAAGCTTATCTTTAAGATTTTCTATTCTGCCTGCTTTAAAATCCAGGGCAGAAAATTAAAGCTTCGAGTATGAGCTAAATCTTTCACAGCTTTTCTTAGATAAAAATGCTCAAGGCAGCTTACTGTGTTTTTGTACCACCAGAGGAAAAAGAAACAGAAAACAACACAGCAATGAGTTTTATCAAATAAGATAATCTGTCTTGAATTAATTTGAGCTTTAAATAGCTTCACACCTTCAGGCATCATTGACTTTCTCTCATTTAATGTGTCACACTATGCTAGGGCAGCGAGCACAGATGCAACTACTGGATCAACATTAGTAACATGCTAACACAAGACAGCCTTTTCTCAGTGAGTTATAAACCAGCTGGTGCCCACAAAAAGGCTTTTCATTTAGGCATTAGAGCTAAAAGAGCAGAGATTCAGTTTCCATTTCAGCTCAAAAACTGTTAAGGTGAAGTTCTCGCTGTCAATTCGGTACGTGAACTGTAGCCATTTGCCCAGCACGTGTCACGCAAGTATATCTGACATATCTGATTTAGGATCACTCAGAACCTTGCATTACCACCCCTTGAACATTTTCACAGTTTGTCACATTACTCTCTCTAAATTGCCCTTAAGTATGAATGGGTATGTGCATGGTTGTTCGTCCTGTGTGTTTTCTTGAGTTTCCCTGCGATGGACTGGCTGCCAGGGTGTACCCGTCTCTCACCTGCAGACCGCTGGAGATAGGCACCAGCATCCCCCGACCCTGTACAGAAGAAGTGGGTATTGAATATGGATGGATGGATGGATATAATCCATTCCATTGTAGCTCTTGCTGTGTGTTTTAGGTCGTCGTCCTGATAGAAGATAAACCTACACCCCAAGTCTTTTTTCTGTCAAGAAGTGGTTCTTGGATTGGACCCCAGAATGCAGACAGGCAGGTCGCAGCACTGTGAATTAAAAAAAAAAAAAGTTTTGACAAATAACCAAAAAGGAAAAGCTCACAGATGGCAGAATCTAAGAGATGCAGGCATGAACAAACAGTATCCGCTAGGGGTAACCAGAACATCAGAGTATATAAAGTGGATGGCACAGGCAAAAACAAGGAGACTGATTAGCATGAAACAGGTTGACCGAATGAAGCTGATTATGGAGGCAGTGGCTGAAAGTGGAAACAAAACCTGAACTGAACACAAAAACAAAGACAATACAACCAAAAGATAAATCTAAAACGAACAACACTAATATACACCATAAACAGAATGCATAAGAAACTAAACCAAAAAGGAGTGAACTAAGGCACTACCTGGAAAACATAAACAATCATGAGCAAGATCCAAAACAACTCAAATACCTACCAATCATGACATTTTTCTTTCAATATTGCCCTGTTTAGCTTTATCCATCTCTCCCACAACTTCTCTGTCTCTGATGCAAAAGATTATCCCCAAAGCATGATGCTGCCACCACCATCTTTCATTATGGGGATCTTGTGTTCAAGGGGATGAGCAGTGTTATTTTCTACCACAAAATGATTACACAGAAGGTGATGACTATTTACACAGGTT
Organism: Crenichthys baileyi; assembly: GCA_036173005.1. Lineage (NCBI taxonomy): Eukaryota > Metazoa > Chordata > Actinopteri > Cyprinodontiformes > Goodeidae > Crenichthys > Crenichthys baileyi. The sequence goes on from JAHHUM010001759.1 coordinate 420,728, forward strand.
GAAAAAAGTGCTCCACTAGCGATCTTCCTGTGTGACACATACTGAGACTGGACCATGTAAAGGGTTTCCATTTAGAGTAATATGGAAGTAAAATAGTCTCATTAGAATCAGACATTTTTTAGACATTGAATTTATAACACTGAATTTTTATCCTGTGCAATTATGTATGTGAATTTTTTTGTACTTAAAATTTGCCAGCAAAAATTCACCTGCAGAAATTCACCTGCAAACATTCACCTGCAGAAATTCACCTGCAGAAATTCACCTGCAGAAATTCGCCTGCAAATGTGTTGCCGCTTCTTCCGGTCACTTCAAAACAAGAGCATCTGCGGACAGGGTTGGGGCACTAGCTGTCATCAGGTCAGTCAAACATTTCATTCAGTTCCATTAGATGAAAAAAAATACCGAATCTCAAATGGGTGTTAATTACCTGCCGTTTGGTAATAATATATTTTTGGCAGAAAAATCTCATCACTGATCTTCATTAAGCCACTATCCAGCAAACCGTTAAGAGACTCGTCTCTGTTCAAGGCAATGGAGTGTCACGTGATCAAATAAGCGTAATCTGATTGGCTAAAAGACGCTCGACTCGATCGAGTGCTGATTGCTTTGGCTTGAGTCACCAGAAGGTCAACACATTTGCAGGCGAATTTTTACAGGTGAATTTCTGCAGGTGAATTTTTTCTGGCAAATTCTTGCAGATGAATTTTTGCTGGCAAATTTTAAGTACAAAACAAAATTCACATACATAATCGCACAGGATAAAAATTCAGTGTTATAAATTCAATGTCTAAAAAATGTCTGATTCTAATGAGACTATTTTACTTCCATAGAGTAACTACCTGATAGAAAAGTAAGGCAATGAAAACAATTCTGTAAAGTAGGATACACTAAATTTGCTTCACTTTTATGTCAGGCACGTACTCTGATAAGAAAAGCTTTACATGTTCAGTTTTCAGTGTACAGGAAGATCATCAACTAGACGTTAGCTCAATCATCAGGGACTAATCTGGATTTATACTAAAAGAAGAGGCAGAGAGAGTTATCTTGTGCAAGTGAGATATTAACTATTTATAACTGTTCTACAGAACCTCAGTTAATGTCAAAATGTTAAACGATCCCATTACTTTCCTACGAGGAGTTCTATGTTGAACGGAAATTACCACTGTTGAAGATGTAGTTTTTATTTGGAAAGATACATCTATTGTCTGATTTAACATGACACCTTTTGAAAATAGACTTTACTCTCAACTCGAATGGCATCTTGTTCACAAGCCATTTATAACATCCGCATGGGCAAAAGGGGAGACACCGTGCTAACTAGCTCAGATTAATCCCCTTAATTGCTTTCATGTCTAAATGCTGTTTGATTTTCAGAGCCTATGCCAGCTTATGTTATGTACACTACTGGTCAAAAGTTTTAAAAACACTTTTTCATTTATTGGTTTTCTTTATGTTTATGACTATTTACATTGTATGCAGATTCTCACTGAAGGCATCAAAACTGTGAATGAACACATGGAATTATGTAGCAAACAAAAAATTGCAAAATTTCTTTCAATATATTTTTTTATTTTAGATTCCTTCAAGTAGCCGTCCTTTGCTGCAATGACTGAAATATTAACCTCTGGGCGTCTCTCAATGAACCTCTGAGAAGTTCTTTCAAGACTCTTTGGAAAACCCTTTCAGGCGATCTCGTCTTCTCGATCATTTTATTAAAAAAAACGAGCAAAAAGATTTTCTGTCATTGTTTCTGACGATGCAAAGCAGCAGGGCAGCATGAATAGTAGATATATGGAAAGATAAAAGGGACACAATTTGTGCGCCTTCTAAAACCTAGTTTTGTTTTGTTTTAAAAGCACCTTGCAATATATCAGTAAACTATTATATACCTTAGGTGTTTGGGTTTTGGTATTATTTTGTATCCATTTTCACCATCTTCCTGTTGTTTATTATGGTCTAAATGGTCTTCTCATACTTAGTTCATTTATTTAGATTTAGTTTCCTCTTTATTTCTTGTCTTCGGTTCCCTATGTATTCTAGGTTATTCCCTTAGGTTTGTATTTGTCTTTTCCTCTTGGTTTAGTGTATCCTAAGTGTGTCTTGGTTCAGCTCTCGCTGTGTTACTTAGTCATCCTCCCTCAGTCTACCTGCTTACCTTCTGCTTCAGCTGACCACAGACAGGTCAGTGTACAAGCTGTGATTGAATGCACCATAAAAGTGCAACTGTTCCCCTTTGGTCAGAGGGATTTATCAACCCCAGTGGGTCGCATCTCATATGCTGTGCAGGGTTTTGGACAGGTTTAATGCTGCAGGTAGATTGATTTTGATAGCACTCACCCTTTCAAAACAATATGAAGGCTTTGCGATCATGTTCCATCATGAAAAGGAGGAAGATTGATTTTCTGGCTTTAGCTTCCACGGCGTGGAACCATCTGGATACTCTCCAATTCGGCATTCATTCTCATCAGCTGAACCTAAGATCCATGAACTGAAATGACAAGTTGGCACCTGTGTACCTGCAGTTGGAAAATGGGTTTGGCCACACCAGAAAGTGAAAGAAACAATGGATTTCTTTTCTTTTCATGACTGGTCATTTCTTCCGAACATCCCAAAGCTCTCCCATACAAATCCTCTGAAGATACTTATCTAATTAACAAATAAAGAAGCAGATTTAGTGACATTTTGTGAGCAAAGTAATTAGAGATAAACTGAGGTGTGTGGCCAAGTAATTCTTGTAAAGCTCTGACCTGCTATTACTGATTTTAGTTCAGACTTTTCTTTAAGAACTGTAATTATTTCTGCTGCAAATATGTTTTTTTCTAGCCTTTATGCCTTGAGTGCTGATTAATTATTTATATTAGGATTTATATTAGGAACAGAGGTAATGTGATCCTCAACCAATTTGCATGTTTAGTGTACCTTACATACACCTCAGTTTTGTTCTTTGTCACGAAACATTTAAAGGTCCTGTTACATTCAAGACGTGTTCTACAAATACAAACTGGTGTAATTTTTACATTGGACTGGGGCAAATACATGTATTATGGATTTTGGCAAAGTATGTTTTGGAGTTCATTGGTAAAGAGGTTCATGGGTGTGTGGGTAAAGAACAAATGAACGTCACCAAAGAGGGACATGCTTCACCACACTGGTTCGTTGGCGTTAAATGATCTGATAAAATGAACCTCTGAAGCAATGAGATGGTTTGTATAACGAAGTTAAGTGCTTTTGGACAGTAGTCACATGATCACACCACGCCTTAGCACAGTGGTTCGATACATTTGCTTCATGAGCTACCACATGTGAGGTAGCCTCGTGTCCCAGAGGATCATCACTACTTACATATGCAATTAGCATAATGAGTCAGCATTGCTGACTATAAACATGAGTCCCTTTGTGTATTCCATAGCGAATGTTGATCCTAACGTTAGCTGTGAAATTTTTAAAAGGCTGCTAACATTTCCACATCCTGCTTGCTCCATTACTGACAAAGGTTGAAAAGGTTTTAAAGACTCAAATGAAACAACTTTGCTGTAATACGGTTAGCCTCCCTGTTATCTACTGATGTCAGGTCTAGGTCATTTTATTCCTTCACTAAACGAGCAAAACAACTCCAAGGAACTGACATCCTGTGGCACACATCAGCAAAAATCATCGAAATGGCAACAGTGGGAAATGACCAGTAACCAATGGAGTTAAAATGCTTTGATTTAGTAGATTTTTATACCTTACAACTTATGCATAAAGCCAATAAAAATGTATGACCTACTTTTATCCAAAAAGCTCTATACACAGAGAGAAGGGGTTATAATCTGAGCGGCTGTGGTAACTTTGAGATCCAAAGCCGTGAGAACCACTAGGAAACATTTGTGTGTGTCTGTGTGTGTTGTTGAACTTTGGAACCAAATGGGATTGCAGCTCAAGCAATGACCAAATATATATTATATATATATATATAATATATATATATATGCAATATATTATATATTGCATATCTTGATTGTTTTCTTTATGTGCAGTACTGTGCAAAAGTTTTCGGCAGGTGTTAAAAAAAAGCTGTAAACAAAGAATGCTTCAAAATGGAAGTGTTAATCATTTATTTTCATCAATCAACAAAATGCAGTAAATGAACAAAAGAGAAATCTAAATCAAATCAATATTTGGTGTGACCTCCCTTTGCCTTCAAAACAGCATCAATTCTTCTAGGTAAACTTGCACACAGTTTTTGAAGGAACTCAGCTGGTAGGTTGTTCCAAACATCTTGGAGAACTAACCACAGATCTTCTGTGGATGGAGGCTTTCTCACATCCTTCTGTCTCTTCATGTAATCCCAGAGACACTGGATGATGTTGAGATCAGGGCTCTGTAGGGGCCATACCATCACTTCCAGTAAGACTTGTTCTTCTTTACGCTGAAGATAGTGCCGAATGACTTTGGCTGTATGTTTGGGTTCGCTCACTTTTTGTATATTGATAAAAATAAAAAGTCATTATTTATATTTCTGAAAGCATTCTTTGTTTACAGCATTTTCTCACACCTGCCTCAAACTTTTGCACAGTACTGTATTTTGGTATTGATGTAATATGCTATGTTGATATGACAGTGAAGATTTAGTTACTAAGCTGTGAATGGCAGCAATCATATAATTCATTAAAGAATGGGAATGGGGGGTGGGAGTAAATAAGTTTTTCTTCGTCCCACTCTTTTCCCAAGTCATTATTATTATTATTATTGTTGTTGTTGTTGTTATTATTTTGTATTCTGTAGTACATTATACTTATTTTTATTATTCAGTTTTTATTATATCTGTTTTCTTACTGGCTTGGAATAAACTGTTAAATAAAATTCTTAGATATGTTCCCCATTTGCGTTTTCTCTGGGTACTCCAGCTTCCTCCCACAGTCCAGAAACATGATTGATGGTCAATTGGTGTTTTTAGATTACCCTTAGGTACAGTGTGAGTGTATACGAGTGCATGGTTGTTTGTTTGTCATGTTTCTCTCTGTGTTGTCCTGTAATGGTGACCTGTCCTGAGGCTATCCCGCTTCTTGCCCCAGTGACCACTGGAGATATGCAAACCCCCATTCTCCACAACCCTGCAAGGATAAGCGGGTACAGACGATGGATGGATAAATATGATTGCTATATACACCATATTAGGAATCAAATGTGTTATCCCTATATACATGCAGTAAGGCAGCAGCCAGTGCAATTATTAGTATACTTAGCAAGCTTTTGAGTTTTGAACCTTAATGTGTCTGCGACATGTGTTTTTCACAGGGTTGATCCGATCACGAGTGAGAGGAGCCAACACGGCCTCTGCCACCATTTTGACCTTCTTGGACAGCCACTGTGAGGTCAACACTGACTGGCTGCAGCCGATGATCCAGAGGGTCAAGGAGGTATGAGAACACAGACTCACACGCTCCAGTTAGGCATTCTTTACAAGTAGGATGAATTCACGCTCTCTCTACCCTTGTGTGTCATACTTTAGCTGCTTTTCAGGATAGATTTTAACGGTCATAATGTAACAGGCTGGCACTGCATTTTACATAGCTTGGATTCAAGTCATACCATATGTGCCTGCTGCTACGTCTCTACCCAGTGCAACAAACAGATGGATCATAAACTCCTTAATATTGCTTTATAAGAATATGTATGTTCTCTTATGGAAGCAAACATATAAGAAATAGAAATGTATAAATGTTTGAAATGTGGAAGCAAAGACTTGCAGTGTTTCATAGTATTTGGTATCTGCTTTGTGTTTCTGTGGTGTTGCAATGCGAACAGTGTTTACTCTTGCTCCAGGCAGCATGCTGGTTTGTTTTGTGATCAAAAACAGCCTTTTGTTAATGCAGCCAAAAGATTCTTCCAATTCAATGCATCCTGCAAATTAAGTTATGCAGCCCACCAGGGACACTGCCATCACATCTAAAGAAGAATGCACAGAATACACAATGAAATGCAAAACCCACCACTTTTCATTATGAGTTGTTTTTTTCTACTTCGTCTTTTTAATTTTACTGGAATTTCGATGTGACCCCTCAAGGACATTATGGCTGTGAGCCATCCCTTTTTCTCAGGCGCATGAAGCTTCTGCACAGCTAAATTATTTCCTCTTCTAAGTCTAAGACATGAAGGTCTGGCATTTTGATGGAGAGAGATGTAACCCTGGAGGGGTTCAATCATTGCTTACTTATGAGTAGGAGACTGTTTCTTCTCATATGCCCAGTGACATTATTAATCTGCAAGGTGAGCCGGAGGGCTAGCTAATTTCACATTCCTTTTGGTTTTTTCCTGTCTGTGCTATACCTGTATGGGTCAATACATCATTTTCCCTACATTGTAGGGGTGAATATTTTTGCCATCCAGCTCACAGTTGTGAAAAGTTGTGAAAAAATGATGGAATGTCATCTGTAAGGAACAAACAAGGAAACCCTTTTTCCAAATTAGTTGAAATGCTGTATGTTTAAAAGCCAGATAAGTACCTATACCTATATCGGCCTAAAATAAGTACTTTCTGCAAACTTTGCGTGCAATAAAAAACATACACATCAATGCTTCTATTGTCTTAATTCACAGGAAACATGATGGGTGTGTTTCTACATGGTTTGCATTTGGTAAACCACTCTTGGCTTTGGGTTGCTGTGACTCATTCAGCTTTCATCACGGCCTTTTTGTTTGTCATTCATGAGAGCTCAGTGATAATTCACTACATCCTCGTCTTGGCTCCATCTGGTCCTGAAGTCATTTGTTTCTGTGAGATTAGAGCTTTAGGCTTAATGCGGGAGCCGTACAACGTTGTTTGTTTCCACATGGTGATCACGATTAATTATTAAATTCACCACGACTCAAACAGCTTTGATTTAATTAAATGCCAATAATAATTATTACCCTTTATTATTTAATTGTGGCCTCTAAAGTTTACACTGGTTTCTTAAAGGTGGAGCTTCTTAGTGTACTTTTGACTTAAGGCAGAAAAGATAATTTCAAACCCTAATAGTCGATTTGCAGGTGGATAAGTTTCCATTAATGCTTTCTGAATAATGCCTCAGACCCTCTGTTTTGTAAAGATTAATAACAGTTAGGGATGGGTACCTTTCACATTTGAACCAATACGGTACCGATGCCCGGTACCTGGGAAACTGTATTGCTACTCAACAAATTTTCGGTACAAAACAACATCCAGCTGTTTGTATTGTAACATCTGAGTTGTTTCAAACATTTCTTCTCCCATGTTTCTGGCTGCAGACGACGAGTCGCTAACGGATGCAGGCGAACTAATGGTGCCGAATGCAGGAGTTGTAGCCGTAGATCTGAGACTGATGAAAATTGAGCACTCTTCAGCCTTGAGAAAAATCCGGTGCTGAACTAGGTGCTTCCTCAGATTAGACGTTTTCCCGGTGCTGCACTTCGAGTCACAAATATTGCAGCGAAAGTAATCTGCATCGCATTTTGAAAAGTGGGGCCATACTTTCGAGCGCTTTCTATCAGACATGCTTTGTTGAGGGTACAAGCGGCTACTGACGTCATTACCCTCTTGTGCGTGCAATGCTGTGTTCAAATGTGCTCAAAATGATTGATTTTTGCAGTTTTAAAATCATTTTTAGTAGTAAGACTAATTTTTAATGTCGCAGTTACGGCACAGGGGTGCAAGTCGATGACGCAACCCGTACCGCCCCAATTATACAATTTTGCATGCCTGTAACCTGCGCACTCAAACCTCTACGTGCACATCTACAAAGTAAACGCTTCATAGAGGGGCATAGGGTGTAGTGTGGTTATTGTGGTTATTAAATAAAGCACGCTAACCAACGGCTTATACACCAGACTCACATTATGTACAGTATAGTAAAACATAAATTATTTTAATACCTAAATTTGAAAACAAATTCTTTCAGCACAGGAGTTAGATTGGTGAACATTGCTATATTCCGCCTTTTTGCTCAAAATGTCACATGCAGCAATGAATTGTGGCCATTATGCTTCGGCGAAATCTGCTTAGATACACGCTTAGCCAAAGTGTGGATCGGGGGCGCAAAGGGGGCGGGGCGAAAGACCACTTCGGAGAATTAGGACACACTGCGCACTCAAACCCATCAACGCGTACATGCAATTGTAACACGGGTTGCAAGTATTGGGACACGGCCTCAACACAACAGGGCAACTCAAGAACCACTTCCTTTCTAACTTCAAAGTAAAAGTCTTAAACGAACGAACAGGGGTTCAAGCTTAAAGCTCTCAACTTCAAAAATAACTGCTTACAGTTATTTTACCTCGAAAGACAGTCTTCAGCTTGACAAGAAAATACTGGAATCTTTTAATATTTCAAGATTTTCCACCGTAAGAACATTTACTGTATGGTTCCTGTATTAAGTCTATGGTGATGATTATCGTACCAGTGTCCAGTAGGTAAAGTAGGCCATATCAAGTGGCCATAGTTTTAATGACACTCATGTTGCCTACAGGTGGTTTTAGAAAAGTGTTGCTACCATCAAGACAAAAAGGAAAAGTGTCAGAATCTTTTACTAATGAGTAGTCCATTTTAAGCACTGGGTTGATATTAACAGAAAGAGGTGGGCAGCTCAAATTTAAAACAGCTGTGCATTTGGACCCAATGTTAAACTGTTCAGTCACACACACACACACACACACACACACACACTCAAACACCTGCCCTATGAACAAACAACAGTGTTTGCACATCACTTTTACACAGACACACAAACTAAAGGAAGCCAACGGTTTTCTCATCTGGCGTGTTTACTTTTGGGATCATATTACGTTTGCTGCAGAAGGTTGTTTAACACTTCACAGATGTTACTCCACAAAGAGCTAAGCTATTTTTTTCCCATTGGTTTGGTTAACAAATTGCTGTGAAACCAGTGAAAACCTTGAACTAATCCATTCCTGCAGCCCTCCTGGTACAGAATATTGACTTAAAGAAAAGCTTTGACCTACGTAGCATTTTTGTTTGTTGTCAAATGTAATATTTTACTGTTTGCTGAATCATCTCAAGCTCTAACTCTGTCATCTCTTTCTGTTGTTACCGCCAGGATCATACTCGAGTGGTCAGCCCCATTATCGATGTGATCAGCCTGGATAATTTTGCTTACTTGGCTGCATCTGCTGATCTAAGAGGAGGTCAGAACCCAACACAATACACATGGAACAGTAACAGAACCCTTCTTATTGTATTTATACTATATTGCCAAACATATTGGATCACCTTTACAAATAACTGACATCATGTGTTCCAATCTCTTCCATGACCACAGTAGTTTAAAATCAGCAGCAATGCACGCAGAGTGCTTCTACAAACATTTGTTTAAGATTGGGTCGCTCTCAGAGCTCGGTGAATTCAACCATGGTACCTTGAGAATATACCACCTATGACATAAGTCCTTTTTTAAAATTTCCTTTCTAATCAACATTCCCCGGTCAACTGTTAGCTCTATTATTAACATGCAGAAGCAAATAGGAACAACAACATATTAGCCATGGTACAAATCACAAAGGGGGGGACAGTATATGTCGAGATGCACAGTGTGCTGAAGTAACCAACTATCTGCTGAGTCATTAGCGGCAGACCATTAAAGTTCATGTGGTCTTCAGATTAGCTCAACAACAGTGTGTAGAGAGCTTCATGGAATGGTTTTCCTTAGCTGAGCAGCTGCTTCAGAGCAGTGGAGATGTGTTTTTTGGAGTGATAGATCACTATACCCTGTCTGGTAATCCAGTGGATGATTAGGGGTTTGAAAGCTGCCAGGAGAACGACACCTTTTTGGTTTCAATTTGCTAAGTGTGAAGTTTGGTGGAGGGAAAATTTTGGTTTTTGGTTGTTTTTCATTGGTTGGGCTTATCTCCTTAGTTCCAGCGAAAGGAACTCTTAATTATTGTTGCATACAAAGACATTGTGGACAATTTCATGCTTCTGACTCTGCTGGAACAGTCTGGAAATGGCCCCTTTAAGTCCAGAACCATTGCACAAAGAAAGATAGAAATGAACATGAATTATTGAGTTTGATGTTGGGGAATTTTATTCTAAACTCAACTCTGATAGGAGCACTTATGGTATAAATTAGACTGTAAGCCAAGTCATGTTTAAGCTTTTGTAGTAAGAATGGGATGTCATTAAAGTTGATGTGGAATACTTCCGGCAATATAGTGCATGTCCCTTGGATTCATAGCAGAATGCTGTAGAGTAACATTGCAGTTATCTAATGAATCCAATCAGGAAAAAGATACATTGGAGAAATCTGTAGTTTGCAGTGACTGTATTGTGTATTATTAACAGATTTTGCATACTAATATACAGCTATGACAGTTATGGATATAAAACATGATTTAAGTTAAAATTTGCTTCAGTTTTTATTTGTCCACCCGAACCCAATAAGACGCAAGTGTAGACAACAAAATTAAAAAGCAACATGTTCTTTTTTTGCTGCCTGCTCCACTTGTGCTGTCTTTTTCATGTCAGGGTTCGATTGGAGTCTCCACTTTAAATGGGAGCAGATTCCAATCGAGCAGAAAATGGCGAGAAGTGACCCCACACAGCCCATAAGGTACATCTACGCTACCAATTGTGATATCTACTCCTACATTGTTCATTTTTAACTGATTGAAACCCTGAAATATACTGTGTATACATTTTTGATAAAATATGTGTTCATATTTTTAACTTTTACATTTTCTCAATATCAGAAAATAACAAAATTTACAGTTTGGAAAATAAGTACTTAATCCCCTGTGGATTTTCTGAGTTTGCTCACTTGCAAATAAAAGCGCATTCTTTGAATTTTATATTATTTTAATTTTAATGCGAAAAACGAATTTAAAGGGAAAAAAATTCCCGGGAAAGGGTTCAGTCCCTAAAATTTTAAAAAAATTTTTGGGTTTGCTGTCCCCGGTTGGGGCCTATTGGGGCACAACCTTTATTTGAAAAAATTTTTTCGTTGGGCACCAAAAAGCAAAGGGGTAAGAAAAATAAAATTTTTCCTCTTTGTTTTTGCTAACAGAAATTTTTGGGCAAAAAAATTTGGGGAAAATCCAAGGGTTTTCCCCGAATTTCAGTCAGAACGCATTTAACCTGGGTGTGACATTGTTGCCAGATCTGAGCTCTGACTCCTGAGACTAATCAAATGCTGCAATAAATGTAATCAACCTCAAATAAACATTATTTATTTAAACGTTATTTATCATAATCTCACGAACAAGGGCAAAATGCACAACCAGTTTGTCAAAAGCAAAAGCTACTCTTTTTGTCCCCGGGGGTTTTTATTAGTTTTTGGGGGCCAATGCCCATCCAGTAAAACTTATAGAGGGGCAGTAAATTTACCCGTTTGCTGCTTTTGGCCTTTTTCAGTTGGGAGTTCACGCAATAGCAGAAAGGAGAAACATTGGCCATCATCTTCGAGAAGAAATCACTCATTTCACAGTGAGAAAATTTATGCTCAAGTGGAAAACTACTAGCTGGCCAATCTTCACTGTAATGTTTGGCCTAGTAAGAATGAGGTCATACTGTTTAATGCTAAGCAAAATACAAAGAAAGCCCCCAAAATCCCAACATTCATCTGAGAACGTTTTAAAAAAGTTAAATTTTAAAATGTTAAATTTAAATTAAAAAAAATAATGGGGGCTTGGACTAAAAGTAAAGGGGGGGCAAATTAATTTTTTTGGGTTTAAAAAAAAACCCCAAAAAGGTTAAAAACATTTTCCCAAAAACAGCACCTCATTCAATTTCTCAAACCCATTGAAGGGCTGATGATTGGGGCTTTTTTGATGCAACAGGGCCTAGCCGGCTTTCATTCACATAGCTGACTACATATGAGGGACCAAAAATGACAAAATGAAAAAAAAATATGTAAATAAATAAATACACATATAAAAAAAATAAATTTCACATATAAATTTTATAAATTTAAAAAAATAAATTTTGTTTAAAAAGAAAAAAATACATATTAAATGTATTTAAAATTTATCTATTTATTCCCTTTATTTTTCTTGTTTTTAATTTTTATTTATACATTTAAAGAATTTATTCATTCTTTTTTTTTATATTTTTTTTTCATTTTTACATTTATTTATTCATACATTTTCATACATTCAATGTTCCGCTGATGAGTTATTGATCTGGAAAAAACCGAATCTGTGAATATTTTCTAACCTTTCCAAAGTGAATATAGTGGAGTCAACCTCCATATCCATCCTCAGCTTGGAGCTGATTGAAAAACCTTTCCTTGACCCGTGCAAAACGAAAAATGGAGGTAGTCCATTGGGTTCATTTTTGGCAATATTTTTTACCAATGACCTTAAAATCATTGGCAATGGCCGGTAAGAGAAACCCCTCCATCGTGCCTTTCCAAAAAAATTTTCCGGTACCCCGGGGTCTAGGCAGTAGCAGCAGGATCGGGATCATACACAGAATTCTAACCAATGGTGCTGAAGACAAATGTTAGAACCACCCACCTCATTAACATACGGAGACAGAAAAGCAGAAATAAATAAATGTGGAAATGTAGAAATACAGAAATAAATGTAGGAATAAATAAATATAAGTATAAATAAATGAATGTATGAATAAATAAATGTATAAATGGAAATGTGGAAATGTAGAAATACAGAAATAAATGTAGAAATAAATAAATAAAAGTATAAATAAATGAATGTACGAATAAATAAATGTATAAATGAAAAAATGTATAAATAAATGAATGAATAAACACATAAATATAAATATAACGTATAACGTATAAATACATTAAAAGGAGAAAATAAATGAATAAATAGATAAATAAATACATTTATATGTGTATTTATTTATTTACATATTTATTTTTCATTTTGTTATTTTTGGTCCCTCATAACTACAGCCAAATGATGAAGAGGACTAAATTTAGATCAAAATGAATGTTTTATTGCTTAAAAGCCCAACTCCAACCTGACTGAAATTATGTGGTCCAACATGTACGAATAGAGATCCAACAAATGCCACCAAATCATAGACAACTGAAGCAGCATTGTATAGAGTTGTGGGCTTAAGATCCCTCCACAATGATGCAACAGACTGGTAAGGTCCAACAAAAAGGCAGTTACTTCAACGTATAGCTACTGCTATTAGTGGTACAGCTTACTTTTAACATGCTGCTTCTGTATTGGTGGTTATTTATTGTAATTCATTTAAATACAATGGGATTTGTAAATAATGTAAATGAACAAGTAGGGGTGCAATATAATGTCTCATCTAACATTGGATTTTTCTCAATCTAAGGAACAGATAAATAGTTTTTATGTCCCAATCTCAAGATAAGACCTTAAAAACTAGAGTGTAATCTGTGTATGTGCAAATCATTTTGGATACAGTGCCTTGCCAGAACATTAATACTCCATAAACTTTTTCACAATTTGTAATATTACAACAAAAACATCAACATATTTTATTCTTATTAATGTGACAGACCAACACAAAGTAGCGCAGAAAAAATCTATGGTGAAAATGTTTTATGAAAAGTGTGGCATGTATTTGTTTAGTTTAATCTCAAGGTGTTCTGTGAGGAGGTTTTATTTTCATAGTTAAAACAACAGCATTATGAAGACCTAGGAACACATCAGGATAACATTGTGAAGAAGTTTAAAGCAGGGTTAGGTTATAGAACAATGTCCCAAGCTTTAAACATTTTACTATACGCTGGTAAATCCACTAACATTAAAACCGAAAGTGTATGGCACAACAGCAAACCTACCAAGAGATTGCTGTCAACCTAAACTGACTTGGCCATCCAAGAAGATCAAAAATCAGATAAGCAGCCTCTGGAGGAGCTGCAGTGATCTAGCGCTCAACAATTTTTCATGAGCTGCACAAACCTGGTCATTATGGAAGACTGACATGAAGAAACTTATGTTGAAAGAAAGTCCCATTTTAAGTTAACCGCATGCCTTGTAGAGGACACAGTAACCACGTGGAAAAAAACGAACACTATACAGTACATCACACAATGGTAGCGTCATGCTGTGTGGAGGCTTTCCTTTAGCAGGAGCAGGTAAGCTGGTCAAAATCTATGGGAAGATGGAAATAGGTAAAGATAGGACAATTTTAGTAGAAAACCTGTTATAGGCTGCTAAAGAGTTAAGAGTGGGCCAGAGGTTCGAAGTCCAGCAGGACAAAATGAGCAAAATCTTCCATCTTTAGATGTGCAAAGCTGATACAAACGTAGAAGACATGGAGACCAAAAAAACCTGCAGCTATAATTATAGCAAAATTAGGTTCTACAAAGTATTGACTCGGGAAGGCTGAAGACAAATACAAACCACAACTTTCAGATTTGCATTGGTTAAAAATGAAAAATATATATGTTTTTCTTTCCACCTCCCAGTTATGCAATACTTTGTGTTGGTCTGTCTCATAAAAAATCTAAAATACTTTGAAGTTGTGTTGTAACATTTTAAAATATTGACAAATTCAGGGGGTATTAATATTTTTGCAAGGTTTTGTATTTGTGATTAAATGTATTTTTCTAACACTCCTTAATGAAGGTAAAAACTTCTCCTTCCTATTCCACAGGACTCCTGTCATTGCGGGTGGGATCTTTGTCATGGACAAGAATTGGTTCAACCACCTGGGCCAGTATGACACTCACATGGACATCTGGGGCGGGGAGAACTTTGGTGAGCTCTCTGATGATTTAACACTCTTCTGCAGCCCAATACAAATGTCTTTAAATCAGATGCAGAAATAAATTCATTCTTATTCACAGCAGAGCAAATCGGGTCAAGGTATGGGTTGCTATGAGATTCTCACAGTACAATAACCTAAAGTAAAAATAATATAACAATACAATAAATTGTTTACTGCAGTTATAATAATTTATAACAGTTATTCATTCTTTTGATACATTGACTATCATGATGTCATTTGGCATACGTTGTCCTGAGCTAAAATATATAATAAACCCCTGCTAAACATTGCCATTTTAATGGGAGGTGCTTCTTGAACTGTTCATTTGGACTTGGTTTAACAATTCCAGGATCATCATTCTAAGCATAACGGATTATTCCAGCTCAGTGTAATATCTGCAGAAAGGTCAGATTTCTGATGGGTTTTTAATGCCACAATGCAACATGCTTAAGTGGGCATGCTTTTAATGCTAAAAAAATAATGCCCACACTCCTGGCTTAAATTTTAAAACTGTCCTTTGAACTGAAATATCAGTTGCCATAAATTTCAGTGTTTTGCATTTGGTTTACATCTGCCATATATAAAATGGTGCTGGGGAATTCAGCCAGAGTGATTTCAAAATGATGCACATTAGCATAAGTTGTTCAGTACGATAAATAAACTCACCAAATGCGGAACACCCTTCAGCGGCATGTCTGCAACCTTTGCTGCATCCTCTGTGCCTGTCCTCTTGCAGAGCTTTCTTTCCGAGTCTGGATGTGTGGGGGAAGTCTGGAGATCCTTCCCTGCAGCCGCGTGGGTCATGTGTTCAGGAAACGGCACCCGTACGACTTCCCAGAGGGCAACGCTCTTACCTACATCAAGTGAGTTGGGTTGGTTGTTTATTGGCATCGTTATTTAAGAACTGCCAACACGCTTAATTCTGTGTTCCCCTCCAAAAAACTATGTGTCAAATGGAGTTGGATGTGAATAAACATGTCAGCTGACACATATTCATACTTCTGACACATTCTACTCTGAATTTAATGATAGATGAGCTGTAAAAACTCTGAGCAATTTAACTGTTTATTCCTCACCTTGAATTTGTTGCTCTAGGAATTAAATCAAAGATAGAAAAGCATTTAATCTTTGAATAAAACAAGCAAAGGAATGAGAATAAAATTAGGTTTGGTAATTTGGTTGGTCTATAATAGGATAACTAATAAGTAAAATGTAGCCAAGTAAGATGAGAATATTTTGACCAGATTTTCGTGTCTAAGAAGTGGTTTCATTTGAGTTTGAGTGCTAATGTAGTTTTGTACAATGTAGTTCTGTATAGAAATGCACAGAGAAATCAGCTGTTGACCGGAACCGGACAATTTTCATCTTGACTGGCACTGACAGGTGAATGGCCGGTTGGAAAATCAAAAATGCAATCCTTTTCTGATTTCTTTAAAGCATCATACAGTACTGTGCAAATGTTTTCGGCCGGTGTTAAAAAAAAAAGGCTGTAAACAAAGAATGCTTCAAAAATGGAAGTGTTAATCATTTATTTTCATCAATCAACAAAATGCAGTGAAATGAACAAAAGAGAAATCTAAATCAAATCAATATTTGGTGTGACCTCCCTTTGCCTTCAAAACAGCATCAGTTCTTCACAGTTGTTGAAGGAACTTGGCTGGTAAGTTGTTCCAAACATCTTGGAGAACTAACCACAGATCTTCTGTGGATGGAGGCTTTCTCACATCCTTCTGTCTCTTCATGTAATCCCAGAAACACTCCATGATGCTGCGATCAGGGGTCTGTGGGGCCAGACCATCACCTTCAGTAATTCTTGTTCCTCTTTACGCTGAAGATAGTTCTTGATGACTTTGGCTGGATGTTTGGGTTCGCGCACTTAACATTTTGTAAATTAATAAAAATAAACAGTCATCATTTATATTTCTGAAAGCAATCTTTGTTTACAGCTTTTTTTCACACCTGCCTAAAACCTTTGCACAGTACTGTACATAACCCCTAAATGAAGCCAAAGGAAGGACAAAGATGTAGAAAGTTTTTGGAAATTAGACTAGGAAATCCAAGACACGATGAGACATGTATTCCATCTGCTAGAGAGTGCGATAAACAGATAACAGAAAAGGCTAAATAAAGTACAGCAAAATTGCTCTTTTTTATTCTTTTGAGCTTATCTCTGTGTTATGGAAAAAGTTGGACTTGGGAATGTTGCCAGCCAAGAAATACTGTAAGGATCTATAATATCTTGAGTATACACACAGAGATCTCTGTTTTTGTAATGCTAAAAAAGATATTTCTAAATTCTATTTTTATGTCCTTTAATCTTAAAGTTTTAAACCAGGTATACTTCTATTCTTAAACAGATTTTTTGTCATGAAATCATCTCATTTCAAGTGGCTAAAATAAAGAGTCTACATTCTCAAAGTTTGATGGAGTAGAAGATGGACTGAAAATGGACAGTTATTTACTGTATATTTGAGTATAAACGTTTGACAAAGCTGGAAAGTGATTAGGTCTACATGGATGATTCTTAGTTTTTCACTCCTCAGAGTTAACGTAGGGATCTAACATAGACCATTTATAACCACTCAAAACCAGATATCAGCCACAAAATTGTGATCAGTGCATTTCTAGTTTTGTTTTAACTAACTAGTTTTTTTCAAGTTGCTAGAGTACCATGAAATCTAAAGTCGTAAAGCATGATCTTCTCTTCTCTGACGGAGTGCAGAGCAGGTTTTATGTCTGGAGGCCCCTCTGTGCAACAAAGTCATTAGAGCTGACTGCAGGAATCACAGCAACACTGTAATCACAGCATCTAAGCAGGTGTTCTGTCTGTGTCGACGCAGGAACACCCGACGGGCTGCTGAGGTGTGGATGGATGAGTATAAACAGTACTACTACTCCGCACGGCCGTCTGCCCAGGGAAAGGCTTTTGGCAGGTTGGTCTCTTAGAATTATACCCCTTCAATGTGTGTATGAGACAGCATGAAGACAGCAGCCCAGAAATAGGACTGGTAATGTCTCACACAAGTCAAACCCATTGTGGTCATGCAAGCTACATTTTAAAAATGCTTACAGTCATGCTTTTAAAAGGGGTGACCTAAATGTAATGCATAATGAGCAATTATTTACTGTTTATGAATATACGTATGTACATAGTGAATGTCACCAGCTGGTTGTCTTCTGCTCTCTCTTTTTTGTTTTTTTTTGCTTCTTGCAGCATTGCGGATCGTCTGACACTGCGTCGGAAACTGAATTGCAAACCTTTCCGATGGTACATGGAGAACGTCTACCCTGAGCTGAGGTGGGATGATTTAGTAAAGGAAAAATTTTGTGTAGTCTGCATTTGCTTTTGTAGGGTAAAGGGTTGGTAGCCTGAGCTGTGAATAAAACACATGGAAGTACAAGCAAAAGAGCAAGAGGGGCTTCCACGTTTTATTATTTTATTATTTAATAAGATGTAAAGTTACTTCTCAAGGCTTTTGGTTTAAAAATCTCTGTAATGTCAAAAAACATATTCTAAATCATATTTATGTTATACACGATGAACAATCCTACCTGCATATGAATTTAAAGGGTTTCAGCATCTTCCATTTTTCATTTATGGCTCAACATTAACAGTTCCTCACAAACATTCACATTTTGTCACATCACAACCACAAAAACAATCAATTTATTATATTTTTATTTTTTTATTAAAATCTGAGAAGTGTGGCTGGCATTTTTATTCAGGTCTCTAAACGATAAACCTAGAGTAGAAAATGACAGTGTTCTAGCTTAGACTCAGCGAAACTGAATGGAGGGTGTCTGTGAACATCAGTTTTGAAGTCTTGCCAAATCCACACCATAAGAAAAACTTTCAAAGTTTTTTTTCAGATTGTTGTTGTAATCCAAAGAGATGGAATGAGCCTCGTAGATTTACATTTGAACCTTCATTTATTTATTTTTTCAGAAGCAATGTTTGGAGAAATAAAATTCAGAAGGAGTTGATCCTCTTGATCCTTTGGCATAAAAATAATTGTGGAATCAAAAGCCTTTATTTTTGCTGTCCAGTATTTAAAAAAATATGAAATTAGCCTAGAAAATGTATTTTCTTTTTACTTTACAGAGGGTAGCAGCCCTCCAAGTTGAAAATCAGATTTCAGATGGGGATCTTTACCTTGATTCATATCAGGATCTCAAAAGCTTGTTTTTCTGACCTCTTCAGCTGTATGTGCTTGTTAGGATTATGATTATTGATTAATTAATATTTATCAATAATTATAATTGAAAATCATAATTTGAGAAAAATAATTTTTTTACCAAAAATCCTTAGTTATGAATCGAAATCAGAGATGTCCTCTGGTGTTGTAATGGTGGCTCAACGCCTTGATAATTACAATTATTAAATTCTCAGTAATAATTGATAACTATTACTAGATGTCACTGTTTAATCAACCGTTTCTGCCCAAACGTGGGGAACTTTAACCTTATTTTGACTGACAAATCACTCTTGCACAAAATAAACACAAACACCTTCTCTTTATCTACGTGAATATTTATTAAATCAACAGCCCCGATCCAACTCGCTCTTCCGATTCAATAATCTTCACCTAATCAAACATGCAAAGTTCTACACAAAAAGGATTTAAATGTCTAACTAAACAAAATAAAACAGCATTGAGTGTGTATGAGATCAAACCTGCAGTTATGGCAGTTATGGCAATACAAGAGGAATATGGTTGAACGAAGCTTTGGGAGAGAGGTAGAGAAGGGGGGGGGGGAGAGTTTCCACGCGTCTGTGGGTAACTCAGGAGAGCGGTCCGTCCTCATCCTTTGGCCTCCTTGGCAGAAAGGTGAAAAATATGACGGACCGTCACTAGTCGACTGGAACAAAAAAAGCTTAATTTGCTTAGTTTTCTGGCCATTGGGAGAATGAATGAAAGTCCACGTGGGATTTTCTTCTCCAGAATGACGCTCCAGTTGCGAGGTAACTGTGTCTCGGTTTCAAGCTGAAAAGCAATGATATTAAAGGGCTCACCTTACTATATAGCCCATTGTGACGTCAGAACTGGGATGCCCCCGTCCTATCAGCCGCGGTGCCCGCTGGGATTTGTAGTAGCGGACTATCCTGGGGTACAAAATGGCCGATGACGCCGGAAGGCATAGTGGCGTCCAGCAACGTCCAAATGGTCCAATATTAAGCAATACATGGTCCAACATGCTTCAAACAATGTGGCTCTGAGAGCGTAACTATATATGTCTAGTAGAGCTTGCTGTAATAAGCCACAGTACTTGTGGAGAGATGCAATTACTCGTTACAGCTACTCATCACTGCAGTCAATTTGCTCTTTATTGTTTGTAATAAGATCGTTTCACCAACCTCCTTCCGCTCCGTCCCCGATTTCCTCAGGGTCCCTGAGCAGGAAGCGGTGTCCAGTGTGCTGAAACAAGGTGGTTTGTGTCTGGAGGCCCTTGGGAGGGACAGCCTCGGCCTGGCAGAGTGCAGGGGCGCTGGAACCAACAGGCTGCAGTCACAGGTCAGGAGACTGTAGATAAAAGTTCATGTTTTGAAAAAATACTGTGTAATCTTATTCTTAGCTGTAACTTTAAAATGTAACATATGGATCCAGCAATATTAAAGAAAATGTTTTTTAAATTTTATTGTAGGTTCTCTTGTATTACTAATCTCAACGAATGCATTTGATGCTTCCAGATTGGGGTTGTTTTCAGATAAATAAAAATATATATTTTGGTTGGGTATATTTTATCCTGGTTTTTATGAAAACCCTAATCTCATTTAAATTCTTTTCTCATTGAATAAACTACATACCTATACTATTTTAAAAACATGTCAAAGTTTAATTTAACTCAGTTCAATTTAATTCAGTTTAATCAAAGTGATTTAGTTCATTTTTGTTCAGTTTCATTAAATTTAATTCACTTTAATCCAGTCAGTTCAATTGCATTCAGTTTAGTTCAGTTCAGTGCAGACTATTCAGTTTGATTTAGGTCATTTCCACTGACAGAAAGAAAACCACTGTGCACACAAAGAGGACATTAATAAGGTAGGAGTAGCAGAGCTGTGTAGCCATTTCTAAAATTACGGCAGAAACAGTTCTTTTCAGTTTAGCTTTATTCAACTGAGAGAAACACAACTACTGTAGATAAGCTCATTTTCGGTAAAAGGAAGAGAGTAACGTCACTGCTACACCATATTCATTTCAATTCAGTTTAGTTCATTTCAGTTCAAACGAGGGAAAGAAACCACTGTGGATACACTCATGGATGGGGTACAGTGGGGTAAAGTTGAAGCAGCAGCAGCCCTGCCTAAGTTTTCTAGTACATTCCTGACACTTTTCAATATTTGTCATAGGTCAGCTTTGGGTGTGGGTCCACTACATCGGCCATCCATGATCCCATCATGCTAAACAACCACAGATCTCTAACTAAAGCTTTAGACCAAGGAGTGTTCTCACAATTCTTTCACAATAAAAGATTTGATCTACAAAAACATTTTACAGTGCAAAACCAGCAGATATCCTCACGTTGAAGAGGTCCGCTGTCATTCAAGCCATTCACCTTGACCATACATCCATCCATCCATCCGTCTATCCATTGTCTATACCTGCTTACACATGCAGGTTCACCTGTGTGCTGGTACCTACTGTATCTCCAGCAGTCATTGAGCGAGATGCAGAGTACACCCTGGACAGGTCCCACCTCGACCAGCATATCTAAAATCCCATTTCAAGGAGTGATGTTACAAATGGTTTTAAAATATTATTTTGTATTTGCAATCTTAAAGAGCTACTAAGTGTCCTGTTCCAATGGAAGAAAAAACTATATGCGAAAATGTTTAAAAACATTCTCACTCACAATACAGTTTCTTTTCCAGGAAATACAGCTAAACTAAACTGAATCTTTTTAAAACAGTGCTAAAAAATGCTAAAGCCAGTTACAATCAATATCTCAGTGAAGGCAATGCTGTAACACTATAGGGTATCTGCCTTGCTTTTCAATCCTGTAAGAAGATACAAAGTTTTAAGTGAGTAACGCCCCAGCGTTGGGTTCCTATACATGTGACACTGTAGCATACACAGTTTGATCAGCAGCTAAACCCAGCTACCACGCATCTTTTGGAAATGTCCAAAATTCTGCGAAATGAGCTTTTACACTCTGAGACAACATATATACCACAAACAGGCTCCGCTACTATGGAACACAAACAAAGGCTATTCAAAAGTCAAAACAGTTTCATGCTACGCTATGCAACTGCTCTGTTTGCGCTGATGAACAATCACTCACCTTTGCATGCTGAATGCTTGGAGTGGCTCCAGCTGATGGCTACCCAACCTACTCTCTGATTGAGTTAGCTAAAAATTATTTGACCTCTTGAGAACTTTTAAATGCATTGAACTTTCATCCTCAGATAGTCTTGATCCTTAAATATGGAGAAAATAATTACACGGTGATATCACGGCAATAGAAAGGTACACTTTAAACACTCATACTCTATATAAACACATACTTTAAATATGTAACAGGACTTTTCCTCATATTTAGGTGCACATAACATGTGTTTAGATATCCTAACATACAGTGTGACAGCTTTAATTTCATAAAAAAGTGTCTTCTCTACAAAAGAAATTTGAATTATTATTAGAATTTAAAATACAAACTTGAATGTTACTTGCAATGTTTTAATTTTAAAAAGCCTAAGTGAAAAAAATAAATTTCTCTGAAAACTAAAGCTGGCGATGCCGTTGGTCAACACTTTCCACTGCTTTCTGGGTTTGCAGAAATGGGAGCTAGTGGAGCCACTGATTCGGCAACAGGACCTGTGCCTGGCCATTTCTGCCTTCACAGCAGGGTCAAAAGTCAAGATGGAGCCCTGCAACTCAAAAGAGCCCAGACAGGTAAGATGAAAACACATTTTTTTAGCCAAACAGATAACAAAGAGAATACAAAAAGTAAACATCTGCAAGGAGTATTTAAGGATGCCTAATAATCTACAGGAATTTCAAATTTGTATTTGTTTTTCAGCTACCAAATAAATGCCTACAAAAAGAGAATTCTTTAGTTTTTTTTAGGAGGCATTCGCTCAAAACGATTTCCAAACAGTTGTTTAATTATGCCTTGAAACTGTTTATGTTTCATTGAAACTCCATATGCGGTAAATTAGCCCTATAATGGCATATGTATCGTTTTTTATGCACATGTTTCTGAGACCTCTTCTTCTTCTTTAATTGGTACTAGCCAAGGATGGGGACTCAAGTTTCAAACTTGGACTCAGCTAACAATCAAAATACTTGAGATTTAACTTAAACTCGTGGTCTGACACTTGAGTCTTATATATAACCCTTAACTAATGTAATCAGGATTAAAAGCAATTAAGAATGCAAATTAGAGACCGTAGCCATATGATAGGAGATGCGCTGCATGCACATATTTTACTGTGGCAGGGTGTAAGAGGAATTTCTGTCAATGGTGGGCTATTAATAGGGTAAAACAATAAGAAAATGCTTATTTCAGACTACAGAAAAGACTTGGACTTGAGGTGAAAAATTTGAGACAGGACCTGGACTTGCCCTTAAAGACTTCAGACTTGACTTGGGCTTGGGAAAAATGACCTGGATGATGATTTGCCAATTATTGATGAAACCACAAATTTCTCTCTCTATTAAAAAAATCCTAAAGAATTTTCAGCCATCAGTTCAGGATCTGAAACTCAAGTGCACTAGGGTTGTGCAGCAAGGCGATAATGAAAAACTTATCAGCTGGTTAAAAAACAAATAGGAAGGTTTTGGAGTAGCCTAGTCGAAGTCTGGACTTAGATCAGATAGACATGCTGTGGCATAACCTTATCATACAAGAAAAATCTCTAATTTGGTTGAATTAAAACAGTTTTACAAAAGACTGTGAATTACTTTTTCACACAGGGCCAGGTTGGTTTGAATAGCTTTTTTCCTTTGATAAATGAAATCCTTATTATTCTGTTTACACAGGTTATCTTTGACTTATTTAAAAAAAATATCTGATGATCCATAATAGTTAACTGGGGCAAAAAAACAAAAACAGAAGACATCTGTGAGGTGGGGATACTTTTCATGGCACTGTATGTACCAAAAGAACAACTGCAGTACGTGACTTCATCATTAATGTGATAAAAAATACGATATCAATTGTTCAATAGATATTTTGTCAAAAGTATCAAATAAGCAGTTCTATTTTGACTTATATCATTTTCTGTTTTCAGACTTTTTCTTATATGAGGCTTTTAAGATTTGAAGCCATGAAGGATTTCGAGATAAGAGGTAGTTTGAGAACAGATGTGCAGGTGCCAGAGGAGCTGTATGAGACCCTGAGTGTCCCTATTCCACTAATGCAGATCCTGGCAGGCTGACTTTTATAGATGCAGCAGCTGAACAAGCTGAACTTCCCAGCCCCTCTTTGTTCCTTTTTGTAAATGTTGACAGATGCCTACAGAGTTTGTGGTTTGTGATTCAGGGTGTTGCAGGAGGCATGAGTTAACCATGTATGCACATCTTCACACTCTTGCCAGGTCTTCTTCTCCTCCTCCCTTATTTGGCCAGTCATGGTGTTTTCAGAGCTCTTTGGAAGCTTTCCCATCAACAATGAACCACTTATTGCTGATGGAGACATTTTCTCATCTTTGAGGTGTGTTTTTTATTCCCTAGAAAGAAAGAAAAACTTCTCTTCTTGACTGTGTGCTGATCAAAAGTGGACATGTCATCTATCACCAGGATTACTCAGGCTTTTCGATAGCTCTTTCCTGGAAAACAGTCTGGAATGTTTATGCCTTTTCTTTCTTTCTGTAAATCGTTTGTAGACACTTGTCTTTTCTTATCAACAACATGTTGATTGGTTCAGGGTTTTGCGTAAAAATGCATGTTTATTGCTACTTTAGCAGGTTTGTAAAAAATGTTTCCTTTTGAATTAGATTTTTTTCTACTCCTTCACAGCTCTGCCTCTGTATTTGACCCAATTTTAAAGGAATATGTTTTACTTGTAAAGCCTCATAACACTGACTTGTCTTGACCATGTCTTCTTGAGTGTGTCTCTACTAGATTTTAACATCTAGAAACTAAGAGACGTTTGACCATTCTTCTTTGCAAAATAGCTCAGGCTCTAGAAAGACACTGTCTGTGAACATAAATTTTCAAGTCTTTTCACAGATTCGAAAATGGATCAAGCTCTGGACTTTGACTAGACCATGTGAATATGCGTTGATCTAAACCATTCCATCATAGCTCTTGCAGTATGGTTAGGGTCATTGACCATCCGGATTGGATTTTTTTAGAATTGCGATGTATTTAGTATTTATCTACCTCAAAAAAAAATCCCCACAGCATGGTTCTGCCACCACCATTTCAGGATGATGTGCAGAGTTAACTGACCACTATGACATGTCAGCCAAAAGCTTTAATTTTGGACTCATCTGACCAGAGTACCTTCTTCCATGGTTGTGCTGAGTCCCTTATATATATAGTTGGACATCTTAGGGCTTTCGTTCAAAAATGATTTTCTTCTTGCCAATCTTTCACAAAATGTCAATTTTGTAATGCACTTGGCAAAAAGTTTGCATACCTGAGCTCTGGATCTCTGCAGCTCCGCCAGAGTAATCATGGGTCTTTTGGCTGCTTCTCTGATAAATAATCTCCTTCCCCAGCCTTTCAATTTAGTCTGAGGGCCACATCTTGGAAGGTGTGCAGTTTTGCCTCCTTTATTCCTCCAATTTCAGATGACAGTGCTCTGTGAGGTGGTCAAAACTTCTTCCCTGACCTGCTTTGGTCATCATGATGCTGTTGTTCTCTAATGTCCTCTAACAAACCTCTGTGGCCTTCACAGAACCGCTGGATTTATACTGTGATTAAATTACACACAAGGTGCTCTTAGTGTAATAATAATGTGACTTCTGAAGGTAGTTGGGGTTTATTTAGAAGCACCAGAGTAAAGAGGACTGAGTTTTAAGGTCTCAGCAATGTTCTCCGTTTTTATAAGGAGTACTGGTCAAAAACGTTTGTGCAGTACCCAATTCTTTACTATTAAATAAAAACTTTAAAACAGATTTGATGATAAGAAGTTGTACATAATATCTTATCCTACATGCAGGCGTCAGCAAAGCTGCAGTGCATGTTACACGGTGTTCCATCATGTCACCAGCAGTCACAGCACCATCACTGTCAGAGTTCCTTTTTTGTCTCTGGTTCTGCTGTCCAAACATGCCTGCTCTCCAGGCGCAAACAGGTCCCGCCCCTGCAGCAGTGCGTATTTACTCTCAACACACATTCACAGAGACACTTTCTCGGGGATTTTAAGATTAACCCCTCACTCGGCTGCAGACTTCACCATGTGACTCCATAAATCTGTACTTAACACTCTCGTGCCTCAAGTTCAGCAGCTCTATCCACTTATCGATCAAGCTAAAAAAAGGAAACCGTTGCAGCGTCCTTTGTGGTCTGTGGGACGCCAGCCAATAAGAAACAAAATATCTCACCATCTGCAGCTTCTGCCTCATTTTTCTTGTCAAACCTGCTCTACTGCTTTGCATGCAGAACCTTATGTGATTCATGAAAACCTATATACTTTTGATTTTAAGGAGTGTATTTATTTTTTTAGTGCATTCGTTTCAGCTAATCTGGGTAATATCACACTTCTGGTATACAGTGTTGGCATAATTTGTTAAAGTCCCTTGTAAAGATGTGTAAAAGCCTTAAAATGAACTCATCTTTTATTGCAGCAGCATTTCACACATGAAAAAAAAAAGTTCAGCCTTTAATTTAAGTACATTTATTCAGTGGGGTTAAGAAATAACAGGGATGCAAGTAGGTTCATTTTGTGTTTGAACTTTTTTTGTGTTGGTTTAGCCATATTTTTATATCATTATTCTGCTGAAAGACCCAATGATGACCCTTTTCCCTTCAACCACAGAGTCAAGCAGATTTCAATTTAAAATGTTCTGGTATTTCAAAACATTTACGTTACCGTGCATTCTAAAAAAGTTCCCAGAGTGTTTGGAAGAGAAACAGGTCCACAGCATCACAGGTACTACTCCTACTTAACATTGAGCACGGGGTGGGTTTTTGTTGGCATATGCATCCTATCTTTTACTGGGAAAAAAAATTGTGGTTACAAAATTCGAATTTGTGAAAATGAGCCCATAGAAATGATTATTCAAACTTGTTCCAATAAATAAAAATTTCCAACAAGGTGAAATATTTCACACATTTTATAGCTTATCCCAGGTAAGTAGAAGTTCATTAAACATATCAGAACTACACTATACCTAGGTATGATGGAGTATTTTAATTCACATTGTGGATATGTTACATTTCCTCAAATGGTGAATCAGTGTGACTCAAAAGCTCATGTTGCATTTTATTTATATCTTGATAAAAGTGTGCACCGTGACTGGACCAACAACCATCGTCATGTTTAAAGTGTTGACTTCTTGGCTCAAAAAGAGTCTCTTTAAATCTAAAATACTAACATAATTATTCATACATTCGTAATTAAAAGAAAACTGCAGTCCCAGATAACTTTTTTTAATTTGTTAGATTCTAGTTTGTTTTCACAGTAAATCATCATTGTATTGAATATCATATCCCTAAAGAACAGACTTTCACTTACAATGTACTTAGATTGCATTAGGCCTAGTCAGCTTTGGATTGATCTACCTTTTAAATTACAGATAAAATAAACTAGAGCAAGGTCAGTAAAGGGTTTCACTTTTTTAACTATACCAACAGGCAAGATTCATTTGTAGGGTATTTTTCTCTGCAGAACTGTACCCAGTCGCATGGTGTAGAGGTAGACCTTGCGCCCGTATACAGAGGCTGTTAGTCCTCGACGCAGCCGTCCGAGGTTTGATTCCCAACCATGTGACCTTTGCTGCATGTCTTCCCCCCTTCTCTGCCCATTTCCTGTCTGGTTACTGTCAATAAAGGCTACTAGTGCCACAAAACCATGAAACAGTGAACTTTACCCACAGTGCTTCCTCACGTCCTTTATCCCCTCTGCCATCAGACTCTTGTGCAATAACATGTGAAATAAATCTTACAACTTTTATCGGGTAACTGCGATGTCAGTAGAAATGTGCAAAGCTGTCCAGTGAATACATATTCATCATACACCCGTGAAATATTGAAATTCAGTCCAGACAAAAATCTGTTTTATATATTGCTTAGAAATGTGTTTATCTTTCTGCACATAATGTGATTTTTTCAAAATCTCCTACATTATTGTCTTTTATAAATTATTCCTAGATTTTTTATGTACTTTTTTTTACCTGTGTGAATTAAATATTTATTTATTTAGCGCTGTGGGATGAATAAAGGCTTCTATTCTATTCTATTCTAAACTGTTTGCCATTTGTTAGCAAACAGGAACAAAT
Source organism: Crenichthys baileyi (assembly GCA_036173005.1). Taxonomy (NCBI): domain Eukaryota; kingdom Metazoa; phylum Chordata; class Actinopteri; order Cyprinodontiformes; family Goodeidae; genus Crenichthys; species Crenichthys baileyi. Next base: position 448,795 of record JAHHUM010001759.1, read on the forward strand.
TTCCAGGCAGAAATGGTAAACTAAAGCAGGCAAACATCAATAAACAGTTTGTAAAGCTTTTAAACTTTAAAATATTTCTCCTTTTTATTTTAAAAACAAAGTTTTACTCTGTTAGCGTTTAAAAATCTCTCTCTTGGCATTTGCAGTCAGGGTCAGAGGTTTACATAAATTGACTATGGCCATAAATGCCTTTATTTTTTGGGTTTTTATTGATGAATTTAGGATACCAAGATGCAACATACAAGTCCACAAAGGGGAGAATTATACATACAGGCTCAAATATATACATAGTCCCCATTAATATCTAGCGATAAGTCCCAAAAAGTCTCTTAGCAAGTTATAGATAAATAAGTCACTTTTTGAAGCCATCAACGAGCTTTAGGCATAATTTAACCCCTCTTCTTATCATAATTAGTAGAATTTGTTTAAATTGTTTGGTTTTCTGGGCTTTTGAGGACAGGGCCATTCCAGAAACTTAATCTTAACTCCTTTACCCATTCCAGAACCTGTTTTAACCCATCCAATTTGAACATCCACCTGTGTCCAAGTATTACTAATCTGGCCCACACTGACTGAGATGAAAATTAGTTAAGGGTGATCAGGAACCACCCATTAACCACAACAACAAGCCTACCATAAACTAAAGGATGCTGGTACACTAGAGTTACTGTCCCCAGATCAGCCAGTTGAACATCAAATTTAACTGAGTCAGTGCCGACCTAAAGAATAGCCTCTGCCTTAATTTGTGAGGCCAGGCAGTGATGTTGGATGAGACTGTTGTAGCTCACAGTCTCTCCTCTAATTCATCCCAAATGTGTTATTTAAGGTTGAGGTCAGGACTCTATGCAGGCTAGTCATGTTCTTCCACACCAAACTCACTCAACCATGTCTTTATGGACCTTTGGTTCACCTTATGGACCTCATATTAAAACAAGAAGGGATCATCTCCAAACGGTACCCAAAAGATGGGAGCATAAAATTGTCCAAATTGTATTCTTATGCTAGAGCATTAGGGAACTTAGGGGCCAAGCCCAAATCCCAAAAATCATCCCTACCCCACAATCCCCTCTGCACCAAATTTTACACCAAACACTATGCAGTCAGGCTAGTCACGTTCTCCTGGCAACTGCCAAACCCAGACTCATCCATCAGATTCCCAACCAGCGTGGCAGGATTCTTCACTCCAGACAACATGTTTCCACTGCTCTGTAGTCTAGTGGTACCCATGCAGTGCACATGGTGATGTAAGGCTTGGATGCAGCTCGGCCATGGAAACCCATTACATGAAGCTCTCTACACACTCTTCTTGAGCTAATCTGAAGGCCACATGAAGTTTGGAGGTCTGTAGCTGTTGACTCTGCAGACAGTTGGTGACTACTGCACACTGTGAGCCTCAGCATGCACTGTCCCTGACTCATAGCTGATTTGCTTTTCAATCCACTTTGTTATAATACCTCTAACTATTGACTGTCCAAAACCTAAAAACACTAAATCAGCTGTCAGGCATAGTGGTAGCAGTGACCAATTGTAGTTGTGGCAGTGTCATGCTGAAGGAGACCCTTAGAATTACTGGTGCGTCACACAAAGTGGGTGGAGTAATTAAGAAGGGGGACTATCCTTAAATTATCCTTCAGATCTACAACCAAATGGTTGAAACATGGGCACAGTTGGATACTCCAATAGAATAATGATCACAAACACGCACTAAAACAGGATTTGGAATAAAGTCTGCAGGTTTACATTAAGGTCTGGAATGACTATAAATAATCCTTAATCTGGGTCTTTAACAGGAAAAAAACAAGTTTAAATTAGTTATTTCAATTCTGCTAAAAAGAGTGGTCTAGAATCCAGCCTGAATTATGCCAGAATCTTATTGATGACTTAAAAAACTGCTGAACAACATTTAAGTAAAACTATTACTTTGGGTGTATATATTTGAGCCCGTTTGTATATTTTAGGCCCTCTGTAAACGTAATAATAAGAAATGGGACACAAACAAAATGATGCAAAATGATGTGCATAAATATGGCTATTTCTCTGAAACAAAATAACAAAAAAAAATGTGTGGGGGGGAGAAGGACATCTACTACCACCACCTTAATGAAGATTAGTATCCACAGATGTCTACAGCATATAACTCCAAACATTATCATCTAAAGCAAACTGTCCCTGTCCTCGTGTGATGGCCTGCTTCTGGGCAGTGCATCTGGATGTTCTGTGACTTATCTACTGTGCATTCTGTTAGTCAGTAATTCATGTGATTACTCTAATCCAAGTCTGAGTCAGGCCATTACTCATTACTAGCATGAACCTCCTGTGCTTATTCACATCATGGAATACAAACCAGAGCGTGCCAGGGTGTCTGTACAGACTGAAACGGCTTTTTTTCCCCACCTATCTCTTTGCAGAAGTGGAAGCCCAGAGGCCCAGCTCTTCAGCACATGGTGAGCGGCCTCTGCCTTGACAGCCAGGGCACAAACGGACCTCTGGTTATCTCGCAGTGTCGCCCCCAGATGGCTGGCCAGTCATGGGAGCCGCAAATTATCGCCTGAAGCATGCCGGGCGGGAAGGGTAGGGGCAAGGGGGAAGATTCTGGAGGTGGACCGCAGAAGGACACGGGTGGAATCTGTGGAGTTGCTGAGGCACAAAAGAAGTCAAAACTACTTTTCTGATGTCAACCTCTGTCTGCTCATTTTAAGGCCTTGTTAAGAAAAACCACCTGAAGTCTTCTCTGTATAGTGTTTCATCCTTCAAGGATGCTGCAAATCATCTGCAACACCGAAAAGGTTGGGACGTTGTGCAAAACGTAAATAAAAACTGAATACAGTTATTTGCAAATCCTCTTCCTATATGCAATTGAAAAAAAAAGACAAGATATTTGATCAATCTGATAAACGTAATTGTTCCAGCTTTTTTTGGAACATGTAGCAAGCATCAAATTCAAAATGAGTGAATATTTGCAACATAAACAAGTTTATCAGATAGACTGGTTAATGTCTTGTCTTTGTAGTGTATTCAGTTGAATATAGGTTTAACAGGATTTGCAAATCATTGTATTCATTTTTTATTTACGTTTTCCACAACGTCCCAGCTTCATTGGTATTGGGGTTGTATATATTCTAAGCTTTCCACTGAAAATGTTGCACATTTCACTTCATTTCTGTTTCTACTGGGGTCCACAATTTGCTTTCATTTGAAACGATTTGACAAGTGCAAACTGTTACTGTAGCAAATACGCTGAGCTGCACCTGATCAGTTTTTCAGTCAAAGTCACTGCTTTTGTAAAGTGGCCTCATTTAGGTGCAGGAAAGACTGAGGACAGGGCGGCTTTGTAAATAGCTCAATAAAAATGGGAGCTTTTTATTGCTGATTAACAAAGCACTGTCAGGACATTATTTATTGTTTTGCACAGTCAGACCCAAAGAATGTTTTATTTTTCCTTTTGGTTCTGTCTCTATAAAATTTCATGTAAATATCGGAAACAGGTTATTGTTTTTGTGTAAAGTAATCTACATGTCGTTTTAAAAATAAAATGTAGTTGCAAAGATAATTGCTTTGCTGCATATATTATTAATATTAATAAACAAAATCAAAATTGTGTGATTTTTTTTTGTCAAATACCACATCTGACAGATCAATATTCTTTCGTCTAAACCATTCTTTTGCAGCTCTGGCTGTATGTTTAGGGTTTTTGTCCTGCCGGAAGGTGAAACTCCACTCCAGTCTGATGTCTTTTGCAGCTTCGAACAGGTTTTCTTCCTGAATTGCCCTGTATGCAGCTGCATCCGTCTTCCTGTTATCTCTGACTAGCATACTTATCTCTGCCTCCACTGACATTTTTCACTGTGGGGATGTTGCCTTCAGGGTATTGTGTGGTGTTAGTTTTATCTCACACATAGGCCAAAAAGTGAAGTTTGTGTTTAACCTGACCAAACCACCTTCACCCACATGTTTAGTGTATCCTCCTACACTTCTTTTGGTTTTCTTTCAACAATGGCTTTCTTCTTGCAACAAAAAAGTGGATGATCCAATTCCAAATGAACTAGATTTGTGGTATACACAAGTAGTAGTTCACCTGTCATCAGATTCTACCCCCAGGAGCTGTGGATCTAAGCAGCTCCTCCAGAGTTGCCATGGGCCTCTTGGCTACTTTACTGATCAATGCTCTCCTTGCCCGGCCTGTCAGCCTGCCATGTCATGTTTGGTTGGCTCTTTTGCTCTCCTCTATTTCTGGATGACCAAGCAGTCAACCTGATTTTGAATTTCTCCACTACTTTATTCCTGACCTGTCTCCTGTGTTCCTTGGTCTTCATGATCCTATTTGTTCACCAATGTTCTCTTAGAACTCTCTGAGGCCTTCACAGAATAACTAGATTTATACTGATATTATATCACATGCAGGTGGGCTTTTTTAACTAATAGGAGAAATTCTGATGGAGGTTGATTTTATATATGGGTCTCAGAGTAAATGGGTTTAACACAAATACAGCATCCCACTTTTTGGATGTTTATTGGTAATAATTTTAGAACACCATGTACAGTTTCTTTCCTCTTCGAAATTATGTGTTAGCAACAGTAAAACACATTGATATTTATTGCAGTTATGTGAAAAAGTTGGAGGGGAACAAAGACCTTTGCAAAGCACTGCACTTTCAATATGAAAGCAAACACAAAGCAAATGTTCCTAGTTAACCAAAAGTTGCTTTTTCACAAGATCCTCAAAACTTTTTTTTTCTCTGGGCTTTAACAGAGCTTTGGATTTAATCTACTTTTTTATTCATCCGTTGTTAAATATCAGAGCTCCTGAGATAATTAAAGGGGTTTTGTCTCCCTTTTTTCGGTCTGCCAGGGTCAATCCATCACGGTTGAACTCTGACTGATCCCTTATTGTAATTTAGAAGCACTGTCCGTCGGTCTTAAGATGAATTTAGACATGGAGGGAGTTAAAGGGTGGGGTTGAGAAACACATATTAGTCACATAGTGCTTTATCCAGACATTATTTTAGCTGCGCTGACCTGCTGAATCTATTCTGTCACTGTCTTGATCCTCATGATACAGAAAACTGGAATGGTCTGAAGCAATATCCACGATTTGCATGACGCAACTTTTAGATGTGGCACAGTTCCTATTTTCAGAAAAAAGCGGTTCCTAAATCGTGAGTGAAAAAATAAACATGAAAATTGAAGATTAAACTCTGCTGGTGGAAGGGGTGGCCTGTTATCATTAAAAGGATTGTTGGATGACTTTTATGAATTTGGTTACACTCTAATAAATGTTGCAGCAGGATCTGCTGTCTGGATGAGCTATGATGGCAAGGTCAGACAGGTTTCATGGAAGGTTTGCCAGCTCTAAAGATAAATCATGCTTGTTTGTAGGAGAATCAATACTAAATGGCTTTATTTATTTACTTATGCATTCATTTATATATATATATTTATTTATTTAACAGACTTCATTGCATTGGCGTGTCCTCCCACTCTAAAAAGGCAAAAAGAAAATCAAATCTGGTTCATACAAACTCAAAGAGGCTGCAGATACACTGAATGAATATAATTCAGCCCCAAATTATTAATCGCTGCAGGCACATTACATTTTCATTCAAGCAAGAAGATTGCTCCTGATAACTAATGAGACAGACAATAAATCAATGAAGGAGTATCCGTTTTATAGCAAAAAAAAAAACAATTTATCTAATCTTTACATTTCATTCAAAAATGGCAGCTCAAAATTTATTTCTACCCTTCTCAATAATCAGTGGAAAACTTTTTATCGACGTTGCAGAAATCAAACCTTTCTAAGCAGCTTTTTATGGTTTCCACGATTTATCTTTGGTGATGAACTCCAGGTTTTTTAAGTTGGAAGTCCTCCTAGCCGTCTCCCTAATCTTTAGCAGCCTCCACAGATTCTCTATCAGATTCAAGTCAGGACTCCGGCCGAGCCGCTCCAAAACGTTAATATTACTTCCAGTCAGAAGAAGCCTGCTGATCAAATTAGAAGGTGACTTTAATCTCCCTCAGGTGTGAATAATTTTGGGTTAAACTGTATGAGAATAATAATATTTTATTGAAGAGAAACCAAGTTAGATAATGACAGGACAATTTAATTCATGTTTTCTAAAAGTCTAAGCTGTCGGTAGTTGGAAACTTTCACATTTTAGGGAAAACCTGCAAATTAAAAGCCTGCATTCTTCTTCACAGATAATAATAAAGGAAACAGAAATTACAATTAGGTAATAAAACGCCACTAAGAACATAATTCAAATGAATAAATGAAAAGTGGACGTTTCTAAAGATGTACCGTAGAGAAACCATTCTAGATTAAATCTGTTGTTCATCTGTTTCACTGAATCCTTGTATCCCACATATTGGCTATATAGTGTCTTGTAAAAGTTTTCATGACACAAATTTTATGTGTTTTATTGGGATTTAATGTGATGGATGAACACAAAGGGAAGTATAGTTGCAAAGTGGAGAAAAATGACATGATTGTCAGTTATTTTAACAAATAAAAATCAGACGGGTAGTTTTATTTAGCCTTATTTACTCTGATGTCCCTAAATATAATCCAGTCCAACCGACTACCTTCAGAAGTCAGCTAATTAGTTAAGAAGAACATAAATCAGAGATGCAGCCAACAGATTCATAGTAACTCTGGAGGAGTTGCAGAGATCCACAGCTCAGCTGTGAAAATCTGTCTGCAGGATAGCTTAGTTGTGCATTCCACAAATCTAACCTTTATGGAAGAGTAGTAAGAAGAAATCCATTTTTAGAAGAAAGCGATATTATAGCTGAAGAAGAGGCTCTGAGACCAAAATAAATTATTTTTTTTTCTTATATGCAAAATGTTATATGTGGAGGAAAACCAACACTGCACATCACTTTATCCACATTGAAACATAGTGGCAGCATATTGATGTGGGGATGCTTTTCTTCAACTGGCGCAGGGAAACTGGTCAGAGTTAATGGGAAGATGGATGGAGTTAAATAGGACGTCTCATGAAAGAAAAACTGTTAGAGTCGGCAAAACACTTAAGACTGAAGCCCTGGTTCACCTTCCAACAGGACAATGGTCTTAAACATAAAGCCAGGGCTACAATAGAATGGTTTAGATGAAACCATGCTTATGTTAGAGTGGCCCAGTCAAAGTCCAGACCTAATCCAACTGAGAATCTGTGATAGGATGTGAAATTTGTTGCTCACAGGCACTCTCCATCCAGTCTGACTGAGCTGGAGCTAGTTTGCAAAGAGGATGAGGCAACACAAGCCAGTAGACATGCTCCCAAAAGACTTGCGGCTATGATTGACTCGGGGCTGAATACACATATACACCACTGTTTCCTGATTCCATGTATTCCTCCTGCTTCAGCATTTGTGTGGTCCAAAACAGAAATTCTTAACACAATCCAATGTACTTTGATGTAAATTGTAAAATGTTGAAGAAATTCAAGGGCTATGAATGATTTTGCAAAGCATAGTGGGTCAGGGTTGAAGCCTCATCAGAATCCAGATTTGGCCATTTTAGAGATAATTTTGGAGACCCGGTGATTGTTTTTACCTCAGGGGATTATTTCAAGAGCAACTCATGGAGAGCTGGGTGATTTCCACAAAGGTGTAGTATTTTAAAAAATAATAAAATAATTTGAGTTTTATTTAATGAGACAATGTGATTGTTAGATCTGAAACTAACTTTGTGAAGGTTTTTTTTTTTTTTTAGAATATGTTTATACCAGTTATTTAACAAAGTTAAATAAGAAAGTTAGGACATGTCTTCTGGTCTCTGTTACACGCTGTAGAGCATATACCTGCTCACCACAAATCTGCGCTTAGGACGGCAGGTGATTAAATCCATGCAAATCACATCAAATCCACTGTACAAAGCATCCCACACATCACGTATGAAAAAAGGTCTGACGAGCGTCTGAGTCAGTGAACTTACTTGTTGAACTTACCAAGGTTGACCACAAGATGGCAGAATATCTTAACAAATAAAAGAAATGGAAGCGAATCACACAAAAAAGAAAACATTTCATCACTGAAAGCTTGATAGATGGGTTTTTGCGGCATACTTTTTTATAAATAACATAAAAGCAGTTGGTTATTATTAAAATTAAAAAAGGCAACAAAAAAGCGATAGCGTAAGTGTTTGACAGTGAGAAGAACTTACCATAAAAGTATTTTAACAAGGACATTTGCATGGCAATCATCAACATAACAGGCTTGACTACTTGTTCGTGTGTGTGTTTGTGTCCTCTGATCGCTTTGTAACCTTTGAGGCCACAAATTAAGCTACAGTGCAGCTTTGTAGAGCTCAGAACTATGCGAGGAATGCTGATAAACTTGTGGCCTTTTAGAGAAGCCAGTTTGTCATCATCGGGGGGTGAGACGGTGCACTCAAACAGGAGAATAGATGAGGACAATGAACGTGAAAAAAGTAAGTTTCAGTCTGTTTGACATGATGGGAAACTTTTATAAAACTTTAATTATGTGAAATTTGGAAGGATATGAGGGACGTCGAGGTATCCAAACAGTCTCTGCAGCTTGAAAAATAACCTCACAAAGTATATTAGGTGGTTACATTTCATATCATATAGTCAGTGAATACATACCGAAGCTGAGTACATTCACAGTTGTACTTTATACACGTTGTACTACTCTTCCTCTCTATATTAAAGCAGAAAAGTACTTTTATTTGACTGCTTTTATAATAATAGTTTAAAACTTTGGAGTGTGAATATTTTTCAATCAATGTTTAAACCAATAACTTCAGTGATTAACCTGCAATGCAACATATAGCAGAAATATATTCCTAGTCAAATTCCATGTAATCACCTGTGAGTAATAATGGTCTATTAAAAGCCTTGCCTTTACTAATAATGTGTTGTCAAATGTGAATCAAGATATTAAATAAAGTTTACATCTGGAAACGATTCATACTGCATCATTTTTTCCATATTTGGTTATGTTGCAGCTGTACTCCAAAATGAATGCATTTGGGTTTTTTTTCAATCAAAATTCCATAAACAATACCCCATAATATCAATGTTAAAAAAATGTTTAAAAGCTTTTCTGGAAAAAAAAAAATCTCATATGTACAAGGGGTCACATGTATACGACAGGTGGGTCAGGAAGCTTGACAAACCAGTTTTGGACTATTTTCTACCATTCTTCTATGCTGATCCTCTCGAAGTCAGTTAGGTTATGTGGGCTATTTGGGATTTAAGTCCAAGTTCTGGTTGGGCCACTGAAGGACATTCACAGATTAGTCCTGACGCCGCTCCTTTGTTATCTCAGCTGTGGGCTTTGGATCATTGTCGTGTTGGAAGATGCATTAGTCTGGAGCAAATCATGAGGAATCTCTACAGTTGCTGTTATCTTACTCTCTTTGTGGACTAGTCCCCAGTCCTCAGAGCAGAGAATTTTGTTTCTTCTGGTCTGATAACCTCAAAGGTGTTTTTTTTTTTTTTATTTTGTAGAATTTAGGCGGGTTGTGATACCCATGTGGCCATCATGCCATAAAGGCCTGATCGGTGGAGTTCTTTAGCAAGGGTTGACCTTCTGGGTGGATGTTATATCTCCACATGCTGTTGATTTTTCTTGTGTCCTTCCTCATCTTTGGATTATTTCCACCCCTCTCAATAATAAGTGGAAAAATCTTTAGCAACATTACAGAAATCAAACCTTTCTTATAACTGCAGTTAAAGACTATACAGCTAAAGATTTGGGTGAATCTGTGGCGGCAGCTGAACATTAGGGTGATGATAAGGAGGCCCTCTAACCTCAAAGGCTTGGAGTTCATCACCAAAGATAAATAATCTAAAACCTAGCCAGCAATTATAAAGAGGGGTTCATAACTGTGATGCCAATAAAGATTTCGCCATATATTATTTTTAGGGGTATAAATAAGTTTCAACATGCTACACCATAGTGGGTTTCACACCCTAACTTTACGCGAAAATAACCAAGTCAGTCACATAAATGCTTTGGTCTCCTGAAGCACTTCTTTTTACAAACAGTAGTTTTCTAGTGTCCCCATCCTCATCGCACCACTGAGTCTAACCCTGCCTACGGTACTTTCAACTATCGATCACCGCAGAGCTGCGCGAGCGGCCCAATGACGTCACGCGGAGGCGGTCCGTTGCTAAGGAGGAGGTTTGGTTGAGTCTCTGTGTAGCAGCCATTCAGCGGCGGTGGCTGAAGCGATTGGACTGCGAGGGCTTCTGCGACTCTTTTTTTGTGGAATTTGAATTATTCTGGAACAGCACGGCTGGCGGTTCATAGGTGACGGCTTCAACGGGACAGCTTGTGGGTCGCAGAGGTGGTCACAGGTAAGTTGAACAAAAATGCGCAGAGTCCTGCTGGGACTAGCATGCCTACATGCCTACAGCCTGGGTTAGCTCGCCGAGCTAAGCACCACTAGCCTTTCTGAATGCGGCACACGCAGCTACGTTAGCTCCCAATTTCAAGGCATTTAGTTCGCTTTCTAACGCCTGTGTTTGACGGAATTAGGAAATTATAGATGTAAATCTGTCTACCACACTCTACGCATGTTGGAAAGATCCTATTTTGGCCGACTGACCGATGGAGGTAGCAGGTTATTCGGTTAGTTACATCCTTTTTCTGGTAATGAGCCAACGACTCTCAAGTTACCTGAATAACTTTGAGAGGAGGACGTATGTCGGCGAAACGAATGGCTCCATCTCCGACAAAAATGTACAGTCATGCAACACATGAGGTGTCACGACTTGTTTTCACACATGGTCCCACGGATCGCTTGTGTAATGCGGTCGTTGCAAATGTTGGCTGCCGTAGAAAACGCGGATCCGTTTACTGCGAAGTTTGGTGACAAGGTGTCAACAGTCTAGCTCCTTCGGGTCGAAACATGCGGCTAAAACGACTGCTCCTTTAAAACAGCCAGGCAGCCTGGTTGAGTCGTGACTCATAGTCTTAACACGCTGAATTTTTGTAAAGTGTGATAATGCGTCTCAGATTCTTGTGTAAGGCACCTTTTTGTGGGACTTCTGGGTCGTACGGTGGTTTCCTCATAACATGTGGGAGAGATTTCAACGCTGCTATCAGTGATAAGACTAGCATCAGTGGTCACATTAGTTTTCTGCCTGCTGATTTTCTGAAGGTAAACACAGGAAGACACTCATACTGCTTAGACATCCCGTTTACTACACGGTAAGCCTGCTGGGATTCTCTTTGGTGGTCAGTGATTATAGTTAGTAAATGGCAGGCAGGGAGTTTTGTTGTGGGACAGATCACAGATCAGAGCTTATCTCGGATGGTTTAAGTGGTTCATCTCAACGAGGAACCATATTAAAACATTACCCTGTAAATGGCAGGTTTTGTTTACACATATTAAAGGGTTGGAGATGAATGTTTTTGCTGAGGGTATGAGTTATTGTGCTGACAGTTTTCGACGATCATAAAAGTAGTTCATGGCTTAGTCCATCTCAAAGAATGAGGGAGTCAAGGTTGGCTGTCTGCCACTAAACCCCCTGTCTAAGTATGTCAGCTGTTTGAGGGAGGAGGAGAAGAAGTCTCTGTCCGCAGCTTTGTTTTATTCTGTGGGAGAAACTAATCGTTCTGCTCTTTTCTCAGAGGAGAGGCTCCTGCTTGGCAGCGAGCTGTGCATGTGAATTATGAGAAGTGATGTAATACGGGTAGATAAACCTGCTGTGTGATGACTGCACAGTCGGAAGCTTCGCTTACATACCTAGTAGCTGGCAGATTGTTGAGCCTCTGGTTGCATGTGTTGAAATCACATCAGCTTAGCTTCAGTGTCCAGCGGTACTTAAGTTTCTTCACCTACCAGTCGGCATCAGGCTGTCTCTTCTATGCTCATAACCCTATTATAAGGTATTCTTATTCTGTTAAATTGAACCTGCGAGACAACAATGTAAACTCAACTTTAGTAAGAAGCTTTTTAATTTATCCATAGCCCAAAAACATTTTACAATATATTGCATTACAACCACAGACCTCTCTGTATTTTATTGGAATTTTTATGTGATAGACCAACACATCCCATATTTTCCTCAATGCCTTTTTTAGCCCCTTTCACCAAACACTTCAGGGTGGGATTGCGGTGCCTTTTTGCCGTCTCCATATGTTTTCTGACAGGACCAATGTGGCAGGGAGAGCTGAGGTCAGCCTGTCTCTGTTACTCTTCCAGCGAGGTAGTCACAGCCCTGCATCAGCTGACTTGTGTAGGGATAAGTCAGCTTCGCGGGTCAAGGACTGATGTAGTGATGATGTATAGTTTGTGAGACGAGCCGCAAGCAGGATTTACAAGCGTAAACAAGACTCAGAAAATGAAATGCTAGATTTGCCTTGCAAAAAGCTGGATCGCTACACTGACTGTGTTTTAGATTTATGTTTCGAAAAGAATGGTATGGCGAGACCGCCAACAATGATTTGATGTGTAGTGTTGCCATTACCACCTTACCACCCCTCCTGCATGATGGGGTCATCATTTCTAAAAGCTCACAACCACATGAAATATTGCTGGATAAATGGTCAAGCATGGCTCGTCTTTGTGGGTTTAGGACAGAAATGTTTTGTGAAGGGGCTTTGGTTGTCGATCATCACGATGCATCCACCATATTTTTACCATATTTCCCTCTAATGACCTTCTTACGATGACCTTTGGTACGATGTCTAGTTTAATGTGTGTGCCCATTGTACGCTGACCGTTTACTACTAAATCGGTTATGACTTAGGGCGATAAGCAACGTCATCAGTGTGCGCCATCCACCTGTGCCGCCAGAGAAAACCACAACAAACACACAATGAGGAACGCAGTCCTAGTACCGTAGTTACAGCATTTATGTGCCTCGGAACAAATATGAAGAGGAGGAGGATTTGGATTCAATGTATTGTGTAGAGTTCAAATTACACACAGGTTGACTCTATTTATGAGGTAAGTGACCTCTAAACACAATTGATTGCTCTTTCATTTGGGGGTATATAAAGTAAAGGGGGCAGATAACAAAAACTACGAATAATTTTACGTATAATGTGAATACTTTTGCAAGGGAGTGTTTAGCCGTAAACTGACTTTAGCATTTTCTTTTTCATTTTAACTAACTTTTAAAAAGACACAACATTGAACCATCTGACTTGTTCAAGCAAAGAGAAGATTACTTCAAATGAATTAAGACTGGCTTATTAAATTGATAGCATTAAGAGGAACGTTTGAAAAAATATTATTTCTCGCTACCGCAAAGGCCCACGTAGCATTTGATAGCTCCTCATTCTTACAAAGTCTGCACCCTGTCCACACATGTGAAATCTGCACAGCTCCACCATCTTAGCTTGGCTGTCCAGCAGAGACACTGGCAAGATTCAACCAGAGGGCAGATTTTAGAGCAACGATCTCAAATGTGCAGCTGACCCCATTTTAAAAGAAGTAGCTGAAAATAGGCTCTCTGGAGCAGTTTTAATGCGTTTGGTGATGAGCGCTGTTGTCTCCTGTCACAGATGAAAGCTGTTGTTAGTCGTGACTCTTTCTTCACAAACCAGCCTCCATAAAGAAGATCTGTTTCTCAGGCTTAACTGCGACCAAATCTAAAGAAAGAGGAAATCACAGCAACTGATCACCACCGATGATTAACACACGGCAACATGCAGAATAAAGAAACCCGGACAGGTTCTGTTCTGGGGTTAGGTGTCATACCTAGAGTTGGTCCTGCCCGAAGGAAGTCATTAAATTGTTGGTAAATGAGGGGTTTTTGTCATTAACACATTATCATTACTGTTCAACATGGAGATAATGAGAAGGTGGTTCTGTACTCCCAATAATGGGTTGTATCATATTATGTGCTATAATACCTTGTACTGCATTAATGGCCAAAGGTAACTAACGATACAATTTTTCCTCTCCTGTGAAACAAGTTTCTGAATGACGAGACTCTGTCCTGGTATTTATCTTGCACAATCATACAAGCATTCGGTGTCTCTGCAGTCATGTTCATGCTAATCAGATTTGTTCCAACCTTAGCTGTCGGGTTGTTTGACTGCTTTAAGCGTGCCGTTTGGGACAATAACTTTAGGTTTTACTTGACACCAAATAGCTTGCATGTCCCCTCCTTGCCCTGACTGTATCGCCTGGGTATTGGGGGGGGGTTATCACTGTATGCGAGGAGTTGCCTTTCAGGTTTGTGCCTGCATGACTCCTCCCTGGATACGCTGTAAGGCTCAGGGACTCCTTTTGTCTTTGAAGGCCCCTATATAATGTGATACCTGAGCCTCTCGGACTGGAACAGCTCATGCTTTATTCAGCCCTCTGATCTCTGCTTTAATTATGGCCGACCCAGGATGAAGTGACCAGTGGTTGGATCTCCTAGGGTGGGAACTTTGTAGCAGCTTTCAGTTGGAGTCAGGACTATAGATGTTTAAAAGTTGCGTCACACATTTATATTGTCGGGATCTTGTTTAAACTGACAGCAAATTACTAGTATTCACTAGTTAGGTGACCACAGAAAGAAAATGGTTGCACTGGATTTTTGTTTAAAGAGATGAGAGTAAAAGGGCCAAAAGTATATATCATTTTCTTTCCATTTCCCTATTTTGCACGGTTTGGTGTAGGTCTATCACATAAAGTCCACTTGTCTGAGGAATTTGTAAAATTGTATCTTTTTGAAGATGCACATTTTTAAAAGCTGTTAAACATGCATTTTGTACAAGAATGAATCTGTTTCATGTGATCATTGTATTAGGACTTCATAATATCAGAAAATCATTCCTGTGGCCATGTTATGTCCTACACAACCATGGGGAAAACTGGTAAATTACCAGTTGTCTCGATGCAGAGCATATTCTGTACAGCACATAAACATATTTCTGTTTTAAATATTCTATTTTATTGGTCTTATGTTACATTTTCTCAGGTAGAGAATTTTAGTGTTTATTAGCAGGAATCCACAATAGCCAAAATGAACAGAAACAGAAACTTGATGTATGTCATTGTGTGCTGAATCTGTATCATTTTCAATAGTATTATAAATCTTTGAGATGGCTCTGTACTTGTTTCACTCTATAAAGGGTTAAGAAAGTGTACTATATGCCATCTGTTTTTTCCAGTTCCAGTGTTGGCACCAGTGGGGTGTCAGTGGGTCCCCGTCCAGAGCATGGGTGGCAGCAGTACATTTCCCCAACACATTGTGTCTCCCCTCAAGATACTTCCTGTTCAGCTATGTGTGATGTTTACTCTTCTGCTGCCATCATGCTAGACAAATTGTAACCTTAGCACCAGTTTCTACCACTGAAGCTGGTGTAGAGAAGAAAAAAAACCCAAATGACTCATCAGTGTGCTCAGTGTTAGAAACCGGCACCATGCAAAATGTAAAAAACATGTCAATGATTTTAAAGGCAATTACAGAAATATCAAATATGCAGCTCAGTAGAGCTTGTGGTTTAATTGATTTGTGATGCAGTTGCATTGTTTTGAATGTGTCATAAATCCCCAGTTTTTTCACATTTATTCTGATTACTCTTTGCCCTGAATATCTTGGTTTCATTCAAAAACAGAATTTTGAACAGAGAAGAGATTGAAAACCTAGTAAAGAACTGAAAATTGTAGGTCGGAAAAGAAGTGTTTTACCCGTCTTCCTCTGCCTTCCAAAAGGCACCCCTTGATTTTTTTTTGCTATGTTTTGTCAGCTTGCAACCACAAAATTTAATGTGTTTTATTTAAAGATGTTTTGATAGACCTGCACTAAATTGTGGATAATGATGCGGAAAACGATGCATTCATTTGTTAAAAGGTCAGTTTGCGTTCGTTTAAAGCAGCATCGTTGTGTCCATTGTTGAAAATTTACAAGGCATGAACTGACAAGCTGGACAAAGAGAATATTAGTCAAGTGAAGCAGCAAAGAGGCCCACGGTTTCTCTGGAGGAGCTGTAGAGAGCCACAGTTCTGAGCAGGAAGACGGTCGCTGATATAACAAGGCCATAAGAAGTCCGTTTTTCAGTTTGCCACATGCCCTGCAGGGGGCAGCAAACAGGAATAAGGTGATCTTGTATGTGACAAACACAACAGATAAAACACGTTATATCAGAAAACGAACATGTCACTGTGAACGGGTCATGTCCACAGTGGGACATTGTGGCTGCAACAAGGAGGCTAGTTGGAGTTAATGGGAAGATGTATGGAGCTGAATATAGAGCAAATAAGGACGAAAACATTTTAGAAGCTGAGAAATACTTAAGACTGGGGCAGAGATTCACCTTCCAGCTGTACATCAGCACAATATAAACAGCCAGGGTTACAGTGGAATGGTTTCAGAATGGCCCAGTCAGAGTCTAACTCCAAGCGAGGATCTGTGGCAAGAAAATTGCTGTTCAGACACTCTTCACCCCCTGCAGCTGCGTTTGGGCTCTTTTTGGTGGAATATTATGTCAAATCTCAATAATATACACTCAGGTTTTTGGATGTAATGTAACAGAATGTGGAAAAGCTGAAGGACGGTTTATGCATGTATTTGCATGGAACTGTAGTATGTAAGTGATATGGTTGGTAAATCACTTTGGACTGATTTCTGGAAGTAAAGCTGAGTTGAAGATGAATTAACATTCCCTAAGACAATCTTTTTACAACTCATCTCAGCGTCGCATCAAATAAGGTACAGCTTTAATTACAGCATCCATAAAGAGGATTTTTTTTAGCATAACATTTGAGACCGTTACATTATTTTGTTTCAAAAAGAATTCATTGTCTCCGGTACATTTGTATCTCTTCAGACTTCTCTGCCTTTAAAAATGGATTCTTTATTTACAGGGAAGCTCCTTCACGCTCTTGTGGGCCTACATTTACCGGTGCTTGTTGCATAAGTGATATGAGGCTGATCCTTATTCCTTTGGCTGCTGTTTGCCTGTTAGATAACTGGATCCTGAGTAGGCAAAAGACTCAGCAATGAGAATATCGAGTTAGAAGGTTTAGTTGAGTCATTTACTTCTCACGACATTGCATTTGGAGTGGTGAGCTGAAACGTTCCAGGTTACAGTATAGAGAGGACCTGCACAGCAACCAACACTAAAGCTTTGCCCAATCGATAAAGCCCTGTGTCAGAAAGAGTCAATTATTAATGAGCTAAATGTCATGTTCTGCCTCGAGTAAGAGGGGAAGTTTATTTTAATGAATCATTGCTGCTTTGCATTTGGACAAATACCAAGATGACCGTAAGTAAACAGAGGAATGTAAAGTGAATCAGGAACCGTGGATATGGCGCTTTATTTAAACAGTTATTAAGGAGGATAGCGCAGAACATGTTTTCACTTTATTTCATTTCCTAGCAGCTAGTGTTTTAGTTTATTAAAAAGCCACGGCAACAGGTGTAGCGTGTAGCGTATGCACATCTGGTGCAGTCTGTGTTGCATATCTGTTGTTACAGGGATCATGTAAGTAAAGGAATCCAAGACATGTTCAGCAGCCAGTTCACAAACTGCCCAGCCTTGCACCATTCCTCAGCAGCGAGCGGCCTGATGAGAGCGGTGTCTGGCTCGTGAGAGAGCCTCTGTGCTGAGTCGACAGGAGGGGGACAATGCCGCTGCTGTGCGGCTTGTCAGTTTGGCCGCCTTTTTGCAGCATTTTAGACAGGCCCACCATCGGCTTTTGGCTCTGTGAGCCATGTTGACTAGGCCCTTGCCTGGTGGTTACTGACCCATTGTGCCCACAGTGCCTGCAGCTCGTCAGGGGTCCGAAGACTGCCGATTATCCCACAGTAATTGGTGCCTGGGCCCTGCCTGATCAAAGCTGTCCAGCTGATTGTGGGGCCTCGGTAATTTTCCATTCTCTGATGCTCTGCAGTCTTTGTCTGTTTGCCTGTTCATCTGGCCCACTGCTTGCCTTGCTGCTCATACTGTATCTGGAACAAAGGGGGTTGATGCATAATTACTGGTATTACAAAAAGGAAAAAGACACATTGAGTTTAAGAACAGTAAAAATGTTCAGGTCAACTCTTGTTTCTCAAAATCAGCTGTTGCTAGAAAGCCTAGGTTAAGTTTGAGCCCTGGAGTATGCCCAACAGCCATGTGACTTGGCGAAGTTTTTATTCAACTTGTACACCTCAGTCATGTGCTTTTCAGGTTTTTGTTAGTCAGAACTTTGTACTTTCTGCTTCAGATGTTTTAGTTTGGCTCTGCATCTCCTGCAGGTGTATGACATCCCCTGGGATTTAAACTTGCATTGGCTACTAATGGATCAAATTCATATAAATTATAGATGCCCAGATTAGAGATTTAGGGTAAAGCTCTGATCTGACAATTTTAGTCAATTTAAATTCTCTTTTTATCGCTATAAGTAAATAAGTATTGTTTCCATTATTTTGGCATAAATTTAAAGTTCAACTGTCTTAACAATATTCTGTTAAACTAAAATGATGTTTCCAAAAACAGCAAACAAATACAATAAAATCATTAGACTGTGAGACTGTGGTATCTGTGCAAATAAAACACAACCAAAGAGAATTTTTTTGCAGCTTTTTTGGCCCAAACTGTGCATAAAAGAGAGCAGTTGATGTTACACAGCTCTGTACTTAACCAGGATTTTAGTATTTCAGAACAAAGACAGAATAATTATAGGAGTGAATTGTTCTTTAGCATCTTATATTAGCATTTTACATGAGCAACACAATTCATAGTTAGCAATTCTATTTCTAAACATCAGTCTCTTTGAGTAGATGTGGTAGACCCTTACCTCTGTTATAAAATGTCTAAAAGCCTGAAAACATTTTCTAATCCAGGAGAGACAGAACTGGACTTTTCAAAATTACAAAACCGCATCTTAAATATAATATGTTCAGCTTCCAGCTGTATGCTGAAGTCATTTCCAGGCTGTTGCAGCCTGCATGAACACCCAGCATGCCTCCATAGAAAATAATTTAACTTCTAAAAGCATCTTCAGACTCCTTTTTAAAAACATCTTACTGATACCGAAACTAGATGAGTCTTCTTCACTCGGTTAACAAGATCCACACCAAAGAGATTTGGTGTCAGTGCAACCTGTTAGCACCAAGGTATGATGCGTTCACTGACTGGAGAAAGAAAGCGGGGATCTTTTCATTTACGGCTGGCTGATCTGGAAACAGAGAGCGTTAGGAGTAAAATTATCTGATTTTAGTTACTAGGCATCTCTAATATAAATGATGTTGCTTTACGTGCGTGTTCAATAGCAGATACCTAATCCAAAAAACTGTCTTTTGACTATTTCAGTTCCTTCATTTCTTTTTCTTTAATTGCCAAAAAAGAACAGAATAGCTTGGATGCTTTGATCTGCTAGTGCCTGTGAGGAAATTCTCTCTAAAGTTCTGATTAGATACTTTCACTATAGTAATATTTTTTTAGGAAGTGTCAAACATTTTTGAGGAAGGACCACTGGATCATCACGGATGCTGTCATTGAAGTGAACAAGTCTGCTAGTCGCTTACAAATAGTCTATTAACTATTAACAATTCATTTTTTTACCTGTGTCGTGATGACTGATATTCCTGATTAGCCGTCCTGACTTCTGCCTTACTATAAAATTAGCCAAGTTAGCCTTTTCCATAGCGATGTAGTCTGCGAGGTATCTGCAGGCCAAATACTGATCATTAAATGTATCAGTATTTCAGTCTATGGCTGCATCAACAATCTGTATGTTCAAGGATGCATTTTGATTTTGAGTTAAATACCAATCAGCGGTTTCCTTTACCATGACACCCAAACTACATTGTTTTCTGTTATGACCAGGGTTTGTTACATTTGGCTGATGAAATAAAGCATAGTGAGCAAACATGTTACTTTTTCAACTGATAGGTTGACTTTCCAGGAAAACGCAAGATACACATTAGTCGTTAAGTCGGGTTTGTCATGATCAGTTTCTGAAAGTGTCCCTTTGCTTCACACTTGCTTTAACTGTACAGAGAAATCTGCTGGGTAAAAAGTTCGACAGTTTTGCTTAGTCTACTTTGTATCTTTGTTTTCAGCAGCCATCCTTCTCTTAACAAATAGCTCAGCCAGAACACAAAGAGAGAGACTCAGGTTTTTGCAAAGAATCCCTGATATTGTGTGCAGCTCAACAGCTGCACTGAACTTCACAGCAGCATTTACATTCAATCCTGTCCAGTTGGCTTCTTGACCTCAATATAACCCGCTTTTAATGGAGCGGATTCCTACTGCTTTTGTGTGGATCTCCTTCTTCCTCTCACTGACCATGACAGGCAGCTTATACATTTGATAAAAGGTTACAGTGTGGTTTCAATCGTACCTGCTCACAACTTTGCATGTTTCAACTTCAGTTCAGCCAGGCTTAAGGGCAGGTGAAGTGAGTGGAAAAAGGTATTTGGTCATGATGTGTGTACTTTAAGCGAGTGTGTTTCTGTGAGCCGGAGTCTTGTCGGACAGCCAATGTGGCAACTGCATGTCTGTTCACTCAGCAGGAAGTTCCTGTTCCACTCCATCCTCTCGTCACTCATGCTGCTAGACTAAATCTGCCACTGACTCTCTCTCTCTCACACACACACACACACACACACACACACACACACACACACACACACACACCGACACACAGAAGGTGAGTGCCACCGAGCCATGGTACGGTGCTACTACATTGTACCTATAGTACTGTTTGGACAAAAAGCTCTGTCACTGTTGCCCCTCTGATTCAGTTGTAGCATGTCTTTATATAAGCATATAGTGCTTTATATCAGTATTCGCACCCTTTCAATTTTGTCACAAATGTTTTACACTGCAGTCACAAAGTATTTCAGGCTATAGGCTAGCACAACATAAATACATGTGAAGAGGAAGGAAAAGACAACACAGTCCGCTGCTCATGATCAGGTGTTGCCATAAAAGCCAAAGTTCATCCAGCTGGCCAAATATGTTTGAATACATAGCACATGAAATATTATAGCCTTCCAAATATTGCATCTGAACAGGCCTCTGCAATAGCCATATTACACACCTTGCAACTGCAGCGACAATTGCAGTTCGATATTTTGTGTAACTCTTTAGAAAGCAATCAGCATTGTGGATACCCTGGACCACATCCAGCAGGTAATGGATAAAGTTGCGGCATTGTTTAAGGTGGGTTAGATTCTAAAACAGTATCCCACGCTTTAAATATCTCACAGTGCACTGTTTAATCCGTCATCCAAAGAGGGTAGGAATTTAGCACAACCTACCAACACAGGACCATCCGCTTAAACTGACAGGCTGGGGAAGGAGGGCATAGGCCAGAGTAGCAGCTAAGGGAGCCATGGTGACTTTGAATGAGCTTCGTAGATCCACCATGGTGTTAGAAGAATCTCTCGACTGGAAGGTTATTTAACCTATGACCAGAAGTCTGTAGTCTAATGCAAGCCATGTTGGGGAAATAGCAAACATGTGGAAGAAGGGTCTGTGGTTGGATGTGACCAAAATGAAATTTTTTGTCAAAACTCTGGCAGAAAAATGAACATTGTTCATTATCCCCAATACACCATCTACACTGTGAATAATGGTGGTGGTAGAATCATGGTGCGGGGATGGTAAAGCCGGTCAGGGTCGAAAGTGGATTGAGGTAAATACAGGGCAAATGCTGGAAGAGAACATTTAAGAGACCTCAAAACACTTGAGACTGGTGTGTGGAGCTGCTAAATTTAATATAACTAAATGTGAAACAGCTCAAGGGGTGTGAAAACACTAGGAACAGTCACTCACTATCAAACTCTTATCTGAATGGCCTTCCAGTATTGAGATAGTATTTATCTGATGTTTTACAAAGATTCAAAATGCATGGGAGAGCCATCTCTAGATGATGATGATGATGATGGGGAAAGCACTGACAAGTGGCAGGCCTTTATCATGGTGTGAAGACCATAATCAAGCCCACTGACACGGTTCCTCACTGCAACGCTTTCACCACCTAATGTATGCTCAGTCAGCCTGCTCAGATTATCTTTCTTGACACACAAATTATCAAGGGACCAAATACAGAAGGCAAATTATGCTTGTTAATCTTGACCAGTAGAAAAAAGAAAATATATTGACCTGTTCTTTTTTACCCACTTTGCAAATGCGATGTAAATTATCTTAGGGAAAAACATTGTTATCTTTTTAGATGTTCACAGCAATTACCTGGTCAAGGGCCCCACATTGAAGCAAATTTTAATGGCTTCTGTAAAAGTCACAGCGGCACCAATTATACTTTTCAGTTTTACCAGCACACGGAGGATCCACAGATGGGAGTCCTCTCGGTTTGGGGAATGCATTAATTGCCTCTAATCACTGAATCATGCCTAAATGAACACGTCTTTACAATGTGATCACATACCAGTCACCACTGTTAAGCAATAAATTCCCATTTCCTTGCTGTTGTTAGGCTGTTTATTTGTATATTTATATACAGTAAGTGAGTCAAATCTTGTTTTAGAGAAGTGCTTGTATTTGCATCTTTACAGGAAATAGATTAGTTACAAAATGGATCTGTTAGGGGTTAGTGTCGATTCTTTAACAAAAGTTTATTTAATAAAGCAGTTATGTTTTAGTGGAGTAATCTGTTTCATTTATTCATTTACTTTTCTATCTCTACCTACAGTAACTGTTTTTCTGTGTGCTTTTTGAGCTCTGATGAGTTGTTTGGCATTCAAAGTACTCATTATATCGTCACTGTGTTCAGACGCAGGGACTTTATGGTTGCCTGTGTGACAGCAGCAGTGACTGAGTTTCAAACAAACCGTCTCTCTGCAGTGTCACCTACCCTGTAGGCTTTAAATTAGAAATGACAGGGCTGCTGCCAGAGCTATGGAAGAGCTGAAAGGTAACTGGGAGCGCTTTGAAGAAAGGACTGCTGAGGCGCAAAGCAACAGCTGTGCAGAAAACTTACCACCGCTTGCCTTAATCATGTCTTACCACTTATCATCCTGTGCAATTTACTGTTTTCTTTTGAATCAGAGGCTTGGCAGGTTGGTACCCAGGAGTTTTTATGGTCTAAGGACGCCTTTCCCAAGGAGACATTGATTTCAGTGTTTGAAACAATGTAGGATCGACCATTTATGTATTTAATGTAGTTTGTAGGAATGTGTGGTCATCTTTTAGTGCATCTGTTGTTCTTTGAATCAAACACATAAAGCGTTACTAGTGGTGATGGTTTCAGCTAAAGGGCTGCAGTGGAAAGTGGCCGAAGAAACTAGCCTGATCCATGAAATGTGGTTAAATATTGTAGGGACAACATTTAACCAAATGTTGTGTGTATTATTCTAACATCCGTGTTATGACAGGAAATTATATTACAACAATTAAAAAAAGGGAATAATTTCACATTGACATGATGTTGTCTGTTCACATTTGTGTGTGGGAAGTCTTGGTGTCGTGAACTTTAAAAACCCTTCTATATGATAGAGACTAAGTACATTTATGTTAAACTAACTGTGTTTGACCATGACAGGAGTCTAGCTTGTTTTAAGTATTGGCTTGTAAGGGAATGTTGACATGTGTGACTTTAACCGAAGCTCTGATAATATGAGTCTCCACCTCCTCACCTACGGTCTCCGCTTCCACCAACTGTTTTGGCCCAGTTGTTGTAGTTTCCTGTTTTTGATCACTGATGGTCAGGCTGGATTAGTTTATTAAACTTGTCTTAGCCTTGGGGGGATAAAATATGCAATCTTAGATCACAATGGTTCCTCTGAGACTCATAAATATGATTAAGCCTGCATTCTCATAGTGAACCTTATGTAGGAGTAATGGATCATGTATTAACAGCACCTGGTGAATATGTAACCGTGGCAGTGTTTCTTCAGGTCACTGCTGTGTACAGAGGAAGCACTCCGTGTGCACACTTCAGCCTGCTTTCTTTAGCTTGCTGAAACAGGTCATCTCTCTTCCTTGTGAAACTGTTCTCAGTAACTTTGTGTTTGGTGCTTCCTTTGCATGTTTTTTTTGTATAGAAGACAGAAGTCACTTGAACGGGAAAATGTCAGCTTCATCTTCATAACAAGCTTTTTCACCCAGGTTCTTTTTAAAGCTTCATAAAATCGTAACCTTTTTTTTTGTGTTTTTTTTGCATTTGGGACGATGTCTTGCCGTAGCTTTTCCAGTCCAGGTATAATTTAGTCTAATTCCAACGTGGTCATAAAACGTTTCTCTTCTTACTTTTTCACAAATACTTTGCGAGTCTCAAATGTTTTTTTAAGAAATCTATATTTTGGTGTATGATAATCCAGTTTAGGTTTGATCAGTAAGTATTTTAGATGTTGAGGAAGAGATGATCAAATTGCAGTCCCGGCTAGTTAAAAACTGGTATAGGCATTTCGCCCTGATCAGAAGCAACAAAGCAGAAATCAACTTATAACGTGGTGTATTCGCACCCTACTTACAAATTGCTTGTGTCTTATTGGTCACTAGAGATGCACCAATAAATCAGCTGTCAACTCCCCCTTGATCGGCTCTGATTTGGGGTTGGTAGGTCAAATACGGAAAATTCAGATTTTTTTTTTCCTTTCTGTTCAGTCAGTCAGTCAGTCATTTTTTACCGCTTATTCCATAGTGGGTCACGGGGAAGCTGGTGCCTATCTCCAGCAGTCTATGGGCGAGAGGCTGGGTACACCCTGGACAGGTCGCCAGTCCATCGCAGGGCAACACACAAACAACCATGCACACACTCATTCATACACTTAAGGGCAGTTTAGAGAGACCAATTAACCTAACAGGCATGTCTTTGGACTGTGGGAGGAAGCCGGAGTACCCGGTGAGAACCCACGCATGCACGGGGGAGAACATGCAAACTCCATGCAGAAAGACCTGCGGCCGGGAATCGAACCCAGGACCTTCTTGCTGCAAGGCAACAGTGCTACCAACTGCGCCACCGTGCAGCCCTCTTTCTGTTCAGTAACTGCATCAATGAAGGTCTTCTACCCAATTCTGCTTGTAAACCCATCCACCAATAGCATGTATTTTAAAAATCGGATAAAGCTTATGGTAAAATGCTTTCATACATAGATAAGGATAATGTTACTTGAGCTTAATTTCCTTCTGGGTTCACAATGACTTCCTCTAGGAAGGACATGGCAGCAAATTTAACTTTGTAACGTGTTATTCTGTAGTCCTGTGGAAAGAAATCTAATTCTCTAGATCAGACCTGGACCATTGTGCATCTCTATCACCATTTCTTTAATTACCCGTTTTCCACCAAAGCTTCCGGGTTTCCGATCGTGATTTCAAACCGGTGACGCGTGTTTCAACAAACGAAAAAAGGTTCCAGAGCGCGAACTCTGGTACAACTCGGGCACTGCAGAATACTTGGTTCTTCTGCACGAAGCGTAATGTCACCTGCAAAGCCGCAAAGATCGTACTGCATAAACATTATTTATGTTTGCAAAAACACACCCAACACGTAATTGTATAACTACTTATTTGCATTACACTTACAGATGCTGAACATATGCAAAAAAAAAACAATAAACATTGTACGTACAATAGTTCTTACACTAAGTCGCCGTCTTTTTCCATATTAACTGTAGTTTATGGATGCTCTCTTTGTGCATTAAAAGGAATATTGCCCGTAGCTCAGCAAGCTCCGCTATCACGCCACTAAGCTTCCCCCCAGCCGTTGTGGAACGCCCACTGTTGATGACTCACTCATGCTTGGTTCCCACAACTGGTGAAAACGCAAGCCGGAGCTCAATAAAACACCAAAGTTTAAAGGCATGTGAAATTAACCAGTTCAAGAATGTGAGTTCTTCAGTGGAAAAACATTATATTTGGAAGAGCTTTTTTTTATTAGATGACACAACAGGGAAACTCGAGAACTGCTTCTTTTTCTTCTTCAAAATAAAAGTCGTTAACAAAAAGCACATGCTTTTATATCAATGTATAGTACACTTGACTTTGACACTCTTTTTGTTTTTCAATTTGCAAGATCTTCTGCAATGAGATCTTCTTACACCCCTTCCTATCAACGAAAAAGAAAAGCTGTGATTTTCTTACATTTTGTATTTTAGGAATGACCTTTTCCCAGTCAATCAGCGAACATAGTGAGATCCATTTGGTTGGGCACAGCACTGACTCACGGATCACACAATTACCTTTGGGCTCCATAAAGATATTTTTTTCCATCGCTGCATCATGAGTTAGTACTTATTGTATTTCCAGAGGCAGCTTCCAATAAATAGAAACGAGAATGGACTGAGTGGGATGCTCGGAACACTACATCAAACCACTCCCAGCAGACCATTGCTTTTAGTCCCCAACCTCTCTGCACAGCACAACTACAGTGTTTACACCTTTTCTTAGTGATTGAGACACCTTTCCATTTGAGGTCAACTCTGGCAAGATTCTTAGAAACACAATCTCAGCATAGACCTTTGGTGCAAAAACAAGGACTCTACATTTTTAGGGTGACTTCTTGACATTGTGTGTGTGGCTCTGTGCTGTAGTTTATTTAGTCAGTGAATCATAACCAGGGCATGCCTGAGGGGAGATGATACAGTGACAAGGAATTGCAACTGCTTCGCTGCCAGGGTTCTGCCCTGGATGTTTAAATGTGTCCTCAGCTGTTACCCTAAGTGATGTGCAGCTCTAAGTGTTGAATGGTGCGCTAGCCGGCCGACTTGCTCTTTGCCCGGACATCTTCAGTGCCATGCCTGACCACACCCAGAGAGACACAGTATGGAAGGAACAACAGTGTGCGGCGCTCTGTGGTCTGGTCCACACGTTTTATTTCTTTGTCTGTCTGCACTCTAACCCCAGTCAGATGTTACCCTAGGAAATGGGGGTCATTGGGTCATTCTGAGGGCAGAGAACAGATTCACCCTGTAATTATTTAGTGGCAGACGGGGAGTCTTGTCAGCAGGTCAAACAGTGGCCAGCACTCCTATTCCCACCATTTCCTTCCTCCTTCCACCTATCTCCACAATGGCTTCATCACTTACTCTCCTGTATTCAGTTTGAGATTTAACATGACCGGGTTCAAAAAACAGATGTTCTACTATGTGTGTGATGTATTAACATGATAAATAGGAAATTACCAAATTGATTTAAATCAATAAAAAACATGATGTAGCGATAAACTAATAATGTTGATACATCATCTTAAGCTAAAATATTAAATACACATCCACCAAATAAATTCTGCAAAATATAACACCCTTTTGCCATTCTGCTTTACACAGAGTGACACAGATGCAACAAGCTTCAGTTAGCTGGTTAATCAGTCAGGTTTTGTGATTGGGTAAAACCTGAAGTCAGCTGCTTAACAAACATACTGCTGGTAGTTTGTCAGCAGCAGTTGTAAAATGGCATTTCCTGAATAAAGCTTATTGGTGGCTCTCGTTTGGCTTTTACAGCATGATTGCCCGTGCTTTGCAGCTGGAAATGTTTAAAAACAGTCCAATTTGTCTTTCTTGGAAACAACAGAAAAGTATAGAATATTCAGTGAGCTGACCGGCAGTGCACAGCACTTCAAATGGTTGGAATGCGATAATAGAAACAGATTTTTTTGGTGTGCTTTGGTACTGGAACCCACCCCAGGTCTGTATATTACAGTTAAAAATACTAATATCTTGTCCCCCTCACATGTTTGTCTTGCTTTCAGAGTCCCAGTGTGTAGTCATGCACTTTACCGTGTAGCGTTAACTGGTTTCAACCCATGACTCTGCAGACAATCTCTGTATGTGACAGTGTTTCTGGCTGCTGTGCAGAGTGTTGTGAAAAGTCTGCTGATCATCAAAGGAGAGAACAGTGTGCTGAGCCTGGAGCTCAGTGATCAGCTGACTTACACTTATTTCCCCACAGTCTGTCATTATTGCTGTGGTTTTTATAATTGAGCTTTTCTCTGCAGCTTATTTTATGCTGGACTGTTGGTAAATTACATATACAGGGTATAAACATGAGGAGCTGTGCCACACAATTGCAT
The DNA here is from genome assembly GCA_036173005.1 of Crenichthys baileyi. Lineage (NCBI taxonomy): Eukaryota > Metazoa > Chordata > Actinopteri > Cyprinodontiformes > Goodeidae > Crenichthys > Crenichthys baileyi. The sequence continues at coordinate 476,675 of JAHHUM010001759.1, forward strand.
GATTTCTCTACATATATTTGCATAAATGCATTATGTTTGTAAATATGTCTTCAAATGCCTAAAAAGATGTCTTTGCATACACCTACAAAGAGATTTTTAATTTGTGTTGCATAAACATTTAATAAAATGACTGGAAATACACAGACTAACTCAAACAGTGGCTATGCAATCTATTTCTGAGCAAACGTTTTGCTAGTTTGTGATTTAGTCATGCTACTCATGCCATTTCCTTCTAGACTGTCAGAACAAATGTGGAACTCTTGAGATTTTCTTTTGATTATTCCAGAATCAGGTTTCTTGTTGCGTTTGAAAAGAAAAACACCAAAACGCTGGCGTCAGAAATGCTGTTTGGCTGGAGCAGCAAATGCTTTTTTTTTTGGTAATAATATCCCTCTACTTTGCATATAGACGTCATGGCATCCCTGTGATATTGAATAGACTCAATGTAGGTCAGACTTCCCCTGAGTGCCAATATGTAATACTTTAATTAATTGTATCTGGTTGCATGTCACCCAGAACATTAAATTAATCAAGTGAGCCACTGGATGTCCCTGTGGACTGTTTCAGTCATGTTTGAACTCAGAATCTCAGTACTGGACAATTGGTAAATCAGTGTTTAGCACCTGTACACAGAAATAGATCCAAAAAACCCTGCGCCCCCTGATTTTTTTTTTGTAGCTATTTTTCCAAATAGTTGATTAGTCAACGGTTATTTTAATTCACTTCTGCTTTGTGTGGGTGCATTGTCTGTTACTAAACGGGTTTATTGCCTCTTCTCAAGTCAGCAACATGTGAATTTTAAACCCGGATGTCGCCGCATTATTGTTGAAATTCATACAGCAAATTAAAATGATTTGGAAACGTGAGTTTGAGAATGCATTGCCCCTTATTTGATCAGTTCCTATTCAAAACTCTAAAATATTTACTCATGCGTTGTGCTAAGGCTGCTATGGTAGGAGAGCTCGGCTTTACACTATCACCATCATGTTGCTGGTGGACAAAGGAGACAATGCAATCCCAACAACTTCCTTTTTAATAAGCTTTTGTCTTATAAACATTTTTTTAAATAAATCAAATACATGGTTTTACACCACACGTCAATGTTTTTGGTCCTTATGTGTTACGTTTTTTCCCTTCTTTTCCTTTTCATATAATACCAAACGACATATTTTGTCCAGAAAAATTAGATTTCCTCAGTTCCAGGATTCGTGTTTAGATCAGAATAGAGGCAACATTACCTCCAGCCGACCAGGGTCCTGATAACAGGGCTCAGTAGATGTGCTTTCCTTGGTTACTTTGCTTTACAAATCGCTTCCTCAACTGATTTGAGGATATGCAATATTATTGTTGACCTTTAAGCTATGGACACACATATCATGGATTTTCCTGAGCACAGTAGAATAAAATAGGATAAACTGTATCAGTTTGGCAAAAATGGTGGGACAAGCCATGAAAGACTATTGTTGGATTGTTTTGTCTCAATCTGCCCTTTTTCCCCAGTCTCACGCTCACTCCCACTTCTAGACTCTCCCTCCCTCCCTCCTTTCTTTGAAACCCAACTGCTTTACTCATCCCTGGGATCCTTCTGCAGGGATTAATCAGTTTTCCATTCCTGAGGAGATTATTTAAATACTATTACATCTGCAGCCAGCTGCAGCACACCCTTGCTCCCTCCTTTCAGGCACATAACAGACGAAAGTGAGTTGACAAAAGTTTCCCCCTTCTATGTTTTTTCTGTTATTTGTCCACTTCTGCCCTTTCATTTCTTATTTAAGTATGGCATTAATTTCCAGCAACAAAAATGTTGCATATAGAGGGACCTAATAGGACTTTACACCTCCTACTATTTACTGTTGTGTATGTTCTTCTGAATGCAGAGTGAATACCATACAGAGAATGGTTCTTATGTAATTGTTCTCATTAGTGGTAACAGTAGAGAAGCCATGGTTTCTCACAGCACCAATGTATTGGAGCTGTGAGGGCTCCAGCAGGGTCCAGATCCTGCCCTTCTACACTAAAGCCTTTATGTCTCAACACAATTGCTTGTCTCAAGCCCCTGATCAATCTATCTTAACTGCCTCACACCCCCTTTACTGTTTTCCTTCTGAAGTTTTAAAATGTGGCTTTAGATGATTCATTTTTGTTGGAAAGAAACAAATCTCCCACTGATTGCCCCAAATCTACCACTCTCCCAGTTAGACTGAAAATACAAATTTACACAGACTTTTTTTATCTTTGCAGGCCTGCCCTCAAATGTTAGGGGCCAGACATTTTTATGCAGTGAAATTCACAGTTGTATTTTTATGACAGACCAGCACAAAGTAGTTCATAATTGTGAACTGGAAGTAAAATAATTATTGGGTTTCAAAACTTTTTTTTTTTTTGCTAACCAAAGGTTTGTGTGCATTGTATGCAGCCACCTGTACTCTGATACTCTTAAATAAGATACAGCACAACTAGTTGCCTTCAGAAGGTACGTACTTAGTAAACAGAGTCCATCTGTATGTAATGTATTCTTCTTAATACATTCAGCTGTTCTGTGAAGGCCTCACAGGTTTGTTGGAGAGCATTAGTGAACAACCAGCATCATGGAGATCAAGGAGCAAAACAGACGGGTCAGAGATAAAATTCCCTGAAAGTTTTGAACATGTCACGGAGCACTGTTCAGTCCTTCAGCTGAACAGAAAGAGTACGTCACATCTCTAAACCTACAAAGACACGGTGGTCCACCATAATGACAGACTGGGTAAGGTAAGCATTAGACAGAAAAGCGGCCAAGAGGCCCATGATGACTCTGGAGAAGCTGCAGAGATCCACAGCTCGGGTGGAAGATGCTATGATTAAACGTCTCCTACTTGTGCACTCCACAAATATGGCCTTTATGGTAAAGAAGAAGAAAGCTATTGTTGAAGGAAGCCATGGAACCAGTTAGCCACATCCATGAAGGGGAAACAGCAAACGTGTGGATGAAAGCGTTCGGGTTAGAACAGAACAAACGAATCGGGACGAGGGCTAACCTTCCAATAAGACGTCATCCTAGAACCTCCAGCCAGCGCTATAGTGGAGAGTTTAAATCTCTCTGTGTGATTAAGTAGCTTGAGCTGTTCTGCAAAGAGGAATGGGGCAAATGAGGTTATAGATGTGCAGAGCTGGTAGACTTACCCCCAATATGCCTGCAACTGTAGTTGCAGCAAAATATGGCAAATTTTTAGATTAAAAAAAATGTATATTTGTAAAGAAGTTTGAGTTATGTGTCATTCTTCTTCCCATCCACAGATATTCACCACTTTGTGTTGGTGTGTCACCTAAAACCTGACTGGAATTTGTCATTGTAAAGTGATGAATGTGCAAACGTTCAAGGGGTGTGAATACGTTAATATGTTTTTAAGATGGAAACAAAATGCACAGTGATTAAAATTATGCAGAGAAAGGAGCTGATCCACAGCTGCAGAAAAAGGTTAATTTATAAAGCTCACACATTTGATCCGTTTTTCCTAAAAAAGAGATGTTGATTTCACATCATGTTCTAATTGACCAACTTCCCTGTAATCTGTTGAAGCCGTTTTTATTTCACTGCACTCGCTAAGTGCTTTAGTGTTGTGTTCTCCTTGTGGTTTGTGGTCATTGCAGTGCCCCATCAGAAGCTGATGTCTTGTATTTCTGTGTTAAGTTGTGGAGGACACATTAACTGTTGTATCAGTGTCGTTTTCTGAGTTAAGCTCCCATCATAACGGATCATTTTTATCATTAGTGATAATACAATAGAATCAGTGTGCTGTGTTTGCGTTATGCATGTCTGATGACACATCAGTGGATGGTTTTAGTGCCAGAAAACGATTTAACCATTATTGTCACTCATCAGTTACATTCCTGCAGTTATTAAATATTGTCTCATTTCACTTCTCTGATTTACATTTGACTAATTTACCTGCCATTTAGTATTTCTTTTTAGCTTCTGCTTCCATATTTATGTAACATTTTGCTTTTTAGGTTCTTGGATGATCAAGGAGCTAAATGTAAAAGAAACATGACCCACGCCTACTATTGTGCTTCTTCACCAACACACAGCTCCACTTCTTTGTGGCTCCCTCTCTCTGACCTCAATCCTGATAACTGCTCATCTACCTACTATCATCACTCTTACACAGTGCCTTGAAATAGTGTTCAAACCCCTTCTTCACATTTTGTCAAACTCCAGCCATTAATCTGATCAGGGAACACAACAGGGAGGTCAGAGATACAGTTCTGGTTAAGTTTAAACCAGGGTAAGTTGCACTGTTCAATATTTCATTTGAAAATGAGAATATTATGGCACAACTGCAAACCTACCAAGACATTACTGTCCACCTACATTGATGAGAGCCCAGGCAAGATCTGCCCAGATCTGGGCCCCATATTCACAAAGAATCCTAAGACTAAAAGTAGCTCCTAGTGATGTCATTCTAAGAAAAATCTTCGTTTTTTTCCTCGAATTTCTTGAATTCTTAGATTTTTCTTAGAATTTTTGCTTGTTAAGATAAAAGTTATTCACGAATTGTCTTAGGCCTTAAGAGAGCTAAGTGAGGACATGTTAAGAGTTGTGAGGAGGACTTTTAGTGAGCCTAAGAGTGTCTTAAGCAGAGAAGAAGCCTGAGAGAAAGGAGAGATATTGTTCGTACAATGAATAACAGTGAATTAATAAAACGTTACTGGCTCGACCATGTAGGGATCCACCTCCTAAATAGTCAAAGAAATGAGCACATAAACGTCTGTAACAATCAAATAATTATTAGTATAGATAAGATAAACCTTATCATCCCTCAAGGGGAAAATAAATAGTTTAAGTGGCAGGAGAGATTAAAGCTGCACCTCTAGTAAGGTAATAATAGGAAGGATAAATAAATAATACAAACAGTGATAAATAACCATGAATAAAAGTGAACAAATTACAAACAAAATAGTACAGAATTATTTAAATATTTGCAGACTGTACTGATGCCTGGTACCTGGGATTCAGTATCGGTGCTCAATGGTAATTTTGTGTGTGATGTGGTAATAAATGTTTAATAATAAAATCTCAAAATCTTTCAATTTAACATATTTATTTCTCCATATATAAACTTTAATGAATATATCAAAACAACATCCAGCTGTTTGTATCGTAACATCTGAGTTGTTTCAAGCATTTCTTCTCCCATGTTTCTGGCTGCAGACGACGAGTCGCTAACGGATGCAGGCGAGCTAACGGTGCCGAATGCAGGAGTTGTAGCCGTAGATCTGAGGCTGATGAAAACTGTCTCTTCAGCCTTGAGAAAAATCGTTTGTTTAACCAGGTGTTTCCTCAGTTTAGAAGTATTCCCACCGCTGGCCTTTGCACAACGCATCACAAATCTCACAGCAAGCGCAATCGGCATCGCATTTTGAAAAGTGGAGCCACACTTTCAAGCGCTTTCTATCAGTGATTTTTGTTGGCGGTACCAGTGGCTACTGATGTCATTACGTGCAATGGTGTGTTCATGTCCAGCATGGAAAATCTCCCAACGCTCATCTACAACGCTGCCCCGTCTGAGGAGAACTTCATTGGTGTGCTGCTATCTCTTCTCTAGCTTCTAAATGCAGAAGGTACCAGAGCTGCTCACATCCCAGGCTGGTGCGGAAACCAGAGGGGACGAAGCATTGATCTGCTTGGGAATACCTGTTTGTTCGCACCGTGATCCCGGGACCAAATCTGCCTGTCAACACTCCTCTCTCATCTGTTCAGTTTGGTTTTCTCCACCTTTCTTTTTCTTGTTTTGGTCATTTTACCATACTAAACCTCATTATACAAGGAGATTACAGTAAAATGCAGAATTTTATTATTAATATGGAATTAATTAATATGAAATGGATGCAGTATGAAAACGACCAGCATGGCGAGTAAACATAACTATAAGCGAATCAGAAAAATGTCGAGCATGTAAATAAGCAACATTTTGATGCTGTGTGACAATTAATTTGGAAGACAGCGTCACACCTAGCAACGGGGTCAACCACACCTCCTCACTAAGATAGGACTCTCTGTTGTCTCCTCGCTCAGAGTCGCTCTCAGCAGCGAAGTGAATCACTCTTAAGCTAGGAGTCCTTGCCAAGAATCTTTAGGCTAAGATAGGAGCTCTCTGAGAGGACTCTTATAAGTATCAGGGCCCGTAAGATTCTCAAAGAATGGAAAAAGAAAGCCCCAAGAAGTCCCATTTAAAACAAAAAAAAAGCAAACAAACAAAAAAAGGTCCAAGTCATGTAGGGGACACAGCAAACATCCAGAACATGATGCTCTGGTCAGATGAGATCACAATTGAACATTTTGGCCCATCTTGGCTATGGTGGAAGCATTATGGTGTGGTGGTGCTTTTCTTCATCGATTGTAGTAGAAGCTCTCCATCCATTCCAACTGAGTTTGAGCTATTTTGAAAAGAAGAATGGGCAAAAATGTCTTTTTCGCAGAGCCTGTGGAGTTGTACCTCAAAAACGTGCTGCTGCATTTGGAGGAAAAGGTTCTACAAATTTCTGGCACATGGGGGGGCTTAATACAAATGTGCGCTACACTTTTCATATTTTTATTAAAAAACTGTAAAAGCATGTTTGGTTTTCTCTCCTTATGTCATAATGCATAATCTTCTACTTTCTGTCAGTTTTCCCTCGAAAATCCTGATAAAAACGTTGTTTGGGTCGATGCGTGGTGTAGCAGTAGAGCGCGTATCCCATGTACCGAGGCTATGGTGTCCTGGGTTTGATTCTTGACCTTGTGACCCTTCTCTCCCTACCAATTTCCTGTCTGGTAGCTGTCAATAAAGGCATCTGTTGCCAAAAAAAACAAACGTTGTTTGGGTTTTAACATGACAAAATGTGGAAATTAATACTTTTTCAAGGCTTAACAAATTTTGGTTTCTTTTTTCAGGTTAGTGTAAGTCATACAATTTCTTTTATAGCCTGTTTAAACCAACATTTAACCATAAAAACTCCCCCTCTACCTGTTAAACCCCAGGAGTCACTGTAAAGTTGGGTTAGACACCATCCCAGCACCTAATAAAATGTGAAAAAGAAACACACAAGTCCTATAGGTGAGAAATAGAAACCAGCACACAGTGATGCAGATTCATTACACAATGTCACTGTTTGACATTAGACTGTAAACACATGTTGCACCTTGTTGACCTACTGGTTTGTTTTCACACTTTTTACTCTGGCTCTTGGTGTTGACACAGATAATGCTGTGACTTCAGAGTGTTTTAATGATTCTCTGGTTGCTGAGCAGCAGTATGGACAAATATGTATATACCTGTGTAAAAGAAGTATCAGGAAAAATGGACCTATGCTCATGTAACGTGTGAAGAGTTAAAAAAAAAAAAAAAGGTACGAAATCTTCTACAAGAATCCACCTAAATCCCTTCAAATTGCCACTAGTGGTGTTGATCCCAATAAGCCATTTAAGGGTTACTCACATAGCTGTTGCTGCCAGAATACCTAGCACTATCTTCGAGATGAAATACCTGTTGTTCCTGGTTACATGACAGGTGAGAAATTACACTGTGTACTGCGTTCACTTTGATTTATCAATTAGTATGGAAATCTCTGGTTGTGGGCGAATTCTCCACTGATCACATTAAATGCTTTAGGGTGTCCTATTTGCACTTGGGAGGAATTTAAATAATTCACACAGCGGTGCAGAGATTTTACATTATTGCAATCCTTCTTCTCTGGTGATGAAAGTCTATTTTTGCTTTTTAAAATTCTACAAAAAACATATTTTAGTCCTTGTATATTTTATGCTGCAACAGGAGAGACAAATATAGGGCTATTCTAGTCTATATGTGTATGGCAAACAACTTTTATATATACAGAGATATCACCCCACAGATTTTGTAATCTTTGCATCACCAGCGTACGCTCTTCACATTTTGTTGGCTTTTTCCCAGATTTTGTGCTTTTATATACTGTATTTTCTTATAGTTGTATTCTCTATAAAGCTCATGGTACTTATATATGTGTTTTCTTTTTAAGTGAAGAAAAAAAAATCACACTATAGAAAGTCTGGTATCAGTCCAGATTTTCAAACTGCTATTCTTTAATTCCAGCTTGAGTTTAATATTGATTCAACAAATAATTAAGGGTTCATATCATTTAAGTCATCTTAAAATCTTTTTTGAATGTTTTAATTTGGCATAAGTGTATAATTTGCAATGCAAAGTTTTCAGGTTCTTAATGTTAATTACATGTTGATTACCAGGGGCTCACGGTAGGAAGAAATGCTGAATCTCAGTCGGGCATTCCTCACTAAATGTAGGCTTTAAGTGCTCTTTCAATGTATTCTTTCCAGTCATAAAGTTCACTCTTAAGTTGTGTTTGTAAAGAATATTTAAAATGTTCATTATAACAAGTTTAAATTGAAGCCCATGCTTGAGTTTGGCTCCTTGCTGTGTGTCAGAAACCTCTGGCTGAGATCATTGGCAAATGTGGATCTTTTATGGGTCAATGCTCGCTTTGTGCTTTTAGCCTTTTGAACTCTTTCAAAGAACAGTAGGATCGTCAAGTTGGATTAAATGTTGCAAGTCATAAAATACTGCAGTGGGAATCGGATTTTGCTCTTCAGGCATGTATTGTTCTTTTGCAGAGCCTGATGCCAAGATATATGCAAACACATGTTGAGGTCTAGTTTCTTATTTGCATTATTCTAGGTCAAGCACCGTGGTCACTGACCATATTCTTTCTTTATCAGCCAGAATGATCCAGAACAGCTACTTGTCTGTTTTCCATGGCTTTAGCCTTTGTTTAATTCTCTGCTGGACATCTATTTTGTATAAGATTGACTAAATTTGAAAAACAGTATAGCTAAGTATTGATCAGACAATTGTGACATTTTGTATTCTTGCTACTCCTGAACTACCAAGTTATAGTTTTTTTTTAAAGGTGTCTTTTTTTCTTTTCTACAGACTATTCAAGGCAATTCATTTCAGTCCAGTTTATTTATGTACAACATATAAAAGAAAACATGTATTGCACTTTCTTTGATAGAGATAGTTTTACAGCAGGAAATGAAAGAATTACAAGTTTATCTCTATTTATGCCTTACAAATAGAGATAATAATGTCAAGTTTTTTTTTTTTTTACTGAATACCAAAGTGTGTCAGAGTACATGTTGTTGGCTGATGCTTTGTATACCAGAAGTTCTTAGTTTTGATATTTCATTAAAGATAGGAAGAAACATTATTTTCAATATTTCACCTGCCAGTTACCAATCATAACCAATCAAAGTTGGTCATTTTCGTCTGAGATCAATTATGGGATTCTGGCACTGATCAAGGAAATATTAATGGTGAGGTATTGAGGACCCTGGTTATAGCTAACTCTCAGACTCTGTTGTTTTAGGTCAGCTATACAAATGTAAAAATCAATTAGTCAGATTGGAATAAATATAAACATGCATTTTTATCCTGGCCAGCTGGGCAGGAAAAAAAAAATTGATTCTTGCTTCCTGTCAGTAAACGCTCCATACCTGTGCAACAAGTCTGCGCCAGTTGTAACAGGTTTTGGTGGGAATGTTGCTTCTGAGAGAAGACACGGTTGGCTATTGTAAATTTCTGTGAGGTACAGTACAGACCAAAATTTTGGACACACCTTCTCATTCAAAGAGTTGTCCTTATTCTCATGACTATGAATATTGTAGCTTCACACTGAAGGGTAAAAAAATGAATTTAACACACGTGGAATTTTATACTGAACAAAAAAGTGTGAAACAACTGAAAATATGTCTTATATTCTAGGTTCTTCAAAGTAGCCACCTTTGCTTTGATTACTGCTACGCACACTCTTGGCATTCTTTTGATGAGTTTAAGAGGTAGTCACCTGAAATGGGTTTTTCCCAAAATCCCTTGAAGGAGTTCCCAGAGATGCTTAGCACTTGTTGGCCCCCTTTTCCTTCACTCTGCGGTCCAGCTCACCCCAAACCATCCTCGATTGGGTTCAGGTCCGGTGACTGTGGAGGCCAGGTCATCTGGCGCAGCACCCATCACTTTCCCTTTTGGTCAAATAGCCCTTCACAGCCTGGAGGTGTGTTTTTTGGGGCATTGTCCTGTTTTTAAAAATAAATGATGGTCCAACTAAATGCAAACCCGGATGGAAATAGCATGCCCCCTGCAAGATGCTGTGGTAGCCATGCTGGTTCAGTAGGCCTTCAATTTTGAATAAATCCCAAACAGTGTCACCAGCAAAGCACCCCCACACCATCACACTCCTCCTCCATGCTTCACGGTGGGAACCAGGCATGTAGAGTCCATCCGTTCACCTCTTCTGCGTCGCACAAAGACACGGTGGTTGGAACCAAAGATCTCAAACTTGGACTCATCAGACCAAAGCACAGATTTCCACTGGTCTAATGTCCATTCCTTGTGTTCTTTAGCCCAAACAAGTCTCTTCTGCTTGTTGCCTGTCCTCAGCAGTGGTTTCCTAGCAGCTATTTTACCATGAAGGCCTGATTCACACAGTCTCCTCTTAACAGTTGTCCTAGAGATGTGTCTGCTGCTAAAACTCTGTGTGGCATTGACCTGTTCTCTAATCTGAGCTGCTGTTAACCTGCGATTTCTGAGGCTGGTGACTCGGATGAACTTATCGTCCGCAGCAGAGGTGACTCTTGGTCTTCCTTTCCTGGGGCGGTCCTCATGTGAGCCAGTTTCTTTGTAGCGCTTGATGGTTTTTGCGACTGAACTTGGGGACACTTTCAAAGTTTTCCCAATTGTTCGGACTGACTGACCTTCATTTCTTAAAGTAATGATGGCCACTCGTTTTTTCTTTACTTAGCTGCTTTTTTCTTGCCATAATACAAATTCTAACAGTCTATTCAGTAGGACTATCAGCTGTGTACTGTATCCACCTCCTGCACAACACAACTGATGGTCCCAACCCCATTTATAAGGCTTGAAATCCCACTTATTAAACCTGACAGGGCACACCTGTGAAGTGAAACCATTTCAGGTAACTACCTCTTGAAGCTCATCAACAGAATGCCAAGAGTGTGCGTAGCAGTAATCAAAGCCAAAGGTGGCTACTTTGAAGAACCTAGAATATAAGACATATTTTCAGTTGTTTCACACTTTTTTGTTAAGTATATAATTCCACATGTGTTAATTCATAGTTTTGATGCCTTCAGTGTGAAGCTACAATATTCATAGTCATGAAAATAAGGACAACTCTTTGAATAAGAGGGTGTGTCCAAACTTTTGGTCTGTGCTGTATTTACAAATCAATCTCTGACTAAGGGTAGGATCTACTTATTCTACAGGAAATACTTAGGGTCTGCTGTTTAGTTAGTAATGCTAACCTCTAATATAAAATGTCATCTCAATTATTATGATGTCTTTGTACACACACAGTGTGACATCACCCGCTTTTGAATACTTTAACTATTCACCACAGAAAGTCTTTTGTTTAGTTAGACGCAGCTGTCATTTATTTTCAATGGAATTGTGTAATGTTCTGGTGATGTGGTGCACTTTTATGTTTAGAGGTCTGCAAAAATAAATCCAAATATTAAACAGCCATTTTAATCAAAATCGGCTAAAATTATTGTCGGCCAGAGCGTTAAAATAATCATTCAGACACTAAGCCACAAACCCCTGATTGTTGGATCTCTACTGTTAACCGACATTTCTCAGGGCTTGTTCTACATAATCATTCATTTAGTTAATAGATCAGTCCAAATGTTTTCATTGCTTTATTGTAACAAGTACATTCATTTTGTTGAGCCAAAGACACGATGCAGATGGATCTGTTTTCCTCCAGTCTGCAGTGTGGAATCATGCAGTCTGTCACAGGCGCTGCAGTGAGCCCGAACATGATATGACCTAAATAAATGACTTTAATAGAGGAGAGCAGGAGTGAGGCATGAAGCAACATTTATCCCCCTTGCTTGTCGTCTTGTTTTCAAACTCTTTACCCGTCTGCAGACTACAGCTTCTGGATCTGACCAGTCAATACCAATACGCAGGCTGGAGCTCGGCTAAGTTTTTGTATGTATTTTCCCTTCTTTTTGCTTCTAAGCACCTATCTAAGCACATTTTCACTTTCACTTTTTTGCAATGTTACAACCACAAACGATGCATTTTGTTTGAATTTTCTGTAATATACCAACACAAAGAAGGGGCATAATTTTAAAGTAGAAGAAAGAGGACACATGGTTTGAATTTTGTATTTGTTTTTGTTTGTTTTTTTGCAAATCAAAATGTGAAAAGTGTGGCGTGTATTCATGTTTAGCCCCCTGAGTGAGCTTCACTCTCCCTGCAGAAAAAGAGCGCTGTGTTGCTACTAACACTACATTTCAATGTGATGTACTGGGATCAGAATGATACAAAACCACATTAAGTTTTGCAGTAAGGCCAAAAAGGTTAGTTTGGAAATAATCTGATGAGAGTACCTTCTTCCACATGTTTGCTGCATCTCCTACATGGCTTGGTGCAAACTTTAAATCTAAAATTTCTTATTGTTTTTGTTTTATGTCTTATTTTAACTCCTCAGTAAAGGCTAAATGTTTGTGGAGTGCACAACTAATAGTTTTTATATCTTAGCTGTGGATTTTTGCAGTTTCTTTACAGTTACCATCACTAATTAATGCTCTCCTTGCCTTGCCTGTGGGTTTAGATGGTCGGCCATATCTTGTAGGTTTGCAGTTGTGCCATACTCTTTCAATTTCTGAATGTGGACTGAACAGTGGGATGTTGCTTTATTCGTATCTAAATTAAACTCACTAAAGTTTTTGATCGCATAGTGGCTACATGTTCAGAACAAGTTTCAACTAGATGGATAATTTCACAGTTTGCTGCACAGAGGTAAGAATAACCGTAATGAAGGTCACAAAAATACTTAAAAACAATAAAATGAGCAGTGTTTCTGAAGTATTTCACTTAATATTTTTCCCCCTCCTCGTGCCTCCTGGCAGTAGATAAGGTTGTGTCACAAAATCCTAGGTTATAAATAGTGGACAGTTCAAATGAATTTAACTGCGTAGCATTGGGAATTAAGTTAACTCAGGCTTAAAGAGTAGTCTATGTCTACTCTTTTACTGTGATTACAAGTAGTTTATTGCATTTAGGTGTGCTTCGTGCTTTGACATGGTCCAACCTTGAAAGCTTTATTGTGTCCTGCCTGCAGAGCTGGGGCTTGGCATGGACAGATATGAGAACCTCACCTCAAGCACACTGTCAGCTCCCAGTCACTACAGGACAGGTCTGATTATGCAAACAGACAGCCTAGGTTGTGTGTGTGTGTGTGTTTGTGAGTGTGGTTAAGCAGGGGCCTAGTCATGTGATCAGTTGGGGTGGGTGTGTAAGTGCATGCTGCTGTTCATTCTTGCTTGTGTATGTTTGTGGACAGTCAGCTCTCCTGGATTAAAGACCGTAAATCCTGACAGATCCTCATCAGTTCAGAAGTCAGTGGGTCCAACTCGTTAGTCGAGGAGTTTGCTTTACTCATGTGTTTGAAGTGAGGCCGAACGAATTTTGGTCCCCAGTTTTCGAGTTGATCTGGGAGATTTGAGCCAGGCTTTCCATGATGGATGGACCTTTCAGTTCTAATTTGCATCAGCAACTTTTAATTGGGACTCTGCTTTTCTTGTGTATCCTAATCCCCTCTCAAAGCCAAGAAGTGCACGTAGCTGTTCTGTCACCTTAATTAAATGTGCTTTTAAAAAATATTTTACTGTTTGAACCTGAGTCGAAGAACATTCCTAGTGTTGGTTTATTTATTCCTGTAGTGACGAGGTAGACCAAAATTAAGGACACATTTAAAGTTTCCCATATTCCATCGTTGAGGAGGAAACTTAAAAGTAGCTCAAAGTGGAACCATGATGTGGGTGTTATGTGTTCATACACGTTAAGCAATAAATGTGTTTTTTTATTTCTTTGTAGGTGTATTGTCTTCCCAATAAATGTGCTATAATTATTTTAATCTTATTTTCACTTCCACTTCTTTCTTTAATCATTGGGTGTATTTTTAATAGTGTTGTCATATTTCCTAAATCTGACGAAATAATGCGTAAACAGGGCTGCAGCTGATGCATGACTTATTCTAGTTGTTGACTGATCTGTCGAAATCTTTTCCCGATTAGTCCATTAGTTATTGATTATTTTTAACCATCTCTGTTTTCTGTGGGGACATCTTTTATTCTCAGTACAGGCACTATTTATGCATTATGACAGAAATTCCCTCAGTGAATAAAAATGACTCATAAAATGTGAATTTAAAAATACATTATCCCCTTCTTTTTTAAAAGAATCCATTAAAAATCTAAAATACTGAGGTTGAACCTGAAGTAGGTTGTTCTTTGCTGATTAAAGATTCTTTAAAATACAGTTTTATTAGTTGACTCCTTGTTTTCGTTTGTGAAAAAAACAAAAAGGCATACTTTAGATTGAGCATGTAAGACTGTGGCTAAACTAGACTGTTTTAGATTTGACTATTTTAGATTTTGAACTGTGTTAAACAAAGTAGTTTAGATGACCTAAAAATGCTTCAGTTATTTTTAGCCCACATTGCAGAAGTCTTGCCCTTCACCACCCCTTTATAATGTGCGCCCAGCAATCCTTCTTAGCTTTGTTTTATTATAAGTCGTCACCTCTCCTGAAGAAACTACCCTTGGCTGAAGTCTACAGATCCGTATCCTCTTGTTGTAATTCATTCTGACTCTTTCATTGTGTGTAAATATCAGGAAATGCCGTTTAGCATGCAGCACATCAGTTCGGCTTTGTTTTCACCTTATCTGACCGAAATCAGGTGAATATTTACATTGGACATTATGACTTGTGGATGATAAAAGTTAGCATCCACACCTTTTTGTAGTAGACATCGATGATCTTGTCAAGTCATCATTGCAACCTCAGTTAAAACTGTAGTTTATTCGTAGGTGCAGTAAACACCAATATAAAAACTGTTCAGTCATGCATTTGGTAATGTACAGATCTTTCTGGATTGTGTGTTGTCAGTAAAATAGTAGGTTACAGTGCTGCGTATTAGCTCTTAACTCCTAACATTTGAATTCTGGGTCTTTGGCTTTGCACAGTAAGTGAACACAACAGTTAACATACATCATTGACGGAGTCATTTTTATTTTTTTTATTCACATTTAAAAATAACTGACTGATATAGCTTTATTTAAAAAGTCAAAGAAATACCATGGTATCATGATATTTATGCAAATCTATCTTCACGGATAGCTAGCCTGCAATCAACGGCTTGACAGACATGGCGCTTGTAGTTTTTTGTAACCGGCCAAGTTTGTAATTTTTGGGGAACGACAAAAAAGTGTAGGCGCTTTCTTTTAGCAAACGGACCAGCAATGAGTGGCAACGTGTGGGGGACGGGCAGGGTTGCATTATTCAACATTTTCTCTAGAATCCCATTAAAAACACTTTAAGACACATAAATTTTATGATGGAAACTTTTAGAAGGTTTGACAATTTAAGAAACTGGTAGATTGGTGATGCCGGTAAGCGGTCCATGTAAACATTTGTATTCATGTTTTGTCAAATTATGTGTTTTGCCTTGAAAATAGTGTTAGTCTTAAAGTGAATTTTTTTTGTTCTCTGACTTTTAAGGTGGTGGTATATTCTTTACCGTTCAGCCATTTTAACAGTCCCTTTCACCCCTCACAGGGAGCTCAGCGATGAATAAGCTACGGCAGAGCTTCCGGCGCAAGAAAGACATCTACGTGCCAGAGTCAAGTCGGCCCCACCAGTGGCAGACGGACGAGGAGGCGGTCCGCAGCGGCAAATGCAGCTTTGCAGTCAAGGTGACTCTCCCCATTGTTGCTGGAATACAAACAGCGCTGGATACACACATTTTATTTTTAAAACATATTTGACCAACACACAAACTGGATATGGTGCTGACCTTTCTGTGAAACAACTGTACTCCATAGAAACTTCTCCTCGGTGTCTCTGCATCCAAGGACACTGCTGTGATTAATCAAAAGCTTTCAGAGGATGTGAGCACAACTTTAATCTAGGTTACAGCTCTGCGGCTGTGGGCTCCTTAAGCTGTTAAAGCTGAGGGCATTGCTTCCTGATCTCTACAACTTTATAAAATAACTTGAATAGAGATATATTATGATATAAAAAGTAATATTTTATTTATGTTGAGAACAGTAGAGGCAGGTCTGTGCAAAGGGACAGTGCAGGAAGCACCACTCTGACCTGTTATGCTGCAATTGATAAGGTTCATTTTATTTTGGCAACACAGTGTTCCACTTTTGCAAACAGAAGTGCAACGGTACGCTTCCTCTCCTCACATGGGGCCAAATGGTCACCTCACTCAAGTAAAGGGAGAACTGGAGACATGGGTTTGTGAGAGGGAGGTTTTTTCCACACGAACATAACGAACATTTTTAGCTCTTCAATAGAAGATATCCCTAAATGACTTTGCAAGCTGTGGTTTGATTTTTGGTTCAAGTTTTGTTCAGTGTTGTCAGAGCAACCAAAGGGCTTTTTAAAAAAAGGCTGGAGTTGTATGAATAACGAAAGCTGGGACCTTAGTGTTACAGTAAGACTGAACAGAGATTTGTGCAAACACAAATTTGCGTTTAGGTTGTTTAAACCAGACATTTGATGTTGAGCAGCTGCATGTTTATGGCGCTCAAAAAAATAGTTACTATATTTCAGCTTTGGAAGCTTGAAGATTCCAGGTATTCTTTTAGCTTGAAAATCAAGTAATCAGTACACCGTCACCTTCTGGATGGTACTGGTACTGGATTTGTTTATGAGCAATTACAGATGTACCTATCAGGCTTTTCCAGGCCGATCCTGATTTCCAGATTTCTTTGTGGTCTCACCTGCTGACTCACAATTCCATTGATTCTGGATTTTTGTTTTTTTTTAGCAAAAACATTTCCAGTCCATTTTTCCATGGATGTAAATAAAGCAGTAGTTTACCACATTATTCCTTTTGTTTTAGTCTTTATGTTGTTAATCATGTTTGATTGAAACAGTCTAGAACAGACATTATGCAACGCAATGATGAAAGCCTCGCTTAGTTGAGACACATAAATGGAAAAAGTCAATAGATTTCCTTTGCTCTCCTCTTCCTCTCATTATGAGACCGCACAACCTACCACGCTACTCCTCTGGGTCCTTCCTCGCCTTCCTGCTCCTGGGTTCCCTCTTTAGGTGCCTCAGATGGGGCGAGTTGTGTGTAAGTTGTTGCCGTGAAATTATCACCAACTGCAGCAATCATGCAGCACACGAGTGTAGCTGAGGGTATGAACGGGAGAAACCTGTTTCCAAGTTTTGTCCAGGGGATTTGCTGCTCTTCAGTTTAATTTTTTGTCATTTCTATTTGTAGTCAGATCTGTTTGCATGTAAAGTTGCATCGGTTGTCTCAGCTGAATGTAGATATTTATTTAAAGATTTTTTGTTTTGCCACCAGAAAACGTTAAGATATGTTGAAGTATTTATTGTGACTGTTTAAGCCATCCCTGCATCCACTCATATCCGCTCCATCATCATCTCCTGGCTGATCCCTGTTTTGAGACACTGCCGCTTTCACTGTCCCAGCTACCCACGGCTGCCTCCTCGCATCAGTATTGTCCCAACATCCTACGTTTGTAGTCTGCATCCGTGTGTATGCACGTATAAATGCATACACATGTGTTCTAATACGCTTGACAGTGTGACTCACGGCTGTTACGTCACAATTTTAAAATAGCAGCGCCAGAGGGTGCGGTGACAGGCGTGGGTCACCGTCACTTGCTTTGTGTGTGTGTGTGTGCGTGCGCCTGTGTGTGTGTGTGTAAGGAAAGGGTAAGGACTTCCTCTCTGGCCCAGCACGCACAATAGCTTCTGAGGAGGTCAGGGTTGTGAGTGGAGGGACACGTAGTGATGCTGTTTCGAGCCCAGAAGGACGGAGGGAGAGATATATTCAGGCTAGAGGCAATATTTGCTCTGTGTTCAGTTGCACTTTAACCCTGATTCGTGGATACGCACACATGTACGGTTGACACAAACACAAAAGCACCTCTGCTTCATCTTCATTATTTGGCCTTGTTCCTGCATTCTTGTCTCCAGTCTAACTAGGAATGTATTTTGCTTATGAGAGTGTATGGAAATTCAAGAACAGACAGTGTTAGTCTGAATTCTGTGTGAAACTCGGTTCATGTGTGAAGCTTTAGTGTCACCAGAGACAGTTTTACTGTAGTTGAAGCCACCCTCCTGGGTATCATGGGTCTGGGAGTAAAATATTATTTTATGACTTACCATCTCATGCCAGAAGGATTATACCAAAAATCATTTGAAAAGCATTATTTCTACAAGCATTATTCTCCTGGTTTTGTAATGAGCTTTTAAATGATCATAAATGATCATAAGTAGATGTGTTGCAATAGGTGACAGTAACCTCTTTTTACTGCTAAGTTTCATTTTGTTTGTTTTTCCTTAAAAAACAATGCAGATCATTTTGCATACTCCTGCTGGAGGGAGATGCTCTGGGAAATCGGATGTTGACCAGAATCGGTCGATTTTTCAGATTGATCAACCTTGTCTGGTGTTCAGCCAGTAAAAAATAAACATCAATGAAAACTAAGGACCTCACGATACTAAGAAAAAAACGAAATACTAGTCTATACCATTTACGATACCGTGGCAACATTTTTTGAATGGTTCAAATATGATTAATCACAATGTCACAATATTTTAACTTTTCTAATTAGGGCAAAACCAATAGGTAGGGAACAATTAAGCCTTTGTTTAAAAAAAAAACCCGATTTAAAGGTGTCACTTTCCTGCTTGACAAAACAGTTGACAAGATAACAGTATAAATGTCCTTTATGGATGTATGTACCTTTTAATTCAGTCGTGGAATTATTTTATCAGAATTGTTGATCTTTAGTGTGCCACTGTGTGCTTCCATGTGCCTCTCAATTTGATGTTGATGCAAATAAATGAACACAACAGCAGCCCTGTACAGCTCATGTCTTCCTGGTCATTTTGCTGAATATTTTCTTCAGCGATCAGCTACATTGTGGTCCCCATATCTTTGGGGGGACTGAGTGTCTGTTACTGCGCAGCTGCTGCTGAAGAAGTGTGACAATGTGGGCAAATATGAATGGGTCAGTTTATATCGATTTTGACACGAATGAGTAGCTTTAAATAATGATTTTGTTTTTAGTAGTGTTGATTATATCGAAATATCGATTATTTTGACAGCCCTAGGGAACGCACCATACCTCAGCAATACCAGTTTGCGCTGATAACACTCTGATGTGGAGGCTGTTATTGAGTTAGGAAGAATTAGACTTAGTTATATATAGTAACGGTGAGGAGTTTGAATATGAGCCCAGAAGATGCACAGGGATATTGGAAGTTGTTTGAACAGAAACTACATTTTGTACAACATGTCAGCAGAGCTGTTTACTTTTATCCTTTTGAGCTTTTAGCTGCTGTCTGTTATTGAACATGTTGGATTTGGACATGGTGGAAGCCTTTTGTCATATGGCAAAAATATCCCATCACGATATCCCCATATGTTTTTCACTAGGACCTGCTTTTAGGTTAACATAGGTCTTGGAGATCATTTAGACCAAGGAACATTTCTGAAATAATCAGCTTGCAAAATGTTTTTAACTTATGTCGTGCACAGCTGACATACTTAAGACTTGAAACAGCACTCTAACCAAAACGAGGTTTCCCAACTCAGAAAATGTATGTCTAACCTCAAAGTTCAACGAACAGCAACACTCAGGCTAAGTGCACTGTTGATACATAAAGATGTAACTGTATGAAAATTTTGTATCAGGATTGCTATTTTATCACAGTTATCGACATAAATGTTAGAATTAAACATCATTATTATTATTATTATTATTATTAGTGGTAGTAGTAGTAGTAGTAGTAGTAGTAATGGTAACTGTTCTGGCATTAACTCAGAAATACAGCTACAGTTACTTCTTGGTGCTCGTTGGTGGTCAAAATATCTCTGCTTTACTTTTTTACAGTTTTTAGAAGCACTAACTAAATATGGATTTAATATGTAATATAATGGATAATACATTAATAATAATGCTTTCATTTTACCATTTAATCCCTGCTTTATAAATGCTAGTTTATGCACCTGAAGGGAACGGAGGAAAAAAAGGAGGGCACTTTAATTATGATATATTATAATGTATTACTAACACCCTGTTTTAGAGTGATTGTTCTTTCACATGTGATGTGTCATTGCTGCTAATATAAATGGTTAATGACCCCTCTGAGCTGGCAAAGATTTTTTTATTCCTTTTCTTCTTATCTTTTCTGAACTGGACAAAGTTGGTTTTGCCAGATCAGAGCTTTAGAGATTGGAAATCACCCTCAAAACGCGGTCGTTTGGTGCATTCTTTTACTTTTCTCAGTAAAGTTTAGAGATTAGTCAATTTCTAATTGGAATAAACCAGAAACCAACTGAAGGAGCAGTCAATCTCAGTGGCAGTTTATTTTTTTTTAACCAGCAGCACAATGGTAGAATGGATGATGAGAAAAAGAAGGGCCAAATAGCACCAGGTCTCATCTGGGAGTGTTTGTCAGATCACTGGTGTGATGACTACTACAAAGGTTTGTTACAGCCTGGCTGAGCCTCTTTCTGTTTGTCTGTCTGCTTCTGTTTGCAGTACCTGGGACATGTGGAAGTGGAGGAATCAAGAGGCATGCACATCTGCGAGGATGCGGTGAAGCGGCTTAAGACGGTAGGTATTACAACTAAACCTCTCTGTACCTCCAGGAATGTGGGTGCTAAATACCAGGTATTCAACCTCCTCTCTCTCCTCAAACTCCTGCATCTTTCATGGCAGCTCTCTGTCTTTGGCAGTATATGTCTTTGTTTTTCCTGGTGTTTCATCCTTTTATCTTGCTTAGCTTTTCCCCTATTCTTAACGGCTGAAGTGGGTCTCCACCCATACCAGCCCTTAAGCAACCCTCCCTCTCTCCTCTTACGCTCAGTCTTGGCCAGAGCAGTGAGGTCGGCGTGTACTTCCTGCTGCCATAGAATCCGTCAGAGTTGCGCAAAAAAGGAGCAAATTCCAGCTTAGGGAGTGAGAGGAGGGGAAGAGGGAAGCAATTTCTTTTGCATGTCGTCAGCTGTTTGCCAGAGCTCCACCCAGGTCGTAAACTCCTGCTGGTAAATGAGGCTGATTCTCCAAAGTCAGGGCCAAACCTGAGTTGGCAGGTTTGCAGAGGTGCTCTTTCTGTCTGTCTGTACGGTCAGGTTCTATCAAGACACATTAACAGATTGTGTCTTGAGTTTTAGCACAAACTGGGGATGAACATTTTTCCCCATGTGTGCTGTCAGATTTCAGTTGTAATAATAGAGAACTTACATCCAGTTCCTCTCCATCAGTACCAACTTCATTTAGCTAGCAACTGTGTAAAGAACATTGTAGTCCTCCTGCATGTTCTACTCAATTAACTGCTGAAGACTGCTTGAGCTCTAATTGTTAGCATAATTACACTAAAGAACATGAGTCCAGGAGGGATTTATATATTTAACGTGTACATTCAGCAAACTGTAAAACACTTATCATTCTTATTCTGTGGAAATTAAATAGATAAGTTAAACATGCTCATAAAAGCAATGTTGTTTTAAAATTTATGCTCCGTGAACTCAGCAGCCACACAAACTTTATAACTTTATAACTTTATAACCAAATGGCTGCTTTGTGTATGGGTTTCAAATATAAGGCAACATGCAGCCAAATATTTTCATGCAGTGTTCATATTTGCTTACTTTAAGACACGAGCGATTAAAAAAACAACAAAAAAACAACCAGACTGCACATCACGAAGAGACTCCACTCCCTTCATAAACACAGTGGTGGCAGCAGGATAGCCGTTACTCAACAGACTGGAGAACCTTGGAAATAGAAGGCCTCAGATGCTCTCCACCTGATCAGACTAGGTTTGAGCTATTTTGTAAAGAAGAATAGGCAGAAAGGTCATCATCTAGTTGTGCAATGTTAATAGAGATATGCAGCTGTAATCAGAGCAAAATGTGGTTCTACAAAGTACTGACTCAGGAGTGTGGAATACAAATGCACACCAAACTTTTGGTCACTTCTGGCCTACATGCAAAATGAGGTGTGCGGCAGAAAACACACCATGCCTTTTGTGAAACCTGGTGGTGGCAGGCTCCATGCATATCCATGAATTACAGAAGAGCCTAGTCAAAGTCCAGACCTAAATAAATCCAGAACATGTGTCAAGTACCATTTTCACATACGTCACCAAGTACATGCACTGAAAATGGTTTGTAAACACAAAACCATGTTGAGTGTGAAGTACAGACTAAAATCCTGTGCATTCACGCACTAGCATACATTGGGTACAAAAGTCCAAAAGTCCAAATGAGCTTGCATGATATCCACAGACCCGGTGGCCATAAGGTATCAGAATGAGAATTCCTATTAGAAATGCTGAGTGTTTTTAAAAGGTATTCTTATTCTGAGACCTTACAGCCTCCGGGTCTGTGGACATCATGCCAGCTCATTAAGGGCATCTTGATTGTGAAATAAAACAGATGTTCTCACAAAACATTCGAAGGATGCAAACCTGTTACTGGAAATCTACCAACAGAGTAACATTCTGCAGGTTATGGGCCGGTTACCACAAAAAGAGGCGCAGCATTTTGCCTTAGCTCCTTTACAAGAGAGATTAGAGCTCACCAACTCTTTTGCATACCTCCAAATATGGAAGTGCACCATGTCACGAGATAATATTTTTCTCTCCATTTAAATTAAAAAATAGTTTTTCTCAACCTAACATTTGAGAGGAAAAAGCTCTGATTTAGATCAGGCGTAATAAATCATTCACTCATTTATTATAACTATACAGGACTCTTAAACAACCTTCGTCACCAATCAATAATTACACCCCTGGCATATTTAGGTTTAAATGAATCTTTTTTAACTTTGCCAACATGTTTGTCCTGACTGGAAGAACTATTAACTTTTTGGAGTGTCCCAGTCAGACTCCAAACTGGAATCTGATCAAGAATCTAATGTGGAAGCTAATGATAAGGGTGATGGCAAAGAAGCCTTCCAAAACTCAAACCTCAACCTCTATTGACAAAGGTATAAATGCCTTTTTTGATCAAATGTAAATAGAAACAGATAATTATTGCTTTGAAAGTGGATACTCATTTTACATTGTTTTATTGTCACTTGATTCCTGCTTCATTTTCAGTCAGAAACAAACTTCTTGGTTGATATAATTTATGTTTTTTTTTTCTTTTTTATTTTAATCCTGCCAGGGGTATGACAGGGTGACATCACTCTGTGTTGGAGAGAGAGCAGTCTGTGTAGTACAGCTCTGCAGTGAAACAGGGCTTTAGATTTTCTTCATCTTTAAGTTACAGATCAGCACAGTTAGCGTTCCTAACTGCAGCCTCTGTCTGTATAGTGAGTAGAACCGTATCTTAACTCTGAGATTTCCTAAAGATCGCTAACACTTCCTAATCTAGCATGTTCCATGTCAGAGATTGGGGAAAAAACACAGCAACTCTACTGTAGTGGGTTAAGCATATATGTTATCTGCTGATGTCTCCTATCCTGTTTAAGTTTAGTAGCAACAGGCACATGCTCAGATAGACCCCTAGTGGTTTTTCTGCATCCCTGCTGAAAACGCTTGCCTTTTCATACTAAGAGCATTCGGACATAACACCATAGCCTACATGTTTTGTACTCATGAAGTCCGAGATTTGTCCAGCTGTTCACTGACGTTTGTCAGGTTTAATGAAGAGAAACGAGGAGAGATGCAGGCAGATAGACAGACAGGGAATTTAAAGACAGTTTCACAAATTAGACCAGTTCCCTACTTTTGTTTCATTTAAAATTTTAATCATTCTGATGTATAAGCCCGAAGGGAAAAAAAAAAGCCTGACCACAATCATTTTGCAGGAGAATGTCAAGCAGCTCTCAAAATAAACTGCAGAGCTTTAATTACGTTTTTCAGTTAGTAATATCTTTTGATTGTTACTTAACATATTGTTCGGTTATTAAAAAGCAAGCACAATATGGCCCTGTTAAGATGACGCATCAGTTCCAGTTACCACCGGATTTTGTGGTGCATCTCTAAAGTTTAGTTTTAAATTTCCATATTTTTCATTCCTTTTATGGTCATTGGAGGTGACAAAAGAGATCTGCGTCAAGGTTGTTTAAAGTAAAAGAAAAAACCCCCCCAAAAAACCCAGTGAGTTATATTACTCTGTTATTACCATTCTGCGCTATGACAACAGGGAAATTTGTCTGAGTTAAAGTGGATCACTGTGCCTATAACCTCACTCACGTGTGAAATCACACTTAGATGGGTCATCCTTACTCCAGACACTATTGTTAAAGTAAAGCTGTCAGAGCGAGGCAAGCCTTTAGACCAATACAATTAGCAAATCCTTCTTCATCTTCGTTAAGTCTTTAATAAACTGACTGTTGCCAGGCAACAAATCCAATCCCTGTCAGCGGAGAGCATGTCAGTTAGCATCTCTCTGGAAGCAGACTGTGTTGGACAGGAAACGGGTTCTAAACCTGTAGGTAAGTAATGTTTGGTGCGGGATGATTGTTCCCCTGAGCAGTTGGACCCCCATCAGTCTGGCAGCATCATCCCTACGAGAGCTGAAGAACAGTAGCAGTGAGCTGAAGTTCTCATGAATAAGTAGAAAACAAAGCCAGTGTAGATATGCCTGAATGTTCAGCTGAGCTGGAAGGAATCAGCTGTGCAGTCAGCTCCATGGTGTCTTCAGGGAGGGTAATAAGAGTTTCCTCACAGCTCTGGGATCTGTGACTCAGAGAGGAGGATGGAGGAAGAGGAGAAGGAGGAGGCTGCACTGCAGCACCTCCAAGCTGCCCTCTTGTGCGGTCATTATGACATCACTTCCTTTTGTTTGCTAACTGGTGCTCTGAGTTTTATCTGTGTTCTTGCTGTTTACTCAGGAGCTCATACTGACGTGGAGTTTTTCTTGTCCGAGTATGCTGGGTGGGCCAGCACACCTTGCAGATTCTGACCCGGTGAAAGAATTTCTACATGTGTTCATTCAGAAAGTAAATTGAGTGCTTTCTAAGAAAAGTCTATTTGAAAAGACGTCTGCCGCTTTTTCATCTTCAGCTGATATTTCTGAAGTGAATCCTAAATTCCAGAAGGAATGAAAAGCATGTCCTCGTTAAAACATGTCTTGTAGTCAGAAATGCTCCGTCTTGCAGAGTGTTTTCTTTTTCTGGGGCATGAGGTAAATGTTGTAAAGCGTTGGTCGTTACACAAAGATCTTACACAAGAGGTGTGCGGTTGTACTGCATATCCTGCCAGTGTTTGCAGTTGTTTTAATTGGAGGATTTCTATTACTCACCAGAATACCTGATCCGATACGATAGCATTCAGTAAAACATCACACAAACTTTCAAAAATGAATAACAGGATCAACTTGCTGTGATTTAAAACTGAGAACCACCAGCTACTTCTTCTGCTGCCAAAATAAAACACTTTGATTATCACAGTTGTAGTAATTTTACCTACATTATGAATTTATTGTTTATTGTATTTTCATTAGTAAAAATATATCATAAAAACCCATTGAATTTAATTGTAAATCTAAGTTTTTTTTATGGAAATAATATACCTTTTTGACATTCTGCTTTTTCCAGAGTAAGAGTAGCATATTAACGGGTTAGTCAGGCTATCTGCTTATGTAGCCTGCCTACTGTTGGGTTGCTTCGTTATATTGCTCTGTTCAAATCTAGGTAATTAAATTCATGAATGCATATTTTTTTGCTGCCAGAAACAGCTGAATTTGTCTTTCTTGTAGGCAATTGTAACATTTAGTTCCTTCAGCCAGCTGACCAGCAGTGTGTTTTTGCCTATTATGATTTCATTCATGAATGTTTAATTACCTTTTTCTATGCGTTAAACTTTTTGTCCTTTTTTTTAAGCAGGTTTAAATTGCAGAGAAATGCCTCCAAATCCAACTTCCTTCTTTTCTTAAGTTCTAGTGATCTCTTTAATTGTTCCCCTAACCGTAGCTTACTAATACATCACTGCTCATCTCTCTGGCTCCCACAAACACATACACTAACAGGAGCTTAACTTCACAAGAAATAAATGTCCGTTTCTGGTTAACATGTTTAATCATGCATTAACATGGTGCCTCAAGAGCCGTCTCCACTGCAGCAGTGTAACAGGAGCCGAATGGCACTCCTTTTCACGGTTTACAGGAAGGAGAGCCACTCACAGCAAGCGGGTGAATGCAGAGAAGGGATTAAGACCAGATCTGGTCTGGTTGGCTTTTTTCTTTCTTTTTTTCTTGTTTAAAATGGTTGCTGCAGTTCAAACCTGAACCCCAGACTCAGCGAACAGTCACAGGCTTGACCCAGAGGTCAGTCTTCCGTCTGCAGCAATCTGTTTCTGTCTGCTGAGCAGCCGTGGATGGATCAGGTCTCTGTCTGGAAATCAGAGGAGAAAGAATAGAATGAGACTTTAGGTTATCCCTTCCCACAAGGCTGAGAGCCAGAGGTGCACAAATATATCAGCTTGACAGGCTCTGACCAGAACAATGGTTTGTTTTTAATTGTTTGAAGGAATTACAGCTTAAACATGGTTTTAGAATACTTTTTATACACTTTGATTTTGGTGGGCAACCTCAAGAGCATATACTTAATGATCCTGTACCCCAACTTTAAACCAAAACTCTAGAGAATACACACAGACTAGTGTGCATATTTATTAAAGCTAAATATGCCTAATATGCAAATTGCTAATATAAGATGTTACATAAAGCTTAAAATGTGAACTGTAATACCTTTTTTTTGTTTTCAAATAATAAAGCTATTTTCAGCATGGAAGCTGTAACTGAAGGAAAAAGGACTTAAAGTTAGCTGAGTTCACTCAGGCTGGGAGAGAGCAAGACTTTCAGCAGGTAACAGCAAGGCTAAACTAATTTACAGGAAATAATTTGATCTTATTTGGTGTTCAGCCTCCATCCGTTATAAAAGGCAGCTTTATGGAAGTCCTGGAGTTAAGGTAGGCTCAAGGTACTCAAGGGAATATAAACACAGACAGCTCTTTTAGTAATTATAGCAACGTCGACCATGCTAATTGCCAGTGTAAGAATGCTGAAGACAGTTTAAAACATATTTTTGCCTTTGTTGAGTAGAATACTAAAACAGGGTTTAGAGGCAAGCGCTCTCATAGGCTGCGACGTTCCCTCTTCAACTGATATATTGAATAATTAATCACTGCTCACGCCAAGAAGAATAGATGGAAATATTTTAAATGCTGTTCTTATATTAGAGTTCTTAAATGAGGTAGTAGAATTGACTAAATCAGTAGCGGAAGGTTAAAGCTATACACAAAACAAGAGATTGCTAATCAGCCACAAATCTCCATTTGGTGTATCCGTACCAAGCGGTGTCACTTCCTGCTGTCAGAAGGGCTCTGCTGTCAGCATTAACTCTTTTTGGGTGCTTTCTTTACGGTTCTACTAACAGCAGTTGGCACCAACAAAGTGTCACCCATCAATAACCTTGACATGAATTCATGTGGAGCTAACTGAGCACTCACCTCACTCATAACGCAGCTTCAACTTCACCAGAAAACAAGCTTCAAATCAAACCCCTAGGTAACATTTTCATGCCTTGTTCCTCCCCCCCGTCTCCTCCAACCCTCTCACCCGCCCTCCCTTTTTGCCACATCCACTTCCAGGACAGGAAATTCTTCAAAGGATTCTTTGCTAAAGTAAGTTATTGCTTTGTGTCTCTGAGCGTTTCTCCTTCTTACTGGCTTTATTATTTTCTCACACTTCACTCTTTGATCACACCTGATTGCTGGAAGAAGCACACGGACACACAGACACACAGAGGAAGTGAGTCTGGAGAGAAACAAACACACCAATGAATGTGTCTTGGAGCAGGTGGGGTGGTTTCAGGCTGGGGTGGGGGCACCTTTTAGTTATCGTGTTTTGTATTAACAGGCGTGCCTTCTCCTCCTTTAGCCCTGCTTCCATGAAGCAGCAATGGAACAGTGAAAAATGTGTGTGAATGAATTATTCCTTTTTCATTGTTGCCATTCTAACCAACGGGGTCACTACCTATTGCATCAGTCCACAGAATCTCACACCAACCCTTTTGGTTTCTTGATCAAAATTCGTCTCCTTCAGTGTGGCACAGATCTTCAAAAAAAACTCTTGACAATTTTTTTTTTGCCTTTTACTTGCTGCTGTCTCTTTTATTCACAGGTGTGCTCTGTTTGTGTATGTATGTTTATGCCTTAATATTTGTTTATGAATAGGGACAGAGGAATAGGGAAAAAAAAGAAAGTAATCCTGTAGGATGTTGAAAAAGGTCTCTTTTTGTTAACTTGTTGCACTTGTGTGTGTGTGTTCGCAGGCTGGGAAGAAGGCAACGCGAGCTGTGTTGTGGGTGTCTGCTGATGGTCTTCGTGTCGTTGACGACAAAACAAAGGTAGTCCTCTTTGACAAACTGAGATATTTCCCTAGCAAAAGTATTTATACTGCTTACACTTTTACAGTTTATGTTACAACCACCGACTTCGGTGTATTTTATTAGATATGAGATAAACCAACATGTATCTCGTTTACAGCTCCAAGTGGGTATTTGTGGTACCGCATTAAACTCGTTTAGGTGTTATCAAGCAGAAAGAACCATATGTGTTAGAATAGCAGATTCTGAATCCTTCTCTGCTCCTCTATCTCATGGGGTTCCACAAGGCTCAATCGTAGGTTCCTGCTTTTTTCTTTTTATCTGCTTTCTTTGGGTTCAATACCCAGGAACCATGGGATCTACAGGGGTTGGACAATGAAACTGAAACACCTGTCATTTTAGTGTGGGAGGTTTCATGGCTAAATTGGACGAGCCTGGTAGCCAGTCTTCATTGATTGCACATTGCACCAGTAAGAGCAGAGTGTGAAGGTTCAATTAGCCGGGTAAGAGCACAGTTTTGCTCAAAATATTGAAATACACACAACATTATGGGTGACATACCAGAGTTCAAAAGAGGACAAATTGTTGGTGCACGTCTTGCTGCCGCATCTGTGACCAAGACAGCAAGTCTTTGTGATGTATCAAGAGCCACGGTATCCAGGGTAATGTCAGCATACCACCAAGAAGGACGGACCACATCCAACAGGATTAACTGTGGACGCAAGAAGAAGCTCTCTGAAAGGGATGTTCGGGTGCAAACCTGGATTGTATCCAAAAAACATAAAACCACGGCTGCCCAAATCACGGCAGAATTAAATGTGCACCTCAACTCTCCTGTTTCCACCAGAACTGTCCGTCGGGAGCTCCACAGGGTCAATATACACGGCCGGGCTGCTATAGCCAAACCTTTAGTCACTCATGCCGTTGCCAAACGTCGGTTTCAATGGTGCAAGGAGCGCAAATCTTGGGCTGTGGACAATGTGAAACATGTGTTGTTCTCTGATGAGTCGAACCTTTTACTGTTTTCCCCACATCCGGGAGAGTTACGGTGTGGAGAAGCCCCAAAGAAGCGTACCACCCAGACTGTTGCATGCCCAGAGTGAAGCATGGGGGTGGATCAGTGATGGTTTGGGCTGCCATATCATGGCATTCCCTTGGCCCAATACTTGTGCTAGATGGGCGCGTCACTGCCAAGGACTACCGAACCATTCTTGAGGACCATGTGCATCCAATGGTTCAAACATTGTATCCTGAAGGCGGTGCCGTGTAACAGGATGACAATGCACCAATACACACAGCAAGACTGGTGAAAGATTGGTTTGATGACCATGAAAGTGAAGTTGAACATCTCCCATGGCCTGCACAGTCACCAGATCTAAATATTATTGAGCCACTTTGGGGTGTTTTGGAGGAGCGAGTCAGGAAACGTTTTCCTCCACCAGTATCACGTAGTGACCTGGCCACTATCCTGCAAGAAGAATGGCTTAAAATCCCTCTGACCACTGTGCAGGACTCGTATATGTCATTCCCAAGACGAATTGACGCTGTATTGGCCGCAAAAGGAGGCCCTACACCATACTAATAAATTATTGTGGTCTAAAGCCAGGTGTTTCAGTTTTAATTGTCCAACCCCTGTATTTTCATTTTTACGCTGACAACAGTCCGATATGTGTGCTACTAAAAAAGAAGCCCTCTCAAATGAACCGCTTCTGTTGTCTCGAAGACATTAAAGCCTGGATGACCGTTAACCTAAATTTCCACAATAAAACACAGAAGTGATGGTTTAGTCCTGGTGGCTCCTGTGAACCTTTCCCCTGTTGATTTTGGCTCCTTGGCATTTTATTTAAAGCAAACAGTTTCTAATTTGGATTTTAAAATGGACAGTGATTTGAAATAAGATTGCCAGTTTGGAGCAGTGGTCGAGTCCAGTTTTTATCATCCTAGGCAGCTGGCACAAGTAAAGCCGTTTCTCTCAAAACAAAACCTTGAAACAGCAATTGATGCTTTCACTACATCCCAGCTTGACCATTGTAATGCTCTCTATTGTGGACTCAGCCAGTCCACCCTGAAACATCTCCAGTTGGTCCAGAATGCAGTTGGAGGCTTCTAGAGTTGGTAAGAGGGAGCACATCACCCCCCACTCTGGCCTCCCTCCACTGGCTGAGTTAATTTTAAGATTCTCATGTGTTTTTAAAAGTTTACATTGTCTTGCCCCATCTTACCTCTCCGAGCTGCTTTACCTATATTCTCCTCCTTGATGCCTCAGTCAGCTGATCCTGGAGGTGACGAGGTACGTTCTGTTTCCATTGCTCAGAAAGGCCACGGAGCATTTTTTTATATAACCCGAATGACATATGGGGATGTTGTGGAGAAAACTGCACTACATCTTCAGTCCAGCAGATGGCATTACTCTCCGTATAAAAGACTATTAGCTAATAAAAAGATATTTTGTTTCAACTCGTTGTACATGAACTTTTTACCTACCTGCATCTGGCCAGTTGTTGCTTTACCACTGCATGATTCATTTAAAATAACTACTAAACACTGATTAACAACCTTTTTTTTCCTTTAATAATTATCAGGTAAACTCATACCAGATAACTACAGAAAATGTTTTTAGTTAAGATTTTATTTATTAGAATAAAAAACCTGATAATCAATCCAGACGTACCTTATCATAAGCAAACATTTATATAAAGTAGAGGATGTGTAGGACCCAAGGGTGAAGAGGATGCACAGAGCTTCTGTGTAACTGCATCCAAACCTGTCCGTCCTTCTGCAAATTTGTCTGCACAAAACCATGAAAAATTAATAATAAAATACACTCCACTAAGTTAGGTTTACATGAACAGACAATCTTGGGGAAATGTGTATTTTTTATGTACATGGAAAATTTAAAGTGCTCTGATCATCAGCACTGCATTAAAATATTTGTCTTACAGAACTGTGCCGAAACAGTTTATAATTAATGCCAACAATAACTTAGAATGTGACAAATTTCTGTTAAAAAAATATTCTGTTTTGTCTTCTGGTACTTGCGGTTATTCACCACATACCGACTAAACGCTTTCTATTCAGTTTCAGCCACCACAAACCGATAACGGGTAGCGGAAAATCCCAGAATGCTGGCCGATATCAGGCAGCTGTTAGTGGGGATGTCCCAGTTCAACCACCCAGTTAGCTTACTGACCAGCCTGTAAACGGAGCTCCGGAAACTGAGAAAAACATTTCAAAGTAGGCTCATTCTTGATGAATTGACTGCACAGATGAAGTTCTGAGGTGTACTTTCTTGCTTAAAAACATCTTAAAACTACTATTTGTGACAAATTAATGGTATAAAAACGATTAATTAGTATACTAACCTACGCCATTACTGCAGCTGCTGGTGCGGTGCCTTGCTGCACACAACCCTGCCCCTTTAACAAATCCCGGGGAAATCTGGAAAGACCCACTCCAGGCCGGGACCATTTACCCATGAAAGTAAAGCGCTGGGAAAGTGAAATTACCCGGGTAAATTTCTATCAAAACTCGCCCTGGGCTTTCAAAAGCCTGAGGCTTTCTACAAGCAATGGAAAAGGGGCTAATGTGTTAGAATAGCTTAGTCAAAGTCCAGACTTGAACTCAGTCAAAAATCTCTGGTAAGACTTGAAATTTGCTGTAGACCGATGGTCTTCAAAGCTGGTAGAGACATATTCCAAAAGAATCGCAGCTGTAATTGCAGGTTGTTCCACAACCTACTGACTCAGGACGGCTGAATACACAAAACGTTTTGTTGTAAAATGTTTGAAAACTATTTATAATTTTCCTTCCACTTCATAATTGTACACTACTGTGTTTTGGTGTATCACATAAAACCCTGTTTCAGTTTCAGTTTTATTTATATAGCGCCAATTCACAACACATGTCGTCTCAAGGCACTTCACAAAAGTCAGGTACATACATTCCAATTAATCTTAATCATTGAACAGTGCAGTCAGATTCCGTTATTTATTCAAATTGGATAAAAAGTTTTTCTATCTAAGGAAACCCAGCAGATTGCATCCAGTCAGTGACTTGCAGCATTCACTCCTCTCGGATGAATATGTAGAGACAGTGGACAGTCACTGGCGTTGACTTTGCAGCAATCCCTCATACTGAGCATGCATGTAGCGACAGTGGAGAGGAAAAACTCCCTTTTAACAGGAAGAAACCTCCAGCAGAACCAGGCTCAGTGTGAGCGGCCATCTGCCACGACCGACCGACCCTGATATAATACAGGATCATGTAAAAAAAATGAATATGATATATTAAAAAGTTTAATATTTTTGTCATGCCTCTTGTCCAGAAGAATGCCATTGCTAAAGAAACTGGTTGTTCACAGAGTGCTGTATCCAGGTATATTCAGAGGAAGTTGAGTTGAAGAAAACAGCGTGGTAGGAAAAGGTGCACCAGCAAAAGGACAATCTTTAGAAGATTGTCAAGCAAAATCCATTTATTAATTTGGGGAAGCTTCACAAGGAGCAGATTGAGGCTGGAGTCAGCGCATCAGGATCCCCTGTGCAGAGAGGAATCCCAAGACAAATGTCTTGTTCCTCATGTCAAGCCACTCCTGAACCAGAGACTGGACTGTTGCTCAGTGGTCCGAAGTCATCTTTTCAGATAAAAGTAAGGTTTGCATTTCATTTGGAAATCAAGGTCCCACAGTCAGGAGGAGTGGAGAGGAGCAGAATCCACACTGCTTGAAGTCCAATGTGAAGTTTCCACAGTCCGTGATGATTTGGGGTTCTTTGTCATCTTCTGGTGTTGATCCACTGTGTTTTCTGGAGTTCACAGTCAACACAGCCCTCTGCCAGGACATTTTAGAGCACTTTATACTTCTGTCTGTTGACTAGCTTCATGGAGATGCTGATTCCATTTCCCAGCAGGACTTGGTACTGGTTCTGTTTCCATTATCTGTAAGCCATTATTATGAAAACTGCAAAAGATAAATGCTTGACATATTACTCTGTGTAATGAATCTATATAGGACTTTCTCTTTCTGAAATGAGTGAGAAAAATATAAAACATTTTAATGATATTACAATTTATTTAGATGTACCTGTAGATTAAACGTCTTTGTTGTGTTAATGTAACAAAAAGTGAAAATGTTCCAGGCGGTGTCTCAGATTATTAGCTCCAAATATGGAATATGCCGAGCTCATATATTGATTATGATCAGAAGGTCAAGTGACCTCCAAAAGGCCCTCTCTGCACCTGTAGGGGTGGTGCAAATAAGTAGTGTACATAGAATCATATACGAAGTGACAGTGACATCTGCTGGACATACCTGGTAATGCCATCAAATGTTTGCTCAAATCGTCAAAAGCTTTTGGGTTAGCTGTGTGAGTTGAATATATTATTAATTTTGGAAAAATAAAAATGTAAATTCTTACATTTCTTTTGTTCCTTTTGTATTTTAAGCTATATGCCACTTAAAGGTATGGTTTACAGAGCTAAATCAGAACAACTGTTGACTTTAGTGGCCAGACTACGTTTTTCAGAGGAACTGAAGTAGTTAAATGTAGTTAAACATGTGAAATGGGGGAAGAAATATTAGTTCACTACCTCATTTGCCTAGCATTAATATGCAGTTGTAAGTTAAGAGGTGTACTATTGCCAATTTGTTTTTCATCTGTAAACATTTTATCTTGAGCATTTTGTATATCCCTTTCCTTATACATATTAATTATTCGTGGTTCTTGTACCTGGATCAGGGCGATGCTGGTCCATTTAGTTGGTAGTTCAGTCGTTTTTGAGCCCAATGACGAAACATTGTCATCAGAGGAATCCCTGTTAAATTCTTCAGCTCATGCTTTGATTTGATTTCCTACGTCCCAGTTATCACCATGCTAATGATGGAAACTGCTTTCTGCAGGACCTGATTCTGGATCAGACAATAGAGAAGGTTTCGTTCTGCGCTCCAGACAGGAACTTTGAGAGGGCGTTCTCTTACATCTGCAGGGATGGGACCACACGACGCTGGATCTGCCACTGTTTTATGGCCATTAAAGACTCAGTGAGAACAAGCTCAGTTACTCTAATGTTTTGCTGCTTTAAAGGAACTCAAAGTTATTCTCTGAAGAGGAGTTTAAATGTCATCTTGTCCAATAAACATGCGTTTTTGAGAATTGTCATTTCTTCCAGAAACTTGAACTGTTTGTCTCGTCCCTGTTAGGGAGAGCGGCTCAGTCACGCTGTGGGCTGTGCGTTTGCTGCCTGTCTGGAGAGAAAACAGAAGCGGGAGAAGGAGTGTGGCGTCACGGCAACCTTTGATGCTAACAGAACCACTTTTACTCGGGAAGGCTCATTTCGCGTTACCACGGCAACAGAGGCTGCAGAAAGAGAAGAAGTCATGAGGCAACTTCAGGATGCTAAGAAAGGTTTGTACTTTTAAGGTCAAGAATTTTGACTTCAGAACTAGTTACAAATCTGTGTTTGTAGCTTAAACAGAGTTCCAGGCCTGTTTGGGAAAAAAGGGAAAATGTTTGGAAATGTGGTCTAATTATTCTCCAGGTCTGGATGAGTGTGGAAAAACACAGTATGGGAATAAAATTGCAGTTCCCATTGACTTAATCTCCATTCCTTCCTTCCTTCCTTCCTTACTTGCTCACTGGCTACCTTGCCTGTCCTTCCATCTATTTAAATAATTTAACAGTCATAAGTGTATAGTAAAGATTTGTATTATTACTTTAACAAATGCCCTAAAACAACAATGTG
This sequence comes from Crenichthys baileyi, assembly GCA_036173005.1. Classification (NCBI taxonomy): domain Eukaryota; kingdom Metazoa; phylum Chordata; class Actinopteri; order Cyprinodontiformes; family Goodeidae; genus Crenichthys; species Crenichthys baileyi. Next base: position 511,848 of record JAHHUM010001759.1, read on the forward strand.
TTTTTGACATGATAAATGTGTGGAAAACCTGCCTCCACAAATAAAAATAGCTATTTATTTAACAGCTGTTTGTGTATTACATTAAATGAATAAAACCCCAATCTCACCAGGGATTAAGCAGGTATAGAAAATAAATGGATGGATTGCTTAAATTAGTTATTCATTTATAGAATTTTGTAAGAAAGTTGTCACTTGGCTTCACTATAAATCTCTTGGCTCTTCAGTGGGACATTGACTCATTGTCGCTTTTCTTTACCAACAGAGACAGAAGTGAAGGTTGCCGGGAACTCGGCCAACAGTGTGACCAACTCTTCAGTGCACCAGCCAGGAGGCTCCCCGTCTCCCTCGTCCTCTCCGCCTCTATCTGTGGCTGCGATTGGACCTCAGGTGATACCCCGCAGACACGCGCCGGTGGAGGCTCTCGCCCGGCAGGGCTCCTTCAGAGGCTTCCCGGTCCTCAGCCAGAAGACCTCTCCCTTCAAACGACAGCTGTCACTGCGCATGAATGAGCTGCCCTCCACCATGCAGCGAAAATCTGACTTCCCTATGAAAAACACAGGTGATGACTTAAGGCATCTTATCAAAAACCTTTAAAACAGGGTCCTTTAAAAGTCCTAAAATGGCTCAAATACACATCTGCATGTGGAATACGTTTAGTAGTGTTTGGGAACTAAATGTAATTTATTAGTTCTTGTTTCTCTGAGAAACTTGGCTCCTCTTCAACATGGGAAAGACATGAGAGCATGGCATTCAAGTAAGGCAAGTGTGAGTCAGCCTCCATTCATCAGGAAATGGCTACAAGAAGCAACTTAAATATATAAATTTGACCTTAACTACAGTCAGGGCAATAATTACACTTTAAAACATCAAGAGCTGAGAGAAAGAAACCTGGACGAGGATCCAGATTTATCTGCCACCACGCACAGTGAGGAAAATAGTGGTAATAAAGTAAAATGGAAAAAAAACAGTTAAATGTTTAAACTGCAGCAAAGACTGGCATCTTGAAGTCACCAAGTCTCCATAACGACTATTCCCTAACCTGGCACGTAGGTAAAGAGTGTTCATAAAAAATTCTTAAACTTAAATATGCAGAGTTTGCTAAACTCCACTGGGAATTCAACTGGAACTGTGGGCTTTGGTCTGATGACACTACGATTGAGTTTCTCTTTAACGATCACTTCTGCTTGGTTTGGAAAGGGTGAAAATGTGGAAGAGCAGCTCATGTCAGTTGCCAAGTAGGATGGAGGTTTGTCATGCCGTGGGCCTTTTTCTTTTCCAAAGGCTCTGGTAACCTTGTTAGAGTGCATGGCATCATGGACACTTGGAGATTTTAAAGAAAAACTTAATGGACTCGGTCAGAACACTGAGATTTCATCATCAATTGGTATTAATGATCCAAAACATATGACAACACATACAAAAAGAGACGCTGTGGTACTTCCTGTTGTTGAGTTAAAAGGGACCAATTAAAGCATGACTAACCAGAAAGAAATATATATTTATTAGTTGCTTAAAAACGTATCTCTTCTATATGTTTGATTAAGAGAAATACAACAAATTATGGATTGTTTTTATATTTATGAAAGGAAAAATACAGTAGTTCCTTTTTTATAAGCAGATATCTCCTTAAAAATAAGCATTCTGAAACTAAACCAGAAGACATATTTAACAAGGATGCAGTGCTCTGGTGTACTACTCTAATGTTTGTGCAGGTATTTTAACTCCTGCTTCTTTGAATCCTTTTCCTGCAGTCCCTGAGGTGGAAGGAGAAGGTGACAGCATCAGTTCACTGTGCACTCAGATCGCTACTGCTTTCAGTGGACCACCGGAGGACCCGTTCTCTTCCGCTCCAATGCCCAAACCAGCGTCCTCTCCACAGTCTCCTGTGGCACCAGGTAAGACCTGTCCATCTGCTCTGTGCTACGAGAGACACCCGACTAATATTCCCTTTTTAGACATAATCTATTCAGAAAATGGCTGTTGAATACGTTTGGTTCAAATGAAAAGTCAGCTGATCAGATAAAAACTCAGTCAGGTTATAATATATAGGTACTGTATAATTAGGTATTCATTGCAGTGAAAGAAATCAGCTGGAGGTTCATCCTGTGGGCTGCACTCTTTATTTCAATGTTTAGCTGAATTTCTTGCTCCTCTGATGAGGCAGTTGTTGGGTAATTTACATTTAACTGTACTGTTGTATTGCCTGCCTCTTTTTTCACTAGAAAGTTTCTAACACCTATGTTAAAGAAGCTGTTTAACACTTAAGGCTACCTATTAACAGCATGGCAACATTGCATGTCTAGCGAAAGATCAGTGCCCGTCTTTCGGAGCTTGCATTAGCTTTGGTCTCTTATTTGCTTTAGTGAATGGCACCATGCCTGCCTTCTCTGCTGCTGTCGCCGCTGCTGCAGCTGCTACAGCTGCTGCCACTGCCAACTCCTCAGTCCTGCACCCAGCTTTGCCTGCTCGAGAGACTAACCCCTGGGCTACAAACCCAGCAGGACCCCCGGCTTTGGCCCACCTAGGTAAGCAGCTCTGCAGAGAAATTGAACTTTAACATTTTGGGCCCCATGACGTTTTGTCACTCTGCTGTTTTGTAGAACAAAATCCACTCTGTAATAATTATTGTTGTATCAGGCACACAGCTTAAACACCAATCTAAGAATATTTTTTTTTCTGAGAAAAGACATTTCAGTGCTAAAATAAATTGAATTGCCTTTCACTTAAACCTTTTCACATTTTTGTCATGTTACAACCACAGACGTAAATGTATTTGGGGGATTTTACACTACACAAATCAGCGCATGATTGTGAAGTGTAAGGAAAATTATGTAAGTTTTTTAAAATTTTCTACAAATAAAAATCCAAATAATGTGGCATTCATCTATATTCAGACACCCTTTTAATTTGATACCCCTAAACGAAAATCCAATGCAACCAATTGCCTTGTTTTTTCTTCTTTTAGAGTTTTATTATGGGCCATCAACAAGATCAGGACAAGAGCTCAGAAAACACCAAAACTGAACTTTTTCCAAAACACAATGAGTGGCAAAAATGTTTGCAGACACTTCCCATCCAAGTGGACTGAGCTCCAGCTATTTTGCAAAGAATAATAGGCAAAAGTTCAGTCTCTAGATCTCTAGGCTGGTGGAGATATACACTAAAGGAACCAATTAACAGCAACAATTATCTATCATCCACAAATCTGACCTTTTATGGAAGGGTGGCAGCTAGGAAAGACATTGTGAAAGCCAGAAGAAGTCCAGTTGGCAGTTTGCTACAGGCTACGTAAGGGACAGAGATGTAGAAGAAGGTACTCTGGTCAGATGAAAACAGAACTGAACTTTTTTGGTATTGATGGAGGAAAATTAACACAGCATCCACGCCATGAATCATGGTGACGACATCATCATGCTGTGAGGGATCCTGGACAGAGTTGATGTAAACATGCATGGAGCTAAATACAGGGCAACCCTGGAAGAAACCATGCATCTTTTTCCTTCTGCTTCACATTTATGCACTACTTTCTGTTGGTTTTTCAAACAAAATGCAAATACAATAAATGGAAGTTTTTAGCTGTAACGTGACAAAATGTGAAAAATATTATTGGGTCAAATACTTTTACAGTGCATTGTAGATGTGCTAGCATCATCTTTGTGGCTCAGCTAAATAACACAAAGTGACTGATTGTTTCTCTTTCTTAATTCAGGAGGGGACTGGCCATCAACGACACCAGTAATAGTAGCCCCTCCCACTGCCTCTCCAGGGTTGTCCGCTCACAAACGCACACCATCAGAAGCAGACCGGTGGTTGGAAGAAGTCACCAAATCTGTCCGAGCACCACAGTCTAAACCAGTCACTGCAGAAAGCACGCCTCCTCCCCAGCCATTTGCTGCCCCTGCGCAGATGCCAATAGCTTCTGTCTCTATTGCTCCCCCGGTGCCCTTTTTTCCCCCTCTACCCCCTACGGTCCCCATCGTGCCCCCCCGCCAGCCCACTTTCCACGCTCAGGCTCCGGCCTCCTACCCAGTGTCCAACGGGCTGCCGTTTCCTCAGCCCAGCATGCCTGTGTTTGGCATAACTCCTTCACAGATGGTGGCTAATGTGTTTGGCTCTGTTACCCAACCCCAGCCTTTTCCTCTCCCGGCCTCCACAACACCACAGACTGATGCTCAGGGCATTAACAATATTTCCCCATACATTAAACCCCCACTGCCCATGGAGGTAAACCCCGCTACCCTCCACCCCCCTAATGGCAGGGCTGCCTTTAACGGGGCTGATGGCTGGGCAGCTTCATCGCAAATTGCTTCATCTTCTCAGTATGTCCAGTCTGCACCAGCGCAGCAGGAAGATGCTTTTGAAGCCCAGTGGGCAGCCCTGGAGAACCGCCCGCACCAGCGCACATCCCCCTCCCCCACAAACCCCTTCTCCACAGAGCTGCAAAAGACTTTTGAGATCCAACTCTGAAGACTATGCAGTTATAAAGCACTGGGTTATGGGGACTTGATGGCTATAAAGGAGATGGGAGAGCCGTACTGCCTTCCTCCTGGGTTTTATTGGACACACTCAGCGGGGGTAAATAAAACTGGGAGAAAGTGGAGAACAGCAGGGCGACAACATCTGAAAGAGATCCCCACACGGCAACAAGAGACAAAAATGAAAACAAAACAGGTTGCTGTGAATAAATTTACGGCTCATCAGGCATTTCGTTTGTATGGTCTGTATTGTTTTTTGGTGCTGTGGAGAGCAAGGTTATCATTACCCTGTGGAGTATCCCTGCTAAAAAAAAAACACCTCATTCCACCACCTAGCTTCGCTTGATGAGGCCCCCCGTTGGCAGGACGAAACCTCCCTCAGCCTGGCCGATGGGCTGCAGCACTGAGAGAACTCAACTTCCAGATGGGAGGAACTCCTTAAAAACCACCCAATTATAAGAGTAGAGTGAGACAATGCCAAAATCTTTATTTTTATGCATCAAGTATATTTTAAATAGCTTTGGAATCTAATAGAAGAGTTGTAAGTAATCTTGCCAAAGGCACGGGATAACTACAAAGTTCATGTATACAAGAAATGATCATGTATATTATACATAAATACATATATATATATATATATATCTAAAGAATCTATACTGTACACACAGCTCACAGCAGTGCAAATTTTTAATGTGATGTAAAGAGATTTTTGTGAAGGGATAGCTGCTTTATGAGTGTGTGCATTTTTCTTTGGTTTTGGTTTTCCTAATTTTTGACAACAAATCTTGATGCAGTTTCTTGCATCATGTAACTTAATGGAAAATATCTCACCGTGAAATAGGGTATGTTTGCAGCAACAATCAGTTTGGACTCGGCCATGGTGGTGGTGCCTATATGGTTGCCTCTCTCTTACCTGCCCTTTGTTTTTAATGGTTTAGTACAAATTAGTACTTTTTTGTCCTTTCTTTGTAGTACCAATCTTGTTTTATATTATTATTATTATTTAACAACATAGGATACAGCAATCCTGTTTTACCACCTCTTCCTGGGGGATTTTTTTTAATGTAGTTTATTTTTATGTTATGTTCTTTTTGTTTTTTAATTTTGCACATGCACTAAACCAGATAATTTGAACTCACAGGTGAGCTTGATTAACATGGGCTGGTCAGTCATGGTGCTGCAGTAGCTGAGAAGCTGCATGATGATCTGGCCCAGTTTCCGTTAGCCTTCCGTGGCTCTAACGGGCAGCAGAACCCCGGTGGGAGAAACAAAACTGGTTTCATCTTCACTAGCTGATTTCTCTCTATTTTATTTTTTATTATTTTTTTAAAAATCAAGCCTGCAAATATGATCAATTCTCTGATCTGTTTTTCCATTTTGTAAGTATTTCATTTCTTTATTCCAGCTCTTTGGAGAAAAACTGAAGCTAATGGGTTGAATAAATTTATGGTGATAGAAGAAAAGGCAGTGTGTGTTTCTGATTTATTCACGGCCAGTGCCTTATAAAGGTATTCCTGCACCTTAAACCTTTTCACATGTTGTCACATTATGACCACAAGCTCCATATGTCTTATTGGGATTGTATGTGTTAACATAAAAGAAGGGCATGATAGGGAGGTCAAGAAACAGGATACATGGTTTTTGACTTATTTTTACAAATAAGTCTGAAAAGTTGTGACTTCCAGGTTCCGCTAATTTGGGGTTTTTCTCTACCAGCTTTGTTCTAATAGAACCTGATTTTTTTGCCAATTTTCCTTACTAAATCACACAAACTCAGTTAGATTGGATGGAGAGTGTCTGTGAACAGATGTTCAATGAGATTCATCTATATGCTTCAATCTTAGCCATTCCATTGTAGCTCTAGCTGTATAATTGGGGACAATGATCTGCTTTGGGGAAAATTTGCTCCACGCTCCAGTCTTTTGTAGCCTGTAGTAACAGATGTGTGTCCATTTTTGCCTTGTATTTAGCTCCATTCATCTCCCTGCCCCTGCTGAAGGAAAAGCAATCCCACAGCATTAAGGTGCCACCACCTTGTTTCACTATAGTGATTTGCAGCGTTACTTTCCATACACATTTTTGTGTGAAGAAATGTGAAAAGGTTCAAGGTATGAGAGTTTTATATTGAAGTGGCCCTAGGTCCTGGTCTTTTAAGATACAGGGCCGCCCTGGTGGCTGTTTCGTTATTCATTCATCCATCCAGCAGGGGGCGCTAGCCATTGCGCGGGTTCCCGCTGTAGCAGTGCAGCTATAAATGCAGCTCAGAAGAAATGGATCAGAGCAGCAAACGACTTTACGTGCGTGTAAGAGGGGCGTTCTGCTGACTAGGAATCTAAAGGTAAGGCTATCCATCAGTCGGTGTACTGAGCTGGCTTGTAAAGCAATATTGACGCCGCATTAGTCAGTCGATGTGCTGCGACCCGCTAGCGAGGAAGCTAGTTTACTGGTTAGCTGTTGATGCTAACAGGTTAACGTGGGTTTAAGTTGATGGGGAAAATGTAACACCGGGAATCTTATGGAATTAAATTGCAGTCTTCCTTTCATTTAACACGTGTGCACGCTTAAAACGGAAAGATAACCCAGCGTTGACACCTCAGTTCTTAAGCTCACACTGCGGTTGCAAGTCTTCTGCGTTAGCATCCGATTCAGCACTGGAGTAAAGGGCTGTTTCATAATTGAAGTTAGGAAATCTGGGCTACTTTTGATGAGCCCCATTTGTAAAATCTAAAATGCTAAGAATGGTCCAACCCGAAATGACTTGTTCTACACTGCCTACAGGTTCTTTATTACACCATTTATGATCTGTCAAAACTCCGAGATTTTAAGGCTTTCTTTCGGCGTTTTTGAACACATTAGATGGGATTTCTTTATGAAATGCAGGACTTGACCTGTTCAAACCTTATCTGGATTGTTCAGTGAAGAAAGACTAATCTTTTGTTTTTTTCAATTGACAAAGCATATATTTAATTTGGTAAACACAAGGGGCTATTTCAATGCGTTTTATTTTTTGCATTTAGTCCACATTTGATGAGTTCCATTTTTAAAATCACACTACTGGACTGGATTATTCTACACTAAATGCAGAGCCTTTACAACTGGTTTTCTAATCGATTAAACCAAAGAAAAAGACGAAAATTTGATTCGACAATCATCCAAGGAACGTATGTGAATCTTCCAGATAAGTTTCACAGAGAAGTGTCGCATCCATACATCCAGCCTTCCTTTGTCTTTCATCTAATAATACGTCTAAACATTTATTTTGCAGAACTAACTGCTCAAAGGTGAAGCTTGGGGGATTCTGGTTAATGTCTGCATAGGATCCTTGTTAAAGTGACTGAACGTATCTCACAACCCTATATAGACCTGTGGATGTCCTGACCGCCCTCTCTGAAATACTAACGCTTATTTACATGTAGAGCAGGTAACTGTGATCTGGTCACATTTTAACAGTTTGAGGTTGGGCTTCCCTGCTTGCGCCAGTTAGGGACACATGTTGAAACCAGGTCTGAACAGAGCCGTAGTTTAGGTATAGGTGTAGTGATGTAAGGGCTGATTTGTGAAAGGAGGACGTTGCTTTCTTTATGCAGAGATGCATCAAGCCTGTTGAGATCACAGAAACAAGGACTAAATGGGAACTCATTGATCGAGGAAAGGTAAAGTATTACAAACTGATGGATGCCTGATTCCAGATCTGCTCAATATTTAAAAGTCTAAATTTCTCTTTCTCCTCCTAGGTTTGAACTTTCCAGTCCGTTTTAAATCAGGGCGAGTCAACATGTCTCATCGAGGGCCTTTAACCACTGTCATAACAACAGTACTGGGGGCAGCCTTAGGGGGGCTGCTCATATGGCAGGTGTATCGAACAAAACGGAAGAAGTTGTCGTCTTTCCAGAATGCGGCAGATCTGGTTGTCCCTCTGTGTCCTGCTGAAAATGCTCTGTCAGTTGTGGAGGGTCAACAGATCCAGCTGCCATGTCTGGCTGACAAGGAGGTTAAAACCGCAGTGTGTCAGACCACAAACGTACCCTCTCCTGTCCGGATCCCGTCCTGTGACCAGCTGCTGGCGGTGAAACCAGTGATGGTGAGCTCCAAAGAGGATTGGCAGGAGATATGGCCACTAATGCAAAAGGAGCTGACAGTCTTCCCTGTTCTGGGGCTTGACTGTGAATGGGTAAAGACCAAAGGCGTAAGGAATACCTTTTGCATGATTTTTCACTTGATCAAAAAAGGAAAAATCCACCCAAAAGTTTAGATATCTTGGTTCACAGAAGTAGAAGGGAAAGGTGTCAAGGTGTCTAAAAAACTGCACTGGTGGAATCTTCCTTTTCAGAAATCACTTAGTTTCAGGCGGATTTGTCTTGTCTGACCCAGCCGCCTTCTATTATTGCAGGTGTCGATAAAGGGCAGAGCCTCTGTGGTCTCTCTGCTGCAGATGGCCACGTACTCTGGTTTGTGCGTTCTGGTGCGGCTGCTGACGTTTCGCAGCGGCCAGCAGCCGTTACCGCTGAGCTTCATGGAAGTTCTTAGAGATCCACACATTTTAAAAGTTGGCGTGGGTTCCTATGACGATGGGAAGCGCTTAACCCGTGACTACGGCCTGTCCCTGACCTCTACAGTCGACCTGCGCTACTTTGCCTTTAGGCACAGGTATGGCTGAAAAGAAATCTTGTCCTTCTTAATAGTTGTGGATTTTGACTGCAAACCCATCCTTATAACATGATTTCCATTTTCAGGAGATCTTCTGTCAGTAATGGCCTCAGTCTAAAGTCCTTGGCTGCAGATCTGTTAAATGTATCTCTGGATAAATCCTTGGAGTTGCGCTGCAGCGATTGGGAAGCGGATCAGTTAACACTAGAGCAGGTATTGAGCCACTACTTCCTTAAGTATATTTAAATAAATTAAATAAAATAAGCGCTCAAGAGCTTTCATTTTTGGAATTAATATCCAGCAGCATACAAGTTAGGAGATTTTAGCCAATTTATGATTTCCTTTTTAAGAACTGTAAGATCCTACAGCAGTGAAAATAATGTATTTTATGTCTGTCCGGCTGCAGCGGTCATTGTTTCTGTTGGGAGAAGGGGTCACGCTGCATGCGAGAGTCCCTCACATGCAGTGTGAAAGTATGGACGGACATTTCAAACTAGCTGCAGCTTATATTGGTGATTAGCTAGTGATGGCAAGATGAAGCCTGTTGAAGCACTGAGGCTTTCCATCCAATTGCTCGACTCATCAGCCAAGGCATCAACATGCGTCATTTGCTCTACAGCGCCATCAAGGGGACAATAAATGTAAAATAGGCAGAATGGTTTATAATGAGGTGAATTTCTTGTGTAAAGCTATAAATTCTGAATATGGTGTCAATATGATCTTAATCTGTCTTTATGATACAACGGCTGGATCAAAAGGAAAAGTGAAAACAAATATGGGAGATAGTTGTGACGTGAATTTGCTCATGTTACTTATACCTATAATGCTTATAATAACGGAACTTATTTAACCAGGTGAAGCTTCCTTGAGATTAAAACCTTTTTTCCAAGATATATAAAAATATGTTCTCTAACATAGGTGCAAGAGCCAACTCTTAACCACTAGACCACCAACAACTACAAATGATCCTGGTGAACGATTTAACCAACTGCTATTTTATAAAAGTTGTGATAAATATATTTCTGTTTGTTCCTATATTCTCATCTTTTTCGCTGAATCCAAAGGAAAAAAAGACTAAAGACTAAAAAAGAGCTAAAGCACACGCAATATGGTACCAAGGCCACCACATACGTCATCGATACGATTGCTCGACACACGCTCCGAAGCATCGGCACACTGGACGCCTCACTAGTGATTAGCGGGATATTACTACGGTGGTCCCTGTGTTTATTCCCTCGATGAGTAGATCCATTCATAACGCTCTAAATTTCGCTGAAAGCTGCCAGCAATTCCAAATCCACACTTTTCCATAACAGAAGAGGCAAGTTTGCTGTAATACTTCCAGCCTTCCTGTTATCTGCTGGATGTGTTTGTTCATGATACCCGGAGCATCATAATAATCACATGGATGAAGTGATTCTGGTCATTTGAAAACAAAATAAACGTTACTTGGCTCTGACATCTGAAGACTGCAAAAGAAGAAAAGAACCTAAACGAATGAACAATTTATTTTTTTTCCCCTGAAAATTTGAATGCATATTTGTGTCCTTGCCGTCCCTGAGACTTTGGGTAAACACCAGATTTCTGATCACGGTTTCTTTAAAGCCTGCTTTATTTTTTCTATTTCTGGTTCAGATCTGACTGTGTGTTTGCCCTATCCGCTGTGATTGGCAACACCCCTTGGCTGGCACTATATTCTGTCCCTGCTGATGCAGTCACAAAAATTAGGGCTGCAGGCGGACGTCTGCAGAGACAACTTGTGCCCCTAGTGGGTGGGTCCAGATGATGATGATGATGATAATGATGGTTTTTCAAAATTGCAGCTTTTTTTTTTATTCACTCAGAAACTCAACATTACCAGGGGTTAACCTATTTCTACTACTTTTCTATATTAAAAATAAATGTATATTTACATGCAGGTGAGGTAAAATCCAATAATTTCCAAACAGATTTTTTTTTTACATATTTCATTGAATTTTCTGATAAAAGGTAAAGCTGCTGACTATTAATGCTTTAAATTAGGTTTAAGAGACATGATTTTAAATTACCTACAGCAACGCACACCAGATGTCACGTGCCTAATGTGAATGTTAATGTCAGGCATTTGAGATCTGATTCGGGTACGGTGCATTCACTGAATGGAAAAAATTAGATTTTTGAGTTTCTGGCCAGATGGTCACTGAGGGCCAGTTGATCTAAAAAAATGGCAAATTCCCATCAACAGCTGGTTTGACGGTGCATCTTTTAATAACAGACTGGAAGATAAAATGGATTTCTGTGAGGTGACATTCTTCCTGACCGAGCAGGATCACCCACTTCTCTGAACGCTCCCCCTCTGCTTCCTCCAGATGACGTACGCTGCCAGAGATGCTCAGATTTCTATTGCCCTCTTCCTCCACCTCCTCGGCCTCCAGACTGAAACCAGTCCCGCCTTTTCCAGTGGGAGCTCCTACTCTGAGCTGGTCTCCCGCTGCCAGGGCCTGGTGGACGTCCCCTTCAGGGGCCGTGGAGACGGAGACGGCGGGGCTCATGAAGGAGAGAGGAAACGGAGGACGCGGAAGCCAGCAGCATGTGAAACCCCAGAGTCTGGAGATCAGCAAGTCCCAGACCCTCGAAGGAATAACAAGAGAAAACCGCTGGGTGTCGGCTACTCTGCCAGGTGAGCAGAGGCAGGATGTTCTGACGACAGAAAGAGATATCGTCTGAAGAACAGTCTGTTCGGTTTGCAGTCTGTCCTTGCTATTTTAAATCTCTCACCTGTGCTTCTTGCAGAAAATCTCCTCTCTATGATAATTGCTTCCTGTACGCACCTGACGGCCAACCTCTCTGTACATGTGACAAAAAGAAAGCCAAATGGTACCTTGACAAAGGAATCGGAGGTAAAATTATTGTTTTGACTCTGTAGCAGAATACTTGCTTCATTCTTTATTTCCTGCCTAAACGTTGCTGCTGCTGCACCTTCCTGGCCTTGTAAAATTATTTAATGGCCCGGATTGACTTCTTTCTCATTTGGTCACTTTACAATCAAATGCTTTATCATATTTTTATGCGAATTTTCTGTGATGGTGTCCAAAGTAGTGTGAAAATGTGCTTTAGAAGAAAAATGAAAAAAGTTTCCAGAATAAAAATCTGGACCTTGGAATTTAGTGTCTTACATCTGTGTCCACCCCCTTTTTTATGTTGAGTACCGCTCAAGTTCACAATAAATGAGTAATTCTGTTGAATCTGTATTCAGATGAGCCTTTGCCTGGTTAACCAAATATTGCTGTTTTAATGCAGTGCTGCAGAGTGAAGATCCTTTCATTGTGAGGCTGCTCTTTGAGCCATCAGGACGCCCCGACTCCCAACAGGACTACTACCTGACCGCCAAGGAAAACCTCTGTGTTGTCTGTGGCAAAGCGGATTCCTACATCAGGTTTGAATGCTTTAGTGTTGCTTTTCTGGATTACAGCGTCTCAGTCTCAAGTGGCACTCCCTTTTTCTTGTGAAATTCACCGTTAACTCTCCCTGGCACGGCAGGAAAAACATTGTACCACACGAGTACAGACGACATTTCCCCACAGAGATGAAGGACCACAACTCCCATGATATCCTGCTGCTCTGCACCAGCTGCCACGCGGCCTCCAATGTTCACGACGGCTTCCTGAAGGAGCAGCTGGCCGATGAATTCTCAGCCCCTCAAGGCTGCGAGGAGGGAGTCCGGCTGCTGGAAGACTCGGACCGCCGGCGAGTACGTTCGGCGGCTCGGGCGTTGCTCAGCGCCAAGGATGGGCTGCCTGAGCAGCGGCGAGAGGAGCTGCAGGCGCTTATCAAGAACTACATGAACATGAATGAGGAGCAGGAGCTGACGGATGAGGCGCTGCAGGAGGCTGCCAGCCTGGAGACGAGGTGATTCTGCTCATTATCAGCATCTCAGGAATATAATCCAAGTAATGAAACTACAATATGAACAGGAACTGGTGATTTTCTTGATACTATTTAATGTCCGATACACCATGGATCATGATGTTTACAGATGATACTAGGATCTATAGTGGAAGCAGGTAGAAGAGAGCCTGGAGATGTAGAGGTATGATGTGGGGAGGAGAGGAATGAAAGTCTGTAGACGTAAGAGATCAATGATGCTGCATCGAGTAAACGTATCAAGTGTTAAAACTTAACTAGCAGTGGGCAGTGCACAACACATGAGGAAAAGGCAGCATGCAGGATGGAGTGGACAAGCTGCAAGAGTAAAAGGGAAGGTTTCTAACGTGGTGGTGGGACTGGATGGTTGGATTCAACAAAGGATGTTGAACAGGGAGCTGACATGGAAGGAGAAAAAGCAGAAGGAAAAAGTTTGTGGTTGTGATCAGGATATGCACCGGGTTAGAGTGAAGGGACAATGCTCAATGTGTGGTGAGATTAGGGCAGAAGATCTTTTTCTCCTCGAACTAAAGGTCTCACCCTTTCATAATGGAAATGATAGATCAGGAATTCCCAATAATCTTGGTTTCTGCAAACAAAAGGGAATTTATTTATGTTTATGAAATAAAGCTAACAGATATTTTCAAAGTGGGTGGGTAGAGCTTTATTATTGGATTATTACGAAAGTAGGATTCAGGCTTCCAATGTTGGCCTTTCAAAATAAAGCTCAGCAAAACACTTGCTTATTACAGTAGTGGGGTGTAAACTCCTTATGGGCCTAAAACGTTCAGGCACAACAAAGGCCTCGAGCCAGCTTAAAAATATAATCTTAGTCTTGCTCTCTCATGGATTAGATTATTAAAATAGTTGGCACAAAATCCTGTATGGCTCCAAAAAGTATCTACTTCTGTTGGGCAGCTGTTGGTTATCTTTCATATGGAATTGGTTTGGACACAAGGACTAAACAAACATGAGGTTATGTTAACTGGTACCCACCAAGTGGCAGGCACCACCAACATTCTTCAGGAAGTTTCAGGACGTTTGGGTTAATGGCTAAACAGTCTGGCATTTAGCCGTTAATTAAATCAACTTTGTCCGCTCGAGGTCATGAGTACATCAGGCGCACTCGGGTTCCTGCTTTCTTACCGCTCCTCTCTCCTCTTCAAGGATCCTAAATGAGGCGTACATACCTCATGGCCTAAAGGTGGTGCAAGCCCACGCCGAACGCGGCCTGCGGGGCCTTATGGAGCTGGAGCGGCGCTGGAGGCAGCACTTTCTCACCACCATGCAGCCTCGCCACCTCCCTCCCCTGTGGTCTGTGGACCATAATCACAGCAAGTTTCTCCGCAAATACGGAGAGGACCTGCCCATCAAACTCAACTGACCAGAGCGGCACGAGCAGCTCCTCGTCCCAACTCCCAGGTCCTCTCTCTCTGTGACGGACAAAGGGACATTCCAAGCCTGTGGTGAAGAAATCCAACAACCTGAAATACACTAACCTTCCAGTGTCATGGTGGATGTTATGGACATTTTTTAAATTATTCTATTTATTTATGAAAAGAAATTATGAGATAAAAAAAAAAGATCAGATTTTTTAGATAAAAGCTGCCTCCTGCAACTTTCCTAACTTCCCTTTCTGTTAATAAGTGAATCCATTTTCCCCATGCAGGTGAGCAGCATTTTCCCTTCATCAGCCTGAACGATTTGCTGTCCAGAAGGAGGGTTGGTGATGGAAGTATTTGGCACTCCTCCCTGTTTCTCTCTTTAGTCTGTTGTCTGATTTAGGTCAATAGAAAAAAGGTTAGAATCCTTAAAACGCCTTGAAATCAAACAAAATGATCCCGTTTCTTTATTTTTCTAGACGGGTTTGGTCTCAAGGTGCGTTTGGGTTTGAATATTTTATTTTTTTTTTTTTGCAGGGAGAGATGAGTGCAAGCAGATCAAAGCTGGCATCTGTTAGTTGATCATTTAGCCTCTAGAAGGTTCCGTCCTGCTGCTGAGTCTCTCTGATGGTTGGGACATCTTCATGGCCCATGTTTTAGTGTGCCTCCTAACCCGGTCCCTCCTGATCAGAGTCTCATCGCAGCGTCAGGAAGCTCAGTTTACAGCAGTTTCAGCATGACGTCGTTTTTTCACAAATCAAACAGCACAGTCAACGGGTGCCAACTCTCTCGATGTAACCAGATAAACTGAACCCCCTCCTTTTTGTAAGGCTTTCCAATGAGGATTGTGAATTAATTTCATTATTGGAGAAATGATTCAAATCGCGAACTCTGCTCAGTAAAGCGTCAAAGCTGTTTTCCAAAAAAAATATATAAAGAATAAACATGTTTGTAATAATCAGTGTGACTTTATTTGTCCATTTTTGTGCACACATTCATAAAACCCCAGAAGAAGATGACAGACACGCATGTTGTGTCTTACAAAATCACAGTTTAATAAATAGTTTGTAAAAATGAGTACAAAAGTGGTTTTCTTAACATTTCTTATATGAATGACTTAGGAGTCTTAAGTTGAACCCTTTTTTTTTATTTTTATTTTATTTAATCAACATTTATTTATTTTTTTACAATCTAGTTCTGCTGAATTAAGGCCTCTTGATTTTGGCATCAGAACAATCTGCTAGTCGAATGTTTTGTATCTGAAGTTAAGTGTAAGTCATGAGCTCACCTGGTTTCACAGTTCAGTCAGAAACGCTGAATAAAGCACATTTACAAATAACTAAAACGGCTCAACATGCAGAATTCTTTTATCCGACGATCCAGACTGGCTAAATATCTGAAGGGCAGCGTTTGACACTGCGACAGTAACAATGGCACATGAGGCTGCTTCATTAAAGGGGATTCCGTCAATGTTGAGCTTCTCTCGTATTGAGAGGCGTTGAATTTTAAAGGAGAGGTTTGGGAAATGCTTTGCAAAAAAAAAACAGGAATTCCCCTTAAAGAAGTTTAGCAGTGACAAAGTGATATCTGTTGTGAAAGACACTGACATCTTTACTGCATTTTTGCTGAAACTTGTAGGTGGAGACACTAGAAGATCCAGCATGTCATTAATTCTGAAAAGGCCTCTTTTTGCAAAATGTTGTCAATAATAGTGCCTTGTAAAAGTATTCATACCCCTTGAACCTTTTATTTTCTGGATGTTATCTAAGATTCATAATACCAAGAAAGGAACTTTTATTGATGGGGGGGGGAGGGAATAGGCCAGAATGCACCCTACCCATGCTGAAACATGGTGGTGGCAGTATCATGTTGTGGGGATGCTTTGCTTCATCAGGAACAGGGAAGATGGTCAGAGTTAATTGGAGAACTAATGGAGATGAGGGTCATCCTCCAGCATGCCAATTAACCCCTAGACATACAACTGAGCTACAATAGATTGGTTATGATCAAACCACATTCAGTTGATAGAATGGCCCAGTCAAAGTCTAGCTTGAGCTGTTTTCCAAAGAAGAATGAGCAAAAACTTCCATCCCCAGATATGCAAAGATGGGCCAGGCTATAGTTACAGTAAAATGTGGTTCATCTAAACTCCTAAGTGAATACAATGAAGTTTCAAGTTGTAGCGTGAAAAGGTTCAAGGGGTAGAAATACTTTTTCCAAGTCACTATAAATTTTAGAGAAAGAATTTAAAGCTTAAGGAAGCAGGTAATCGCTTATCACAAAATCTCCCAACATGACAAACCAGGCTAGCCGACTGCTGCTAACCGTGGCGTCAGAGTTGGCACACAGAACGGGGTTTTGTGGATCTTCAATGTGTCCACCAACACTAGTACATTTAGTTTCAACACGAAATTACTGCATATTAAAACTCCTTTTGTTGAAAGTAACAAAAGACTATTTAAGAACACACACAAAAAAGCTCACACGATTCAAGAAAACATTGTAAGAAAGCAATTTAGCCCAAATTTCTGGATGTCTCTTTTCCTAAAACCAACATGTTACAGTAGCTTGAAAAACACACCCTAACTATCTTGTGATTGTGTTTCATTATGTTGTATTGACCACACTGTACTTTAGAAATATGTCCAATCCATAAGTTGTCCTAACCCCTTTTAATTGTATGAAGATAGTTTTGTGTCATTATATTGCATAAATCTGAGAGCAAAACTTCACATCAATGATAACAAAAAAATAATGTGAAAATAGGTATTAAGGGGGGGTGGGGGTACATTTTGCATCATTTTAACTGCTTTTGTTTAAAACAAGACAGTTATTTCTACTGATGCTAATTTAATTAAACATCATCATAGTTATAAATCCCGAGGATATTGGAATGCAATCATTCTGAGATTTGTGTTGCAACTTCTAAAGTTAATGGAGCACCATAAATCTACAAGTTGTGCTTGTTATTTAGATTTTTTTGTTTGTTTGTTTTTTTAGATCTGTGATGCGACAGCTACTGATCTCAGTCTCAGTTTGCAGCATCTGCAATTACTAGGAATAATGGGAAGTCAATGAATAGATCCATCTTTACACATTGTCATAGCCAGAATGGCCTTGATACATTAAATAGCAGTTGAAATTTTGAATAAACAATCTGAGACTTCATTCATTCAAAGAAACGATTTTCTTGTTTGATTTTTAAATTGCAAAATAAAGACACAAAAGTGACCCCATACTTTTAACACCCAAAGCTAAATTTTTCAAGCATGGTTTCAGTCCATTCTACAAGTAACAGAGATTTTTGTTGTTTTTACAGGTCAAACTTGGATCTTCAAGCTAAAAATTCACCTACAGCATATTTTGCACGCATTTCATGATGAGGAAAAAGAATTCACATTTTCATAAGGGCCCAGAAGATTGTCACAATAACATAAAAAGCTGCGAAAATCAAAAACTGCTTAAATAAACTTTACTGTAAGTGTAGCAGATGATTCATTATGTTTTTGGTCAAAGGCTGATGATGCAGAGAGGCTCGAACTCTAGATTCTCTCCTAGTTTTAGCATATTTCTTTCCAAAACTAAACATTTCTTATGGTCATTGATGCCGGTACACCCACTTTAAGCCCTTGAAACATGTTAGAAATATTTTCTAAACAACAAAGGCCTTTATGACAATAAAGCATCTCTCATTTCTGCTAAACAATCTTTGCTTTTACCCAATCCCAGTAATCAAACAGGCTCCCTCCTCCTGCACCACCGCGGCTCCCAACAACCCTCACTTATTATTGCTTGCATGTTCATACACACAGTAGGGGAAACTGTTCTTGTCTCTGCAAACGAGCAGTATTTCACAGCTTGACTCCATTAATAGTCCAAACTTTTTTTTAAAAAAGCAACAAAATACGACTGCCTAATGTGTTTCTGTGGCCCATCGGGTTTTTTTTCTTTTTCTTCTATTTCAACGAGGACAGACTCCAGTTTGCGGGAAGAGACACGTTGTGGATGTTTGCTGGTGTATTCTGAATGTAGCAAGTCACAAAATCTTTGGAGTTTCATTCATTAAGCCAGTATGACTGCGCACGCGGGATTTGTGTTTCATTCCGTCACGTGATCCGATGCTTTTACACACACACTTCCGAATCCAAACTAATCCAGATGAGAACACGCACACAACTCACACATTCACTGCATTTCTCAATGCAAAACACAGTTGGCACAAGTATCAAAATAAATACCCTGGAAGATTGGCACTATGCAAAAACAAAAACAAAAAGCTTCACAATTTTCAAAGAAATCTTATAAAAAACTATTGAATAATCTCAGTCTACTCCATGTTTTATTATCCTCACTATTACTTATATACTATGTGCTGATGAAGGTTACACCAGTGTCGTAAACCTCTGAAGGACTTAACTACCACTGAAACAATATAGCTCCTATTCAGATAGATTTTTTTCCACAAACTTACATCAAAAATGAAGTATCTAACATCTATTGGACTATAGATAGTGCTGTTGTCTGGTATGCATCTCTTTATAGTGCCTATTCATTGTTTTCCTTCTTCACACAATCAGTTCAAGCAACATGAACATCATCAACATCTTTGTATTGACCGCTGCAGGGTTACCTCACAGGTGTCCCTCCAGGATGCTGGTGACAGGCTGGTCCAATGAAGGGCCTGATGCTGCCCTGCTCGGGGCTGCAGAGGGGCCCTGCAGGCGCTGGAGCTCCAGTATGCTGTCTATGGCACTCTGTAGATGTTCACTGAGGATGTTGTCCTCTTGGAAAGGCAGGGACGCAGGGCTGAAGCGCTGCTCCGGCTGAGGGGACACATCCAGCCTGTAGCATTTCAGTTTTGGGGCGCCAATGTCTCTGGTGGCCATCTCAAAGCAAACATCCTCTGGTTCTGTCATCGGAAGGGAAATCGAAGGTTTTGTTTGGGAATCAGGCGCTGTCTGTGGGACCTGTTCTGCAGTGTTGCAGATAAAAACTCCGTCAGACGTTTCTTCTCCATACTGGGGATGACGAGAAGCTCCATTGGTTGCCTGATGGTGAAGTTCATTTAGACCTCCCCCACCATTAGTCAGCTGCCCTGCATGGTCTCTCTTGAGTCCTGAATCGCAGGCCGAGTTGTGGATCACTTTGCGAGAGCCGGACTCCTGCTTGATGGTGAGTCTTAGAGCTCCACGTGAACTGGAACGATAGGTCTTCAGTCCTGGGGGTCTTTCGGTCAGTCGTGCCCAAGCTGGTGGGGATGAGGGGCTGGTAGAAGAGTATACATGAGAGAAGCCAGAGGACTGGGCACTGTGAGGGGAAGACGCTGACGTCGCTAAAGCTGTCATAAAAGTTTCTGGACAGAAGAAAAATGGAGTGATTGAACAATGAGTACTTTGGCAGACAGTACTCAAGATTGGTTCAGATTGGACAAGTTTTGGTCTTGTCACAGTCTTGGACCTGCTGGACTCAGCATTGTTTCTTAAGACCAGTCAAGACCAGATCTGCCACATCTTATTCCTTATTGTAACTGAATTTAAAATTCTTGCTGATAAAATGCAACCAATAAAGTTTTTTGTTTTGAAAATGTCATCGCTGCCACTGTGCCTCTACATGCCGAAAATAAGAGGGAGAAGCATTTTTCAGTGCAAATGTTGTTGAAAAATGTCCCATTGCAGTTTGTAGCGGATACAGTAAACATATGCATCCTAACACTACACGTCAGTCTAAGCACATCATCCCCACAGTCAAACATGGTGGTGGCAGCATTATGATGTGGGGGTAGTTTGCTTCCACAGAGACAGGTTAGTCATAGCTGTAATTGCAGTAAAAAGTGCTTCTACAAAATATCAACCCATGGGGCCTAAAAAACAAATGCACACTTTTGTGCTCCTCTGTCACATAAAGTCCCAATAAAATAAATTAAAATTAGTGGATGTAACCAAACAAAATGCGAGAGCATTTAAGTGATACGAAAACCTTTCCGAGGCACTGTATTCGGCCGTGGTTCTCTTTACTTTTTTTTTGTTTTAGTTTTGGTGCTGGTCAAAAATGTGGAATGTGACATTATAGTCTATTAATATACTCTCAGAAGCTACACCGCCTAAAAGCAGCCAGGGCCGACATTTAATAGCTTTTAAGGGTCCCATTCCTTTTTCCAGCTTCTTAACATACAAAAAACAGCTGTAATTTGTCCTTAATTTCTCACATTTAAGTTTCCATCATCATGCAGGTCTCCTCAGTCCACCCCTGCTCCACATTACATGACGTAATTACTCATTTACATCTGGTAGCTCCACTGGAGGAAAAAAGGGAGGTCAAGTGCTGGGCCCTGATGTACCACTTCAATTGTCTAAGAAAAGAAAAAGTATCACTTACTCAGTCACTTCCCTGAATCCGTTTAAATGTGGTTGGAAACTGTATTTATTATTTTTTTCTCATTGAGAGACTCCTTGTAGTGATACTAGCTCCCCCTGCTTGGGACACTGACCTGGATCTTTGCGAGCCCGCCGTTTCTCCTCTGCTAACGAGTACCTCTCGGCCTGGAGGAAAAGACGCTCCAGCATCACCATTTCTGCCGACGGACTCTCCTGCTGTGGAGAACAATTCATTTGTCAGCAATCGTGGAGACAGAAACAGATCTGAGGTGTTTTCAGTTAGTCTCGGCTCTCGCTAGGCAAATAAAAATAATGTTCAGTGCCTTGCAAAGGTGTTCACACTCTTTCACATTCATTCAAGTAACAAACACAAAATTTGGTGGATTTTATTAGGATGTTATGTGATATGCACTACTTTAAAGTGGTCTAATTGTGAACAAATACAAAATTGTTAACAAATAAATATCAAATCTGAAAAGTGTGGTGTGCATTTGTAATCACCCTCCCTAAGTCGGTACTTTGTAGAACTACCTTTACTGGAATTACAGCATCTTATTGCACCTATTAAGACTAAAAATGTTTGCCCATTCATACCATCTTAATTAAACTGCATAAACACAGTCAGCGTGGATAGAGAGGTTCTGGGAACTACTGAGTCCTGACCACAGATTCTCAATTTAATTTAGGTTTAGACTTTGACTGGGCCATCCTAACACAGGAATATACTTTGATCTAAATCATCCAGTTGTTGCTCTGACTGTATGTTTAGGCTTGTCCTGCTGGAAGGTGAACCTCTGCCCCAGTCTCAAGTCTTGCAGATTTTCTTCCGGGATTGGCCTGTATCCTATTGTCCATCCATCTTCCCATCAACTCTAACCAGCTACCCTGTCTCTCCAGCAGAAAAGTGCTCCCACAGCATGATGCTGTCACCACCAAGTTTCAAGGTGGGGATCGTGTACGGGTTTAGCTTTCAGCCACACATAGCATTTAGCATGTAGACAAAAAAGTTCAAATTTGACCTCAACTGACAAGAGCACCTTCTTCCACGTGTGTGATGTATATTCAAGATGGCTTGTGGCAAATTGTAGACATTGATTCTTGTGGCTTTCTTTCAACAATGTTTTTCATCTCTTCGTTCTACATAAAGGTCAGATTTGTAAAGTGTACGTCTAATAGTTGTCCTCTCGACAGATTCAACTGCCTGAGCGGCGGATCTCTGTAGCTCCTCCAGAGTTACCATGAATGCCTTCCTGCTTGATATTCTTCTTCCCCAGCCTCTCAGTTTAGGGTGAGGACCAGATTTTTTTGGTAGGGTTGCAGAAAGTTCTGTCATACTCATATATTGGTTTACAGTTGTTCACTAAGGCTCACTAACAACTCTCACACAGTGGCCTTCACAGAACTGCAGTGTTTGTAGTGAGACTGAATTATACACACCTGGATCATTCTCACTTTCATTTTCACACTTCTGGAAACAGTTCCATGCCATTTTATTTAAGGGTACCATAGTGCAAGGGAATGGTACAAGTGCATGCCACACTTTTCAGACTTTCATATTTTTTTAAGAGTTTGAAAATCATGTAGAATTTTCCTTCCACATCACAATTACTACTTTTTTTGTGTCTGTCACATAAAATCCTTATAAACTACATCGAAATCTATGGCTGGAACGACACAAAAAGTATAAAACTGTATGAATACTTTTTCAAGTCATTGTATATACCCAAAACACGATCTAGTTATAAAGCAGAAATATGCAATCTTCTAACAGAGATATGGGAAATAAACCCTCTGAATGTTCTGAGGTCATGCTAACCATAGATGCATAGATGTGCTCCGTCTCACCTGGGTTTCCTTAACCAATAGCTGCCTGTATTTGTTGACCATGTCCTTGGTGCGTTTCAGCAGGAAACCTGACACAGTGTCAAACTCCTGGTCCACTGTTGAAAGAGACAGACATTTATAGATGAATGTGGACTGTTAGAAAATGCGGATGTTACTTGGAACCCTGTTCAGGATTTTATTAAAAGCAAAGAAGAAGAAAACCTCTTGAAAAATTCAATAAAACCTAAAGCCAAATAAAATAAGCACAAAATTGTACGATTTCTATTATTTTTAGACTTTATAAATCATTGGCCAATGCTTATAAACCTAAACTGAAGTCCTCTTGAGTGGGCAGGTGACCGGCACAGGTGTGGTACGGCAGCAGGCGTCTCACAGCGTCTTTCAGGGTGGTGAACGCCGGTCGTGTGAATGGGTTCTGCACAGCTCCATGGTCCAAACAAAGCTGCTGCTGGAATCTGAAGAAAACGGTTATATCTCAGCATTAGCATGCATGGTGACTGTTAAAAGGTTAATCTGGTAGCAGAAGAAACAAGAAGGGCAAGGCGCTGACATGAGAAATGAAGCTGGTAGAACTATAAAGCCATGGTTGATTTTATCTCTTTTAGGTTAACTTAGCTGTCAGTCAACACATTAATGGTTCCTCTAGTTTTTCTAAAGCACTGCAGGGATTTATAATCCAAGAAAATGACACGTGGATTTTTACTAATAAAAATCAGAAAATTGTGGCATGCATTTGAATTCAACCCCTTCAAACATTATTTTGTAGAAGCAGCTTGAAAGGCAATTACAGCTGCACGTCTGGGGAATGTCTATCTGCTTTGCACAACTAAAGAACACATTTATTGCTTATTCTCCTCTTTGAAATAGCTCAAGGTCAGTCAGATTGGATGGAGAATGTCTGCAAACAACAATTTTCAAGTCTTTTCAAGTCACCGATTCCCAGATTATTTGGGGTCTTTGATTGACATTGATTGATCCATTCTAACACATGACCAGGCTTAAATCATTCTAATGTAGCTTTGGCTGTATGTTTAGTATCGTGCTAGATGGTGAACCTCTGCCCCTGTCTCATGTCTTTTGTATCCTTTAAGAGGTTTTCTTCCAGGTTGACCCTGTACTTACCTCATCCATCTTCAGATTAACTCTGACCAGATTACCTGTGCCTGCCTAAGAAAAGCATCTCCACAGTATGATGCTGCTACCACCATGTTTTAGCTATAGATCACTGCAGCAAGTCCAGACTCACCAAGGGCCTCTTGGCTCTTCCTTGGACTGCTTCTCAGTTTAGTTGGATGCTGATTTCTTGGTAGGTTTGCCATTAACGTTGTATTTTCTGATAGACTGAATTGTGCTACACAGCAAATTCAAAGCTTAAGACATGGTCAGAACCATGTTTTAAAACCCAACCCTGCTTTAAACATTTCCACAACGTTATCCCTGACCTGTCTGCTGTGTTCCTTGGTTTTCATAGATATGACTAAATCAGACACATTTGGACTCTATTTAGTACTTTGGTGACTTCAGATGGGAACGGCATTTTATTTAGGGGTATCAGTAAAAAGGCTGAATACAAATTCATGCCACACATTGAAACCTTTATTTGTAGAAAAAAGTTTTGAAAATTAAAAGAAATGTTCATTTATCTACAAAATTGGCCCCACTTTGTTTTGGTCTATAACACATTGTTGACAAAACAGGAAGAAGTTCAAATTGAGGAAAAAAATTTACTACAGGTTTTACTGAAAATTCAAATAATTGAGCAATAAATAGAATAAACATAAAACTGATTTCATTTAAAAAATGACATTTATTAGAATTTCTTACCTCTGTCTCCGCATTGCTGGTGTGAGCCTCTCCTCTCTCTGCAGATCCAGATTACTTGCCAGCTGATGGACACAACATTTTCAGTGAGAAGACATGGACTCAAGCATGTATTTTATGTGGAATGATTAAAGGTTTGCTGCATGGTGTGTCGATTAATCGCACCTTTTTGCTGCTCTTCTCGCTTATCTGGAAGGGGCCACATTGAACATGAGGCCCATGAACTTGAACCTCCTGATCTGCAAGAGATGGTGGATGCACACTGAGAGTAAAGCTCTTACTCTCCAAGGCAGCTGTAGGCTCTGATGAACGACACAATGACAAAGATGGAGCTACTGTGGGAGGACACCTTGATACTAGTTCTGAGTAAGCTTTATTTTTTTTGAATGAGGTCCAGTTGAACTCACTGTTTTGTGTGTGCTGTTGGACAGCAGGTTCATCTCCGTCTTTAGACAGAAAAGCAGATGCAGTTGTGGGAGCAGTCTGCTGCTGAGGCACCGAGATGCTGACATGCAGAGGAGACGGGCTGCTGTGGGCTGGAGTGCAGCTCGAAGACTGAGGTTGGGAAACAGATGACTGAACATTCACCTGGGTCTCAGCAAAGAAGCTCTGGGGAACCTGGTGCTGGTGGGGGACTTGGTACTGGACCTGGGCCTCCATGTGGGACTGGGAAGCTGAAGTCTGAGGCCCAGGTGGAGGGGAGTAAGTTGTTGGAGCTGGTTTCACAGTGTCATGAACCAGAGACGGGGAGCAGATCGACGGTGTGTCCTCAAGGTCTGAGGGATGAGGAGAAACTTCACCACACTGGCCTGAGATCACGTGAGCATCCAGCTCAGAAACAGCACTGGTCTGGGGTTGGATCTCTCTGTTGCTGCCAACCGGGGAGGTGAGGGGCTCATTCGGTACCACTGGCAGTGCTCCAATCAATAATTCAGATGGGATGGGAGAACTAAGTGCTTCCTGCTGTGGCTGGAGAAAATCAGACCATAATTTAAGCCAACCTCTGATATGAGACACTGAATGCAGCTTTGAATGAAGCTATTCTGCGCTTCTGCATTTTTAATTAATTTAGGTTATTAAATGTCACACCTCTGTCCTAAAGTTACAATCTCAAACGTCTCTCTTTTGGGGGGATTTTATGTGATAGACCAACAAAAACAGCGTTGAATGGTGAATTGGAAAGAAAAACGACACATGGTACAAAAGAAGACCTGAACAAACAGCACCATAAAAACCTTACAACACAGTTGACAGGTCAGGGGTTAGGTTATGAGACAATATTCCACATTTAGGACATCTAATGAAGCACTCTTCAACCCATAATCTGCCAAGAGTCTGGCACACTTGCGGATATACCGCAACATGGTCGTCAACCTAAACTGTAAGGCCAGGTAAAGAGAGCATTAACCAGTCAAGATGCCCATAAGGGAGTTATGGATGAGGTGCAAAGGTCCGCAGCTCAGGTGGGAGAATTTGTTGACAGGACAACTATCAGTCAAACACTCCACAAATCTGGTCTTTATAAGAGAAAGCCATTGTTGGCCCTCAAGTCATGTGGGGTCCCCCACATGCAACACTGAAGAAGGTGCTCTGATCAGATAAGAGCAAAACTTAACTTTTTGGCCTACATGCAAAATATTATGTAATGCAGAAAAATAACACTGTACATCACCCCGTACACAGTGACGTATGGAATGCTTCTTTTCAGCGGGGACAGAGAAGCTGGTCGGAATTTATGGATAAACAGATTATGCTAAATAGATGTCCAGTCTAGAAGAAAATCTGTTCGAGTCTGCAAAAGACTTGAGACCAAAGCCAAAGTTCACCTTCCAGCAGGACAACCGGCCCAAACATACAGCCAGATCTGGAAATGATTTTTTTTTTAGATCAAAGCATATTCGTGTGTTAGAATGGCCCACTTAAAGTCAAGACCTTAAACCAATTTAGAATCTGTGGCAAGACATGAATGGTGCACAAAGGCACTCTAGATCCAATGTACCTGACACCGGCGGCTGTAATTGCAGCAAAAGAGGGTTCTACAAAGTACTGACGTGTGGGCTGACTATAATGCACACTACACTTTTGGGACATTTATTTGTAAAAAAGAAAAAAATCTAAACCATGTATGATTTTTCTTTTCTTCTACTTCATGTGCTACTTTGTGCTGATCTGTCACACAGAATCCCCAAAAATGACATTAAAGTACTGTATGTCTTCTGCAGAAGACATCAGACGCACTGACCTGGGGCATGTGTTGCATAAAGGCCTGGCTCTGACTCATTGAGTGGGGAACCTCTTCTACATCTTGGCTGAGGTCTGCTGGGGGCATCAGCAGTTTGGGCATCTCCACACCTGGTTCTGAAACATGCGGAGGCTCAGGTGGGGGCTGTAAAACTGCAACTACAGGAGGAGGAGAGGACTGCAGCCCTGCGGAGTTGGACTGCACCGAGACATGCTGGACAACGTGTCCAAAGGGCTGCAGAAAGACACACTACAGTTAAGACAAAACTTGCTTTTTTGGGCATCACAGCAACATCCCTACCAAAACATTTTAGGGTTTTTAAATATTAGGACACGATAAACAATCATCTTATCCTCAAGAGGTCTGCTTTTGGGATCTTTGTCCTGCATGACTAAATTCAGCTGATAGATAACTGCCTCTCATGTGACTCGGTATATATATATATATAGGAGTTCATGGTTCAGAATGAAAGCGCCGGGTTACTGTGGCAGAAAAACAGGTCCAAATCATCACACCTCCACCACTGTGCTTGGAAGCTGGTACACCTTTGACCTAGCTGTCCAAACAACACTTCTTCATGAAGACTAATTCCACACTCTTTAACATTTAACAACTGAGATTTCAGTTTTTTCACTTAACTCCTAAGAAAGCAGAAACAAATTCTGAACGTAGCTTTTCCAACCATTATCTCTGCTTGTTGGCTGTTTTTTTCCAAGTTGTTTTACCTTTGAGGGGATATTTCCGTTATTTTAAGGCCAGATGATCCTCAAATAGCATTGATGCACCATGTGAATATATGAGTAGATCTCTCACCCAACCTCACCAGCTTCCCAACGTAAACCTTCTCATTATGAAATAAAAACAAGAAAATGTATGTGCAGTGCCTTGCAAAAGGTTTGACACCCCTTTTTCACATTTTCTGAAATTGTAACTACAAAGGAAAATAATATTTTTCGAAATTAAAACAAAGTGAACATCTGAAAATTCGTGATGCACATTTCTATTCAGCCTTCTTTTATTTAGGGGTTACTCTGATACCCCTTAATAAAATCCAGTGCTACCCACACTGCAGAAACCTGACTAAAGAGTCGTTGTTAGAGAACATTAGTGAACAAGCAGCATCATAAAGACCAAGAACGCAGCAGACAGGAGAAGTTCAAAGCGTTAGGTTAAAATATTATATTTAAAGCTTTGGACACCTGATGCAGCCTTCAATCCATCATCTGAAAGATAGATCATTATCAGGCACTGCTGCAACCATTCCAACACATGAAAATCTATTTGAACAGGCCTGGCAAGAAAAATATTAATCAGAGAACCAGCTGGGACAGGAAGCTGCAAAGATCCACAGTTGAGGTGAGTGAATCTGCTGACTGGACAATTATTTGTTGTGCTCTCTACAAATCTGGTCTTTATGGAAAGGCTGGGAAAAGGACAGCACCGGAGGAAAGCTTTAATCAGTCCTGTTCTGCTCACATGAGACCAAAGATGAACTGTTAAGCCTACAAACAACACAATATGCGGGGTGAAAAACTAACAATGCACACCTGTAGTGAAACATGGGTGTGGCAGCATCATGAGGTAGGGATGCGTTTGGTCAGCAGAGACAGGGAAGCTGGTCAGAGTTGATGAGGAGATGGAGGCAGTCAAATACAGGACAATCCTGGAACTAAATCTGTTAGAGGGCGCAACAGACTTGATACTGAGGTGGAGGTTCAGCTTCCAGCAGGACAACACAAAACATACAGCCGGAACGGTGAACCCCATACTTTTCAGTTTTTTAATTGTAAAACCTTTTGAAAACCCTGTTTTTCTTTCTTTGTACATCACAATGATAGACTATTTTGTGGTTGTCAATGACATACAATCCCAAGAAAGTCAAATTTGTGGTTATAACATGACAAGATATATGTGAACACATTTGTAACATGGGACTGACAACAATTTTTCATGTAGCTATTAAAGTAAAATAATTATTTTGAAAAAATATGTGTCACTAAGATTAAAGTAAGCCATAATTAAACAGTCATCATGTTTATCTTCCGTACGGTGAGAGCTCACCTGTTGTAGCTGTTGGAAAGCCTCCTCTGAGCTGCTCCTCTCTTCCTGAACAGGCCTCTCAGGCAGCAGCACCACGGAGGCCCGCTGGAGGCTCAGCTGTCCTTCTGTCACTCCTGCCTGAGGAGCCGCAGCCTGGGCAGCGAACGGCAGTCCCTGAACAACCGAGGGGCCGTTGACAATAGAGATGGAAGTCAGATCCTGGGGAAGCACCCCTGAACTGTTGATCAGGGTGATGTGGTTCCCAAGAGCAGGACTGTGGACCAGGGTAGCTTGTTGCCCCTGCCCTCCTGCAGTGTAAGTTCCAGCCAGCTGTGCTGGCATCTGGAAGACAGTAGCGGGGGCTGACTGGAGCTGCAAAGATCCTGAAAGCACAGTGGCCTGGCGAAGAGCTAGCTGCCCTGTAGGAGTGGTGAAGACTGGGCTGAAATTCAGCTGTCTTTGGGGTACAGTTAGTATCTGAGAGCCGTCTACAAGCTGCCCAGTGGAGGCAGCTACACTGTGAACAGATGGGCCTTGATGACTAGGGGTAAGAAGAGGTTGTACTGCTCTGGCAGGCTGGGAGATTGTAACGGGACACTGGCCCGGAAGAAGAAACTGGTTCTGACCTTGGAAGAGTCCCTGAGGCTGGAGCACAAAGGAGCCGCCCTGATTGACTAGCTGCAGGCTGACTGGTTTTGAGAGCTGCTGTGCTGGCTGTGGAGATCCAGTCTTTTGGCCTGGAGCTTGGGACAGTAAAATGTTAGGCGAGGCAGTCGCAGGGACAAACGTGAGACCAGAGGTGGCTTTCTGCCCTGAGGGCTTGGGGCTAATTTGAATCAGTCTAGGCTGAATGCTGATGGGTAGCTTGGGCTGGATAGGGAGAGGGGCACGCTGCAGGACAATGCCTGGTGCTGGTGCTGCTGCAGCTCTAAGAGCCGGGTTAAAAAGGGGGCGGGTGGTGACACTGGGCACAGCCTTGTGTATGATCATGTTTGAACCTTGAGCAGGACTCAATGAGAAGGAATTGTCAGGAGATGGAGCAGGAAACACATTTCCAGGCAGGAGTCCCATCAGCTGAGCCGGGGCAGCAGGTTTTAGAGATGGGCAACCTGGTCCAACAGCCAGTAGAGAGGGCTGAGGAGGCTCAACTGCTGCCTGAGTGTCTCTGGGCAATGTTGGCGCAACAGGCAAGGTAACGGACTTAGGTATGAATGGCACAGTAGGTGAAGAGAGAAGAGGAGTGGGGGAATATAGGGATAAACTGTCTCCTGCATGTGCCAGTCCTGCTTCCAGGGCCATAGTCTGCTCAGTGATTTCAGCCTCCTGCAAACTCTGCTGGAGGATATCACAAGCCACCTCCTCCTCCCCCACTTCATCGTTCTTTGCCTCACATCCAGCCTCCACAGGTGGCTGCACAGCTTCTGGGTCCCCTCCACCCTCCGGAGATGACAGGAGGGCCTCCTCCAAGAAGGACAGATCCACACAGCCAGGTGGAGGCGTGTCTGTGCAGTCCCTGCCGTCTCCCAGCAGCGAGACGGGACTCTGGAGGAAGAAACAGTGGGAGAGAGACAGAGACACACACAGACAACAGAGAAGGCAGGGGGGAAAAAAGTAGGGGGAGCGGTATTGTGTGATTAGTCAGCGTTAACAGGAGGCACAAATGGAGAGGAAAAACAGCAATCTCCTGGGGGTTAATGCTGGTTGTTGTGACGCTGCTGGCTGTGCATCCAGAGACTTACCGGGGCATCTGTGAAGAGGGAAGGCTCCCCAGAGGAGGAGTTAATGAGCAGGTCTTCAGTCTGCAGCTGGTGAGATAAAAATGAGTCAATTTTAGCTTTAGCCAGCTTGAATGTGGGGGAGAATGCATTAAGCATTACATTATAACTCTCTTTTAACTGTCTGCACTCCTACAAACATTTCCCAAATCTGATTTCTTATTAGCCTGAATGATTTCATATTACAACCTCAAATATCAATGTATCTTATTAGGATAGAGCAACACAAAGTATTGCCTACTTGTGAAGTGGAAGAAAAATGATACATGGTTTTCAGAAGATCCAGCTTTGCACGTCTAGTGTGAAAAGCTCAAGCTCAGTCAGACTGAATGGAGAGTGTCTGTGAACTGCACTTTACAAGTATTGCCTCAAATTCACAATTGGATTTAGGCCTGGGCTTTGACTAGACCATTCTAACACATAAAAAAACTGTAACAAAAAGGATTAACATTTTCTTCCATTAACAAAAACCAGATGAAAACCAAAATAGATAAAATTGTATTCATGTGGAAATATGGGACAAGCCTAAAAACAGCAAATGAGACCTAATCTTCAGCAGTAGGAAATGCTTTTCTCCAGCTGTCATCACTGTGGCAACGTTGGTAGGTCTGTTGCCTTGCAGCAAGAAGATACCGAGTTTCAATAACAGCCTGGGATCTTTCTGCATGGAGTTTGCATGTTCTCCCTGTTCATGCATGGGTTCTCTCCGGGTACTCCGGCTTCCTCCCACAGTCCAAAAACACGACTGCCGGCCAAAACGTTCAGTTCCATAAAAGTTCGTCCCCTACATGGGTTGTGGCAAACTGCCAACAGGACTAATAATGGCTTTCCTCTTGGTCTCTCCTCCATAAAAGAGAGGTTTGAAGAGTATCTACTGGTACTGTTGACAATTGTTTTTGTAAAAAGGAGTTTGCAAACGTATCACTTTTCTTCCACTTTACAACCATGCACTATGTTCTGTTATTCTACCACATACAATCCCAAAAACATTTGAAGGTTGTGGTTGTAACATAAAAGATTCAACCAGTATGTATTTTGGTTGTCACTGTATTACCTCACTGGTCCCGTGAAGGAAGTCATTCAGGGCTTGGGGGTCACTGCAACAAGAAAAGAAGAAGAAATCTATGTGGATATTTGTTTCAGAAATGTCACTTTTAATGCATTCCATAGAGTGGGGTCTTCTTAGCATGTCCTGATCAGTTTATTCCTCACATTAGAATGCCTACAGGCATCTTTAAAGAGTATGAATGGAGGCATAAATCAGAAACCTACCACAAAACATCAAGTAGACAAGTCCCATCTTCATCCTCCATGTCAGCTGAGAGAAAGATAGACAACTATTGATCCTAGCACTTCATTTTGTTCAAATATTTTTTTCTTAAAGTTCCCCTGATGGTTGTCCAAACAAAAATAATTATTCTGATATCATAAAAAAATACATTTGATCAAGACGAATGCCATAGTTGCATCCACGTTACCTGATGATTAGACACTTGATCTTTAAAATTCCCGGCCTGCTGTTTCTTGTTTAATTGTAAAATGAATACAGTTAACTTCACAAAGACTTTTTACTACAGGCACATAACATCCCCAGCTTGGAATTGCTGCCTTTTTATGGCAACACATAAGGCAAAGCCTGAAAAATCCACATCCCCCGTCTCTTTGCTGCCAACCTTTTACCTGTCGACTTTTATCTTTTACGCTGCTGTGAAAAAGTATTTGCCCCCTTACAGATTTCTTTGGTTTATGTTTTTTTTGGCACACTGAAATGTTTCAGATCATCTGATAACTTTAATATCAAACAAAGACAACCTGAGGAAATACAAAAAACTTTTCAATTATTTTTTTATTTTTTAAGGGAGAAAGCTATCCAAACCAACCTGGCCCTGTCTGTAAATGTAATTCACCCCCTGCATAAATAACGATTTAACTGTCATTAATCACATGTTTTTATTCACTAGCCAGACCCAGGCCTAATTAATGTCTGGCCTATAGAATCGGGAAATTACTTAAATAACCCTGTCTAACGACTTGAAAAAGGCTAAAAGATCTCAAAAAGCAACACATCATACCCAACACATACACCCAAATCTAAAGAAATACAAGAATAAATGAGAAACAAAGTCACTGACTACAGTCAGTCTAGAAAGGATAACAAAGCCATTTCTAAGGCTTTGGGAGTGCAATAAATCGCAGTGAGAGCCACTATCTACGAACAGAGAGAACCTGGTAATAGAGGTAAACCTTCCCAGGAGAGGGTGACCACCAAGATTACTCCAAGAGCGCATCAACAACCCATTCAGGAGATCATAAAAGAACCCAGAACAACAATCTTAATGATTTGTTAAGTCCAACATTAATGATCAAACCACAAAAAAAGCGACCGAGCAAAATATAAAGCATCCTTTGGACAGTTCCATACCCCAAAAAATATGTTTAGAAGATGTGCATCCCATGTCTCATAGTGGTACTGTGATGGTCTGGGGCTTCTTTAGAACCTAGACAATTTGCGATAAGTAAAGGAACCTTGAATCCTGCTTTTTTAGTAGTAAATCCTGAAGGAGAATATCTGGCCCTCAGTTTGTGACCTTAAGCTCAAGTGCAAGTTGATCCCTTTACAGATGGAAGCAGACTAAAAATGTACTAGTTTAGAAGAGCTACCAGAAAGAGCTTCATGTATGGTCTCAGTAAATAAAATACATACTGACACAAAACCAACTGTTAAGCACGGTAGCGGAAGGGTAATAACTAGGGCTTGTTGTAGGGCTCTGATTTAGGCTTCTAATGGCCCTGCTCATATAAGGCAACACACATTTATGTTACTAACTTGCCATTTTAATTGTGTTGATATCGAAATGAAGTCCAGTTGACCTTGCATATGGTTCTTGAAAACATATCATCTCTCATATTAATAGTATCGTATATTCTTATAAATGAGAATCTATTTTTATGCATTAATTCCCTGGGACTCCCCTTTAGTTCCATGTAGAAGAAGCCTTTTGGGTCAGGGCTGAGCTATCTTCAAGAGGTTTGCTATCATTCATAAGACATACCTGTAAAATAAGCAGATCTTTTCACAATGCTGCTGTTACTAACTTTAATGTACATTAAAAATATTAAAAATAATGTCTGTCCTGTTATGTCATTTTTTTCAATAATGATATGAGTCTCAATTTAGAAGTAAAAAAGTTGCAGAACAAAGTCAAGTACAGGGTAATGTTCAGGCAGAGGTTTTCCAACGGGACAACAAGAAACAATGTAATTTACAGGGATTTTATGTGATGGAGCAACACTGCGTAGCACATACTTTAAAGTTTGAGGAAAATTTTACATAGTTTTCAAATTAGTGTGTAAATAAAAATCTGAAAAGTGTGGTGTGCATCTGTGTTCAGGACCCTTTACTCAGATAGCTCTATATAAAACCTAATGCAACTAATTCCCTTCAGACATCAAGTCTCCCAATTTGTAAACAAAGTCCATTCATCTTAAATTAACCAAGCTGTTCTATGAAGGCCTCACAAGTTTGTTAGAGAGCTTAAGTGAACAAAAGATATCATGAAGATCAAGGGTCAGGGAGAAAGTTGTGGAGAAGTTTAAATCAAAGTTAGGTTATAAAAAAAAACAGATCTCACAGAGCACTGATCAATCCATCATCCAAAAATGGAAAGCCTTTGGCACAACTAGAAAAATAACAGGTAAACAAGAATTATTCAGAGAAGCAACCAAAAGACCTATGGTAACTCTGGAGGAGCTGCAGAGATCCAACTCAGGTAGAAGTAATTGTTGATAAGGCAACTATTAGTCAGGCACACCACAGATTTATGGAAGAATGGCAAGAGGAAAGCCACTGTTGAAATAACGTCAAGTTCGCAGTTTTTCAGAAGCCATTTCAGTAATTATGTAGAAGAAGGTGCTCTAGCGAAATTAGACTGAATTGAACTTTTTGGACTACATGCAAAACGCTACTTGTGAGGGAAGACTACCATTGCACATCACCCCAAAGAGACGATTGCCATCGGGAAACATGGGGATGGCAGCATCATGCTGCGGGGATGCGTAGTTTCTGATTTCTAGCCCAACTTCCCATTCTTCCAAGGCGCACAGAGCGGAATAAAAATCTGATAAAATTGAGGACACTAGCAACACTTCAAGTTAATAAAGCTGGTTTCTTGGTGCTAGAAGGGATGTCTTTTTTCACCAGGGACAGGGAGGCTAGTCAGAGTACATGGGAGAATAGATGGCGCTAAATGCAGGCCAATCTTGGAAGAAACGCTATTACAAGCAGCAAAAGGGTTGATATTTGGGGCGGAGGCTTGCCTTCCAGAAGGACAACAACCCAAAACATATAGCCAGAGATACAAAAGAATGGTTTAGATCAATGCATATCCATGTGTTAGAATGCTGGTGGTTCTACAAACTTTATCTCATTGGTGCTGAACACAGATGCAGTGCACACTTTTCAGATTTTTATTGGTAAAAAATCGAAAAGTTTTACACATGTTTACTTCCATTTCACAAATACTTTGTGTTGGTTTGTCACATTAAATCCCAATAAGATGCATTGATGTATTTTGGTGTAATGACATGGAGAGAGTCATACTGTTGCACTGCTTTCTAGTTTGTATCACAAAATAAGTGTGATCCTGTAAGTTTTAGAGCAGGTCAACCAAAGGCGTGAGATAATTAATTTGTTAGGATGTGTGAGGAAAATCACCCAAAAATAAGAAATAATTTGGAAGAAATTAACAGATTTTAAATTCCAGGTCTTGAATCACTGGGTTATTTCAAGTGATGAAACAAATGTCCATCATCTCACCGTGATAAAAAAAAAAGCTTTATGCTCCCTGTAAATAGGAAGGCTTTAACAACATGAACATACTTTACATGTGAGAGGCCCCATGCAGAGCGGTCGAGCTGAGTTCTGGTGGTGGCTTCATGGGAAGCTGTGGCCGCTCTTCAGCGTCTGGAGGCAGGTGGGTACCAGGCCGAGGCGGCGGCATGGAGACGAGACCTTTCTCTGCTGGTGCATCGCTGCGGGAGGCTGGATGTGAGGAGGGCACAGAAACACAGCACACCACATTCTGCCAGGTCACTCCAGGTTACCACAAACACACCTTCATCTCAGGAGAGACACACAACGATCAATGTGTGATTCATCAGTTTTCTGGCTAGACCGGTCCAAATCTATACCCACAGTAGCATCATACGTCTGGTTATTGATTACGCCCGAGGCTGCTAGGGGAAAACAGAAGCTATTGTTGTGGTTTTTGCACAGACATGAGGGTCAGATCATAGCGGCTCAGCTGTAAATAGACGGCTCCCCTGCGCCTTGGATGTGACTTGTCCTCTCCTCATGGCTGGAGGGGGGAGAAAAAAAAGCAGCAGCAACGTGAAACAGCTCCGCACAGCCTGATCTAACATTACTCACTGCTTTGCGCTCACATTCAAAGTCTCTCCCTCTCCGACTCCGCCGATGCATTTGTTTACAACGAGACAACCGCAATAACACCCCTCAAGGTACCGCATCGCCCAATAAAATCCGGGCAGAGACCGACCCCTCATCTAAACCTGCAGCTGCAAGTGCCTGCTATTCTCTGGCCATAACAGGACCAGCATCCGCTGATGCGTTTGTAGGTTACGTAAGGTGATGTGGGTTCATGTTAAATTTATATCCGAGACGATGCGAGAAGCCGAGCCGCTGTTCGTCGCTATTTGCCCTTCATCTTTATTTTTTCAAATATATTTTCTCAGTATGGGTCCACGGCAGCTGACGCCTGCTGTAAATCATATCGCGGTAACAAAAGATGCCTTGTTTTTAAATCTCCTTCTCGCAGTCAGCCCCGAGCGATTCCCTTCTCGTCGGGTCGCTGGAGTAAATTCCGCTATTAAAAGAATAACCAAGAGAGGACAAAAAAAAAACACCCTCACCCCTTCTTTGTGGTTTATTGTCCTGTCAAGCGGGCCTCTGCGCCATCGATTCTCACTCAGTGGTCTTTTCAGATGCTAAAAGGAGGAGAGGGTGGTGGAGGGGGTAGGACAGGGTGGGATGAAGGAGGAAGAGGAGGAGGGGTGTGGTAGGGGCGCCGGAGTGGGTGTGAGAAAACAGACTGCGATCACAACACAAAGGTAGGGGGAAAAATTGCACACACGGGAGCAGGCGAGGATCCAGCTTCAGCGGCGCGAGTGCGGGAGAAGTGTGGCCGCCTCCCGCGCCGCATCAGGCGGCACACACGCTTCAAATGTCCCCGCGCTTCAGCGCTGCGTTCCTTCACACGCCTCGCAGGCGGATTTTATTGCATTTCATTGATTTTCTTTCAAACCATTTACGACGTAAAACCTGAAAACACGATCGGGCACAGATCTGAAGAAGGCAGGAAGAAAATCTATGGAAAAGTGAAGTTAATAAAATCTGCCCGAAAGATTCATGATAATTAAATGAACATTGAGTCCTACATGATATCAGTTTTTACACATTCCTAACATGCCACACCGCTTGTTTTAATGGATTTTTTAAATCTCTTATTTTATTTTAAGTTTATTTTTCCTGCAAAGACTTGGAAATGTATTAATACTTAAAAATAGCCAAATAGAGTTTCTTGAAAAAGTATTGATGACCCTTTGAACGTTTCCACATTTTGTCACTTTGCAACCACAACTTCAATATATCAGATCGGGATAATTAAGAACGGAAATCTGGTTTAAAAGTCTTTGTTTTTTTTTGCAAATAGAAATCTTAAAGGTGTGGCGTGCATTTGTATTTAAGTTTAAACTTTCACTGAAATTAGAGCTCACGTCCGCTGGGTGCTGTCTAGCTTTGCAGATGTAAAACTGAATTTTTTGCCTATTCTTTGGAAAATATCTCAAGCAGGTAGGTTGGCCAGCGAGTATATTTAAACATTAATTTCAAGGGTTGCTACATATTCATGACTTTGACTAGGTCATTCTAACAGATTAAAGGGGCTTTAAGCTTTCCTGTTGTCTACACCACTGCATATTTATGGTTGTCCTGCTGGAAAGAAAGTTTTTTGTAGCCTCTGTCAGGTTTTCCGGCAGGATTGCTCTGAATTCACTGACACACTGTATGGCACATAGCCCCAAAAGTCAAATGCTAATCTCATCTGAACATAGCACATTCTTCCATATGTCTGCCATGGCCACAGCCTGGCTTATAGCAAAGTAGAAATGGGACTTCCTATGGCTTGCTCTATAAAGGACAGATTCGTGGATTGCACAGCAACCAGCTCTTTAACAGGTTCACTGAGCTGAGCTTTGGACCAGTGCAGTAACCTCCAGAGTTACTATGGGTCTTTTCAATGATACTCTTTATATTTTCTGATGATGAATTGGACATCATTTTTTAAGATGTCAAAGTTGGGGATATGGTTTTGGAACCTAACTCTTCTATAAACACTTGATCTTTGACCCACCTGCTGGGTTCTTTTGTCTCTATGGCCTTCAGAGTACAACTGTATCAGATTATTTATTACATGGTTTTGAAACCATGTATCTTTTTCCTTGCATTACTTTGTGTTGGTCTATGAAATAAAACCCCGATAAAATACATTGATACTTATGGTTACAATGTGAAACAATTCAAAGTGTATGAATACTTTGGGCAGGTGCTGTAGGAAGGAAAAGAAAAAACAAGTGAAAAAAGGAAAATAACAAAAATCAATAGAATTTAAAGTAGAAGAAATCTATGAAAATATGTCATAAGTCCTAAAATAGGACATGTTTATATTGTAAGATGGCTTAAACATGAATGAATGAAACAAAAGACACCAAAAAGAAATATATATGCAATGTAACTTTCAGGAACTAGTGTTATTTAATAGGAATCTTTATTAATGAGTTAAACAAGGACATATAAAATACACTCCCCATGAGAAAAGAGCACAGAAAAAAACACAGCTTTTAAACATAAACACCCCCCCTGATCTCCTCAGGAGCTTCACTTGGCTGCTTGCTGGGCTTGACGACGAAGCAGCACATAGATCTTCTCCTTGATCCAGTCCTTGTTGTAAGGCTGGTACGTCTGTGTGTCGGCACGATACCTAAGGCACAACAATAGATTTAGGTCTGTTTCTTCTGGAATGCTGCTCTTTATTTTAAAACATAAAATACTTTTTAATATTGACCAAATCAAAGTTTTCTTGTGCCTCTAAAGATGACCCCTCCCTGATTTTGAGATCAGAACTTAAAAAGAAACAGTTTTGCTTAAAAAAACTTGACCAGACGCTCAAAAGGTTAAAATTCATAGTTGGACGGTTCTGTCTCTGCCAAGGTACCAAACTATCGAATAATAAATCCGAATAACAAAAAAGGGCAAACCCTTCTTATTCATTAAAAAACAAAACATGTACACCTATAAAACACAATATGGGAGCAAAACTAAATAAATATAGAAACCAATACTGACACGTTTCCATCTGATATAACAGAATACGTCCTCTTAAAAGATTTCTATTACTGACTATAAAAGTCTTACTTAATGAATGAGATTATGTCCCAAACAAATGAAATGTCTTTGCAGCTTAAAGTTG
The DNA here is from genome assembly GCA_036173005.1 of Crenichthys baileyi. NCBI lineage: Eukaryota > Metazoa > Chordata > Actinopteri > Cyprinodontiformes > Goodeidae > Crenichthys > Crenichthys baileyi. The sequence goes on from JAHHUM010001759.1 coordinate 550,895, forward strand.
TCGACTTTGTGAATGTTTTTGTTTGACAAGTGAAGCATTTTTTTTCACCTTTAAAAAATAAAGTTCTGTGATAATCACACAACCTTAATGGATGGATCCGACATCCATCGTGGCAGAGGGGCCGGTGCCCACCTCTAGCACTTTGGAGAGAGACAGTAGACAGGTTGCCAGTCCATCACAAGGCAACACAGGGATGTAGAGGACAACGCACACACCTACGGGCAACCTAGAGACCAATCAACCTAACAGGAGAGAACCCACTCCATACAGAAAAAGCCCAGGTCGGGATTCTAACTACTTCTCCACTTCTGCAGGCTCATTCACATCATAACTTAATCAATATGTTTGATTTTTTCTGCAGCAGCTGAAATATGTGTTGCTTTTTTGTTTTAAATGAAACTTTTTTTCTTTCTTCAATTCTTCTGTAAATATGCGGAACCGTTCATCCTGTACTTCAGATCACTTCAGTCTGAAAGCAACTTGCTACACTGAACTGAAAGAACAGATTTGGAGTTCGGTTCTGCACCACTGGTGCACTGACCCGTTGCTATAAAACCAAAATAAATCATGAGCAGGGGAATTGGGGGTGTCTCTTAATAATACACCATGTTAGTTTTTAATGAAAATGTATCGTATTTTTTCCAGAAACTAGAGATGCAAGAACACATGCAAGCGTAAACTCCACCGCTTACACCGTTTAAGGTGAGTGGGTGGTCCCTTGTTGAGGACCAGGACATGTTTGTGTTTACACTGATAAAAGAAAATGGCCACCAATGTTGCAGACCACCACTAAATGTTATGACTGGTTCAGAGACAAAAAAAGATATTTTCAGATGATGTTTTCTGGTCTTCTGCAAATAAAGTTAAAGGTTGTTTGTCTTTTTAATCCCTTATTAAACCAGGAAGTTCTCTCTCCTGCCAAGGAGTCTTTTAAATTAAAAATCTGAAGTGTGACATTTGACATATGACATTTGTGTTCAGCCCACCTGAAGCAAAAGTATTTGTTGAACCACCTTTCATTGCAACTACAGCTGCAGGTCTTTCAGAGGTCGTCTCCAACAGCTTTACACATATGGAAATGAACATTTCTACCCATTCTTTGCTAAATAAATGAAGCTCGTTCAGACTGGGTGGACAGTGCCTTTGAGCAACATTTCCACGTCTTGCCAAAGATTCTCAATTGTATTTAGGTTTGGACTTTGACTAGGCCATTATAACACAAACAACGTGTTGTGGTAGCTGTGCAGATGTGCCATACCATTTCCGCTTACAGACGATGCTATGAATAGTGCTGCATGAAAGGTTCAAATCTAAGGACACCGTTCTATAACCTACCCTGCTTTAAACCTCTGTACGACTTCATCCCTGGCCTGATGTGTTCCTTGATTTTCATGAGACTGTTCAGTAATGTTCTCTAACAAACCATTTAGGTCTTCACAGAACAGCTGGATTTAAAAAGATTAACAGCATGAGACCCTTTTAAGATTTTTACTTGTAAAATACTAAAAATCATGTATCCTTTCCTTCCATTTCACAAATATGCACTACATTGTGTTGTTTATCCCATTTATTCACAATAAATTACAGTTACGTTTGTGGTTGTCACATGAGAATTTTAGAAAACGTTCAAGGGGAATAAATACTTTGCCAAAGCACTATTTAAATGACCAGTTTTGTGTTGATTTTTAGTGTCCCTGGAACAATAAACAACATTTAAGGTTACAATCCAACATTTTCAGAGTTTAAGCATCAGGAAGGATTTCTTTAGTTGAACTTACACCAAGCAGCTGAGGTCAGCAAGGTCATCGATGAAGTCAAACAGTTGACTGATGTCATACGTTATTGATGGACTGTTGGGGTTCATTCTCTTTAAATGCTCCTCATACATCTTACAAACTCCTGTAGGACACAAAAATACTATGGATTAGACTGCTGCCGTGAAACTACGCATATAATAAAACATTACATTTGAATGACTGACATATTTGTATAATTGTGTAATAATGTTTTGAACACAGACTGTGACTGATACTGATCTGAGTGGACCAACAATATACAGGGGTTGGACAATGAAACTGAAACACCTGGTTTTAGACCACAATAATTTATTAGTATGGTGTAGGGCCTCCTTTTGCGGCCAATACTGCGTCAATTCGTCTTGGGAATGACATATACAAGTCCTGCACAGTGGTCAGAGGGATTTTAAGCCATTCTTCTTGCAGGACAGTGGCCAGGTCACTACGTGATACTGGTGGAGGAAAACGTTTCCTGACTCGCTCCTCCAAAACACCCCAAAGTGGCTCAATAATATTTAGATCTGGTGACTGTGGAGGCCATGGGAGATGTTCAACTTCACTTTCATGTTCATCAAACCAATCTTTCACCAGTCTTGCTGTGTGTATTGGTGCATTGTCATCCTGATACACGGCACCGCCTTCAGGATACAATGTTTGAACCAATGGATGCACATGGTCCTCAAGAATGGTTCGGTAGTCCTTGGCAGTGACGCGCCCATCTAGCACAAGTATTGGGCCAAGGGAATGCCATGATATGGCAGCCCAAACCATCACTGATCCACCCCCATGCTTCAGTCTGGGCATGCAACAGTCTGGGTGGTACACTTCTTTGGGGCTTCTCCACACCGTAACTCTCCCGGATGTGGGGAAAACATTAAAGGTGGACTCATCAGAGAATACATGTTTCACATTGTCCACAGCCCAAGATTTGCGCTCCTTGCACCATTGAAACCGACGTTTGGCATTGGCATGAGTGACCAAAGGTTTGGCTATAGCAGCCTGGCCGTGTATATTGACCCTGTGGAGCTCCCGACGGACAGTTCTGGTGGAAACAGGAGAGTTGAGGTGCACATTTAATTCTGCCGTGATTTGGGCAGCCCTGGTTTTATGTTTTTTGGATACAATCCAGGTTAGCACCCGAACATCCCTTTCAGACAGCTTCCTCTTGCGTCCACAGTTAATCCTGTTGGATGTGGTTCGTCCTTCTTGGTGGTATGCTGACATTACCCTGGATACCGTGGCTCTTGATACATCACAAAGACTTGCTGTCTTGGTCACAGATGCGCCAGCAAGACGTGCACCAACAATTTGTCCTCTTTTGAACTCTGGTATGTCACCCATAATGTTGTGTGCATTTCAATATTTTGAGCAAAACTGTGTTCTTACCCTGCTAATTGAACCTTCACACTCTGCTCTTACTGGTGCAATGTGCAATCAATGAAGACTGGCTACCAGGCTGGTCCAATTTAGCCATGAAACCTCCCACACTAAAATGACAGGTGATTCAGTTTCATTGTCCAACCCCTGTATCTCTCAACAACTTTTTCAGATTATTTACATCAATGCTTTGAGACTGGTTCTCTGCTTCTCTGATACGTTAGTACTGGTGTTCAGGCCGGAGAAAATACTGCAACTTATTCTTCTGAAGTAGAGAGCAGCAGAAATCTACATCACAGTACGTTATTTTTAAAGGATTGGAGAGCCGTGATGTGAAACATGATCCTGACCGATGTAAAAATAAAAATGGATTATGGCTGAAACAATTAATCGATTATTGAAATAATTGTCAACTAATATAGTAATCGAATAATAGTTAACTGGATTATACAGATTCTTAAACATCTTGTTAAAGAACAAACCACTCAGAGCAGTAATTAGACCTAAATTGTACAAAAAATACATACATTTTGCATTTAAGATGAAAAACTTTCTTTGTCTGTAAATATGCTCAATCCAGAAGCTTTAGCTTCACCTGATTCAAATTCTGTAAAAAAATCTTCTATTAAGCACCTTTTGCTATCTGATTAAAAAGGATTACGATTTCTGGTTTTGCTTTTTTTGTTTCATATTATCAAATAGAAACATCATGCAAAGATAATCACAGCAAACACAAACTGTGGGTTTTAAATTGTGAATTTTATTTATTAGGGGAAAAGAGCGCTCTAAACCAACCTGGCCCTATATGAGGAAGTTATAACCCCTTAAACCCAACACCTGGTTGGGCCACAACTGGCAGCAACAACTGCCATCAAGCGTGTGTGAAAACCATGAGAACATTTCTCATCTCTGTGAAGGAAGTTTGGCCCACTCTTCTTTGCACAACTGCTTTAATTCAGTCAGAGGATTTTTGAGCATGAAGGTCCAGTTAAATGTCCTATCACAGTATCTCAATCAGCTTTAAGCCCATGCTTTGACTAGGCCACTCCAAAAAATTGGTTTTGTTGCTTTGACCTTTTCAGAGGAGGACTAACAGGTTAGCTGGGAATCATTGGTCTGTCGTATAACTTCAGTGGGCTTGATCTTAAGATCACAGACGGATGGCAGAACATTCTCCATCAGGATTTACTGCCAGAGAACAGAATCTGTGGGTCGATCAATTACAGCAAGTCATTCAGTGTGAAAAAGCATCGCAGCCCTAGCCCACCACGCTGCTACCACCATGTTTGACTACCAGTGCCATGTTTCTTTTTTTTCTTAAATGCTGTTTTAGTTTTACTTAACATGTAATGGGATCCACACCTTCTAAAAAGTTCCTCTTGAAAGAATATTTTCCAGAAAGTCTTGAGAGACAAATCAAGATGATTATTTTTAATTTGGCCTTTGTGTCGTTTGCTCAGCAGTGGTTTTGGGCTTGGAACTCTTCCATGGATGCCATTTTCCCATCATGAATTGTGACAGCCAATTCCTGATTTAAAAAGAAGGACAATTACTTTTTACCCAGGGGTTTGATCGCTTTATCAGGAAATAAATGAAATACTTTTTGTATTCACTCAGATGATCTTTGATGTCAACATTTGTTTGACGATATGAAACATTTAAGTGTAAAAACAAAGCAAAAACCAAAGAAATCTGCAGCGATCATGGTTTTGACGCCACTCGATGCGCTAACCTGCCACCAGCTTACCTTCCATACATTCGTTGACGGATTCATAATCAGCATATGTCCGACCCTCTGGCCTCTTCGTGGGCTGCACCAGGAGGATGGTGTGAGACTGAAAAATCAGATAGATATTGTTGGATGTGAATAAAACTCATAACTGTCTGATTCACAACATACTTGTTTTAAGGTAAATAAAAGCTACTCCAAATGTGTGCAGGAACAATGCAAAATATATTTATTCAGTATTACTGTACATGGTGTCCTGCTAAAGTTCCTTCCCCTTAAACTGTTCAATATTTTATGTTACAACCAAATATATATTTTATTGGGATTTTGTGACAGACCAACACAAAGCAGTGAATAACTGAAGTTGAGGAAAAATGACACATGGATTCCTATATTTCCTGCAAACTAAAATCTGACGAGGATAGTTAGGGTAAGAGTATAAAACAATTCCCTAAGCTTTGGACATTTTCGTTGTCCGATGAGCTAACCCTTCCCTTATTTTCCTACTTCTAAGCGGATTGCTCAATCCAGCTCTCCATCCAACGGGTCTGGACTTCCCTAAACCTGGCAGGTCTTACTAAGCAGGTTTACTTAAAGATCTGTTTAAGCTGGTGTCGGGAAATGACACACCTAACCTCTAACAGCCTGCATCCAAAAGTCTCGCCCTTCTTCAACTGGTGGTGTGGACGACCGAGTGGCCCACAGCAGTCATCCACTCCTCTACAGTCACTTCTGTTAACGGCTGCTCATTCCCTATTTTACAACTTGCAACTGATATATGGGTTAGGTTGATTTTAGTGGCTTGGCACGAGCCCCAAGGGCATTGTTTTAACAAACTTGGCTAAGGCAACCTATAAAAACCTCCTAAAATCATTTGGAACCAGGCAACAAGACTTTTTACCACCAACGAAAAACCCAAAAATAAGGTGACTCAAATAATTGACTGTCCACAGTAAATCTAGAATTTTAAATGCTTTCTTTAAATAGTAATGCTTTTGCAGGGGTCAGTAACAGCTTAAAAATCAGCAAGACTTAATAATTTGAATAATAGAAATAAATCAATTAACTTAACCTATCTTTCCCTAATGCTGGAACTGGTGAGGCTGAAGAGGCTTTGCAGACGGAGGCTCACCATGGATCCGAATGGGATGATTTCTTCAGTAGGCAACTAGTGATTGTCCTCTTGGGTGAAAGGCAAATCTTCAGTTTTCTTCCTTCTAAGTGGACAGGCGCTGATGCTCGGGGTTTCGATGGTCAAGTTGCGAAAAAAAACAACAAAAAACTTTAATTGAAAAATTTAAGAAACAGAAACTTTGTTGGCATATGTTTCAAAAGTCGGTAGCTTCCAGAGGCTGAATAGTTGAAGGAAACCGTTGAGGTATAACTGAGGTTGGTTCAGAACTTCCAGTAGCCTGAAACTTAGAGCAATCAATTGTTCACTGACCAAGTTCACTTCAGTTGTCTTGGTAAAAATGCAACAGATGAAATTCAGATTCTCAATTTTGAGTTGCAGCTCTTCTCAGGGCACACGGGTTGATCCTCTTCATAATGCAGAATCGTCAGCGGAGCTGCGTCTCCGGTCTTCTGATTCATCTGTAGCTTCTTTCTCCGTCCGATCTTGTTCGAAGGTCTTCTGCGAGGAAACATCCCCGTTTCTTTCTTTGGCACAGTTTTTATATTGCAGATAGTCTCACTGGTCATCCCCTGTTGCCGGGCAAGCTTTCCCATCATTGAGTCACGTGGTCACGTTACTTTTCGGTGCTGTCTCCCAGCCTCCATAGCGGAGTCCCTGTGTTATGACTTTTGCCAGTTTTTCAAAACTTCAGACTGACGAAAAACTTCTCGTTTCTCGCTCCCATGCTTGTTATAACTTGAGCTTGCTCGTTGACCTTCCATCCATGCCCAGTTCCCATGAAGCTGGCTCTCCTCTGTCCCTCCCGTCCTGATGTTATGACTCTCCCTGACTCCCAGAACATGGTGCCCTCCTTATCTGCTCAGCCTCAAGCTTTCTAACACAGTATTTCTCTGCTTCTTGCTCTCAGACCAGTTACAGCTAAAAAAAAACCATCACTTCATTGTTATTCATACATCACAATTGATGAACATTACATTTAATAATTGTAGAAAAATTGAAAATCATCATACATTTTTCTTTGATTATACTTGTAGTTTTCTACTTCTGAAAAAGTTAAGGCAGTCACACTTAATGTGTGACTCCATACAAGCCTCTTCAGTCCTCAGTTCCAGAGTGCGAAGATATACTCATTTTACTGTTTCATGACATCTTATCCATGTAATATGATCATTATTTATTTGATACTCTAAAGATTAGGCTCTCATTTCATCATGTGATTGTTGTTAAACTCAATCATAGTGATACACTTCTGCCAAAGAAAGAAGAATTAAAACATACACCAAATGGGCCCCCCTGACTTCATAGCTTTAAATTGTGAACATTTACTGCTGTATATTTCATTGATCTAATTATGAGGGTTTAATTACTTTCTGCATGGATACATGGAAGGATCCCACCTCATTTTGACAACATGTCATTGAATGCTGTTCAATCATCATTTGAAAATAAGAAAGAATATGGCTTAACTGCAAACCTTACAAGATATGACCATCCATCTAAACTGACAGGCAGTGCAAAGCAGTGCATTAATCAGAAAAGCAGCCAAGAGGCCCATGGTAACTCTGGAGCAGCTGCAGAGATTGACAGCTCAGGTGGGAGAAAGTGCTGACAGTGCAAACATTAGTTCTACACTCCACAGGTCTAGCATTTAAGAAAGGGTGGCAAGAAGAAAGCCTTTTTTGAAAAAAAGCCATAAGAAGATCTTTATACAGTTTGCCACATACGATGCAGGGGGACACAGCAAGCATGTGGAAGAAGGTCCTCTGGTCAGATGAGACCAGAATTAAACGTTTTGACCCGCATGCGAACTGCTACATGTACGGGAAAAATGTATGACGCTGCACTATGTTGAGTTAATATCTCACTTAACATCCCATTGTAACATCACATGTTAATGGTAGATACATCTTAAGGGCTCTAAATTGGTTTGTATCTTAAAAGTTTTCTGATTTCAAAGGGAAACTTACAAAGCTCATGTTTGCTATGGGGAAAATGCTACAATGAACAGGTCACAGTTTGCAAAGACTCAACAGCAAATAACCGCCAGAATATGTTTTTAGAGCTTAGTTCACACTGAAAAAGTAGTGGATTTAATGGAGATGTTTGTGGTTACAGCAGTTAAATGTGCTCCAAATATTTTATGCTAACATTAGCCATTGTATTTACCGTAGGTTCTTCGAAAAACACTGCAATTAATTTAACACAATGCGTAGGCTTAAGATTTAATTGGAAGAGTATAAAAAGTATTTTCGTTATGAACCTAATATTAAAACATACCATATTTTTGGTGGCTTTCGTCGATTTTCAGGGATACCTGTTACGTCCGTTGAAAAGAGCTGACCTCTATAACCGGAAGAACAATTAACCGACGGCAACCGGAGTGACGGCTGTGGGAGGCTCCATCTAGTGGAGCTCCGGTGGTTGGCGGAAACAGCTCCACAGATGGTCGGAAATACTAATTTCCAGAGTGGGAAGCTTTCATCTCTGGAAAATGGCTTATGGTTTGCAAATGCATTTTGTCAAAATAAAGTAATAAAAAAAGGTTGATCATTTTTCTTTGTATATTGTGTTGATTTTTCTTTGTTTTATAAACATCCTTTAATGTTTGTATAACCTTATGCATTCATCTGAATTTGAATGATGAGCATTGTGGTTACCACTGGGTCCAATAATAACTACTACAGTATTATTCTTATTGAAGTTCAGGTCATTTAAAGTCATCCAAGCTGCAACCTATATGAGACCCTTAAATAACGTTTTTAATGAAATGGAACGGTGGCTCTTGGTAGATCTGAGCATAGTCAGAATATCACTAATAGAACATGTAGTATTTGCTGAATATGAAGTCTAAAGGGAGCATGCTGATGGAGATTAGGTTGGCACCAAGGAGCCATGGGGAACTCCATCAGTGAGAGGGGCTAGAAGAAACAAGCTGTCCAGAAGCTTACAGAGACACTCCTGTCTGACAGGTAAAAAGCAAAAGAAAAGCTGAGTCTTTTGAGCCAGTGCATAATAACAGATCATTATAAACTTTTAAATATGCAGCTTTATTGCCATAAAGAGCTTTAAAACCACACTGAAACCTTAAAACCGTAAACCCAACAAGCTGAAAAACTTTCTTTACAAAATTAGTTAACATCATTCGAACAAGATGGCTTTATGCTATTACTTTCTCCACATGATAAAATTCAATTCAATTCAGATTTATTTATATAGCGCCAATTCACAACACATGTTGTTTCAGGGCACTTCACAAAAGTCAGGTACATACATTCCAATTAGTCCTAACCATTGAACAGTGTAGTCAGAGTTAGTTATTTATTCAAATTGGATAAAAAGTTGTTCTGTCTAAGGAAACCCAGCAGATTGCATCCAGTCAGTGACTTGCAGCATGGAGTACTTTCTATGGGAAGGAAAAGGTAAATGTTAATGGATGTAGCACCTTTAGTCGTTTCACCTAGAAAGAAAGAACAGATAAACTCTGAGCCAGTTTTCAAGTTTAGAGTCTGAAGAGAGCACATAGAGTTAGTTACAGTAAAAGCTTAGTCAGTAGCTATGTCTAGGAGAGAGAAAGGGTTAAAACACGAAAAGGACAGGGCCATGTGGATCATCGGTAGCAGCAGGGTGAGCATTAAGTTGCTGCCAGCAGAAGCATGGAGGAGGCACCCACCTCTCCAGAAAGTGTTACAGGTAGACAGCAGAGCCAGGGCTCAGCTATCCGCTTTTAGGAAGAGAAAGCCTCAGAGAAGAAAGTTAAAAGACTTGAATAATCAGCAAATAATGCCAAATTGCGAGAGTAGTGTGAGAATGCCAGCACAAGAGGGAACGCGGTCATTATGTCCTCCCGTAGCCTAAGGCCATAGCAGCATAACTACACAGAAAAGTTCAGTTCAGATTAATTTAGTTAAACGCGCGCTTATTTTTCAACAATGTCATTTCAAGGCACCCCACAAAGGCCTACATCCACTCGATCGGTCATTTGTTATACTAAAAACCCAAAACGATTGGGCACCTCCTCTCGTCAGACTGATTATATCCATTGGAAAAGAGAGCAGGGTCATACAGTTAGCAGAAATGGAGGGTGTGTTTCGCACCTCAACCATAACTTGAGCCGGTTTAGGCTAAACCTGACTCCCCCTTACTTCCATCCAACAGGGAGGGAGGAAGGCTCCCTCCCTGATAACTAAGCCACTCTAACTATAAGCTTTATCAAAAGGAAAGTTTTAAGCCTAGCCTTAAAAGTAGACAGGGTGTCCGCCTCACGGACGTAACCGGGAGCTGGTCCACAGGAGAGGAGCCTGATAACTAAAAGGATCTGCCTCCCATTCTACTTCTAGAGACTCTAGGAACCACCAGTTAAAACCTGCAGTCTGAGAACGAAGTGCTCTGTTAGGAACATATGGAACAATCAGATCTCTGATGTATGATGGAGCTTAGCCATTAAGGGCTTTATATGTGAGGAGGAGATTTTAAATTCTATTCTGGATTTAAACAGGGAGCCAATGAAGGAAGCTAAAGTAGGAGAAATATGATCTCTCTGTTTAATTTTCATCAGAACTCTTGCTGCAGCATTTTGAATCAGCTGAAGGCTTTTAAAACTGCATTTTGTGGATATCCTGATAGTAAAGATTACAATAGTCCAGCCTTGAAGTAACAAATGCATGGACTAGTTTTCAGCATCACTCCTGGATAGGATTTTCTAATTTTGGCAATGTTCCCCGGAGGTGAAAGAAGGAAATCCTAGAAACCTGTTTAATATGGGATTTAAATGACATGTCCTGGTCAAAAATAACACCAAGGTTTTTTACTTTATTACCGGAGGTCAAAAAACCAGTGAGGTATGCCATAAAATTAAAACAGCTACTAGAAATGCAATAAAAAAAATGCAATAGCTTGTTAATATATGAAAAAATCATCATCATTTTCTTCTTGAATTTTAATGGCGGTTGGATAACAATATTTAGGTGCATTACCGAATCAGGACCAGCATTATGTTTTTATGTTTTTTTTTTGTCTTTGTGAAATGCTTTGTGACTTTAATGTACATGAAAATTGCTATATAAATACATTTTTCTTATTTACCAAATAAGCTAAAAAAACAAACAAACATTATTCTTTTTACTAACCCAGTTACCATCAAATAACGAAAAATAATCTTATAGCTCACGTCAAAAGGACTTGAGATCTATAAGACTGTACCGTTCTTTTTCCTGTTGAAGACTTCTTATTAATTTAGTACTTTCTTTCTAGTATTTCCTAGCTAAATATTACATGTTCTGTTGTTTCACTTTCCTCACAGAAATCACATCTTCCTGTCTCATGTTTCCCTAAAGTTTAATTAAGTCCTAAGTGTCCCAGCAATAGTGTAGTTAAAACCCGTTCTCTATTCTGTTTCTTCCAGCACTTCTTCTAACTTATCCAACCTTCCATTGAATTTTGTAGAACCATGTTCCTTTTTTTTTATCACCTTCCCACTGTTTATGTCATTTTTTCTTCATTTTCTTTTTAAAAATGGTTTTAACCATATGTGACTCTTATATCTTTGCCATGGTTTGTTGATTATTTGGCCTTGTTATCTGGCATTTAATTTCCGTTCACCTCTATATGTACAGGTACCCAGAGAAATACAACTGCTGACAGGGAAAATCTTCTTCGCACTGTAGGTCAAATATCAAGTTATCAAACTTTAGAGAATCCCTTCTCATTGTTAGGCATTACCAATTGAAATGTTTCCGCCTACCAGAGGAGCTGTTTCCGCCTACCAGTGGAGCTGTTTCCGCCTACCAGTGGAGCTGTTTCCGCCTACCAGTGGAGCTACTTCCGCCTACGAGTGGAGCTCCGCAACTTTCTGTTGACTGCAGCTAGATGGCAGCTGCTGAATCGGCTCGAGCAGGAAGCGGACGGATGTTCTGGTAGGAAGCGTTAACAATAAAGAGGAGGAGGAGTGGTGCCCGGGTTTTTAACCTGCTTAAACAGAATTTTAAAGTACGTACACCACATTTATTGTAGGTAAGTGCGGTTCCTGGCGGAGTATTGTAAAATAATCATATTTAATTTGAGCTGTGAGGGTTACCCAGTGTTAGCTGATTAGCTCCGCTGTGCCGTGATGACAACACTGGCTAACATTAACTAGCAAATGTAGCTTTTCCCTAATGTTAAACAGACCATGTGCGCATTAATACAGGTTATACATTTAGTCTCACTAGATTATGTCTCGCTGCTTATCATGTAGCGTTAGTAGGAAATCATTATTTTTCCGAAGCAGCTCAGCAAACATTAATGGCGTGAGTTTTCTAGGGGATTATTAATCAGCTCTGTTCCCACTAATGGAAATCATAATGGTGTTCTTAATGTACTAATTACTAATCTTCTGACGAGTTTATTGAGGAGTTTAGATCCTGTTTGGTAAAATGTAATATAGGACTGCAGACACATGGATAGTACAGATGCGGACAAATGTTGTAGTAAAGATGTGGTAAAAGTAAATACACCTTAAATTACATCAGCATAGTCTTAGCATGGAAAATAACAAAAATCCTTTAATTCGATATCGATTTAAAAAAAATAATGTTTTTGTACATTATAAATGGTGGCAAAGTTATAAGTACCTCTAAAAATCCCTTTTAAAATGAATGTAATTGAAGCATTTTTTATTTGTGTTTTACTGTTTTAAGTTGGTCAGAGTTTCAACAAACTTTCATTCATTGAAACATGACTTTTATGCTTCTCTGATTATAAATGTCACCCACAAAGGACCCATAATTATCTGTTCATCAAACATGGTGAACATGACGGTAAGTAAGGTAAAAAAAAAAATGTCACTATTGAACCGCAGACACAGGGCATCTTGGGGTCAATTTTCTGGAACAACCATTTGATGCGATCTACTTGTCCACTTGTTGTTTGAGAGTAACACCAGATAAACACCAGATAAAAGCTATTTCTATTTTGCTTTCTCAAACTTAAACACAGAGTTAGCTAAACTCTACAAAGTGTTTCCCTGGAAGCATGTGCTTTGGTGAGATGAGAGTAAGATGCAGCGCCAGGTGGGTTTTGCATGAAACAGTGGATGAATATGTGGAAAAGCACCTTACGCCCACTCTTAAGTATTATGGAGGATGTGTGTTGCTGCGAGCTTGTTTCGCTCCCCAAGGATCTATGATCCGTAATGAAGGGAGTGTCTTTGAAATACCTGCAGATCTTAAACACAAACCTTGAGCAGTTTTATGACCTAACCTTATAGGAGAACTGTGGGGTTAGCTAAAGAGAAGAGAGTATAAGGATGACCCAAGACTCTGAACCATCTATTCTAGAGAGACTGACTCTACAGCAATGGTCAAAGATACCTCTCGCCGTATGCCCAACCTGGTCAAATGTTATAGGAGAAGAATAAGTGTTCTTCTGGAGGCTAAAGGGGACTGTAGAAAGTATTCACAGCAGTGTGCCACTTATTTTAGTTAAGAACACAATCAGCCTTAACGTAACATTGATTAGGTCTTTGTTTATTAGATATTTTTTAAACTACTGTTTAATCTGGTAAGGTGATAAAGCAAAGACTGCCAATATACATTTGGTCGCAAACAGAAATATGTACAATATTGAGTTTTCTGCTGCAGCTGTGTGTGCAGGACGCACCCTCACAATTTGTGTGACACAAAAGTGGAAGGAAGTCTTGCCACATGCACCGTTTCCATCTGTGAACTTGTTACGACTTGTTTAAGCAACTTTTCAAGAAAGGCTGTAAAATTTAAATCAGCTTCAAGCTACTTTTCGCTGGCACAGACTGATATCAAAGAGCTTGAGTTATTGTCATACTGTAGTTATTTATATGGGTGCACCGATTGCAGTTTTCTGGTCGATCACCGTTTACCGATCTTTAAAAAGCCTGACCTGCTGATTCCAGTTTTGGCATACACCGATTTTCTTTATAATAGAAAACTGTTAGGTGTCATAAGATCACAACACACCTTCAGTGTTCCAGCCTTTTGTTGTCAACAGTGGGCAAACTAGGTCATGTGCAGACGTGACCTGATGGACAATCATGTCAGTCAACCCTCTCTCACGGCAGACCAAAAGGGGACAGTGGGTGATTTTCAGACCTTTGTGGAGGTAGTTAAGATCGGTTTCAGATGTAAGTATCAGCCGATCACCTGAAATTAAGGAAATCGGGGCTGATTGATTAGCCGGCTGATTGATCGGTGCACCCCTAGTTTCATTACACCAGCACGCTCCACATATAGTTGCATTTACTCAAGCAAGTTACCAAACAGAGTTTCTAGTGGATCTAAAGAGGTATACCTATGATTGCTGCAGCCCAACAGCAAGCACGTAAATGAGAGTTAGAGAGGTTTAGGGTTTTTTGTTGCGTTGATAACGTTTAATGTGAACATGGATATAACTGAGTACATACAGATGCAGACACGCCTGAAACAACATGTAAAACACAGCAGCATAATCTAACACCGAACAGTTATTAAAAGGTCCAACCGCTGGGTTTGTTAATAATTGTTAAGAAAGAATTAACAAGGTTCCCAGGGTCTTTGGAAGAAAAACCGTCCCACAGCATCACATATCCTCCACCATACCTGAAGTTGGGCATCAGGTGCTTTTCCACAAATTCATCCTTGTTTCATGCAAAACCAACCTCGTGTTACTATTGCTGAAAGGCTCACTACTAGCCGGATCTGACCGAAACACACAGTTCAATTCAATTCAGTTTATTTATATAGCGCCAATTCACAACACATGTCGTCTCAAGGCACTTCACAAAAGTCAGGTACATACATTACAATTATATCCTAACCATTGAACAGTGCAGTCAGAGTTAGTTATTTATTCAAATTGGATAAAAAGTTTTTCTGTCTAAGGAAACCCAGCAGATTGCATCCAGTCAGTGACTTGCAGCATTCACTCCTCCTGGTGGACAGTCACTGGCGTTGACTTTGCAGCAATCCCTCATACTGAGCATGCATGTAGCGACAGTGGAGAGGAAAAACTCCCTTTTAGCAGGAAGAAACCTCCAGCAGAACCAGGCTCAGTGTGAGCGGCCATCTGCCATGACCGACTGGGGGTTGGAGAGAACAGAGCAGAGACACAAAGAGAACAAAGAAGCACTGATCCAGGAGTACTTTCTATGGGAAGGAAAAGTAAATGTTAATGGATGTAGCTCCTTTAGTCGTTTCACCTAGAAAGAAGGAACAGATAAACTCTGAGCCAGTTTTCAATGTTAGAGTCTGAAGAGAGCACATAGAGTTAGTTACAGTAAAAGCTCAGTCAGTAGCTATGTCTAGGAGAGAGAAAGAGTTAAACACTGAAAGACAGGGCCATGTGGATCATCGGTAGAGGGTGAGCATTAAGTTGTTGCCAGCTCGGACGATGCCCCTCTCCAGTTCCAGTCAGACCCGTTAGAGTCAAGCAAACTATATGTCCACATGTGTGATGGTTGGAAAGAAAGAGCTTCTTCTGCATACACCTCCCCAACAACCAGTTAAATTCAATACCATAACATTTTATTCACCCTAAAGGAACATTAAATGTTGTTGTAGCTCATATTATGCAGGTTTCTTCAAAGAGCCGTAGATGCTGATGGCTGTGGGCAGGAAGGATCTCCTGTAGAGGTCTGTCTTACAGCAGATCTGAAGAAGCCTCTGACTGAAGACTCCCTGTTGTTGTACAACAGTCTAATGAAGAGGATGTTCAGCGTTCTCCATATTGTTCTTCATTTTATAAAGAATCCTTCTTTGTACAATGAACACCAGAGGTTCCAGAGGAGTCCCCAGAACAGAGCCAGTCTTCTTCATCAGCTTGTTGAGCTTCTTTAAGTCTCTGGCTCTGATGCTGCTACCCCAGTATCAGAGGCAGACATGAGTTGGCATGTAGGCAGATCCTAATTGTTTGTAAGGGCGACTTGTTGACCCTAAGATGCCGCTGTGTGCTGCAGTGAACTTTGAAGATTTGTTCTTACCTTCCTTACCACCCCGCTCACTGTGTGCTGCTGGGAAGTTAGACATAGGTCGTTCTCCAGACTGGTTGTCAGTGGTTGAAAGAAATGGGCCTCTGTGTCCCTTTGTTTTTATGCCCCATGGAAATCGAAAGACATGCCTTACTAATTAGGAACTGATCAATTAAAAACAAAAAGTATGAATGATAAAAATGCTTCTGCCAGTTTTAAAGGGATTATTAACGGTATCACTAATTGTGCCAACGGTGATCATGGTAAAACAATTGTTTCTCTTCATGAGTTTATTTTCCCTAAGCTTTGATTTTTCTAAAATATTTCAGTGAGGTTATGCTTTTATAATAACATACTTCTTCAAAGCTTACTATCCATACATGAATTAGAGTTCCTGTTTTCTACTGTAATCAGTTCTGTATAGAAAATATTATTGCTGTAATCTTCACAGTCTCATTGTCATTCAGTGTCTTTCATTACATTTTACTGTGTTTGTTTCTGGTGGTCTAATCATGATTGTGTTTCTTCTTCTTCTCTTGTTTCAAGGTGAAAGAGGTTTGTTTGCATGTGAGGGCAAGTGTCAACTGAGCCAACATGGCAAACAACGCAGAGGATGTTGAAAACACCATGGTCAGTATGAAGCCTGCGACACGGCAGCCATAAAGCTCTCGCTGTGTGTCTATTTCTGTCAAGTGTTGGGTAATAATTACCCAACATTTTTGACTTTAAAACTAAACTGTTTCTTTGTCAAGGCACTGAGTCATTTTGGTGTCAGGCATAGTGGAGAACTTCCTGTAACATCAGTAGAGTTTGGTGTTTTTTGGCCATTTTGTATTGTGACATTAGATGTTTAGAAGTATTTATACAACTTAAGACTTTTTCGAAATTCTTTCACGTTCAACCAACAACGTCCTTGCATTTCTTTGGGGGTGGGGGGGTATTTATGCGTTAGACCAGCAGAAAGTTGTGCAAACTTGTGAATTGTATCAAATCTGAATAGCATGGCATTCATTTGTAGAACCCTCTTTTTAGAGTATATCCCTATCAGCTTTGCACATGTAGATATAGAAGTTTTTTGCCACTCTTCATGGGAAAATAGCTGATTCAGACTGGATGGTGGGGATCTTTAAGTTTTCCTCCAGATTCTGTGTTGAAATTAGGCCTGGAATTTGACTAGGCCATTTCAACACACTAAAAGGCTTTGATCTAATCCACTCTATTGCAGCTCTGGCTGTATGTTTAATGTTGTTGTTCTGCTGGAAGGAGAACCTCCAACCCAGTCCCAAGTCCTAAGCAGCCTCTAAAATGTATTCTGCCTGCGTTCACCTGTGTTTAGCTCTATCTTCCCATCAACTTTGGATCAGCTTTCCTCTCACCGCTGAATTAAAGCATCCCCAAAGCATGATGTTGCCACCACAGTGTATTACTATGGGAATGGTGTGTTTTCTCTCTCACATAGTTTTGCATGTAGGTTAAAAAGGTCTCATCTAACAGAACACCTTTTACCGCGGCTGTGTCCAATAGATGGTCAGTAGCAAACTTTAAATTTGACTTCTTTGGGCTTTTCTTCAACAGTACCTCTATTCTTGCCATTCTTCCATAAAAGCTAGATTATTTTAGTGTTTAAATAATAGTTGTCCCGTCGACAACCCTGTGGAAGTCTGCAGCTCCTGTAGAGTTACCATGGCAGTCTGGGTTGTGCCACTGAATTATGTTCTCTTTGCCCAGCCTGTTAGTTTAGGAGGATAGCCGTGTCTTGGTAAGTTTCCATTTCCGCGTGATGGATTGAACAGGTTTCAGTGAAATGTTAAAACGTTTTATCAATGAATCCTGCTTTAAACTTCTCCTCAAAATTCTCCCTGAGCTGGCTGCTGTGTTCCTCGGTCTTCATGCTGGTTGTTCTTTGATGTTCTCTAAAGAACCTCTGAGGCCAGAAACAGAACAGCTGGATTCATACAGAGATTAAATTATTCGCTGATATGCTCTGTTTACAGGTGACATCTGAAGTCAGTAGGTTGCATTCCAGGCATATTAGTGGCTGGATTTCTATATAGACTTTTCAGACTTTTACCTTCCATGTATGCACCACTCTGTGTTGGTTTGTCACATAAAATGATGATAAAATACATTCAAGTTTGTGGTTGTAACATAAAAAGTGTGAAAAGTTTAAATGTATGGTATGAATACGTTTGCCAGGTGCTACAGCTATGTAGGGGATTACTAATCTGCTGTTACTGTAAATATAAGTGTTTTCTTCACGGCTGGAGGACGAAGTCAAAGTTCTTCTTTACTACTTTAAAAACGTTGTTTACTCTGGAACAGTTGTACTGTAAAATATTGCTTGACAGCAATACACAGAATACTTCATGCTGTGTTATATTAGTAATCATTTCTGGTCAGGTTGCTGTTTTAATGTGGTGTTATCACCCACATCCTTAGTCTATATAGACTGTTACAGTGTTGCTAAATGCTGGTTGATTTAACACCAGTGGACTCTGCATCTTGTGTCCTTGGCCTTATTCCCAGGCCTGAGAAACAATGCAGCATAGAGATAATTTTGCACTGCAGCCTGTTGAAATGATTTGTTTATCTAAATCTTGATTTTTTTTTTTTCCTTGCTCTGACAGAACAGATCCTCTGGGCGATTTACAGCAAGGATGATACAGTTTTTAACACTGCTGCTGCATCCCGTTTAGTTCTGAAATGCAAGTCAGTGACATAAATTTGGGGCTGAAGTCGGTGTTTTACATGCCTGTGTTGGGTTTGGTAGTTGTAACACCCTGAAGAAAAGTTAGCTGCTTTCTGTTTTTGGTTAAATGGCGAAGTTATGATTGTCTAATGCTGGTTTCAATCATAGTTCAGTGGGCATGCAGCTTGACACCCAAACTCATTTTCCCAACTGTTGCAGAACAGCTGTTCTGATCTGTGCTCAGCTGAGCCCAAAGCTGGAAGCTCTGTCACTGCATGCAGCCCTGATGTTAAAACAAGTTGAACTCAGGAACAGCATTGTGTAATAACACCTCAGTCTTCCTAGAGCTGAACAGTATTGTAAACTCACAGCCCTCATCGCAGTATCAATGTGCAGGAATGTTTGGATTCAGGATTTATAGAATATTACATATGCATTTGGTTGTACCTTTACTACCTTGATGCCCACGCCTAATATTCATTTTAGTAACTGAGACTGTAAATGTGACAGAGAGTGATGGGGACACCGTAATGATGGAAAACAAAGAGGACATTTTTTCTTAATGTCGAGCAGCCTCATATGTGTCCAATCAGAGAACAATCAAAGATAAGATCTTGATCATTACATTTCACTTTGCTACATGAAAATATAGAATAAAAACAACTATTAGACCTTCTTGACATTCAGATTTTTACAGAATAACACAAGTATATATTCAATACCCGTCAAAAGTTTTAGATACACTTTCTCACCTAATGGGTCTCTTTATTTTCATGACCATATACGTTGTAGATTCTCACCAAAGGCAGTAAAACTTTGAATGAACACACATGGAATTATGTAGTAAATAAAAAGTGTTAAATAAGTCATTTAAACATTTTTATATCGTAGATTCTTCCAAACAGCCTCCCTTTGCTCTGATTACTGCTTTGCTGTCTTGACATTCTCTCCATGAGCTTCATGAGGTGATCACCTGAAATGGTTTTCCAAAGAGTCTTGAAAGAACTTCTCAGAGGTTCACTGAGAGACGGCCAGAGGTTAATATTTCAGTCATCGCAGCAAAGGGCAGCTACTTTATGAAATCTAAAATATAAACATATTTTATCTTTTACAATTTTTCGTATACTTCATAATTCCTTATGTGTTCATTCACAGTTTTGACGCCTTCAGTGAGAATCTACACACAATGGAAATGGTTATAAACATAAAGAAAACCATTAAATGAGAAAGTGTGTCTAAAACATTTGACCGGTAGTATGTATGTATTTCCCAAAAGACGTATTTCTTTTTTTTGAAAGTAAGGGAAACTGTTTTGTAGTCTTCTTTCAGCCAGCTGCCTGGCAGTGTGCAGCGATGGCTGGAGGAGGGGCTGCGATATTCCATGCTGCACACAGCTAGTGAAAACTCCCATCAACCGTTTGCTTCCTCTGGTATCTCATTACAAACGGTTGGAATGGATGGAATTTAGCCGTTTTGTTGCCGGTTACTGGCCCATGTCTGCTGTGGGATGTTTTCACTCCACGGCCGTTTTTAAGTCGCTGCACACATTTTCTTCTTCAGTGAACGTAATAACAGAGGTTTTCACTGATGCCTTGACAAATATGTCTTTTGTTAAAGTCTGCAGCTGGGAAATAAACTTCCTGTATATCTCTGCAAGTCACTCAGTAACCAGAACAGACCTGGACGCAGTCTTGATGTTTACACCCTCCTCCTCTGCTCTGCTCTGTGCTTAACTCCAGCAGCAACAAGTGCAGCACCTCTCCTGTCCTGTTTGAAAGCAGCTCAAACTCCCCCACAGACATTTACAACTCTTCAGAGTTTTGTTGTTAAGGAAGTGAAAAATCTTGACTCAACATTTTTTCTTTTTAATCTGACTATTTATTAATCAAATATTTTTGACCCTGTTCTTCTATAGCAGGTTACAGGGAAAGTGGCAGATTTTGTTTTTTATTTGAGAAATTCTGAACTTTTCTAATGTCTTCAACTTTTTGGACCTGAAGTTGTTACTGTTGCTTGTCGGCCTTTTCCAACTTTAGCAGTAAAAAAATAAACCAAGCATGGCCTGGTTACTGGTATTAACCTGTGCTACAGTTTTAAAAGTTAAAGTTTTAAAACCACTAAAACTGTCTGCCAAACCTTTCTACGATAATATGTGGGGTTTTTTAATGAGATACAGTAGGAAGTGACATAGTTTTCCTAATAATGAGCTAGAATAACGCAGTGCTGTCCCTTCTCTACCTGTTGCTGCATACTGCATGTCAGATGGTGGGTTTACCAGGAATTTTGGTGTTCATTTTATATTTTTGATAAAACCAACAGTCTAGCCCAAATTATTCAACCTACTGGCAGATTTGGATTAAAAATAATCCCTTAACTTCACCAGGATGCTTATTCTGACTGGAATTAATAATAATGTTTTGCAGCGACCAGCCAGAGAGTCCAGGCTTAAACCTGGTAGAGAATTTGTGGTAGGTACTAATGATTAGTGTGATGGCAAGGAGACCTTCCAGCTTCAAAGTCGTTGTGCTTATCATAATGATTTGTCAAAATACTAGTGGAAACCTGCAAAAAGCTGGTAAAACCCATATGTTTTAGCTGCAGTTGCTGAATTATTGCTGCTTTTCTGTAAAGTAATTAGATCGTACAATACATTTTGGTTGTAAACCTTAGCATTAATAAGGTGATAATGTGAAATGGTGGAATTTTTATCTATTATGAGTCTATAACTTGTGAAACTTGCTGTGCTTCTTTCTTTCTTTTACATTAAACGATGCCTCCTGCTAGGAGCTTTTCCATCTCAGCCACTAATCTACATCAGATGTGAGCATTAATGGCAGTTAAAGCCCATCCAGCTGGCCAAATATACACTGCTCTAAAAAATAAAGGGATCACTTAAACAACACAATATAACTCCAAGTAAATCAAACTTGTGTGAAATCAAACTGTCCACTTAGGCAGCAACACTGATTGACAATCAATTTCACATGCTGTTGTGCAAATGGAAAAGACAACTGGGGGAAATCTTTGGCGATTAGCAAGACACACTCAATAAAGGAGTGGTTCTGCAGGTGGGGACCACAGACCACTTCTCAGTACCTATGCTTTCTGGCTGATGTTTTGGTCACTTTTGAATGTTGGTGGTGCTTTCACACTCGTGGTAGCATGAGACGGACTCTACAACCCACACAGGTGGCTCAGGTAGTGCAGCTCATCCAGGATGGCACATCAATGCGAGCTGTGGCAAGAAGGTTTGCTGTGTCTGTCAGCGTAGTGTCCAGAGCCTGGAGGCGCTACCAGGAGACAGGCCAGTACACCAGGAGACGTGGAGGAGGTCGTAGGAGGGAAACGACCCAGCAGCAGGACCGTTACCTCCGTCTTTGTGCAAGGAGGAACAGGAGGAGTCTGCCAGAGCCCTGCAAAATGACCTCCAGCAGGCCACAAACGGATAGAAACCAACTCCATGAGGATGGTATGAGGGCCCGACGTCCACAAATGGGGGTTGTGCTCACAGTCCAACACCGTGCAGGACGCTTGGCATTTGCCAGAGAACACCAGGATTGGCAAATTCACCACTGGCACCCTGTGCTCTTCACAGATGAAAGCAGGTTCACACTGAGCACATGTGACAGACGTGACAGTCTGGAGACACCGTGGAGAGCGATCTGCTGCCTGCAACATCCTTCAGCATGACCGGTTTGGGAGTGGGTCAGTAATGGTGTTGGGTGGCATTTCTTTGTGCTCGCCAGAGGTAGCCTGACTGCCATTAGGTACCGAGATGAGCTCCTCAGACCCCTTGTGAGACCATATGCTGGTGCGGTTGGCCCTGGGTTCCTCCTAATGCAGGACAATGCTAGACCTCATGTGGCTGGAGTGTGTCAGCAGTTCCTGCAAGATGAAGACATTGAAGCTATGGACTGGCCCGCCCGTTCCCCAGACCTGAATCCGATTGAGCACATCTGGGACATCATGTCTCGCTCCATTCACCAACGTCACGTTGCACCACAGACTGTCCAGGAGTTGGCGGATGCTTTAGTCCAGGTCTGGGAGGAGATCCCTCGGCAGACCATCCGCCGTCTCATCAGGAGCATGCCCAGGCGTTGTAGGGAGGTCATACAGGCACGTGGAGGCCTCACACAATACTGAGCCTCGTTTTGACTTGTTTTAAGGATATACATCAAAGTTGGATCAGCCTGTAGTGTGTTTTTCCACTTTCATTTTGTGTGTGACTCCAAATCCAGGCCTCCATTGGTTAATAAATTTGATTTCCATTGATGATTTTTGTGTGATTTTGTTGTCAGCAAATTCAACTTTGTACAGAACAAAATATTCAATGAGAATATTTCATTCATTCAGATCTAGGATGTGTTATTGGAGTGTTCCCTTTATTTTTTTGAGCAGTGTATTGTGGATATGTTTTTCGTGATTTCCTGACACTTGAAATGTTTTATCATTTCAAGAATTGGGTTCCAGTATTACTTTGCGATTGCAAGATTTCACACACTGATATACTGTGCAGCTTGACTAAATTGGGTTTAAATAGTTTATAGCTATATTAATTGAACCAGTGCTTTGATCCAATTAATTTTTCTCAAGGACCAACAGCAGGCTAACACCAGCCCAGAACCCATCCAGCAACCCATGGAGGCACCGGTGACGACAGCTAGGTCCAGGGGAGGCTCTGGTGCTGGAGCAGATGATGGGGGAGGAGGCGACGGCGGAGGTGGCAGTGGCAATGGTACCAGCACTGAGCAGAACGGCCAGCCCCCCACCACTCGTCCCGCTCAAATTGTGGAGAGCGAAGAGGAAGAGGATGAGGAGATGACCTTGAAATACGGGGCCAAGCACGTCATCATGCTCTTTGTTCCAGTGACACTGTGCATGGTGGTGGTTGTGGCAACCATAAAATCAGTCAGCTTCTACACAAGGAATGACGGACAGAGACTGTGAGTGTTTTATGACCTTTATCGGGCTCGTGGTGGTAAACAGAAATCTAGTTTGGGACTTCGACCTGATTTAAAACTAGTCAGTCAGTCATTTTCTATACCGCTTCTTCCGCGGGGAAGCTGGTGGCCATCTCCAGCAGTCTATGGGCGGGAGGCAGGGTACACCCTGGACAGGTCAAGTCAAGTTTATTTATATAGCCAGTCCATCGCAGGGAAAACATACAAACAACCATGCACGCACTCATTCACACACCTAAGGGCAATTTAGAGAGACCACTCAACCTAACAGGCATGTCTTTAGGCTGTGGGAGGAAGCCAGAGTACCCGGAAAAAACCCACGCATGCATGGGGAGAACATGCAAACTCAATGCAGGGAGGCCCCTCGGCCGTGCTACCAGTGCTACCAACTGCGCCACCGTGCAGATTTAAAACTAATTACACCTTTTGTTGAATTGGCATGTAGTAGAACAGAGTTACCACTAGGTGGAGGCAAACTAGTGTATTGTATATTGTGCCTGCAGAGTTTGAAGGTAAAGTATTTCAACATTAGGCTTCCAACAGCTTTTGCTAAAATATATATATATATATATATATATATATATATATAATTTACATTATATGTTTTAGTCTTTTCTGTTGGAATCGGATATTAAGCGGTTCTTTCTAATCTCCACTCCAGGATCTACACACCCTTCCCTGAAGAGACAGACACAGTAGCACAGCGAGCTGTCAACTCCATCCTGAACGCCACCATCATGATTACTGTGATCATCGTCATGACTTTGGTGCTGGTGCTGTTATACAAGTACCGCTGCTACAAGGTACAGACAAAAGCCTGGATAATATAGCAAATCTCTGTGGAACTTTTCCCCTTGCCAGTGCAACCTTTATTTGCCCTTGTGACCATTTATGTTAGTTGCAAAAGGAAAGTAGATGGCGGGGGTGGGATCCAACTCAACTGGTCAATTTTTAAACTTTGTCACATTCCAACTACAAATTTCAGTGTATTTTCTGTGGTTTTATGTGATGAACACAAAGTACCTCATAATTGCAGTGGGCTCTTCTAACACCAAAACACACTATTAAGCAGGTGGTGATAATGTTATGCCTGTTCAGTGTAGGTCTGAGCTTTGATCCAACCCATTCCATTGTAGCTCTGGCTGTATGTTTTGGGTTGTTGTTCTGCTGAAAGGTGAACCTCCATCCAGTCTCAAATATTCAGCAGATTTCCTTCCTGAATTGCCAGGTACGTAGCCATGCTATGTCCCTACCAACTCTGACCAGGTTCCATGTCTGTGATGAAGAAACATAATCCCAACAGCATGATGCTGCCTCCACCTTGTTTCACTATGGGGGTGGTGTGTCTGGTGTTATTTTTCCACTGCACACAGTTTTGAATGTGTTATGGCTTACTAATTACTTCTGTTTTCAGCTGGTTCCACTAGATTTTATGTAGGTGTATTGGAGTAAAGCGACTGAAAACTAATGCATCCCACACTACCACACAAACATTTTTAAAAACATATTTAATGTTTTATTATTTTCCCTTCACTTAATGATTAATCCACTACTTTGTGTTGTTGTATCACTTAAAATCACAGTAAAATACCTGAAAATTTGTGGTTATGTTACAAAATTTGAACAAGTTAAGGGCTGTGAATACTTTTGCTATATCAGTGACTTCTTCAAAATAAGACCTTAATGTTTATCAGATGTTTTTATTTGCACAAAAAGCAGCTCGTCAGAAAAGCTAATTTGTAATTTATTGCTGTTCCGTATAACGAAGGTCATATTAAATTGTGTACTGTAACGCTGCACATGAACAGAGCTGTGCTACAGAACGGACCCTCTTGGACTGATTCACTGCCTTGCTGGCATTAGCGGTCATTCAACCTTCTCTTAATAAGATGCAACAGAGTAAGACTTTGTATTTTTTGGGGTTCCATTGTGGGCAGAACAGTTTAACTTCTTCTTCCTTGGTACTACTTCAAATAAAGTTCTAAGTGGGTCAGGCCCGTCCTGTAAGGTGATGTTGTAATATTGCATGCTAGCAGTAAAAATGTCAACAAACTTTACAATTTAAAGTATGAACTACACATGCCATTTGTGTGCATGAATCTCAAATTTTGTGTATGAGTACTTAATACAAGTGAAGGTTTATTGCTGAGCGCCTAGTCTTCGTGACTACTCCTGGGAGATGTTGAACTCCATTTATAACTAAAGGTTTGCCCCAAACGTCTTCAGTGCAGTAAACAGATTAAACCCCAAATAGCATTTTGTTTCTGGACTCCACAGAACATTTAGATTATTTCCTTAACTCTTAAGATTTCCAGCAAACATTCCCAAATCCAGCATGTTCAAAGACATACTGGACAGAGCAACTTCGGTGTTCTCCCTGTTGCCTTCCTGTTATTTGCTGTTAAAGTCTTGCTGTCTCTCAGCCTGAATGAACTCCAGGCATGTCTCCACATGTCTTACCAAATAGTTCCATTTTTAGTCTTACATCTCCGTGCTTTCCCCGACTTCATTTTAAACATCATACTGATAGTGAAAATACAGGAGTTGGATAATGAAACTGAAACACCTGGTTTTAGACCACAATAATTTATTAGTATGGTGTAGGGCCTCCTTTTGCAGCCAATACAACGTCAATTCGTCTTGGGAATGACATGTACAAGTCCTGCACAGTGGTCAGAGGGATTTTAAGCCATTCTTCTTGCAGGATAGTGGCCAGGTCACTACGTGATACTGGTGGAGGAAAACGTTTCCTGACTCGCTCCTCCAAAACACCCCAAAGTGGCTCAATAATATTTAGATCTGGTGACTGTGCAGGCCATGGGAGATGTTCAACTTCCCTTTCATGTTCATCAAACCAATCTTTCACCAGTCTTGCTGTGTGTATTGGTGTATTGTCATCCTGATACACGGCACCGCCTTCAGGATACAATGTTTGAACCATTGGATGCACATGGTCCTCAAGAATGGTTCGGTAGTCCTTGGCAGTGACGCGCCCATCTAGCACAAGTATTGGGCCAAGGGAATGCCATGATATGGGAGCCCAAACCATCACTGATCCACCCCCATGCTTCACTCTGGGCATGCAACAGTCTGGGTGGTACGCTTCTTTGGAGCTTCTCCACACCGTAACTCTCCCGGATGTGGGGCAAACAGTAAAGGTTGACTCATCAGAGAACAATACATGTTTCATATTGTCCACAGCCCAAGATTTGCGCTCCTTGCACCATTGAAACCGACGTTTGGCATTGGCAGAAGTGACCAAAGGTTTAGCTATAGCAGCCCGACCTTGTATATTGACCCTGTGGAGCTCCCGACGGACAGTTCTGGTGGAAACAGGAGAGTTGAGGTGCACATTTAATTCTGCCGTGATTTGGGCAGCCGTGGTTTTATGTTTTTTGGATACAATCCGGGTTAGCACCCGAACATCCCTTTCAGACAGCTTCCTCTTGCGTCCACAGTTAATCCTGTTGGATGTGGTTCGTCCTTCTTGGTGGTATGCTGACATTACCCTGGATACCGTGGATAACTGGATAGCCATGAAACCTCCCACACTAAAATGACAGGTGTTTCAGTTTCATAGTCCAACCCCTGTAGCTCATTTTGACTCTTCCTCCCCAGGTGGTTTTTGTCAGGCTTCGGTAGCATTCAGGTAACAGAAAATGATCCGAGTTTGGTGTGTCCAACCAACTGATCACCGATTAGGGCTGATGAGGCTGAAAAACCTGCCAATTTGTTGGTGCACTTCTAATTTGTTATAATAGCTTGTTTGGACACCATTTATTTATTTATTTATTTTTTAACCGTGTCCTGTGCAGCAGAGTAGCGCTCAGAATTGTTGTCTGAGTGCCAAGAAAAAACCCAACAGATTTACTTTTACAAGTGGAGCATTACAGCTAATGCTTTAAAGCTCTTCTTGATATTCATAAAAAGAAACTTTATTAGAAACTGCTTTGAGATTATTTAATTTGTTACGTACACAGAGAAAAAAGGAAAAAAAAAAAGAAGCACGGAAGAGAGAAAGGGGGGCAAAAAGGAAAAGAGGAGAGAAGGAGAATAGAATGGAGGAAAGAAAGAAGGATGAAGAGAATACAAGATTACACCCTGCTTGCTTCTACACTTGCAGAAACGTTCATATTAACAGCTTTTTTACCGAAATGTGCACGGTACTTATCAATGCAAGATATATTTAGTGGTAAATGCGGCTCAATATAGAACATTTTTGTATCTGTTAACACCTGAATCTAAACACTTGTAGGTCTGAGTGTGGGCGTGCTTGTGTATACAAGGTTTCTCCATAAAAATATGCAATAGTGAATGTGAGGAGCCACTGACCTGTCCCCCTGGACCCAGGACAGATACGGAGGAGATCCAAGCCACAGACATCCAAAGGCCCCCAAGAGCACAGGAACCCCAGGAGAACCACCGCCGGGAGTACCGCAACCCCCCCAGAGAAGAGCAGGGTAGAGTCCCAGGGAAACCACCCAGCAGCCACAGTGCAAAAGCCCCAGGGAGCTACAGCAATGAGCCCACAGGCCCCACCAGCAGCCGTCTACGCCCGAGCAGATCCAGCCATGGACCCAGAGACCCAAGACCCTGGGACATATCACTCCCCAAGCAGAGGCCCGACAGAGTCCAAGGGTCCAGGCCCCGGCAAGCAGCCGCCGGGAGTGAGCCAGCACACACAAAAGCACCCAGCCCTGGATACTGAGAACCACAAGTACACCAGCGGGCAGAGACACCAACCACCGGCAGGTAGTGTGGCGGGGAGGGAATAGGCCCCACATTTGATGGGGGGGCCCTAAACTGATCCAGGAGAGGGAGCATCCCAAGACCCAACCTGACACAAAAAACAGGCACACAGAGTCCCAATCGCACATTCCCACCCTCATGCGTACACATAAAAATGGATGTCGCACTCACAGTCCCCATACATACTCTATACTCCCAGGTCCAGGTGCCGATACCCCAGAGGGACAACCAGTCCCCAGACCCAGGAGGTGGTCCCCTTCCCTCCGGGGGTGGAGACAGGCAGACCGCAACAGGACCTGAGCTCGTGCCTGAACCTGAGCGAGCCCGGCCTGGCCCGGACCCAACCCCCAGTGAATTCCAATCCCAACCCCATGAGCCCCCCCACCCCCAATGAACCCCGACATGAATCTCCCCACTGGGCCACCCCCAACCAGGGCACAGATATCGAACACATGCCCCCGAACCCAAACACCATGATTCCCCCCCCCCCTCACAGCACATGGGCACACTCCAACAGGTGAGCTTCATCCCCAAAAGCCGACGAAGGAACACCCACACAGCGCAAGCTCCACACATAGCCCCGCTCCAAGCACTCCTGCCGCGTCCCGCCCCACCACACAGCGCGCCACGACACCAAGACAAGAATCCCACGCCATCCCAGCCGCAGCCCACAGGCGCAACAGGGCAGACACTGTCGAGCACTGAGCTTACAAAGGAACCCCCACACCAGGACATGGCAAACTCACCTGGCAAGAGGTCCCCGGCGAGCCGCAAGCAATCGGGGCCAGCATCCCCCACCACTCCCCCGCAGACACACAGACACACTATATTACTGCCATTGCAATGATAATCCCGGTAGAAACATTATCCAGCTCAGCTCTACCATCGCTGCTCAGCCGATCCAGATACCGGTGTCCCCCTTACCCCACATGCTGCAGCCCCCCACGCCACCCTCTAGCCTGCGCCCTGATCTCCCCCCCAAGACACAACAGCCAGCAGAGCAGCAGACCGCCAAGCCCGCCTAACCATTCGGCCACCGTCAGCAGCCCCACCCCATCAGTCTGTGAGAGGGACACATGCACCAGCTGGGTAATCGGGCTGGGCAGGCCAACCGCTCCAGGCCGAGCACATCCCACCAGCCGCCCCAGTGCGGGCACAAGACATGCTCCACTGTCCCACCCACTCGACCGCCAACTGTAGCCCTGCACCCGGCCAGGGGCAAGAGCCACAGAAGGAAGCATTGGAGGAAGGCCACCACGGCAAGTTAAAGACCGGGCACCCCGCCAACCCCAGGAGCCCCAGGATGCCGGCCACCCACCCTCCCGCACGGCACACCCCGCCGCACAAAGCAAGCTGGCCAGCCCCTCCACCAAAGGGAAACCACATCTCAATCAACACTGCATACCGCCCGGCCAAGACCCCCTTGTCGTAGCCCGATGCCCCCCCAACCGACGGACGGGGCACTGAAGCCAGGGACCAGGATCCAAGGTAATCCTAACGATCCCGAGATGGCGGAAAAGCCAGCCCCAGCACCAGAAAACCCCCAAGACCCAAACCTCTACCCCAGCCCAGATCCGAACCAGAAGGCCCACTCCCTCTCCCGGCCTCCGACCCCAGATGGCAAACAGGGAAAAGGCCCTGAGAACTGACCGAAAACCAGGACCAAGCCCCAGCCCCAACACCCAGTCCCCCGCCCGAAGGAGCCACGACTCCTAACAAAAAGGAGCCAGCCAGAAGCGTTCGCAGCATCGGCCAAGAGTGCGGCCCCACTACAGAAAAAAAGAGCAGACCAGCTGGCCCAGCGCAACCGGAATACGCCACACAAAGGAGGGCCCATGACCAACATGCCCAACCACCCCCGAGCCACGGGGCAGAGCCAACAGAGTGCCCAGTCCCCGATGCCTGGCACCGGACCACAGCGACAACCAGGCAAGCGGGGCAACAAAACACGTCCCACACCAACACCGAGGGCGCCAACAAGAAACACCCGACCCAAAATGGCAGGCCCTCCCAAATGCAAGCTCCGGGCCAGCATATGCACATGCACGCCCGACAGACAAATGATACGAGACCCCCCGGGCCAGCCAGGAACTCAAGCAGACCCCTCCCACCCCACCCACCACCGTGCCCAAGGGAAATACACCAGCCCAGCAAGCAGAAGGGCGGCAGAAATACGCCACAGCAAAGACACCCCCAAGACACAGAACCACCAACATCCATGCCAGCCAAACAAGAACAACAGAGCCAAGCCAAGCTGCGGTTCCCCCTGAGCCAATGCCACAGCAACACCTCACATCCTTCCATACATTGGTAAGGGCACGGTAAAGACCACCAACCCCAAGCACACACCACCCACCAGGAACCACCCAAGCAAACCGTTAGGCCGAGAAGCCTGATGTAACCGCCGAGCCCAGCCACGCCCGCCCTGCAACACCCACACACGGAGGCCAGAGCCGCCATGCACAAGACCACCACCCCAACACCACAGCACGCTAAACAGCGGAGGACATAATGCAGCCGTGAGCACCCAAAGCAGAAGCTGTGCACAAAGCCCACACCATGCCAATGTGCCCCCACCAGCCCTCCAAAAACAAACCCCCCTGCAAAAGTGTGTCCCCGTGAGAAGAAGACCTACAGCATCCAGGTTCAAGAACATGCCTGACCCCCATACCCCTGCCAGAAGTAGCCCCGCGAGAAAACCCACACCGTAGCCCATTTGAACAACTCCCAGAACACATAAGGCATTAGACACCCAGGTTGACTCTGCCCCACCCCCTCCCACAGATCCTCCGCCCCACCAGCAGAGTGCACTCCTTGAAGGAGAGAGCACCTGCAATGAGGTGGTACCTACCCGCCAGTTTAGGAGGCCCTAACGCCCACTGATGCACCGAAGGCCCCCGGGCCAGTGCCGGGTGCCAGAGCATACGCCGGCGCAAAACCCTGGTGCCCTACCCGCCCGGACCCAAGCCCGCCCCGGCCCAGCCAGGACCCCAGCCTGGGGGCAACACACCCCAGGAACCCAGAGCCCCCAAGCCCATCCTAGATCAGCCCAGGTGCAGCCCGGTCACCAGGCCAGTAACCTATGTCCGCCGGCACAGGCTCCCCAAAAACATTGCATGCAGCAACCAGATGCCGCCCCCGAGAGCCACCAAAGCCCCACCCTGGTTGGGGCTACAGCCCCTGGCGCCAGACTCCCCAGCGACCCCAGGCCAGGGACAGCCCAAATGCCCAAATCCAGATACCCCCCCTGCATCCGCCACAATGCCTCACAGGACAAAGCCAAAGGTGCCACTTTGGCAGAGGCTTTCTCAAGACTTATATAATCCAACAGAAGGTTCCTGTAGTGGTTAATATTAAGAAGGTTTTTATTTTTCCAATTCATGAGGATAGTCTTCTTAGCAATACATAAGGCAGTGAAAACCATGTGAGCTGAATTTGTCTCTATGGTGACATCATCTAAGTTGCCCAACACGCAAACTGAGGGGGAAGGTGAAATATTACATCTCAGACACTTTGATAAGTCTTCACATATCAGGCGCCAGAATCTCTGAACAGGTGTACATAACCATAGTGCATGGATGTAATTGTCAGGTATATTGCCTGTCCAGTGTAAGCAAGTATTAGACGGTGCAAAACCCATCCTGAACATCCTGTAAAGTATACTCTATGAAGGATTTTATATTGTATTAATTGTAAACTGGTGTTATTAGTCATTTTAAAAGTTCTGGAACATATCAGAGACCAAAATGTTTGGTCAAAGTTAACTAATAAATCCACCTCCCATTTCATAATAGGAAAGGAAATTGATTTATTCATATTAGACAGTGTCCTGTATTTCTTAGACATTAATTTGGTGGGTTGAGTTTTAGGAACTCCAGTACACTTGTTGGCATTTGTAACCCAACGTTTTCAAGCCTAAATGTATTTTTTATTATAGATTTAATTTGTTGATATTCTAAAAATGTATTCTTGTCCATCCCATATTGTATAATTAATCTTCTGAATGAGATGAACTGAATTCCTTCAAATATATGTTTCAGGTATTCAATTCCTTTACTCCTCCAATCTGGAAATCAGTCATATTATTTTTTTTGTAGGATGTCAGGGTTGTTCCAGATGGGTGTGTGTCTGCATGGGATTAGTGAAGACCCTGTCATTTTTAGATATTCTCACCATTCTGTCAGAGAGGTGCTGATACTGAGGTTTTTAAAGCATTCATTTAGTTTTATATTTGAGCTAATAAATGGGCTAATAAATCTGAAATCCTAATATTATTGCATAATGTCTGTTCTACGTCTAGCCAGGGTTCATCTAGAGGACTGTGTTTAAACCATTTTGAGATGTATTGTAGCCTGTTGGCTAAGAAGTAATGATGAAAGTTAGGCAGATCTAGTTCTCCTTTATCTTTGGTCTTTTATAGTGTTTTAAGCTAAATTTCTTTGGAAAGATAAACCCCCGCGGGGTTTATCTTTCCAAAGAAATTTAGTGATGGAGGAGTCCAGAGATCTTAACCAGTCAGATGACGTTTTATTTCGGATCATTGAGAATAGGTAATTGATTTTTGGCGAAGACCATCATTTTTATTGAAGCAACCCTGCCCATGAGTGATATGGGTAGAGATTCCTATCTAGCGAGATCATCTTCCACTTTTTTTAAAAGCGGGATGTGGTTTAGTTTTGTTAAGCCTGCCAATCTAGGAGAAACATTAATACCCAAGTATGTAATATTTCCTGACTATAGTTGTATATTAAGGGAATTGTGGAAAGAACAGTTAATTGGAAGAACTGTCCATTTCAACCAATTTATAGAATGATCCAAAATTCTTGAGAAAGAATTTATCAATCCAATTATCTGAGAGACAGAGGTTTGCGAATGCTGGAGAAAGAGTAATACATCATCTACATAAAGACTGATTTTATGTTCAACATTCATGCATTTTATGCCTTTAATATCATTAGTTTGCCTGATTGCTGCCACGAGTGGTTCAATAAAAATTGCAAATAATGAGCGGAAAAGTGGGCATCCCTGCCTGGTGCCCCTCTGAAGATAGAAGCTGGAAGATGTTTGGTGATGTTTGTGTATTGGTCCTGATACGTGCTGTTGGGGAACTGTATGATATTTTTAACCAGTTTATGAAAGCGCTTCCAAAACCAAATTTAGTCCAGGTTGGAAACAAGAATATCCAGTTAACTCCATCAATGCTTTTTCTGCATCTAGAGATTAATATATTGGTCTCAATATTTTTACTGTAGTAATAGTCTATTAAATTAAGTAATGTGAATGTGTGAATTAATGCCTCCCTTTTATGAAACCAATTTGGTCAGGATGTAGTATGAGAGCTGGAAATATGGGTTCTTCAGTCTTTTTGCGAGGGCTTTACAGATTATTTTGAGGTCAGCGTTAATAAGGGATATGGGACGGTAGCTGGTAGGAAGTACTGGGTCTTTTCCTGGTTTTAACAGAAGAGTGATGTTGGCAGAATTTATATTTGGCGGAAGTCTGCCATATTTTTGGTTTCCTGCAACATTCTTTGGAATGTTTTTGCTTTGTGGGTTGTCTTTCTTATTTACTAGAGTTAAGGAGACAGGAGCATGATCGCTGACAGCTATAGGGTGTATCTCAGTGTCTGAAATGTCAGTCAAGAACGAGCTGCCGACTAAGAAATAATCCAGACGAGAGTAAGAGTGATGGACATATGAGAAGAAAGTATATTCTCTGTGATTAGGGTGAAGAGACCGCCATGGATCGCAAAGTCCGTAATCACTCATGTACTGTTTAACTATATTTATTGATTGCCAATTGCGCTGAGTCCTTGTTGTGCTCAGCCTGTCTAATTCTTCATTTAGACCAAAGTTGAGATAGCCCCCAAGAAGAAGTGAGCAATCCAAGTGTTTAGACAGTGCAAAAAAAGAATGGAAGAATGGGGGTCATCAACATTTGGGCCTTATACACTGACAATACATATCTTTTGGTTATGTATAGATATTTTCATTATTATCTACCCTCTGGATCAGTAACTGTGTCTAATACTGTACAATTAACATTTTTGTGAATTAAGATTGCTACTCCCCTTTGCCTAGAATTATAGCAGGCAGAAAACAAATTAGGAAACTCAGGTGATTTAAGATAATTTGCAGCTGTGGCAGATTTATGAATCTCTTGTAATGAGACAACGTCTGCCTGTAGTCTTTTAAGCTGATTAAAATTTTGTAACTTTTTCTCTCTGGTGCCGGCTCCATGCACACTCCATGTGACAAACCTTAGTGTACCCATAGTTGTGCATGTGTCGCTAAAGTTGGACAGCGCATGTCACCACAGAAACGGATAGATCCAAGTGAAATCATAGTTAGTGCTATGGGTTGCCTGATATAAAGTCCAGAAGCAGAGACATAGCAGAGAAAAAGGCAGAAATTTAAGAAGGTGTGGGGGTAAGAGGGGATGAGAGATATAGGGTTATGTTAAGAAATATTTGTGTGCGTGAGAGTGTGCATGTTTGTACATAGCTCTCCAGGCTGTCCAAGGTTTCCTCGTCCAGTTTGTTTTATTGGGAAAATATGAGACAGTGGTTAGTATTTTACACGTTTATGTGTTCGGCTTGAATTTATTGGCTTGTTTTACCTGAGTTTTATCTTGTTTGTTTACCAGTATAACGCCGTATTACTTACGCACAACTCTCGCGAGATCTCAGCCGCTCATCACCTTGCTGCAGCTCTCCAACCTAACTGCTATTCACAGTAGCAGGTTTGTCATCTCATGGACACCATTTTAAGTGGATAAACCGAAAATTGTCCCATCAAATATATGTAAATTTAATACAGTATGGTAAATAAAAGTGAAAAGTGACTTCTAACATTATACTTCTTGGATGTGGTGTGTTCCAGTATTTTCCTTTGTTGCACCTTTTCCACTCTTTAAAAAAAAATGTATTTATTTAAAAGATAGATGTAATATTTATCTGTCTGATGTTTGCTTCCTCAGGTGATCCAAGGCTGGCTATTTCTCTCATCCCTCCTCTTGCTCTTCTTCTTTTCCTTCATCTACCTCCAGTAAGCCTCGCTGACATATATTTACATTCATTTTTACAAATTTTCTAATGGTTTTCCTGCATGTCGAGAAATCTACCTCTTCCTGATGGTAACAGCAGTTCCATCTTGTCTGCTCTTTCCATTAGAGAGGTTTTCAAAACTTACAATGTGGCCATGGACTACTTCACCCTTGCAATAGTAGTGTGGAATTTCGGAGTGGTTGGCATGATATGTATTCACTGGAAAGGACCTCTGCGGCTCCAGCAGGCCTACCTCATCATGATTAGCGCCCTGATGGCCCTGGTTTTCATCAAATACCTGCCAGAATGGACCGCATGGCTCATATTGGCCGTCATATCTGTTTATGGTAAATCTTCTAGTCCGTTTGCTGACACAGTTTTTTTTTTTTTTACCAACTTTGAAGATTTAAAGTTTTACACAGTGGCTCCCAGACCTGGTTTTCATTAAATCTTCACAAAAACAGACATACAGCATGTTTGAAATGAAGTATGTTGTTTTTTCTTTGAGAGTATGCATTTAATAAACAAAACATTTCGATAAATAGTGTCTTGCAAATGTTTTCAAATCCCTGGAAATGTAGCATATTTTGTCAGGAAGAAAGTTTGTAAAGAAGAACTTCTGGGAATGTAGGAGCCAGAAAATCTGCATTTGTTTTTATGAATATTGTCGATGATACCCTGTTTGCAACATCACTTAGCTGATTTGTCTCTTCTGTCCTGTCACAGATCTGTTGGCAGTGCTCTGTCCTAAAGGACCACTGAGGATCCTTGTAGAGACAGCCCAGGAGAGAAATGAACCCATATTTCCAGCTCTCATCTATTCATGTAAGTCGGATAAAGATTTCAAGTCTTTTTTTACATCATTATCAAAAGATTTTAAAAATAATCAACACAGGAGAGGTGATATAATGGGCAATATTTGCAAGCATGTTCAAAATAAAATATCAGTGTTTCTACACGGTCTTAAAAAGTGTAGAATTTAATTTCCAAGTCTGGATAAATATGGAAAAATTAAGGTAAGGATTACAATTTGAGATTCTACACTTAATTACTGAATCTATTGTCTTAAAGATAAAAATCAGGGTTTGTTGAAACATAAAATGCTTTCTACGCCAACATTTATTTAACCTTTTAACAATGGTTTCAGCATATCACAGCTTGTGGTTTTATTCAATTCATTTATCAGAAGGGATTTTTAATTACCAAAAGATGAAAGGAGACTGTTTCTAACTCAGAAATCAGAAAATAACCATATAATTGTTTAATTGGTCTTTTAATTATTTTACGTCTGGATTTAAAACTGGAGCCAAGGTTCTTAAACGTTTTATCATTGAAGTTCTTAATTTTTGGAATTTTATTAAATGAATGTATTACTGATTAAAAACTGTGATTTAAAGGGCCTGTATTTCACATAATCCCACCCAGATGCAGAATAAAATAGTAAAATTATTCTTCACCACACTGTGGAACTGGAAGCTGCCTTGGCACTGTATTGGTTTTATTGTATTTTATTTTTTTATACTGTTTTCTTCTTCTCCAGCTACAATGGTATGGCTGGTCAACATGGCAGACACTGACAAGCCAAAGAGGAACTCAACAGAAGCAGCTTCACCTCAACAACAGACTCAAGAATGTGAGTAGGAAACAAAATTTCCCTTTCAGATGTTTCTTTTCCCCCATATATGTGAGACTGACTTTACATTGTTAATAAGCAGCCGTAGAGTCTCCGGCCCCCTCCAGTCCCTCGCAGGATGATGGGGGCTTCACCTCCTCCTGGGTCAATCAGCAGCAGCACCGACTGGGGCCCCTCCAGACCACTGAGGAGACCAGACGGGAGATCCAGCAGATGCCCTCTGCTCGTCCACCTGTGGAAGATGACGATGAGGAGAGTGAGTGCTGAAGGCAGAATTTTTGAACACATTGATCTTTTAATTAGGGGTATTGGGTATGTAACAGGTCAGCAAAGTTAATATTTACATGAGTTTACATTAGGTGTTGATGTGTCCACTATGGCTGAAAGTCTCCACTTTGACTTGTCTGTTTAAAGGAGACTGTTCGTAACATCGTGTGTTTTGATGCAACTTTGCAAGCCTAAACCTACTTTGTTGCTTACTTAAAGTACAAGCTATTCCAACAAGTCCTTACTGTTTTTCCCTTTATTGTACTACCATGAACTTTAACATTTAAATGCAAAAGCAATACCTCTGAGCTTTAAATGGTCGGACCTCAGAGAAAACGTGTTTTTTATTCTCACTAGTTGGATATTCAGGTCCATTTCCAGTGAATAATCACAGTAATTTCACTTTAAATGAAGGGATTGGAAATAAAAGGTTGCCCAGATTATTTCTCCTATCTTGCTCGACGTAACTCGCAACAAATTGCCAATCAATATTAACAATAAAACAGACAAACATGTCTGTTAATTAAGTTATTACAGGTTTGCCTCTCTTGATCTTTTAAATATTTTTTCGGAGACTCACCTGGTTCTTTTTGAGAGTCTGTGCTTGAAGAGTTCAGAGTTAATAATAAATAGCCACAAAATTTAAGCCTGAACGTAATGTTAGCAACATAAAAATAGTTTGTTGTAGGATTTGGCAATCTATATTATAGCTTTGCTAATTTTAAAACATAACGTCATAACTGTCCTGCATAGAATTTAAATCGAACATTTATGTACATAAAAATAAATAATCTTCCAGTGATTTTACTGAATTTGTTTTGTTGGTTTTGCCAATATTTTAACGATATTTGTGTTTGATTGTTTAAATTGTTTTTCATGACACAAAATAATTTTTTACTGCATTAACAAAACCCTCCCCTGGCATATGTTTACATTTAAACAACGTAATCAAACTGATCCAGCTCCAATTGCTCTGCAATGACACATTGTTACTGTCAATAATGCATGTGTTTAGTTTAGTGACAAGGTTAAAGCATACATTGTCTTTTTCACCACATGGAAATGCTGCCTTTAAATTATGATTTTTCACCTGCTAAGAAGTGATTTTAGCATCTAGTTTGCAAATGAAGGATTTAATGTCTTTATTTCTTTTCTAGTAATAATATTATCAACATCAAAGCACAGTGGGTCTTTTGCATGATGTGTGATTACAGTTAACAGGCTGTGCGCGCTTGATCATTAATGTTCGTATTTGCCATGATCTTTGTGTGTGTTCAGCAGATGATCACTGACAGCGATGTTACACTGGAATGATCAAGACGCAAGATAAAAGTGTTTCAAGGAGTTTCTATATCATTGCTATTGTTTGTGATTGGCTCCAAATCAGAGTTTAGATAATCCTACATAGAATCCTCTATTCTCACCTATTTTCATTTTAAAATTTTTTTCCAACCCAAATCTGTTGGCACATGTACATGTACGATTCTTTCTCCACATCATCTGTCATTTTATCTATGCCTCCTTCTGGCCAAAGACAGCAGACATTTTTGTGTCCCAGTTAGCGCCTGAATTTCAAACGTGCTAAATTCACACGCTAAAATTGCCTTTCAGGTTTGGAAAATCGCGTTTGGGTCATTATCATGTGTTCTTCATATTCATGAAGGCAGACACGCTAAAAAGTTTGCGCCTGCAGTTCTGCTGATTTTGCACACGCAATCCGATTACCACATCGTTGCAGATCAGCTTTGCTGACACAAACAGGTTTACGTGCGGTTTAGTACGCAGACCTTTTGAAGATCAGGCCCTATGTGTTTTACTGAGGTGAACATTAGGTGCTCAACCCAAAAAAGGAAAACGTTCCACATTGGTGCACTTATATGCATAAATATTGGTAATAGTACATTATAAGTTCTTTGGCTTACCTCCCTAGCTTTAATGTGAACCCGGGTTTTGTCGTTTAAACCAGTTAAAACAAAGATTCTTCTGTTTAGTTGCTTCAGTTCCCTTCTCTGCAAACATAAAACATTTCTGGAATGTTTTTATGTCCCTGTTTCTGTGAAATTGCGGTGCGCATGAATGCTGCAGTTTTTCTTTTTTAGGTTGAAAATGATCAGGAAGTGATCATTTATGGCAAATGCCAGGTTTTTATGTCCTTATCATTTGGACAGCCTGTGCTCTTTCGAACTTAATCTTCAGTAACTATGGGGTCGGAGATCTTATTTTTACAGTAATTACAGCTGGGAAAAGCTGTGGGGTGTTGGGCTAACTGGGACTGTTTGAATTGACTACACCCTAAATGTGGCGACCTCCTGTGTTCCCAGGGGGCGTCAAGCTGGGGCTTGGAGACTTCATCTTCTACAGCATGCTGGTGGGCAAGGCCTCAGCCACAGCCAGCGGCGACTGGAACACCACGCTCGCCTGCTTTGTAGCCATCCTCATTGTGAGTGACCAGCTGCTTATTTTCATGTCAAACACAAGCCACCGCAACCTCCTCTCTGTCTCTCAGCACAATATCTATCCTCATTTTATGTAAACCACTTGATCGCTTAACAAGTCTTTAAGTCTGTTTTTCTGCAGAGATGGGTGCGTTTTGGATCATAATCACTCAGTGCGCTATGTTTGTCTCTTCCCCCCCCTGAAGGGCCTGTGTCTGACCCTGCTCCTGCTTGCCATCTTCAGGAAAGCGCTCCCCGCTCTGCCCATCTCCATCTTTTTTGGCTTGGTCTTCTACTTTGCAACAGATAACTTGGTGCGGCCCTTCATGGACAAGCTGGCGCTACACCAGTTTTACATTTAGCAGGACGCCCCCCCTCCTCAGCCACACCGGCCCCATCCAGCCAACAGCACGAGAGCACTCCCTTTTTGGCCAGGAGAACAAAGGAACACCTCCTCCGTGTGAAGCCTCATGATGCTGGAACACCAGCTGTTTTGACTCTTGCCTTCTTTCCTGGTACTGAGATACGATATCCTCTACAACGGCTGATCTTAAATGTTTTATTTCCCTTTTAAACCAAGAAATGACATTTCTCACCCAGAGGAGACCTGGTCTTCAATTTTTCCGGCATCCATTGGGCTCAGGCACAGACTGAAGTGGGAATATTTTATCCCGATTTAGGCCAGGAAGCTCTTTTTTTTCCATTTACACACA
Organism: Crenichthys baileyi; assembly: GCA_036173005.1. Classification (NCBI taxonomy): domain Eukaryota; kingdom Metazoa; phylum Chordata; class Actinopteri; order Cyprinodontiformes; family Goodeidae; genus Crenichthys; species Crenichthys baileyi. The sequence goes on from JAHHUM010001759.1 coordinate 591,376, forward strand.
TTCATCAACCACAGTCCTTTCTGAAAGGGGCTTTACAGCAGGTGCCTTCCTCAAAGACACCTACATGGTAGCTGTTCAAAGAAGCGGGAATATTCTCTTACATCTCCCTTTAAAGTTTATAGCAAAAATTCCTCTCTGGTCCATTTTCATTACAACTCGAGCTCTAAACCCTTATAGTACCTTCATTACATTAACAGATATACAGATGGTGACACTGCTAATAGATAGAAATGTGTAGTTAGAATGTGAATGAGATGTCAGCGTGTGTTTTACTCACTGCTGTTGAAGACTGGTAAATATTAACTGTATTTTCATTTCTGCAGAAACAAATATGACTGATTTACACACACAAAGAATCAACGCTTCTTTGAACAAGAAGCCGATCTTTCCTATGATGAAAGTGGGACCTTTTTCTTGACAGAATTGGAAGCAAATTCTGAGTTAAATTGGGAGACATCCCTGCGCTTTCCACCCTCACCTTCACATTTGAGAATTCACAGCTCGACGAGGGGAGGCAAGGACATGCAGCAACGAGAAACGTTCGCCACCGAGCAGTTCTATTGGAGCAATCTGAGGGTTCAGTGCCTTGTTCAAGGGCATTTCAGTAGTTCTTGTTATAACTGTGTGACAGACATGTTTTGTTTGTTTGATCCCCCCCTCCTAATCTGTCCAGGGATTGTAACCTGTGACCATTTGGTCATAAACTCTGAACCTTTAGGCAACAGCTGCCCTCATGATGCTCGCCTGGTGCTGTTTGGATCTATGCTACAACCAACCCTGAACTTACTGCGTCTTACCGATGCTGTTGGGATTTCTTTTTCTCTTTCATTGTGCTGAAAAGAAAATGTTTGAAACCTGTTTCTTTTTTCTGGGGAAAGTGTTTAGACATCTAAATTTGTATGCTAGTATTAAGTGTTGGGCACTGCTAAATAGGAGTAAACAGTTTTGAGGAAAACTTCCCAGTTTCATTGTGCATTAGAAGCTGTTTTGGCCATTAAAAAAAGATAAAAACAAACAAACCAAACCTAAAAGATGAAGTTTGGTTTAATTAAATACAGGCTGTGTGAATAAAATAATTAATATTGAATCCAAAGGAGGACCGGCTGCACTGATTGCTTGTTTGTTGTTGCACCCCAGAGGGAACAATAGACTAATATTTGTTTTGAGGTAGCTTTTATTCTCCTTTGTTTTTAGGGAAACTGTTGGGTGACTGGCTTACTTTTGTTTCCTTTACATACATATGTGTAATGCAAGGTTGTTCCGATTCAGATTTTGTTCTTTTTTTAAATAAACGGTGAACCATGAAATATGTTTTTACACTTGTTGATTTTTGTTACTTATAATGCAGGGGTAATTCTTCTAATGGCAAAACAAGAGGTGTTAATAAAAAAAAAGTTTAATTAGTAAAATGTTTTAAAGCTACTTTGCTGTTGCTATTGATCTTGACAGCCCGGGTGCAGTTTATAATGCTGTGAAGGTTTTTACCTGCTCCAAATAGGTTCGGGTCGGTTTGCTCTCTGTGAGGATTTTTTTTTTTTGTAATAGATTTTAAATGCTTATTGCACAGAATGTTCTATTTTCTTGTTTGACTCTATTGAATAACAAGTAAAGCCAGGTAATATCTGGTTAATAAGTTGAGCTATCTATTGCAGTGGCCGGCCTGCAGTCAGATGTCATGCCTCATAGCTGCTAAAATATACTCATTGACCACTTTTTTTAGGGACACCAGTATAACTGTATGTTAACATAAATAATCACCATAACGAATTAGAATTGTACATCCATATTTTGTTGTATTTATTGTGATAACGATAAAAGTGATGAAAAGGTGTGACTGCATCTCACAGCAATCAGCTCCACAACACAACCACTGCTCTTAAACACATGCCCAATGTTAAACAAGCTCCTTTAGGACACCGGTTACTCACAGACATCTGATTTCTATCATTAAACTGCACACAGTAACTTCATTTAATCATGTTCTATAACATTTTTTATATTTATCGATGCTCTCTTGGAACAAACAGTGGAGATAGTAATAAAAGTAACAGTCCTGACAAAAAATGTCAATTCACTGGAATTTTCAGATGTCACAATAAAACTAAATTCTCACAACGATAAGAGAGAGCCTGTCCCCAAATCAGCCAATCACATGGCGTACTACTTTTAGGAATCTAAAGAGGGTGAAGGCAACTTGCTGAAGTTCAAATAGCATCAGGAAGGAAAACATAGAGGGTTGATTGATGGTGCCAGACGGACTGGTTTGAGTGTTTCAGAAACTGCTGATCTGTTCTCTCGATTAACAGACAATTTTCCGAAAAAGAAAAAAAACAGGGAATGGCATTTGTGTGGATGTAAATACCTGGTTTATGTCAGAGGTGCATAGGCAGACTGATTTGAGATGATAGAAAGGCTGCAGTAGCTCACATAACCACTGGTGCCACCAAGGTATGCAGAATATAATCTGACACAAAATACATCGAACCTTCAACCGGAAAAGCTCTAGCAGCAGGTGCCACTCCTGTCAGCAAAGACAACTGAGCCCATTATTTGCAAAGACAACTGAGCCCACTATTTGCACAGACTCACCAAATTTGGATAATAACAGATTGGAAAAATGTTGCCTGGTCTCATGAGTCTTGATTTTTACTCACAACATTCAGATGGTAGGGCGATAGTTTGGCATAAAAACCATGAAAACATGGATCCATCCTGCCTTGAACCAGCGGTTCAGGGTGGTGGTGGGGCTAAACCTTGGGACCTCTTCTCTTTTCTCTGCATTTACCTGCTGTGGGGACTATTCTTTGGAAACATGGTACAGTCTTCCAGTGCAACACTGATGACTGTCAGATTTACATACCACTAACTCCTGACAACCCAACTTGCACCCAGCCCCTTATACATTGTCATGACTTTCATGTCAAGTGTGGATGGCTCGAAATCTGAATTTCAGTGAAAAGAAAATAGAGGTTATCATATTCAGCTCTAACAGCAACAGAATTCCCTGAATCGGTGTCATCATGGACTCGACTATTAAACTTCACAAACAAACAAAACACTTTTTCCACTTAAGGCAGATTGCTTAACTGAAGCCAATGTTATTGATGACCTTAAAACAATTATTCATGCATTCATTACTAGCTGTCTTGACTACTGTATGGCTTAACACTGGACTTAGTCACAGCTCACTATCACATCTACAACTAGTGTAAAATGCAGCTGCCCGTTCTCCAGCTGGAACACGAAGATATGAGAACATAACTCCTATTCTATTCTCTCTCCACTGGCTCCCACTACATCAAAGAATAGATTTTAAAATACTGATGATGATTTTTAAATGATTAAATGACCTAGATCCTGAATTGTTGTTTGAACTGTTTCAGCCTCACGTTTCCTCACAGCTGCGAAGATCTCAAGGCAAAACAGAGTCCATCCTAGTACTAGAAGGACGTACTAAATCCAGTGACTGGTTTCGGCTATGGATTTGTTTTTCTTCTTTACATAGAGGTTGGAGGTCAGGACATGACCCAGATCAGTACCGTGGTGGCTAGTTTAAGACAGTTGTATCACACAGTTACGAAATGCATTGACACGCAGCGATTATCAAAGAGCCAGCCCTCCTAGGAACTGATGCTAAGCAGAAGATGGGGGACATTGTGGAAATTCCTTTATAATTTGGCACACCAACATTCCTCACTCACCATCTCCTGGTGCAATCTGGCTGATGGGAGTAGTTGGCCTTCACTCTGGACTGCTGGTCACTTTAGTGGTCTTCATGGGAACTGTGCAGCCTCATTGGCTTGTATACTGTCATACTATGACAGCTTACCCAGAATGTTTAGGCTCATACTATGACTTGCCTAACAAGCCCTCAGTGAGGCCCCTTTTTGGCATGTGAGATCTTAAGCTGCACAGTTAATTCCATAACATTTAATTTGTTTGGATTCTAGAGCTCTGTTTGGTTCAGAAAGGATCACGCCAGACCTTTGAAAGCTTTCTGGGAGGATGAATTTGCAGAATCTCCCACTTCTTTTCTTTTTTCCGATGTTGAGCAGCTTTGGTACGTTTTTTATTCGTAATAAAGAAATGATTGCAAAAGAAACCTAATTAAGAAAAACATACCCATACTGCATCTTTTAGTAGCTTGCAAACATATTCACATCCCTTGAACTTTTTAACATTATAACTATCTAACAGACCAACACTGCGTAGCGGATAATTGTCACATAGACGGAAAATGATACATGCTGTTCAACATTTTTTACAAACAAACTTGCCACAGATTCTCAATTGGATTTAGGTATGAACTTTGACTGGGCCATTCAAAGATTTCAAACAGAATAATGCAGCTACCACCATATATCACAGAAGAGATGGTGAGCTCAAGGCGATGGGGGCATAGCTTTTTGTTTGTTAGGAAAAAGATTTGAGGTGCGGTCTCATCTTACCAAAGCACTGTCTTCCACATGTAACAGTTGTGGATTGTTGCAGCTCCTCCAGAGCATCACATATCTGTTGGTTGCTTCTTTGATTACTGCTGTCCTTGTCCAGCCTGTCAGTTTAGTTGGAAGGTCAATGCTTGGTAGGTTTGCAGACTTACTTTCCATACTTTAAGTAGTACTTTTATTTTTTATTTTATTTTTTTCACTTCACAATTACACACTACTTTGTGTCGGTCCATCGTATGAAATCCTGATAATGGGAGGAAGCAGACTTTTCAGTAGACGTCACATTTCTTTGTAGGCCTTTAAGCTTGTTTGAGACTAGAGTGAACTGAGGTAATCTTTCCACCACTTTCATCCTCTGTATGGGGCGGACTTAGGCAGGAGATGCTGTGGCTGTGTGAAACTCTTATGTGTGTTACAGGTTTCCAGGGATAACTCTGCTAAGGGGATTAGTGTGCACGTCTGTTCCATGTGAGACATGCAGCCAAGCTGCAGCTAGGATTAGATTTTAGCGATCACAGCAGACAAGCATCAAGCTCAGACACCTCAGAACACAGCGGGTAAAGCCTTTGTGAAAAGATTTAAAACGCCTCTTCAGGTGTATAAAACATTTCAACAAGATGTCTAAAGAAAAGCTGGAGAGCCTGGTGAAGCGCATGGAGGAGACACTCTCGGAGATGGAGCAGCTGAAGCTGCACTGCGGGAAGCAGAGTGAGGAGCTGAGCCAACTGGTGGTGGAGCTCCGGCGAGAGAACCAGGACCTGGCTGAGAAGTACAACCAGCTCACCGTGGAGATGAAGGAGGCCAAGGAGATCATAGAACAGCTACAGGACACAAAGTACGCCTTCAATGCGAAGGAGCGGCAGGCACAGAAGCTCAGCCGGCAGCTTTGAGGGCCGTCGTTCTCCAGTGGAAGCATGACTGGCAGGGAATGTGATCTTGGAATGATGAATCCAGAATCCAGAAGGAAAGCAACTTGAGGAGGAGGAGAGAAAAAAAACCCCATGTTGCACAAGATTTCAAAAGACAGGGTGGCAGAGGAAGCCAAACGGAGTGCAGCTGTTTTCCTTAACGTATACAAGGTCTTCTTTTCTGAGTTAGTGCATGGATGGATGTAAAGCTTAGTAATTTAAATCATCTTGTGGCTTAGAGCTCTTTTTAAAGCTATGGCTAGACTTAATGACCTGAAATCAAAGCAGAAGGTCTGGTTGTGGAAAACATAAACTCTGGTTAAAAAGGCTTAAAAAAAAAAAAAAAGAAATCAGGGACAAAAATCCAAACCATTGTACTCATTAGGCTTTGGTAATTAAAAACACTATTCCTGGAACATAGGATGAAAAGCCTTGTAAAGTTTTTAGTGAATGCCAACTTGGCTTTTTTTAAGTGGGTGGTCATCTATTTTTGGTCTTCTGTAGATCTGAGCACTAAAAATACCTGATTATCCCTCCTTACCCTCAGCACATTGAGGTTTGAGACCTCAGGTCAACCACCATTTTTATGGATGGTAGCCATGTCCAGAAAAAGGAAAAATTGTATTTCATGTGAAATGTTTGTGTAAAATAATAAAATTATGCTGTTGCGGTCTAAAAATGAATTGTCAAAAATTTTCAATAAAGTTGAGAAAGTCATTTCCAATTCTGACTTTAGATATAGACCTTTTTGTTGTTTTGCTCTTTATTTAACAATGCATGAATTGGTTTCCAGTCCCATACGGGAAAACGTCTGTTTGCAGTCAGAAACACGGATAACAAAAAACATCTGCAGCATCAAGATTAGATTTTAAATAAAACCCAGTGCAGCCAATGTCGTTAAGACAGTAGCTAATTAGCAAATATCTGTGTGTAATTTGTTTTCACTATAAATTTAGCTGTTCTGTGAACAAAAACAGCTTCACGAAGACCAAAGAATACAGCAAGATCTACTTTTAAATAGTTTAGATCGAAACATATTCATGTGTGAAAATGGCCCAGTCAATGTCCTTGAAGACTTGAAAATTGCCGTTTACATATTCTCAAAGTCTACCCAATTTGACTGAGTTTGATCTATTTTACAAAGAATTAGCAAAAAAATCTGTGTTTAGATGTCCAATGCTATTCAATTCAATTTCAATTCAGTTTATTTATATAGCGCCAATTCACAACACGTCGTCTCAAGGCACTTCACAAAAGTCAGGTACATGCATTACAATTAATCCGAATCATTGAACAGTGCAGTCAGATTCTGTTATTTATTCAAATTGAATAAAAAGTTTGTCTATCTAAGGAAACCCAGCAGATTGCATCCAGTCAGTGACTTGCAGCATTCACTCCTCCTGGATGAGCATGTAGAGACAGTGGACAGTCACTGGCGTTGACTTTGCAGCAATCCCTCATACTGAACATGCATGTAGCAACAGTGGAGAGGAAAAACTCCCTTTTAACAGGAAGAAACCTCCAGCAGAACCAGGCTCAGTTTGAGCGGCCATCTGCCACAACCGACTGGGGGTTAGAGAGAACAGAGCAGAGACACAAAGAGAACAAAGAAGCACTGATCCAGGAGTACTTTCTATGGGAAGGAAAAGTAAAGTTAATGGATGTAGCTCCTTTAGTTGTTTCACCTAGAACGAAAGAACATATAAACTCTGAGCCAGTTTTCAATGTTAGAGTCTGAAGAGAGCACATAGAGTTAGTTACAGTAAAAGCTCAGTCAGTAGCTATGTCTAGGAGAGAGAAAGGGTTAAACACTGAAAGACAGGGCCAAGTGGATCATCAGTAGAGGGTGAGCATTAAATTGTTGCCAGCAGAAGCTTGGAGGATTCCCCTCTCCAGAAAGGTGTTACAGGTAGACACAGAGTCAGGCCAGGTGTAGCTTCTAGGAAGAGAAAAGAGAGAGAACAAAGTAAAAAGCTGAAATAACAGCAAATAATACAAAATTGAAGAGTAGTGTGAGAAAGTAGCGAAGAGGGTGAAAGTGGTCATTATGTCCTCCAGCAGCCTAAGCCTATAGCAGCATAACTACAGAGATAGCTCAGGATAACCTAAACCACTCTAACTATAAGCTTTATCAAAAAGGAAAGTTTTAAGCCTAGCCTTAAAAGTAGACAGTTTGTCCATCTAGAGCCCACTGATGGCCATTGTTATACTAAAAACCACAACGATTGGGATACCTCTCTCTGTCAGATTGACCATAGTAGCTAGTAGATACATACCCCAAAAGACAGTGAAAGGTGGTTCTACAAAGTATTCACTCAAGTGGGCTAAACACAAAAGCATAACACACTTTTCAAATTTGTCCCATTGATGATCCGTCTCAGACTTTTTTAAACTTCACTTATCCCCCTGATACTTCTTTTCAATAATCATTATACAATCCCCAAAAATTAATGTCAAAACCCACAAAATCAAAAAAGTGGTGAATTATTAAACTCCCATCCAATCAAAGAGGAAAAGATAAAAAGAGAAAATAATGTGATGACTAGAACCCATTACTTTAAAAGACATTACTAATTTTTTGACCTTATTTGTTTTTTTTCTTTACATAACACAGACTACAGACAGCAATCAGTTCATTAAATTTTCTATTGAATAAAAAAGACATGAGAACTAAAATATTACTTCATTTGCTTGTTTGAGTGTTTAGAACCATCATGGTTACCTGTATAAAACTGTTAACAGGAAAAGGCTCAGACCTTGTCGCACCAAAACATGCAAAGCAATTTCAAACTGTGAGAAGCACAACTAAATGAAAAATCAAAGGCTCTTATGTGTGTAGTTTTTAATTCTAGAGTTTTTATTTAGTTTACTGGTCTCTGCAGAAAGTCTCAGTAAGGGCATGTTGGCTCACCACTGCTTTACTAATTTTTCTATAAAAGTAATCCAGGCAAGATCATAAACTGTAAAAAATTGTCTAAAGACAAATACACTTAACACCCATTATGTATTTTTTATATACACCAGGAACATAATTCTAGATGATTGAGGTGTGAAAAGAAGCTGCTCTGCTAAAATGCGAGAAGACACTCTTTTATGGAAACATTCTGGCAGATATAAACACAGCTTGGCGTATGTGGTTTCCTCTTTAAAACCCCAAAATAATCACTTTTTACTTGTTTACATGTAGTCTTGACATGTTTTTAAATGTGGCCATCAAAATATCTATAATAAGAACATTTGGGTTGTGTGTTCCCTTGGATCAGTCTTTT